>CM074718.1:528956494-529556494 GCA_037306005.1 Rhinophrynus dorsalis
CTTTATTAGAGATGCACCGATACCAATTTTTTAAGACCGAGTACCGATACTTTTTTCAAGTACTCACAGATACAAATTACCGATACTTTTTTTGCGGTCATTTGCTAGTTTTCCAAGTACCTAAAGCATATATATATATATATATAATATATATATATATATATATATATATATATATATATATATATATATACTTTAGGTACTTGGAAGTATCTGTGAGTACTTTAAATATATATACACACACACATACATGCACACACCGCCTCTTTCACCCCCTCTTGATTCCCACCTTTTACTTCATTCTCCCCCTCTTGAGCTCCCTCCTTTTGCCTTGGCTTTTTCTCTCCCTTTTGATCCCCTACTTGACTCTTGATCCCACCCTTTTGTCTCTCTCTCTCCCTCCTGACCCCCCCTCCTTTTGCCTCTTCTTGGCCCCCCTCCTTTTGTCTCCTGATCATTCCTCCTTTTGCCTCTTTTTTTCTCCCTTAGTCCCTTTTGCCTCTTTTTCTCCCTCTTGACCCCCCTCTCTGCCTCTTTCACCACCCGCTCTTCATGCCCCATCTTCCTCTGTTGATCCCCCTTTTCCTGCCTTACCCTCCTCTGCCGGGTACTCGCTGTTCTCTCGCGAGCCCCGGCAGAGGTCAGCATCGGAGCGTTGCCATGGTAACCCACGGCAACGCTACAACGCTGCAGGAGTGAGAGAGGTGACCGGGGAGCATTGTGAGCAGCTCCCCAGGCTCCCTCTCTGAAGCACTGACCCTGACACAGGGTATCGGTGCTGGCATCAGCCACATTTGCGCGAGTACAAGTACTCGCGCAAATGCTGGTATTGCCACCGATACTGATACCAGTATCGGTATCGGTGCAACCCTACTCTTTATCAAGCTTTAGTGCATCTCCCTCCAGGTGTAAATCCCTAAAGTCTTAAAGGGATAGTAACCTCCCCCAACAACTTGACGGCAAAATACAGGAATCATAGAAACATACCGAATGCACTTAGTCCCATCTCTCAAACCTTTATGGTTTGAGAGATGTAAGGCAAGAAAGACCTCCGCTCCCTCCCCCTTCTCATGCGTCCGCTGTATAGCGGACATCATGAGATCCGGCTTCCAGCACCAGACAGCGGCTCTGCAGGAGCGCTGTCATCTAAATATCTCCGTATTATTACTTCATGGGTATGGTCTAAAACATGTGCCTGGCTTGCAAGCACATGTTGTAGACCATTCCTATGAAGTAATTATACGGAGATATCTAGATGTCAGAACTCCTGCAGAACCGCGGAATGTCTGCCGACCGGATTCTGCCTCTGACCGCTTTACAGCTTGTCAGGCAGAAGGGGGAGGGACAGGAGGACTGTCTTGCCTTACATCTCTCAAACCATAAAGGTTTGAGACATGGGACTAAGTGCGTTCGGTATGTTTCTATGATTCCTGTATTTTGCCGTCAAGTTGTTGGGGGGGGGGGGGTTTACTATCCCTTTAAGGAAGAGGCAGTGGTTATAATTTGTACCTACTTACTGTCAGATTTACAAGTGGAAAGTCATTTTTGATCACTTACACAGAGGCAGGGCATCTCTGGCTGTATCTTGGTCTAAGAGCTGCATGTTCAGAAGAAAAGTA
Source organism: Rhinophrynus dorsalis (assembly GCA_037306005.1). Taxonomy (NCBI): domain Eukaryota; kingdom Metazoa; phylum Chordata; class Amphibia; order Anura; family Rhinophrynidae; genus Rhinophrynus; species Rhinophrynus dorsalis. The sequence goes on from CM074718.1 coordinate 528,958,114, forward strand.
GAGGAGTTTTGGGGCAAACCAGTTGCACCATAGGGGAGAATTAAAAATCCCCATTGATTGTAAATGGATATTTTAACTCATTGAATGCTAGAGTGGTCTTTTGCTGGAGACCACTCTAGCATTCAAGGGGTTTAAATCCCCATTTAAATCAATGGGTATTTTTGGAATTTTTAGTTCTCCCCTATATTGCAAATGGTTTTCTCCAGAACTTCTCCACATTTCTTTTGAATATACGGCCCTTAAAAACTGACCTCAAGTTTGGCTCTTTTATTAAAGATTTATTTTGACTATGTATGATAACATCCAGCGTTTGCACATGCTCCACCCCTGTTTACACTTTGTACACATCTGTCTGGTACTAATTTATTAATGATTATGTAATGAGTTTCAATGCAACATAGATTATAAATTATACCTGGCTGAGTTTTTACTGCGTCTACTCAAGCAGATACCAGTGGATTTACTGTGAAACACATGCACAAAGAAATGTTTAGCAATTCTGGGGCAAACCAATTTACACTTTAGGGGATAACAAAATATCCCACTGAATTTAAAGGAGAACAAACACCTCTTATTAACTCTCTCCTACATGAAGGTAGACGTGACAGTTGCTCACTGTACATGGTAATCTTAACTATTTCAAGAACAGAGGGGTGTGCAGAGCATCCCTGTGCAACTCTTTGTACACCCCTCCTAGTCTTTAAAATGTTGAGTGGTCTCATGCCTGTGTCAGTTTGAAAAATAAAAGCTGCCAAAAAAACGCTAATGTCTGCCTCCATGGATATGACATTCAAGACTGATTGAAGATATTAACTATTCAACAAAACCTATAGTGGCTATTTGACATTTCATGCTATTGTGTATGTGGGGGGGGGGGGTTATTAGAAGGTGATTAGTTCTCCTTAAAGAGATAGTAATGTTTCACAATAAAAGCAGCTCCAATTAATCTTCATGGTATTTGGACCATAGCGAGTGTTATTTCAATACTGTCAGACTTGTAGTTCAAGAGTAATTGAATAAAAAAGTATCCCCCTCCCGCCCATTTTACCTAGTGTAAGCCACCTCCCCTCAGATGTGGAATCTGGTACCTTGACCAGACAGGTCACAGCAACATAAGGAAAACCCTGCCCCCTTGACAGGTTGTTCAGGTGTTTCCTTATGCTCTCTGAAGATCGTCCCTCTTTGCGATCCATCCGGACAGTCTTGCTGCTCTGAGGTAAGCAGTGTTACATCAGTAAAGGGGCGGAAGGGGGATACTTTATCAATTACTCTTGAAGTACAACTCTGACAGTATTGAAATAACACTTTCCATGGCCCAAATCCTTTGAAGATTAATTGGAATTGCTTTTATTATGAAACATTACTATCCCTTTAATGACAACTTTTTTTTAACTAGCAGAGTGCTAGAGAGATCTAAAATGTATTACCTTGCACTCTATCATTCAGGGGTTTAACCCTTTGAGTACCAGATGGGTGTGCCATGCATTGCAAAACAATGCGTGGAACATCCCTCTGGCACTTAAAGGGTTAAATGTCCCCTCTGAATCAGGGTTTTTTGAAATTGAATCTGTTCCCTATGGTGCCATTGGTTTGCCCTGGCACTGAACCATTTTTATTTTGTGTGTATGGCCCTGTGGAGAATGGATTCAATGGACTTGTATTTTAATTGTGTAATTGGCTTAATTTATAATGTCTATCTAAAGCAGTGTAGACTAGATTAAAGGGATAGTAAAGTCTGTTTTCATTAAAATCTAATATTGTAGCTATTATAACAATAAACTAACCAAAGTCCCATCTCTCAAACCTTGATGGAAATAGCGCAATCTAAAAATAAATACTTCATTGGAACAGTCTACAAAGTGGGCCTGGTTTGCAGGCACACTTTGTAGACCGTTCCAGTGAAGTATTTGTTTCTAGATCACACTGTTTTGGCTCTGCTGAAGAGCCGCGGGCCGGTCCTGGGACCAGGATATCCTGCTGTCAGTTTTACAGCGAAAGGGGAAGCAGTGGGGAACTTTATCGTCGTATCTCTCTCAAACCATAAATGGTTGAGAGATAGGACTTACATCGGTTAGATTATTGTTGTAATAGCCCCTTAGTGACAGACGACTTCCCTGGTAAATCCAGGAAGTCATTCACTATAATGGAAAAAAAAAACCCTGTCATTACGGGATAGCTACAGACTTTAATGAAAACAGGGTGGATGAAAAGTGATGAATTTTTTTTTTTTTTTTTTTTTTTTTTTTTTAATTTAAATCAAATTTATTTTAATGAAATGCTTTTATCTAAAGGTAGTTTTCTATTTAAGATACATTATAGTTTAACTGTTATTCAGCATGAAATAGAGCTTAGTTATGCACCTGAGGTTGTATAGTCATGCAGTTATATTTTATTATATGTTCCAAATATGAGTGGTTAATCTATATTAAACTAAAATCAGTTCTGATATTGCTGTTTTACTAATCTGCCAGGCTATATTCTAAATATGACTTCTTAACCTGGTTGCAAATATTGAAATTGAAATGCATCATCAATCGCATCATGCAGGCCACTAATGTGAGTGAGCTGCACTGTGGTCCGCAAGCCATCATTCAGATGATCAGCTTTGCAGAATACCCTGCACTTGGTGCAAGAATGCAGTGGAGTTGCAGTATGCAGTGTTTGTTTTAAATCTCATGGATGACGTTGTTGCAGCAACACAAGGTTTTCATTGAAAATGTCAACCCTTGTGAGTTTCCCTGTAAAAAAAACAAAACAAACAAACAAAACAAAATAAAAACAATTATCTGCTCTGTGAAACCTGTTGTAACAGTCTTTCATGTGAACTAGGTCTTGGGCAGAGTTCACTCAAGGTGCAATTGCCAGTGTGAATCACCTGATAGACAGCACATTGTAGTATTGAAGATTAGGGCAGTGTTACAGGAAGGCTAACAACTAAAACCTATATTGGAGTTATATACATATACTTCATGTTAGCATTTGTAAAAATTATTTTTTTAGGTCTAAAATGTAGTCTTGTATATGCTCTGTGGGAACAGACATTCCTGCATTTTCCAGGGCTCACATTGACTGTCCAGGTTTATCTGTACACGGGCTGAGATATGTCTGTCTGATTACAACAATGGACACTAGTCACAACTTATTAACTGATTGTAGCTCTCATCAATACAAACATCACAAGCAACATTAAATGTGCTCTGAACAGGACATTTCACATTTGCATTAAAAACAAGTTTAGGATTTGATTTTAGGAACGTAACGAGACTAATTTGTACATATGCTAGCTGTAAATATGTGATGTTACATTTTGTATCAACTTGTTTCATTTTTTATGGTATTAGTGTTCCTTAAAAGCAGGGGAGGGCACAGTGGGGCTCTCCAGCTGTGGCTTCACTACAAGTCCCATAATTGGTGGGGGATGATGGGAATTGAAGTTCAGCAGCAGCTGGATGGCTGCATTTTGCCCTATCCTCTTTAAACATAGAAACATAGAATTTGATGGCAGATAAGAACCATTCGGCCCATCTAGTCTGCCCATTTTCCTACAGTAAAAACCTCAAACCTCTTTTGGTCCTTGGTCTTTTCTTAAGTTAAGGACAGTCTTATGCCTATCCCATGCATGCTTAAATTCTGTCACTATATTAACTTCTACCACTTCTGCTGGTAGGCTATTACACTTATCTACTACCCTCTCAGTGAAGTAAAACCTTCTTACATTACATCTAAACCAGTGGCCCTTTAGTTTTAGACTATGGCCTCTTGTCCTAACATTTTTCCTCCTTTGAAATGTACTTCCATCCTGCACTTTGTTGAATCCCTTCATGTATTTGAATGTTTCTATCATATCCCCTCTCTCTCCTCCAGGCTATTCAGATCCTTTAGTCCATCCCGATATGTCTTTTCCTGTAAACCAGTCACCATTTTAGTGTCCCTTCTCTGAATTTTCTCTAGAGTATCTCTATCCTTCTGGAGATGGGGTCTCCAGTACTGGGTTTTTACAAACAAAATTAATCCTTTAAGGACCAGAAGGGTGTACAGTGCTTTTCTTTGCAATGCACTGAGCATCATGTGGTGCTTAAAGGAGCAGTAAACTTGTTTTATTTTTAATGAAAACGAATGTTATGTAGTTTTTTCTGCTGAGTAAAACAAGGTAACTTCCACTTCTGTCAGTTGTTTTATTCAGAAGTTATAACAATTCAAATAATCAGGGAGATAAATTTAGGAACTTGGGAACTTTTAAAAACCCCTCACCCGGAGATCTGAAACCCGGGGGGATGGATGTAGATTGCATTAACCCTTTGAATGCCAGAGGAGTACACAACCGCAAAGCATTGCAATGCGTACCTGTCTTGCACTCAAGGAAACAAACGAAAACGTAGAATATACTTACCAGTCAACACTGGCTGGTGCACAGGTTCTCCATTCCACTCCTCCCGCTCCTAGTGAGACGCCGCAGGCAGGCAATCTGAAAACCATGGCTTTTCCTAGTGACATCTGCCCCGTCTATTCATTGGCTGGCTGAGGTCACTTGACCAGGTTGTGATGCCTCAGCTTTCTAAATGAACATAAGCTATCCTGTTTTTTTTTTTTTTTTTTTAATAGTACAGATGCTTACTTTACACGGAGAACTTGCTGTTTCATCCGGAGACAGTGCCCTAAATCCAAAGTGTCCGGTTGAAACCCGGCAAGTTCCCAGGTATGCTGATAGTTCTAACTGACTTTCCTCTCCATTAGAATGTAACAGAATAACTAATTGAAATTTGACCACTAGAGGGCACTGTTAATTAAAAAACAAAACCAAACACAGGTTTAAACTGTAATAACTTTGAAAATATACATCTCTCAGCAATGGGAGTACCCTTATTTTACTCAACAGGAAATGTCCTACACTCTATATTTTTTCATAAAACAAAAGTTTACTGTTCTTTTAAGCCTTTCAGTGCCACCTGGGTATGCAATGCATTACGTACCCCTCTGGCACTGAAAAGTTAACCCTGTAAGTGCCAGAAAGGTACACAACGCATTTTAAAGCAATGCCTTGAGTATACTACTCAAAGGGTTAAATTAATGCTGTCTGAACAGAACCATTTACACAGCCAATTAAAAGCAAGTTTAGGATTGTATTTTAGGGATGTCACATGAATATTTTCTACATATGCCAACTGTTAATACAACATTTTAAAGTAGCGTCAACCAATTTAGTTTTTTTCTTTATGCTGTCACTTTTAATTTAGTGCTTATCAAGTCAGTTTCTGCAAACAGATCAAGGGAAATTAATATAAATTGTTCAAAATTATGGAAATATTTCACTCATGTTCAGCAACTGATCCAATCTGCTGGGGGAAGTATGTTCCCAGATTGTCATTTTAATGTTTACTGACAACCAGGACACTCCATCTTGTCTGTTCTTCTTGTTTCATTTCCTCGACCTACACAAGTACTGTGTCATTAGGATTCATTCATTGGCCTCCCTGTATACCAATCATTTAATTGCAGGTCCTTCTGCCCAGGGATTCAGAGGGCCATATGCACAAATGAAAAGTGGAGCGGTTCATGGACAAATCAAATTCCCTCTGTGGGGAGGGACCATTGGGGGAAATCCCATATCCCAATTGATGGAACTTTTAACCCTTTGAGTGCCAGAGGGGTACGCAGCTCATTGCAAAGCAATGCATTGCGTACCCCTCTGGCACTCAAAGGATTAAACTCTTTGATGCTAGAGAACTCCAGTTTAATGCTTTGCAATGTGGTTGAGATATCTTTAGCATTCAAGAGGCTAAACCCCATATTTAAATAAATAGGGATTTTTATTTGTTCCTTATGATGCAGTTGATTTGCTCCAGATTTATTGTGCATGTGGCCTGTCTTTTTGTTTTCCGCATTATCAGAGCAGGGATATAATAGTCTATTATTGCTTTGTTAAATGTGTTTGTAAGGAAAACAAGCTGTGTGTGTAATCCACTACTGCATCAGACACGTCTCTGCATTCTGGGCAGTAGCATTGTCTATGAAATTTAGACAGTGTCATTTCTTTCTGTTGCACAGAGGTACACTGGGGACACAGGCATCACATACAGATGGTCAGTGGTGTGTGCTCTGCCTTGCTCAGCAGACTTTGTCACCAATTTATTTCCCGCATCCTTATTGTGTCTGGGTTGGAGCCACTTACATGTTCACAATAAAGAACCAGTGACCAGGATTCTGTTTAAAATGGATGATTTACCTGCCTCTGAAGTGGCCTTCCCAATTCCTTAGTTCAGGGCTGGGCATTTTGCAGCTGTCTAGCTGTTGCTGGACTACAACTCCCATTGTTGGTAGCTGAGGAGGATGGGAGTTGAAGTCTAACAGTTGCAGGGCTACAAATTCCCCAGTTCTGTGCTTTGATATGTTAAACCACCCTTTGACTTGATCTATGCAGGAAATCCTATTGGCTACTATGATCCAATTGTACATACACAGGTTTCTCTTAGTTATTTTTAATTAAGCTTCTTGAATTGTGCATAAAAAAATTAGCTTTTACGACAACACGACACAGATGTATAAAATTGTTAACAACAGATCTTCCTGCATTAGATGCATTTGCTATTCCATTAAGGACTCGTTAATCATGACCATGCCCACAGAAAATATGCGTAACTGTTCTGTAATCTTGAATTTTCACATGCAATTTAACATCATCATGCACAAACTTATTTGCTCGTGGTTTTCACAAAACAAAAAAGAAAAAAAGATAAGATCCAAACAGAGGCACTCACATCTTTTTAATTATACTATAAAAAATATACAAAATTACAAAAATATATACCACAGGCAATGGACTACACGAACGCATGCACTCAGACCCCTCCCTTAAGACACAAATTCCCACACCTATAATATACTAAGTAATCACAAACATAAAATACCCCACACCTACAAATCCCTAAAAGGATTGATATAGCAAAATCCTAATGCTAATAATGCACAATGTATATGTGGATATGTTACAAACACATAGTAACAATTCAGTATTGTATAAATATATTGTAACAAATACAGGATCCGTAGGTTATAACTTGCTGCGGTGAAATAGTATCAATATATGCAGAAACATAGGTAGCTAATAATGATGACACTGTAAACAGTTCCGTTAGATGCCACATAAATCGAGACAGTTAGTAGTAGCCAAACCAATATGTTAATGCTGTTTAGTCGATATAATGAACCAGCCATTAAAAGGAAATGTTAGTGTAAGTTGAGAGCTCTTATCCAAGCCAATAACAGCCTTATAGTTAATGCCTTTAAAAAACCGTGCATGAGATGAATCTCGGTAGAGTACCGGGAACACAGCATCGATCTCACCGTTCTGCTGCCGTTCTCTGCTCACCGCTCCACCTTGAAGATCACACTCCTCAGTCGCACCGGTTTTAACGTGTTCAATAAGTAGGCAAATGGCTAATTTGCGGCGTATTCTCCCAAACAATACACTAATAAATTCCAAAAGTATCCTTATGACAATCGACTGTCCACCACAGCTTGTATCCAGGGTACAGTCCAAGGCAACTCTCCAACGCGTTTCGCCCGATAGTATAGGGCTTTCTCAAGGTTATGCAAGAATAAATTAAACCCATACCGGTCTTATATAGACTCTAACCGGATGTCTGTGATTCAAATCCACCAATAAACAAATTACCTAACCTAATTACAAATTCTTAAAGGGATTTGTGTCTCATGAGCAATTACCGGGCTGTACCAGCAGTCATAGCCCCCAACTTGAAGACATATTATCTTAAAACCAACTGTACCCTCAAACATAACATATAAATACATGCTAGGAGGCAACCAGTAATACTGTACAGGAATTAAAGTGAGACAGCCACATAGAAGAACTATAAAAATATGTGGTATTTTATTTCCTCATTTAACCCATACTCACTCATTGCATTTAATTCAAATATCCATCTAGTTTCCTTTTGGAGGAGAAATCTATCTCTGTCTCCTCTTCTTAATGATTTCTGAAGTGAATCGATACCCATCACTTTAAGTTCAGCTACTGATCCAGCAAGTTTATCCCAAAAATGACGTGCCCTAAATGAGGAAATAAAATACCACATATTTTTATAGTTCTTCTATGTGGCTGTCTCACTTTAATTCCTGTACAGTATTACTGGTTGCCTCCTAGCATGTATTTATATGTTATGTTTGAGGGTACAGTTGGTTTTAAGATAATATGTCTTCAAGTTGGGGGCTATGACTGCTGGTACAGCCCGGTAATTGCTCATGAGACACAAATCCCTTTAAGAATTTGTAATTAGGTTAGGTAATTTGTTTATTGGTGGATTTGAATCACAGACATCCGGTTAGAGTCTATATAAGACCGGTATGGGTTTAATTTATTCTTGCATAACCTTGAGAAAGCCCTATACTATCGGGCGAAACGCGTTGGAGAGTTGCCTTGGACTGTACCCTGGATACAAGCTGTGGTGGACAGTCGATTGTCATAAGGATACTTTTGGAATTTATTAGTGTATTGTTTGGGAGAATACGCCGCAAATTAGCCATTTGCCTACTTATTGAACACATTAAAACCGGTGCGACTGAGGAGTGTGATCTTCAAGGTGGAGCGGTGAGCGGAGAACGGCAGCAGAACGGTGAGATCGTTGCTGTGTTCCCGGTACTCTACCGAGATTCATCTCATGCACGGTTTTTTAAAGGCATTAACTATAAGGCTGTTATTGGCTTGGATAAGAGCTCTCAACTTACACTAACATTTCCTTTTAATGGCTGGTTCATTATATCGACTAAACAGCATTAACATATTGGTTTGGCTACTACTAACTGTCTCGATTTATGTGGCATCTAACGGAACTGTTTACAGTGTCATCATTATTAGCTACCTATGTTTCTGCATATATTGATACTATTTCACCGCAGCAAGTTATAACCTACGGATCCTGTATTTGTTACAATATATTTATACAATACTGAATTGTTACTATGTGTTTGTAACATATCCACATATACATTGTGCATTATTAGCATTAGGATTTTGCTATATCAATCCTTTTAGGGATTTGTAGGTGTGGGGTATTTTATGATGTGATTACTTAGTATATTATAGGTGTGGGAATTTGTGTCTTAAGGGAGGGGTCTGAGCGCATGCGTTCGTGTAGTCCATTGCCTGTGGTATATATTTTTGTAATTTTGTATATTTTTTATAGTATAATTAAAAAGGTGTGAGTGCCTCTGTTTGGATCTTATCTTTTTTTCTTTTTTGTTTTGTGGTATTTCTTTATAAGATCCATGTGCACCCCATGCATGTTTCTGTATGGTTCACTTTTTAGGATTATTATTTAATTGAGTGCTCATCAAGTTTTTATAATTTCAATTGTTCTCGTGGTTTTCACACTGTAAATTGCGTTAGTGCATGTTTCCTGCATCAAGTTATTTATCTCTTTGTACCTCAGGCACCAAAAACGTGTAAGTTTCACTGGGCAGGAAATAATTTTGCCAGAAAAAATTCTGTGTACAACACGGCATACATATTTTAATCCTATAAAGAACAAATATGTATGTTGCTTGGTTTCAGGAAGAAGATGCACTAAGGGAGGGCTCAAAATTTCCACTCGCCACTAGCCAATGGCAAGTGAAAATTTAGCCCTGGCGAGTAGAAATTCAGCCCTGGTGGGTATGATTTGGCTTGCATGGCAATTAACTTTTCAGGTCTGGCTAGTAGCAAGGACTTAAAATTATAAACCCTGCACTAAGGTGATATAAATGTGTGATAAGCTCTCCATTTGCTGTGGTATTCCATGGAGCCCATGCACTAAGATCTATCAGGTTGGAGAGATGTTTGTGTAGGCTGCTTATCATCATATAGGAATTGAGGAGTTTATCACACCAGAGAATTTATATCATCTTACTGCATCTCTCCCCCACTTGGACCCCAAACAACCTCAACTGAAGTATTTTTAGGAAGGATATCCAGCAAACAGAAAATAATCATTGCTTCTTTATATTCCCTAAAGTTTTGTTCAAGGCCTGACCTCTTCAGTACAGTGCCTTGCAAAAGTATTTATTACAGCCTGGAATTAAAATGGATTTTTTGGGGCTTTGTATCATTTGATTTACACAACATGCCTACTACTTTGAAGGTGCAAAATATGTTTTATTGTGAAACAAACAAGAAATAAGACGAAAAAACGAAAACTTGAGTGTGTATAATTATTCACCCCCCCCCCAAGTCAGTACTTTGTAGAGCCACCTTTTGCATCAATTACTGCTGCAAGTCTCTTGGGTAGGCCTCTATAATCTTGGCAAATCTAGCCACTGGGATTTTTGCCCATTCTTTAAGTCAAAACTGCTGCAGCTCCTTCAAGTTGAATGGGTTCTGCTGTTGTACAGCAATCTTTAAGTCATACCACAGATTATCAATTGGATTGAGGTCTGGGCTTTGACTAGGCCATTTTAAGACATTTAAATGTTTCCCCTTAAACACCTCGAGTGTTGCTTTAGCAGTTTGCTTGGGGTCATTGTCCTGCTGGAAGTGAACCTCCATCCCAGTCTCAAATCTCTGGAAGACTGAAACAGGCCTCCCATAATGAAATTCCCTGTATTTAGTGCCATCCAGCATTCCTTGAATTCTGACCAGTTTCCCAGTCCCTGCCAATGAAAAACATCCCCACAGCATGATGCTGCCACCACCATGCTTCACTGTGGGGATGGTGTTCTTGGGGTGATGAGAGATGTTGGGTTTGCGTCAGACATAGCGTTTTCCTTGATGGCCAAAAAAGCTCAGTTTTAGTCTCAGCTGACCAGAGTACCTTCTTACATGTGTTTGGGGAGTCTCCCACATGCCTTTTGGCGAATAGCAAGTGTGTTTGCTTATTTTTTTCTTTGAACAATGTCTTTCTTTTGGCCACTCTTCTGTGAAGCCCAGCTCTGTGGAATACACAGCTTAAAGTGGTCCTATGGACAGATACTCCAGTCTCCACTGTGGAGCTTTGCAGCTCCTTCAGGGTCCGTGAGTTTTGGTGGGCAGCCCTCTCTTGTCAAGTTTTTGTGGTGCCATATTCTTTCCATTTTTTAACCCCTTAAGGACCGGGAAAATCTGAGGTCGATTTCACTTAAGGACAGGAGCAATTCTGACCTTTTTGACTATGTCTTTGTTCAACAGTGTTTTCCCTCTAAGTACTTTATTTTACCCATGAAAATTATATACCTTTTTTTATGCACAAATAGGGCTTTCTTTTGATACCATACTTATATGGCTAGCTCACCATTTATTTTAGTAAAATTAAAGAAAACTGTAAAAAAAAAAATGTAAAAAAACACAATTTTTTTTCTCTTGGGATCATTTGGGCACAATGAGTTAAATTTTTATGAGCACTGCATGAAAGGTATGTCCGGTCAGTCATACCTACAAAATAGGCATTTTTAAGTGGTCACTGTCCCCCCTGGGTGAAAAACCTCATGTCCCTTTTTCCCCACCCTTTTTCCCACTTTTTATTGATGACATTTGGTGGTGTGTATAAATGTATTACATGGCTCCACAACAATCACACTTCCTATTTTGGTTATTGACATGTTGTTTTTTTATTTAAATAATATTTTTGTTAATAAAAAAAAAAAAAAAAAATAAAAAAAAGTGTTGTGTCTTTTTAAAAAAAGACAGAAGTTAATTTTAGCAGTTCAAAAATGGATACGCCCAGCTGCTACATTTTATTTGTCCACCAGGTGTCTTCTCCTCTGCTTCTCTGTCCTTTACTTTGATAGCAAGGGACAGACGGCTGAGAAGAGACACTAGAGGCAGTGTAGAACACTGCCTCATTCATTCATTCTTTCACAATGCCTTTCACTGCTGCAGCGATCCCATGAAACGGCACATGTGAAAGTGGCTGAGACTGAATGCTCCGGTCCCGGAACGCTCAGTCCCAGCTGGGAATTAATGACAGCAGCATGCACAGAGGCGCTCTGCTGTCATTTAACCCTTGACGTACCAGGACTGTCATGGGTCCTTAAGACAAATCTACCCATGACGGTCCTGGCATGTCATGGGTCGTTAATTAAGGGTTTAATCATGGATTTAATGGTGCTCTTTGGGATGTTCAAAGTTTGGGATCTGTACTTATCCACAACTTTGTCCCTGACCTGTTTGGAGAGCTCTTTTGTATTCATGGTGCCGCTTTCTTGGTGGTGTAGCATGCTTTGGGGCCTTTCAGAACAGGTGTATATATACTGAGATTATGTGACACTTAGATTGCACACAGGTGGACTTTACGTAACTAATTATGTGACTTCTGAAGGTAATTGGTTGCCCCAGATCTTATTTAGGGGCTTCATAGCAAAGGGGGTGAATACATATGCACGCACCACTTTTCCATTTCTTAATTTTTAGAATTTTTTCATTTCAATTCACCAATTTGGACTATTTTGTGTATGTCCATTACATGAAATCCAAATTAAAATCCGTTTTAATCCCAGATTGTAATGCAACAAAATAGGAAAAATGCCAAGGGGTTGAATACTTTTGCAAGGCATTGTAAGTCCTTCATGTCATGTGCGTGGAGGTGAACATTACAGTTGCTGGCTATTCATAATAAATCTATAATATAAATGTGTGTGTGTGATTTATAATTTTTTTCTTTTTCTTCTAACCTACATAGGTAGAGTATAGGAGCCTGTGTAATATTACTATGCCGTGATCAGAGTTTGTGTACTGTGGTCCTACTAGGAACTGTCATGTTTGCTTCTCTTCACATGGAACAACATTAAGGGGGGGTTAATGGTACAAGAGACCAGACAAGGCTCCCCCAAAGCAGAACTCAAATAATACAAGGCACACTAAGAGTAACAAAAGTAGAAAAATTATTTTATTGATGCACACAATATCAAAAAAGATATAAAGGCACTTAAAAACCAACACTGAAGAGTCCAGATATGTTTATAGACAGAAGCCACTCAGTAATATACAATCCCCTGAAATAACAGATAAGCATAAATATCTAAATACAAAATGTACATAAAGAAAATAAATGAAAAATGGTGAAAACAAACACTTATCTGAAAAAATATATAAGAGGTGGAGACCCAAGGGCAACCGAGTGTATTAGACAGACTCTCCAGATCAACCCATCACCTGACGCGTATCTCCACCATCTGTTGCTTCGTCAGGGGTAACATGGATCAGTCAGGAAGCCGTTTATATAGTGTTCTTGCCCCAATCCAAATCCGAATTCTCAAACAATGATAGCAATAGACTACACTTGACTAGTAATGCATCAGTATATCTTCCATCTCCCAAACGCTAGAACTACGATACAAACGGAACCCCATATCTATGTGACAAAACAGCGGTCATGTAATCACCCAGTCCCAAGTCCAGGAACTAGGAAGAAGGAATTCACGGTCTGGTATCCCCTCTCTGCCTGTCATGCTCAGAATTCATAATAAGTGAAATGTGTTTTTGAATACAGCTCTTCAACAGTTGGGAGATCTGGCCTACATACACTAAACCACAGGGGCATCTGAGGGCTTAAACACAATTCCTTGTGCGGCAATTAACAAAGTGGCTCAACACCAAGTTCTTATGAGCAATTGGACTATAAATTACTTTATCTCTTCAAATGTTACTACATATAGAACACTGACCACAAGGAAATGTGCCCACCAACCCAGATCCCCCAATGGAATGTTTCTCAGGACGAAAATGACTGTGAACAAGTAAGTCCGACAAATTCTGATTTCTTCTAGCCATAATCAATGGTTTATCAGACAAACATGATTCTAAAATAGAATCTGACAAAAATAAATGCCAATGGCGACCCAAAATCTTCTTAAGAACCCCCCCAATGTGAATTTAATCTTGTTATAACACGAAATGAGGGGGTTAATCTCCTGATTTTTACCTTGACCCTTATTTAGCAGGGAACTCCTTGGAGTTATTCTAGCTCCTGAAATCCCTTTTTAAGACATGATTTTGGTTATCCACGTTCCAAAAAACGATGTTCTAACTCCTTAGCTGTAATATGGCGTACCCTCAAGTATTGCCCAACGGGGATTCCCCTCTTACATCCCATCTCATGTACACTTGTGAAATGAAGAAGGCAATTCACTGCCGTAGGTTTACAAAAAAGATCACTTTGGAGAGCCCCATGATCGTCAATAGAAATAGACAAGTCCAAAAAATCAACAGTCAACTGTGGAGAAGAGAAGGTGAGTCGGATGTTAAAATTGTTTTCATTAAGCTTTTCCAGAAACTCATTACACAGATCTGGCGGACCAGACCATAGAAAAATGATATTCTCAATATAATGATACCAAAATTCTATGTAGTTGGTGTAGCAATCCATTTACTCACTAAAAAGAAATTCCCTCTCCCACCTCCCCAAGAAAATATTGGCATACGATGGAGAGCATTTTGCCTCCCATGGCAGTTCCAGATACTGGCGAATAAAATGTGCCATCAAAAACAAAATAATTATGAGTTAATACAAAAGATAACAAATCCAACAAAAATTGACAAAAAAATAAATCTGAACCAAGACTAGATTGGTATAAAAAATATGACACTGCTCTTAAGCCATATTCATGGGGGATACTTGAATAGAGCGTGTCTACATCACAAGTAGTGAGAAGGGCACCCAAATCAACGGACAGCTCTTGAAGCTTGGCCAGGAGATCCAAGGAATCAAGTAAAAAGGAATCAAGCTGGAAAACTATAGGCTGAAGAAAATGATCCAAAAATAAGCAAGCCCTCTCGCACAAACCTCCTATGCCTGCCACAGTTGGACGTCCTGGTGGCTCGTCAATGTTTTTATGTACTTTTGGCAGGGCATAGAAGGTTGGTACGACAAGGCTATCAACTGTTAAGAAATCCCAACTCCTGTTTTGAGATTATACCCTTCCTGAAAGCTTCAGAGAGGATAGAATCCAATTGTATTTTAAAATTATCTGTCTGATCCAAAGGTAGACGTCTATAAATAGAGATATTCCCAAGTTGTCTGTTCACTTCAGGCACATACATAGTAGTAGGCCAAATAAAGACATTTCCCCCCTTGTCTGCCTCCTTAATAACAACATCATCCCATTCTTGTATCTCTTTAATGGCTTTATGTTCCTTAAAAGAGATTGCTATTGGCTTCCTGATTCATGTTACCCCTGACAATGCCACAGTCAGTGGCGATATGCTCTGGGTGATGGGTTGATCTGGAGAGTCAGTCTTATACACTTGGTTGCCCTTGGGTCTCCATCTGATATTTAATTTTTCAGATAAGTGTTTGTTTTCACCATTTTTCATTTATTTTCTTTATGTACATTTTGTATTTAGATCTTTATGCTTGTTTTTCAGGGGATTTTGTCTATAAACATATTTGGACTCTAGTGTTGGTTTTTACGTGCTTTTATATCTTTTTTGATATTGTGTGCATCAATAAAATAATTTTTCTATGTTTGTTACTCTTAGTGTGCCTTGTATTATTTGAGTCCTGCTGTTCAGGAGTCTTGTCTGGTCTCTTGTACAGTTTAATCCCCCTTAAAGGGATAGTAATACTTCGTTTTATCTTTATTTTATTTTGTAGGCATTACAAAAACATGAAGAATGATATAAGTCTTATCTCTCAAACCTTTATGGTTTATGAGATATTCACAAGCAAAGTTTCCCCCTCCCGCCCCTTTTACCTACTGTAAACAATCTCTTCTCAGATGTGGAATGCAGTCCATAGACTGGACAGATAACAGAAGGGGACACTCTTCTTCCTATGAAAACAATTAAATCCCTGCCCCCCTTGACAAGCTTTTCAGGTTTTTCCATTATCTTAATTGAAGATTGTCCCTCTCTGCAGTCTACCTGGGCACCTCCCTTCTGCTTTGGGTGAGCAGTGTGACATCAGTAAAAGGGGCGGGAGGGGGACACTTTGCTTGTGAATATCTCTTAAGCCATAAAGGTTTGAGAGATAAGACTTATATCATTCTTCATGTTTTTTTAATGCCTACAAAATAAAATAAAGATAAAACGAAGTATTACTATCCCTTTAATGTTGTTCTTCAGTTTGATTGTCCCTGAGAGCACCTGGGCTATTTTAGCCTTTATTTGGGAGTAGTTTATTTTAAAAGACCTGTGCAATCCCAGTTTTTGTGCTTCCATGCACATGACATCCAGGACTGCTTGAAGATGTTATTGCTTGAACAAAGGCACAACTAAAGGCAGTATTTCCAGGGGTGGCAGAATTGATTCATAGGGACTATTAGGAATTCCTTCCCACATTAAGGTAAGTGGGGGTTACCTGAATCCGTTGGTTCTTGAAGAAAGTTGTAGTCACAAACAGCTGAAGGACTAACACTGCTTTAACTCCTTAAGGACCGGCCGATCGTGCACCTGGCCGGCACTTAAGGACCACGGACCATTTTTTAATTTTTTTTTTTTTTTTTTGCATCGGGTTCATGGCTCCGCGAACAACATGCAGCCTTATGGGGAGCCCTGAATTCCATGACGGTCCTGGCATGTCATGGGTCCTTATCGCTCCCCAACCCATGACGTGCCAGGACCATCATGGGTCCTTAAGGGTTTAAAGTATACTTTGTTGTTTAAAGCATTCAATGTTAATTGTAACTGCAATGTCTCCTCCCCCTCACAAAAACACAAATAAATAAAAGCCTGCATGCTGTAATCCAGAATCTTACTGACTGTTAACCTTTTGAATGCCAGAAGAGTGTGAAAGGCATTACCATGCTTTCCTCTCTGCTTTCGGTGTTACCCTGTAAGTGACAGATGGATACACAGTGCATTGATCTGGCACTCAAAGGGTAAATCTCTATATTGTGTAGCAGCAAAGTAAAGAAATCAGGAACCGGGGCCATGAGAGGTAATTTTGATGTTTTAATGTTTTGCACTTTTATCTAATATTTTCATATTCACTGAGTCACTAAGAGGTTCTGGGACATATCTAAGTGAGAAAAATAAACATGTTCGCTGATTTTAAATAGAGCTTTTGACTATTTGATTTCCAGTGGGGTGCCCAGCACATTGCTTAGCAATGCGTTGGGCACCCCACTGGCACTCAATGAGTTAACCCCTTGAATCCTAGGGAGTCCCTGTGCTGGAAACCTTTTCTAGCATTCAAGGAGTTAAGAGTCCATTTAACTAAAATAAAATTTGGGGAATTTGTTTGCTCACATAGTGCATTTGGTTTGCTCCTGTTTCGTTGTACGGTTGGCCCAGTCTAATGAGATTCCTGGAAATCCTTATCACCTTCTTTATTATATCCAACCTGTTTCTTTCACATAGGAGACGTCTATCTTGGAAGAGTTCAACATCAACTGGACCCAAAAACTCGGAGCTGGAATCAGTGGCCCAGTGAGGTAATAAGTCTGTCTTTAACTTGTACACAATTTAACCTTTTAAAGCGATGCATTGCACAACCCTCTGGTCCTTAAATTGTTAATGTACATTTGGGAGCAATAAGTACTCCGAGCAGTCCAGTGTGTGTATGTGTTCCCACCGTTTCTGATTTGCTCATTAGACGATGCTGCTGAAAATGCACTGGTCAAGATGCACTATATCAGTGGTCCCCAACCATCTTCCTAACTGGCCAAGCCTTTAGGATTTCCGAATCAGATGCTCAGCCTATGTACGAGCAGATGAACCCTAAAATATATGGCCTGTTACATGCCCCTGAGGGGTGGGTTGGGAGCCTCTAAGTATAAAAGGAATAAATAGATGATTTTGGACAGGGAAATATTCACCATTTTGGACCCCTCCCCAGCATGCCACACTTATGGGGGAGGAGGGTCCAAAATTTTTAAAAAATTTACTCTTGAAGGGATAAGTACTCTTGCACTCTGCCTTCCTCATTTGGAAAACTGCAATCAACTGGCATGTCTGCCTCCATGTCTATGACATCCAGGACTGATTGAATGTGTTCTCTTCTGCACAAGGACAGAATTCATAGGGGCCATATGGATTTTCTGGCCATGGTAAGGTGAAGTGGAAGTTATTATTTTTGTGTTAATTCTTCTTTAAGAAGATTGTAGTTGTTAGTGGGAGTTAGAGAGTGATGATGAAAGGAAGACTGGATGCTGTGAGGTAGGTGTAGGTAAAGGAATGTGGGGGCTTATGTGAGGAAGGCAGTGGATGGTGTGGTATTAGGAAGTAGGTATTGGTTGGGTATTTGATGGCAGACAGTGTTGGTGCAGAAGCAGATATTGTGATAGGGAGTGGGCAGACAGGGGAAGGAGTGGCAGTAAGAGGTTGGTGATGTTGGTAGTAGGAAATTCTGTCTGGTTGTGGGAGGTTGTTGTTGGTGAGCTAGTGGCATTCAGGAGACAGTGTGCTGCTAATAAAAGTAAAATAGCTCTACCTTGACCATTTGTACAGACAATCTGCAGTCCCTCCTGGTTCCTGACATGGATCCTGCATTCTCCAGCAAACTGTTAGTCCCTCTCACAGCTGTCTTCCAGTAATCCCCCATTAGGTAGGCTCCTATCTCTGGCCTCCTTGTTGGTGTGAGTGCAGATTGTTGAAGGACCTGGGTCTGCTAGAGGATGGTGTGTGTTATCAGTCTTTTTCCTCTCAGTGCTGCTTAACTTGTCTGAGCAGAACATTAATTTGTATAGGAGACTGAAGAGAACAGTGCACAGGTCCTGATGAATGTGTCCCTGTCTGTCTAGAAGACAAATTCACACTGTCTGTGGTAAAATTGCTAGATCTGTGCTCTGCTCTTCCTTTCTGTCTGTTCCATTCCTCTCCCCCTCCTCTTCAGAATTAATTTCTTTCTTGATTGTGCAACATTTTTTTTTTTTTTTTTTTTTTTTTTTTTTTTAAATTACATTTTTGTTATGGGTCCGTGGTGCCTTTAAGAAATGGATACATGCGGCAACCACATTGGAGTAGGCATAAACAGAAACTCGATTTTTGTATTCTTTCTTTGTGGGTCTGTTGACTATATCTGTGAACTAGGGAGATACGGACAAGTCTTAGGGTGCCAGATGTTTCCCTATTAACCCCAAATTTACATTTAAGGGACTTTGCTGTTTTAATTTGGCCCCCACACATCTACTCCCAGGGCCCCTCTTCTTCTGAACAAGGGCCTGTTTGGTTTGCAGCCTGTATTTCTTCTATGGATATATTCCATTCCCCTATTAAGAGGGTCCCTGAGTACTTTCAGGACCTTCCTGTTCATACCATTCTGGATATTAGGGTTACTCTTCATGTGGAAGGTGAGACAGATGAGGGTGATTTTTGTTTCCTTCTGGGGATTCTTTTGTGTGTGTGATTCTATATCACCTGCTGAGGGAGCAGTATTTGGAGACCCTTAGAGGCTCTGTAGCCTCTTACTCAAATTATTTTTCTGATCTATACTTGTTACTGCAGCTAGTGAGCCATCAGTCCTTGGACTTGTTGGTTTTGAAGGATGGAACATCACCTTTTTGTGGTCTAGTTATTACTAGAAGATTTTCACTCTTGCCATCCTACTGCAGTTTGCTTTCTCTCCCAACTGTGGCCTCTCTGATTTTCTCGCATTTGTGGATGATGTGGCATTTCAGGATTGGGTAGATGGTGCCTATACTCTTTCCTTTGGGTGAGTTTTGCGGCAGGTTCGTCATTGGTTTGGTGTGTAGGGCCATGACTGTCTGAGAGATACAACTCTGTCCGTGTGGACTAGCCAAGAGAGAGAATATTGTTTTCTGAGCTCCTTGAGGCTAATGCTAATCTTTCTCAAGCAGTTGATTCTGCCCTGGTTCGTTGGGAAGGCCTTAGCATTCTCTGTTGCTGCACGTCTTACCCTTTGGCTAAAACCTGGTCATCATGCTAGTTTTCCAAGCAGTTCTTGGGTTTCTTTTCTATCTGTAGGAAGGCCCAGACCTGGAAAAAGGTACTAGCCATGTGGCTGAGGGTAAGAGTTCACTGTTTTCCATGGTAGATGTGTTGTTTTCATTTCCCCGCCAGTGTGAGTATGCACATAGGGTGTGTACTCCTACATCTTCCCAGGTCCCCCCCCCCCCCCCCCAAAATCAAGAACATGCTTGGGCAGGCAAGAAAAGAACCCTACCATAAAGCCCCAAGATGGCAGGTCTATATCTGCATGACTTGCCGGGTCTGGTCCACCTCAGGTAATGAGAGTTCATCTGCATCTCTTTCCTAACATGTGGAAATTATCCTTGGAAGACCAGTGAGTCTTCAGTGTAATAATGGAAGGGTGTCATGTACATTTCAAATCCCTTCTTCCTCGGTTTTTCCTTCATATCCAGTGTCCCTCTAGATCTGTTGAGGGACTGTTTTAGATGTGGTTTCTTTCCTGGAAGCGGGCCTTAGTTCCTGCCCTCAGGAAAGATGCATGGAATTCTGTTACTACCTTTTTCATAGTTTCCATTCTACATGGCATATGCCTTCTGTTGTAGACTTGAAGCATCTAAACTGTTTTGTTCTTATGCCCGAGTTTTAGAGTGAGTCTTTGTAGTCTATCATCACTGATATGTGTAATGCAGATCCTCAGTGATTGCTGTGATTTGACTTTGGACTGGGGACTGTTCCTCAGACTTTTCTTATAAAGGACTTCATGTCCTCTGTGTCTTGGCAGAGTTAGCTGCTTTAATTAATTTTCTGTGGATTTCTTTTACTCCTTTTTTTTATGACTTTAAAGGTTCTTCCTGTAGAGTTTTTGCACCCTCAGGTTCAGACTTGTGTGCCCATTCTTGAACTACACGGTTGGGTACTCCATTTCCAGAGATTTTCTCTGGTTCAGTTCGAGGTCTTTCTATTTCTCGGCATGAGCGTCAGTGCTTTTCTGGGATGGATCTTTTTGCAAGAGGATAAGATTCTATCTTTGTCCAGGCAGGTGTTTCGGTTTTTCCTTCACCCATCTGTAACGGTGCGGGTCAACATGGTGTTGGGGTTTCTGATTTCTACTTTGGAGACAGTCCCCTTTCTCAAGTCCATACTCTGGAACTGCACACAGCATTGTGATATTTCCCATGCCAGGTCTCTCTCTGATCAAACCATTTCAGTTCTTTGTTGGTGGCTTTAGATGTCCCATCTGTTGATTCAAACAGGTGTTTGTAATTTTACTTTCATTATGCAGACTTGCTTTTGTCATTTCTGAGAGCCCTTGTGCGGGCCTAGTTGTGCCTCAGATGACAGTGGTTTCTTGGCTTAAGGTAGCCATTCACCTGGGCTAGTACCTCAGGGAACAAGTCTGTTCATTTCAGAGTTACAGCTCTTTTCTCCAGAGTGGTTGGTATTTCATAGGTCTACAAGACCCATGCCTTTGCGGAGCAGTTGTGTAAGTAGAGATGTATCCGTCCCTTTTGTTGTTAAAGCGGAACTTTCACCTGCTATAAAGTCGCCCTGCAATAATTAAGCAGGTAGCGACTAGCTTCATAATATATATGTTACCTCTGAAATGTAGCCCATTATAAAGAAATCCTTTATTGTAGGAGACTGGCGGCCAGGTTAATGCAGTCTGCGAGCTTGCGCTGTTAGTCTCTTCCAGTTGCCATGTGGCACACTGCAGTACTTCTCAGTGGAGACTGGGACTGACAGAGCAGGTGTGCAGACAAGATGTAAGTAAAAACGGGGAGTGAAATTGACTGCTCCAAGACTGGAGCCGTCTCTCTTAGTCCCCATCGCTGTGTGCCGGTACGCATCACAGGTCATGTGTACTGGCACATCTGAATCTTCAAAGCGTTCCTTAAGGGAAGGTTACTTTACAGGACTGCAAACATGAAGGGGTTACAGCCGTTGTGCCTGTGTAGGTATCCTGCTTGTGTTCTTTTACCAGGACTGTGTTTGCTTCCTTTTTTTTGGACGGAACGTCCTACAGACTGTTGGCCCTATGTGTGTGTTTCTTTCTTTTCTTTTCCTAAAGTAACTTTTGTTTTCTTCTCTTTCCCTTCCTGGAATCTTGGTTGCATAGCTTTGGTATATTTCCATGGTTCCTTTTCTCTTGCTCATGTGGAACACAGGACTTCCCTCCTGGAAAAAAAAAAACAGCTGCTTGAGTTCCAGGCAGGGGGGTCCATTGTGTTCTCTGGTATCGGTGACCCCCTTTCTTGCATCATTTTTTTCTTCCTTTCCTTTCCTGTTAAAACTGAAGTAGACCCATAATTGTACCTCTGTAGCTCCCTAAGTAGGGCCTTGCATGTCTTCTTTACTATAGAAAGTGGAGCACATCTGGAGCAAACCAGCAGCAACATATGGGAAAACTAGATATTCACCACATTCCAATTGATATAAATGTGGCCTTATTTTTCTCTTAATTCTCATTAGCATTGTAAAAACATTACAACAGGGGTTAAAAACCCTGTTTAAATTAATGCAGAGGAAGAAGAAAAAGGACAACAAAGGGACAAAAAACATAGGGGCGCCCTGTGTGTATCAATTTAATAAATCTTGGACCACCACCATACACCTTATAGGTGCACACTCACAATTGTAGTGGCTGGTTAGTGACATGCATCAAAACCAGCCAACAGGCATCTGGGGTTAATTCCTGTTCCCAGTCACAGGATCGGTGAATATAATTATTGGCTGCTCTCTCTCACTATGCTCCCCAAAACAGCACAAATATCTCCAAAAGAAGCAAAAAAAGAGGTGCCCGATAGTATTGCACTATCACAGTAGAATAAATCAATGCAAATAACTAAATTTGAACTCACAAATATAATGATTAGGCTGCTGGTTAGGCCGCCTGTGAATACCATACTGCTGTATCTGGGAACAGGCCAGACATTGAAGGCAGACCCGAATGGAGATGGATACATGCTCTCCGTATGTGCATTTGTTAATCTGACTGATAGCAGCAACCTAACCATTATATTTGTGAGTTCAAATATATATATATATATATATATATATATATATATATATATATATATATATATATATATATATATATATATGTGCATTGATTTATTCTACTGTGACAGTATTACACTACTGGGAACCTCTTTTTTTTTTTTTTTTTTTTTTTTTTTTTTTTTTTTTTTTTTTTTTGTTGTTTCTTTTGGAGACAATTTAAATTAGTGGGCATTTTTATTTCTCCCATATGGTGCAGTTGAATTGCTTCAGAATTGCTCCTCCTTTTTTTTTTTTTTTTTTTTTTTTTTTTTTTTTTTTTTTCTTCTTCTTCTGTGCAGATGGCTACATTTTGGAGCAAACCAACTGCATCATAAGGGAGAACTGTAAAGTTCCCAATAATTATTTAAATATGGCATTTCATTTTTTTTGTGCCCTATGCCAGGACTCTACAAATCTTTTAAAATGTAGACGACAGCACTGAAAACTTGGGAGCCAACTATTTTTCTGTTGAAAATCGATGTATGTGGTGGAGATACCTACACACACAACTAAATGATTATTCTTACTCTTGCACTTTAACACCTTGAGCGCTAGAGACCTCACTAACATCCAAGTAGTTAGCCTATTAAGAATGTTAAAGGGATAGTAATGTTTCATAATAAAAGCGGCTCTAATTAATCATCATAGTATTTGGACTTTGGAGAGTGTTATTTCAATTCTGTCAGAGTCCAAGAGTAATTCAATGACAAAGTATCCCCCTCCCGCCCCTTTTACTGATGTAACACTGCTCAGCCAGATCAGAAGGGAGGTGCCCAGGTAGACTGCAGAGAGGGACAATCTTCAATTAAGATAAGGGAAAAACCTGAAAAACTTGTCAAGGGGGGTAGGGCTTTCATTGTCTTCATTGGAAGAAGATTGTCCCCTGCTGTTATCTGTCTGGTCTATGTACTGGATTCCACATCTGAGAAGAGATGGCTTACACTAGGTAAAAGGGGCAGGAGAGGAAACTTTGCTTGTGAATATCTCTCAAACCATAAAGATTTGATAGATAAGACTTATATCATTATTCATGTTTTTTAATGCCTACAAAATAAAATAAAGATAAAACAAAGTATTACTATCCCTTTAAAGTGGAACTTTCACTACCATAGAGCCGCAAATGATTATTACATTAGCAATATGCACACACTTATTGTTATTTTCAAGTATAATTGCTGTTTTAACGAAAAATATAACCTTCTATGCAGGCAGGTACCGGGGAACAGAGTAGACATCTTGCAGAGCCGGCATCTCTGCGTCTGCAATATCCGTCCCGTTCCGCTCCACGATTGGTGGGTTGAATTCCTTTGTGCCAAAAGGCACCGGAAGGAACTGACAACGCAGGCGCAGAGAGTGCCCACTGTAAGATCTCAGCCAGTGACTGCCTGCATAGAAGGTTATATTTTTCGTTAAACCAGCAGTTATACATGAAAATAACATAAGTGTGTGCATATCGCTAATGTAATAATCATTTGCGGCGCTATGTTAGTGTAGTGAAAGTTCCGCTTTAACATTCTACCATGCAACCCTTTAGTAGATGTGAGGCCTGCATAAATGAATATTGTTGCCGGTCACTGATGCAGTATAAATTGGTGAGGCGAATTACTAAACTGGAGCAATTCTTTGTCGTACCAGCTGTACCTCAGGGGAGAACTAAAACTTCTTACTGATTTTAAATTGTCCTTTTGACCCACTGAATGCTAGAGGTCGCCAGCTCATTGATTTGCAGTGCATTGGAGACTTCACGGGGTAAAGAGACCCATTTAAACAAAGGAAATGTGGGGATTTCTTTTATTTGCCCACTGTGGTGCAGTTAGATTGCTCAGAAATTGCCCCATTTCCTCTTAACCCTTTGAGTGCCAGAGAGGTATGCAGCCATTGCTTTGCAATGCATTGCGTACCCCTCTGGCACTCAAAGGGTTAATACATCTGCCTCGGGACTGGCGGTGATGGTGGAGTTACTTAAAATAAATGGGAGCCTAGAGTGCAAGATTTGTCACAGTACCTGCCAGGCTAATCTGATGCTTCCTAGCCAAAAGACACTTAACTATGGTCAGGATGGGCTGGACTGCTTTTGGACCTGGGCCCCAGTGCCTCTTTCTTCCAGTTCTAACGGTATCCATTGCATAAGAATTGGTTTGTACACACCTTTGGCACTCAAAGAGTTTAACATCGGGGCTATTAAATTTGCTCCTTTTAAAATAGTTTTTGTCTCTTTGGTGTCTGTATGATATGCTTATGACAAACTGCATCACAGCAGAGCGTTGTGTCTACCCGTGCTGACTGGCCTGTCATAACATCAGAGCAGGAAGGCTGTAATGCAGTCTGTCATAAGCAAATTTACACAGACACTGAAGAGACAAACTGAAAAAATATTGACAAAGAACAAATACAGTGTTAGAGTGCTGTTGCTTAACCCTGTGAATCCCAAACGATTGTTCAGTGCTTTCAATGAGAGTTGTTCCAGGCCTTCAGTTGTCCATCTCTGCCTTAGATTCTTTTTAATACATCTCCCCTACTGTCTCGTGTTTTCCACGTGTCTCACAGGCTCTGCACTCTGTTTCCCAGCCCTCATCTATTTTTACCAAGGAAGCAAACCACTTCCTTTTCAGGTCCAGTCTTCTCTTCTCTGATACCAGTGCTGATTCGGGTAGAGCCAACAATAGCCTTCTTCCGCATAGTGTCCATGCCATCTTGACATTCCAGTCCAGCTCAGCCATTGCCACACATTTGTGGTCGCATTGTAAAACAAGATTGTCTTCATTTCTGATACACTCTGATTTACTTGATACTGCTGACATTTGTATGCAATTGTAATACACAGGCACCAAGATCAATCATGTCATGGTAGCTGACAGGATACATTTGGGCCTGTGTATAAAGGCAGTAAATAGGGAAAACCAACTACACCACATGGAACGAGTAAAACATACTATTGGTTTAAATGTTATTGAAAGCTAGCAACCTCACTAGCATTCACAGGGTTAAAAGCCCAATTTAACCATTTACTGACCAGATGGGAGTACAATAAATTGCTCTGTTGGAAATCTGTACTGGGGTAGGAAATAGCCCTGGTGCCATATCGAATTTCGTACTCTCCATAGCAACCTGGAACCCAGGGTTTGTTGTACCTTATGTTAGTGGACCTTTCACTCTGATTTAGTTCACTAGTGCTCATGCAGATGAATCCAGAAAACCTGCACTGTTTGAGGACCACAGTTGTGAAACTATGATCTAGTTCAGTCTTGCTGTTAATAATGTATTCAGTTACACAAAGAGGTGTCAATAATTCTTGAAATAACCTAAAAAGTATCGGTAATGCCCCTCCCACCAGCCACACCCCCATAAACACCACCTAAAACAAAAATGTCCCTCTATTACCATTTGAAATGTTGGGGGGTATTTAGTGGGACATCTATCCTATATAATAATTCGCTAGGATGTTTGTCAGAAGCTGTCATGCGCAGTAGAGACTGTCCAAACGCATGGAATGCTGGGAGTTCTGTGCTGTGAGCATTCTGTGCTTTCGGGCAGTCTCTACAGTGCAGGACAGTGCAGGACCGGACTCTTAACCCTCTGAGTGCCAGAGGGGTACGCAACGCATTGCAAAGCACTCAAAGGGTTAACATTACCTAGACCTTGGCCCGTGTACTCAGGTTTTTACACTAGTATCCTATAATATAAAACACCAGATGTATGTCTGTCTGATGCAGTCATGCCCAGTAGAGACTGCCCAAACACACAGAATGCTGGTTTCCCACTGGTATTTATATGAAAGGGTAGACCTTTGTGTGTGGTGGGAGGAAGGAGACTTGGGATGGGGACAAAAACTGTCTGCGGCTCAGTTGTATCTGCAAAGCTTCATAAGAAA
Organism: Rhinophrynus dorsalis; assembly: GCA_037306005.1. Lineage (NCBI taxonomy): Eukaryota > Metazoa > Chordata > Amphibia > Anura > Rhinophrynidae > Rhinophrynus > Rhinophrynus dorsalis. The sequence goes on from CM074718.1 coordinate 528,984,798, forward strand.
TCTCATTTGTCTGTCATACTGAGAAGACCTTGTGCAATTCTAGGGCATACCAACTGTTAGGGATGATGAGAGAGTTGTCACCAACAGCTGGAGATACAGAGATTGAATCCCCCTGTTCTTGAGACTGCCAAAATATAAACCTGTGTATATGTAAGAGCTGTATCCAAACCATTTCTTCGTAATGTGTTTGAAACTCTTCTGGCATCCAAGGAGTTAAAAGGGAGTGATTTACTAAGTGGATCAGCATTTGTTTATGCCCTTAAAGACCAGGGGATGTACTTTACAAATCACCTCTCTGATCATTTTAGGGTTAACAGAATGATTTACAGCTATGACGATTTACGAAAATATATATGTTTATGTATTTATGCATAATAGCTGAAGTCTATCCTTAGATTACACCTCCTCAAAAAAATAGGCATCAGTGGCCTTGAATGTCTCATAAGGGTCCCTTGTTTTATCAGTGTGTAAAATGAAACGACTAGCAATTGACCACAAAAGAGATCAAAGGCAGAAATAAGATCAAGTATGTAGATATAACTTAATGCAGCATGAAGGAAATCTGCAGTCCTTCTATTAAAACAAGTCACTTATTCCCTGTGTATAGATCCGCTTTGGAAATCTGTCAGAATACTAATAAAAGGTTCAGTAAAATAATGCTAATTCTATTTATTCACCTAGAGTCTGTGTGAAAAAGTCAACTCAAGAACGGTTCGCACTGAAAATTCTTCTAGATCGTCCAAAAGCCAGAAATGAGGTGGGTTTTATGTTTCATCTGTCACTCTATCTGTGTAGTAGGGTTCAGTTTCTTTCATACAAGTGTGCTAAAACTGCTTCCAACTGTGGCCTTCATTAATTCACTCTTTGTATACTAGAGGGACATAGAATGCATTGACTTCAATACCACCTAGTTCTCCTAGGGTTAACCCTTTGAGTGCCAGAAGGGTGCACAAAGCATTGCTTTGCAATGTGTTGCATACCCCTCTGGCACTCAACGGGTTAAATAGTGAAAGCCAGAACAACAAAATCAAGGCTGGATTTACCGCCCAGCCTCCCATGACCTAATTTCCCCATATCTCCTTCCACTGCTGCCTGGTACAGGAATACCTTTACCGGGGTAGGGAAGCAATGGATTTACAACCAACGGCCTCTCTAATGTTCAAGAGGTTAAAAGTACCTGTGTACCAATGGTACAGTTGGTTCGCTGCTTGTTAGCATCGTGAATGTGTCTCTTCTTCAGACTGCAGAAATAATCTCTGGTGGCGTGAAGCACCATATTCGCAATGTAAGAGGATCAGTTCTGGAACAAACCAAGTGCTGTGTAGGGGATAAAAAAAAGTGTGACATTTACTTACTGATATTTCTTTTTGGCATTGTCTCCGCCCATCTGCTGAGGTAGGACCAATCAAAATGTGTCATATAAGGAAGCCCTCTCACCGCAGCGTGTAGTCTCACCTTTGTCCAAGCTGAACAATATAAACAGAACAGGTTAAGGGTCAGGTGAGCAGTAGAAGGACAGAGAAGAAAAGGAAATATCGGTAAGTAAATGTCGCCCTTTCTTCTGTGTCCCATCCCCAGCTATGGATAATGGGATATACCAACGCAGTGCAATAATAAGAGAGGGGAGGAATTCCCAAATATCCAAGGGTAACTTAGTCAAGTGAAAAGAAAAAGGAGTGAGAGGGATTCCCCAAGGTGAATGTTAAGTCAGAGAAGAGGAATTCTACCAGATTAATCAGGGATAATTGTCTGTAGGACCTGTCTGTCAAATTTGGCATCTGCTGAGGCGTGGACATCAATCATATAGTGCTTGATAAATGTCGATAAGGAAGACCATGTGGTAGCTTTGTAGATATCCTCTGGGGAGACTGAAGCTTTACAGTCCCAGGATGTCGACAAGGATCTTGTAGCCTAGGCTCTGATATTAAGTGGAGGAGCAACTTTGACTTCCAAATAGGCTAATCTGATGCACTGCAAGAACCACCTAGCTATAGAAGCCTTTCTGAACTGTCTGTCTGGTTCAAATAATAGGAGATGCAGTGTACCAGATCAAGATTATGAAACTTTCTCTTCTTATCATTCTGAGGGTTATGGCAAAAGGAGGATAAACAATCTCATGGTTTATATGGAAGGAGAAACAGCCTTGGATCTGAAGGAGGGTTTATATATGAGGACTACTTTATCCTGGTGCATGATTGAGTAGGGGGATTCACATAATAATGCTTGCAGCTCACAAGCCCTTTTTTATGAAGTTATGATGGTTAACAGAATAGTTTTGTATGTCAGGGCTTTGATAGAGGACAAGTGTAAAGATTCAGAAACAGAAAAGTAATCCTACTAAGCGTAGATAGGTCAGAGTCCTACACCCACCTTGATAGGACCAAAGAGATTACCGGCTACAGTGAGAGGGCTTCCTTATATGACACATTTTGATTTGTCCTACCACAGCAGATGGGTGCAGACAACGCCCATTGTTCATAGCCAGGAATAGGACACACACAAAAAAGAATCCTCAGTCATATAGAAATGAATGGGATGTATAACATCTGGAATGGTAGCGTGATCTTATACAGTGGTATGTATTCAGCTCCTGGCATGTTGCCTTCTGGGTTTTACATGGTCCTTCATAAATAACACCATTAAGTTGACCACGTATCTCTTTATAAAAACCCTACACTCCAGGGTTGCACTCATTCCTGTGTAGTCCTAAAGAATGGCTCTTTCATAAGAATCCCCAACTTCAAAGGATATGCGATCACCTTAATACATTAATATATCTTGTTATATTTTATTTATCCTGCCCTATGACTTGTCTGTCACCTACCCCTTCCTTCTGCCTATCTATTGTAAGTAACGCTGGTGACTTACTTTTCAAGGTACGACTACACATGCTGTGCGCTTCTCATCCTAACATTGTACAAATCATTGACGTTTATGCAAACAGTGTGCAGTTCCCACACGAATCCAGCCCCAGGTAAGACCAGGCAAATCGAATTTTTTCATGTATTGACCTTAGCAGATGTAAAATTTGTATAATTTTATGTGGCAGTTTACTTTATTCTTTTATATTTCTTTTGCAGAAATATGACCACCAATACCCCATACAGATGTTAAAAAAAAAAAAAAAAAAAAAAATCTAACTTAAACTGGCAGTCATTGGTTACATCACATAATATAGCCCATCGATAGTTTACTTACATTCATCAAATTGTCAAATCCAAAGTGTAAATTAAATACATTAGCAAATCTGCCAATTTGGAAACTCGGTGAAAATTCCTCAGGGACATAATATCACTATCACTTTAAAAACCCCTTTCAGAACAGTGGGAACTTTGGGAATTTTTTCATTTGTCCACTAAGGAGCAGTTGGATTCCGCTAGAATTTCTACTATTTGTCTGAATAAATCAGCTTTATTATTGAATCATGCTTTTTCCCTTTTTTAATTATTTTTGTTTCTCTCTCTCCTAAAACAAGGCCTATTGTTTAGATCCCCACAATTTTTCAATCCAAGGTATATTTCTCATTTTTTTTTTTTTTTAGGGATTAGAAATGAATGGCCATTTGCACTCCCTCATATTCTCTGTAGATGTATTGGGAAAACCTGCCTTCTCCTATAAACTTTCCTTGTGTGTCTCTGTTCACATTACTGGTCCTTATAAGAAAACTTTGAGCACTCCATTTGGTTTTGTTAGAATATAAACTTGCTTATATTAAACTCTCTGGTTGCACTGAGATGCAGTGACCTAAACTGTGCATAACAATGTGTGGGTGCTTAAAGGATAAGTTACACCAACTTCTTTACATTTAACCCTTTGACTGCCAGAGGGGTGCGTGAAGTAATACGTTGTGTACCCCTCAGGGCCTCAAAGGGTTACATACAGTGCTGTTGTGGGCAACAGTTTAGTTGTAACCATTTGAAGGCACATTCCTTTAGCATCCTTAAGCAATTATTTATGTTTTATTTACAACTAACCTGCTGAATGCCAAACAGGTGTTGAACACATTACTGCACAAAGTGTTGGGCATACTAATGGCGCTCAGAGGGTTACATGTAGTTCCTTATAGAGTGATACACCCTAATAAGGCAGCTCAAAGTTGTCGCTCCCATATTTTTACTGCAGCACTATTACAACTCAAGCTAAATCGTAACATTAAAGGGATAGTAATACTTACTATCCCTTATCCCTCTGGGTAAATCATGGGTACTCCCACAGCTGAAAGGTCTTTTATTCAAAAGTTATTAAAGCTGAAACTTTAATATTTTAGGGCAATACCACAGTGGCCTGAAATTTGTATATTGGCGCTGTTACTACACCATCCTATAGACGGATCTGGCCAGTTGACCATAAACTTTCATAGGATGATGTAGCAACAGTGCCACAGTACAATTTCAAGCCGCTGTGAGATTGCACCTAAAAAATTCATGTTTAAATTGCAATAACTTTGGATAAAGCACCTATCAGCAGTGGGAGTACCCTTGTTTTACTCAGGGGAATAAACACTACAATATATATTTTTTTTACATATGAAGTATTACTATCCCTTTAACCCATGAGTGGCAGAGAGGATTCCATGTTGGTTCACATTGGACACACCTCTGGTACTCCAAGGTTAAAGTGAAGATGTCCTCACGCCGCACATACGTGGTCATATAGACAGGAATCCCATCTTTAAGCCACTAATGATTGGTAAATTTCTGGTGTGTAATTATCCTACATAACATGAACTGGAAAATAGAGCAATATTGCACTGTATAGATTCTTCAATCCCTAACTGTAAATGACAACTCCATCAGATGAATATCCAGGAATACCCCTGTGCTACTTGGTTAAAGGCTATAGCAAGGGAAAAAACCCTGATATGTTGGATTTCCATTAGGTGACATTAATAAACCCCTTGAGTGCTAGAGAATCTCTAACACATTGCTTCAGAGTGAGTTGTAAAATTCTCTAGCACCCAAGAGATTAAGCCTGTGACTTATCAGCACTCTGGCAAATCTCTGTCTCCTCTCTGATTACCTAATATTTGGCACTCCCTGTCCACCTTTTTTCAACCCAATGTGAAACCTCAGACCTCTTGGCCTCCCTTTAGACTACTTATAGTTTCTCTTCTGTACTAGTAACTTCCTAGGCTAATATGCCCTGCCCATAGACATGACCTTTATTGAGCAGGATTTTAACCTCTCAGGATGGCAGTGGGTGCTACCACTGCTGGCGGAGAAGTGCCAGTGCTGTCAATCTGGGGCACGACCTTAAAAAAAAATAATAATAATAATCCAAACCCTTCATACCTCAAATGGGGGAAAACAGTACCAAATAAATAAAATATATTGATAAGGTCGTGCCTACTGTTGACCAGCATCAGCAGTAACTGCATATTCATTGATATTTGACCCACTCTTTAAATTAACGCTTTTGAACAGGGCACGGCTCCTAATTGTTATGGAGATGATGGAGGGGGGCGAGCTGTTTCACAGAATCAGCCAGCACCGGCACTTCACTGAGAAGCAAGCCAGCCAAGTAACAAAGCAGGCAAGTCACAGCAGCTTCCACCAGCAGCCTTGCAATGAACAACGGAGGGTTAAGAGTGCATTAAAGGGACCTAGGCCATCACTTGATCCTATTGCCTGCTTTGTTATAATCGGAATATCAGATGTACATTAACACTGACGTAACGGTTTTATTTCAGCCATACTGCGTTGCTCCTTTATAATGGGGTCAGTATACGCTTGTACACTGCTAAAAGGGCCTGCAATGCATTGCAAGCCTTTTATGGTATGACATGGTTAAATAAATCATATGATCAAATACAAAATCAAAATGGTGATTTGGTTCAGGCTTTTTGGGGGTTTTTTACTTTTGATTTGTGGTCATTCATTTTCTCACTATGTTTACAGGGTGCTATAGCTTAGAAGCTGATCTACTAAGAAGAATCGGAGCAACCCAACTGCGTAATAGGTTCCACATAAACATTCCATTGTTTTACATGGGGATTTTAACCCCTTGAATCCTAGAGGGGTGTACCACACTGCTGGATGCCTCATTCATTCTTTCATTCAAGGGCTAAAACATTTCTTAACGTGTGGCCATTTTTATTTGTCCCCTATAGTACAGTTGGTTTGACCCTGAACTGACGCAGTTCTTCTTAGTACATCAGACATTTTCTTGTTTTCTTCATATTTAGGCTTTTCTGCCTCTCTTTCTGCAGATGTACAAAATTATTACAAATAATGATTTGCTTCTTCATGAAGCCTAAGCATATATCATTAGCCTCAGTTTTTCCATAGCCACAGTGTATAATAACACTCTGCTGTCTGCTGCTCTGGTCTTGTCAGTCCCTGTGGAGCTGAAAGGGTGGGTATATCTGGGACAGAATAATCTACTCCTTCAATAGTATGTGTGTGTTTAATCATTGATGAGCAGACAGCGTTATGTGCTTAACCACTTTGTTGCCAGAAGGATTGGCGCGTTGTGGCAGACACTCTGGCAATAAAGAGGTTAGCATGTATTTAAGGGCACAGCGCTTGCGTTGATTTTCCTGTTCTTTTTACAGATTGCTTTGGCCTTACAGCACTGTCACTCACTAAGCATTGCACACAGAGATCTCAAACCAGAAAACCTGCTCTTTAAGGACAATTCGCTGGTAAGACTATCCCAGGACTATATGACAAAACCGTGTATCAATAGAAAATGTAACCTGTAAAGCAGAACTGTCATTTTGTAACTATTAGGCAATATTGATAGCACTTTCAAAATCACCTGTATTTTTGTTAGCCATTTTTATTTGAGACCGTAGTTCACCGATATTTAGCCTTATTTATTTCAGTTTTTGCAAATTATACATTACTAACTATGTCAGCCAGGTACGATCAGTCCATATGGTTCTGTCTCTCTCTTGCCTCTCACTTCCAGCCAGTACTAGCTAATATGCATATGCTGATCCACTAACAATCGTGCAGACTCTTCTAATGACGTGACCATGCGGGAAGCTGACAATTCCACTTCAACTTGGCTGTTGTCCTAGACTTTTAAGGACTTTTGAGGGATGAACATTTATAAAGTAGTTATTCACAGAGGTGGGACTAGCAGAAGTTAAGCCTTTAAGTGCCAGAGGGGTACACAACGCATTGCAATGCTTTGGGTACTCCTCTGGCACATAAAGGGTTAACTAACAACTTTGTTTTCATTCTAACCTCATTGGGAGCATCTGCAATGATAGGATTTGTACAAGAGAGGTACATGCTGATCCCTGTTGGCTGCTGTGACAGGAACTTGGGATGGACATGTAGCAGAGATTTATAGTTCAAACAGGTTATTGGAGTGCAGCAGTAATGCTACTACATTTCAATTTCCATTCCTACTTACCTGTAGTGCTCTGTCTTAAATCCATTATCTTACCCCTGGTGCTTGACTAATGGGGTCCACGTCCATGCCAGCTATACATGTTCTGCTGACTGCCATGTATGTTATAATAACACTGGGAGTTCTTTTATGAGTCTTTTGAGCGATTCTGTAGGCCAATGTGTAGACCAGCCCACTGTAGCCTACCTGCTTTATGCACTGAATGCAAGCAAGTCCACCATTACTGTCTTCACTCAAGGCAGTGGCACCCATGTAAACAGCCCAGCCAGCCCCAATTCTTTCATTCTGCAAGGTCAGAATCTTGTAACCATTACTTATAACCCTAACTGAGCATGGGTGGTCTGTCCTTATGTTAACGGTTTATAGACCAGAAAGGTGCAAAAGTCATTATAAAGCAAAGCATTGCACACTTTTGCTCCTTAAAGGGTTAAATACCCTTCATTTCCAGAAACCCTAGAAAAGCTTGCTACACACATGCCCTGAATTCCATGACTGTCCAGGACCGTCATGGGTCCTTAAGGGTATAACAACCCATGATGGTCCAGGGCCGTCATGGGTCCTTAAGGGGTTAAATCCAAGTTTGTTTATTTTATTTTACAAGTGTAACAGTTCCCAGAAGTAAAATTGAATGTATTGACCTAAATGTAAACCATGATACTAGCAGTCACAGAGGTCACATTTAAAGGGACTGGGGTTTGCTCCTGTACATGAGGCAGACTGTTACTGTCAGCCTGTGCCCCTCACAAATATACATTATAAAAATTGTAAAAATGAATATAAAATGTGTGTGGTTAATATATCAATGTATACAAACTTATTTTCACATTTCTGATGTTATTATAAACAGGAGAACTAGTGGAATTATTGGAGATATTTTATGACAACCACAGAATCATATATAGATTTTATGGATACAATATACAACAAGCAGGTGAAACCTCCCTTAACAAGCAGTTGCCAAAAAATTAGAAATTTGACAGTCCTTAACCCTTTGAGTGCCAGAGGGGTATGCAATGCATTGCTTTGCAATGCGTTACGTACCCCTTTGGCACTCAAAGGGTTAAGGAAGAAATTGCCTTGATGTTTAAGGGGTTAACAGCGGCAATTCTAGTTTTGGTCATGACCTTTACATTACCAAGCAACACTGCTAGTCATTTGTGAATCGAAGATGTTGTGACTAGCTAATTACTAGTATAATGTCATGTTGTGCTGTTCAAGGTCATGTGTTCATACATCCAAACAGGCTGTAGAGTTTACCAACCCGTTTTCTGTACCTGAGGCACTGGGAGGTCATGTTGAGCAGTACAGAAATAACATCAGGTGTTTTCCTTCAGGCACTGGGCCATCTGCACAAGGTAAAAAAGGATCAATTCTGGTGCAAACTAACTAACATGGGAAACAAATGGCAATTTCTAACATCTCATTTAAATGGGGCTTTTAACCCATTGTGTGCTAGAGAGGTCTCCAAAACATTGCTTGGCATTCTGTTGGAGACTTTTAGCATTTAAGGGGCTAAAAGCTCAGTTTAAATTGATGCACATTTTTTTGTCCCTTATGGTGCAGTTGGTTTGACCTACAATTGCTCCATTTTTCATTGGGCATATGGCCCTCTGTATAAATTAGTGCATTTCACTCCTTGGATCCTCGAGACCTCTCTCATGCAGTGGAGAAATTTCTAGCATCCAAATGGTTAAACCTTTGAGTGTCAGAGGGGTATCCAATGCAATGCCCCTCTGGCACTCAAAGGGTTAATGGCTACACCACCAATTAACTACTATTTTCCTCCATGTGTCATGAAAATATTAATATTTTTTTGTTTCAGGAAGCTCCAGTTAAATTGTGTGATTTTGGGTTTGCCAAAATAGACCAGGGCGACCTAATGACACCACAGTTTACCCCTTACTACGTAGCCCCTCAGGTAACTAAATGTGCAGAGGATGGAACAATCAACTTTTTCAATTTTCAGTCGTTTGGTGTTTGTAAGACCCTAAGCGAATTCCTATTGGGCGGGACCTCTGTATGTTCAGTCTTCTGTACACTGACTGCAACCAATCTGAGAAGAGGACAGGCATTGGGAATGTTCTCAGTGGTTAATAGATGAGATAAGTGTGGTTGTATTATTAATATTTTATAAGTGAAGTGCCTTTATTGAGCAAAATGCTTGAGATCGTCACTGAAATCAGCAGAAAACTTTTTCTTTTACTATGAAAACATCTGTTTTTCCTGATGAGTAAAACAAGGGTACTCCCACTACTTAGAGATGTTTAATGCAGAACGGTATTTCATGTTTTTACATTAAATGGCTACTGCAGCTGTGGTCCCCAGGTAGTGCTGTCACTTATTATTTTGAGCTGTAGTTTATGGCTAAAACCCCTCCCATAAAGTGCATTATATTTATATAAAAAAACAAATCATTCTCCTCACTAGTTGGTGCTAGTTTGCCAAAAAAAAAAAAAAAATACATTTGAGGTGTGGTAACTATTGAATGGAAAAAAAAAAATCTCCCAGCAGTTTTAGGAGTATATATATATATATATATATATATATATATATATATATATATATATATATATATATATATATATAATTTTATTTTTTATTTTTTTTTTTACCCTAAAATGCGTTTTTTTTTTTTTTTTCTTTAAAGGGATAGTATTGTCAACTTAAAAAAAAAAAAAAAAACCCGAGTATTGTAGCAATTTAAAAATTAAGCTAAATGCCCCCAGTCCCATCTCTCAAGCCTTTATGGTTTGAGAGATATTTGGCAGTAAAGTTCTCCCGCCCTCCCCTTTTCTTGACGTCAGTGCTCTAGCTGACTGCAGGGGAATCCGGTCCCGGGACCGTTGGAGGCTCTTCAGCAGAGCCGAGGTTGCGACAGAGAAAAATAACTACGTCATTGGAATGGTCTGCAAAGTGTGCTTGCAAACCAAGCACACTTTGTAGACCGTCCCAGTGAAGTATTTATTTTTCTTTCTTGCGATCTCGGCTCTGCTGAAGAACCTCCAACGGTCCCGGGACCGGATTGCCCTGCAGTCAGCTAGAGCGCGAACGTCAGGGAAAGGGGAGTTGACAATAATATCCCTTTAATGAATACCAGATTCTTTAGAGCAAAGCTGTCAACATGGAGACTTAGCTGGCCCAAGGTGATGTGTGGTTCAGGCTGCATAGACAAGTGATTGCAAACCTGTGGATCCTTTTGTTTTTGGGCTACTGCCCTAATCATCCTTGGTTGTCTATTGACCATGTGAGGTTGATGGGAATGGTAGTCCAATAACAGGTGAGCTCCACATGTTGCTTAATTCTGTCATAGTCAGTGGTAGATATGGAACATCAGAAACAACATTCTCCTTCTCTATATTACATTTTCATCAGATGGAGGTGTTTGAAGATATGGTAGGAATAGTCAACTGTTGGACTTTCAGCTGCTGGGGACTACAACTCACATAATTGCCAACCAGCCTTTACCTGGTTAGATATGATGGGAACTGTAGTCCCCAACAGCTGGAAACCCATCAGTACATTACTGCTGATAAAAGAAATGGGAGAATTCTAAGAGAGTGTTAGTTTACTCTGCACCGGACCTGCTCTTCTTACATATGGCAGAATATTATTTAGGTCAGTAACATATTAGGCACAGGGACAAGTAAGTATCTCCAGGCACAAACTGACTGACTGAACTTTATTATGGTCTGTGCCAAGGAATAACTTGTTCTATATTGAGAAGTGATGGCCAGAGAGCAGCCACTTCTATCATAGAATATTCAAGAACATGATTTTCTTTTGCCTGGAAAAATTGTTTGTGGACATCTATAGTAAATGCTAGACTATTGGACTTCACATATATTCATTACATTAACATTTCCATTGCCCATTCATGTTATTATGGGTAGATGGTAAAGGTATTGACTCCTGACAGAGTAGAGTATATTGTGATCTCCTGAGGTTGTCACCAATGTAGCAAGTTGTTCTCGTGCATGAGATTTCCAGACCACATCTCAGTGTGGACCTGTCATTCCAAAACAAGTTTAGTTTGATTTACAAATCTGCCTATATGTTGTATTAGCAATGTTTCTGAAAAATATTTTTGGGACGAATTAACCTTTTTGTGCCGTTGACATCTGTTTAGGGTGCTCCTGTTTTCTATGAACACGTTAGGAAAAATGGGAATGTTGAATGTTAGACACAATATCCTCCTTTTGTCGTTCTCCTTGTGAGAACTAAGAATACTTATATAGTCATGTATTTTTTCACTTCATTAGGTATTTGAGAAAGATCCATGAAATGCTAGGGGTCCCCTGGAAATTCCATAGTCATTGTTGGGGGTGCAATGGAGAACCACTTCTTTATATTTTAATGGCACAGTGCCGCACATTATGCTAATTGCTTGCACAGTATGCTATTTAGGTCTGTTTGAGGCCAGTCGTGCTGTTAGAAATGTTCCCTGTGTGTGGACTGTTCCTAAGTTTTCCATAGAAAAGTGTCTGTTAATATTGGCCCTGCACATAAACCGAGTAGGTAAAGTGCCTCACAGTGCCACCAATGAATAATGGTTCTTTATTCGTAAAATATTTACATTACAAACATGGCTAGGACAACATATAGGCAATTTTTATTTAACCCTTTGTGTTTTAGGGGGATCCAATGTATTGATCTGCAACGTGTTGAATACCCCTCTGGCACTCAAAGGGTCGCATTAGCTTATCTTAAGTTGACAGGTCCGCTTAAATAGAATACTTGGGGTGGGGGAGCATTCATCAAAATGTGGGAATGCTATTTGATATAATCATTTCTCGATGCCTTCTGATATTCCTCAGTGATCTGTTGTATTTCCTTGCCTGTATTCAGGGCAGGGAAATATAAGCCACATACTGCATATTCTTTCTCATATGTGAGCATCTCTGCCCCACAGAGTTATATGGGATCGGACTACCTGGTCCTGGCAGATGGGAGTAGCGGGTCTACCTGGTACAGTATAAAGAACAGGAGAACACACTCAGGATTGTTTACCTTATCATTTGACTAAACCTTACCATGTGCTGAGCTTGATGCACGACTGTCCTGAGTGTGCATTCCTGTTCTGTGTACCAGTGGTTCCCAACCCTCTTCTCAAGGACTCTTAACACAATGCATGTCAGTGATGTATCCAACGCATGCAAAGGGTTAACAGGCCAACGAAAATATTAAAGCAGAACTATTATGCTAATAACACTGGCCCTAATATATTTCTAACCTAGCTATATGCAAAGTCTTACTGCCCTTAAGCTCAATAAGTCAGAGTTATTGCTGAAAAAACACTTGATTGGCAGGCATCGGACTGCACAGAGTTTACAAGAGAAGCTCTTTGCGCCTGGGCTGTCAGGAACTTCCGTTAACTTAAGGTAACCAGCTAACATCACCACCAATGTTGGCAGTGAACGGGACAGACAGCGCAGACTCAGAGGTACATTTCCTGTAAGATGTCTGCTCTGTCTGTCCTCCGGTTCCTGCTGAAGAAGTGTTTTTTTCTGCAAAAACACTGACTTATTGCACTTAAGGACAGTATGACTTTGCATGTCGCTAGGTTAGAAATATATTGGGGGCCAACGTTATTAGCATGATAGTTCCACTTTAAAGACATATCCTGATAACAGTCCCAGAGGTGGGTTTGAGAACCACTCCTTTATACTCTGTAGTTGTATTTAAATAAGCTAAAGAAGTGAAATTGTGGAGCAAACAAACTGCTCCATTGAGGACAAAAAATGCTCCAAATTCCCATTAATTAAAGTGGTTTAACAGCATCATTTAAATGAATAGGAATTTTCATTTGTCCACTGTAATGCTATATGATAGATCAGTTTATTATCCTATATAGCTAGCAATAAGCTGTGATAGATACTGCACCAGATAGTAAACATGTGTCTGATATTGTGTGTGTATCCATCTCTTCTCTACTCTAGGGTCTGTATACTACTCTTTTGTTGATGGATGAGCAAGTATATGGAAATCAGAGTAGTTCCTTATTATTATTCTTTATTTATATAGCGCCAACTAATTCCGCAGCGCTGTACAATTGGAAAATCAGAGTAGTTCCTTGCACATTAAAGGAGAGATAATGCCTAATAATAATGCACGCACACACTCTTAACTATGGCCAGGAAATCCTAATGCCCTCTAAAGAATTTTGCCTTTGTTCAACAGATGGCATCTTTAATAAATCATGGAGGTGTATGGTTTCTGGCAGTTTTTTTTCTTTATATGCTTTGGTCATGCTGGCAACTGTCATGTCTGCATCTATGGACATAACATCTTCAAAGCAATCCTAGATGTTATCTCTTGAACAAAGACACAAGAACAACTTTTATAGGGGCCATAAGGATTTTTGGACACAAGTTGAAGGAGTAGTAAAGGGTCAATCAAAGACCCTTTAATCTCAGGATTGTACCCTAAGAGCTATGAGAACAGCGTTTCCATAGCTTACAACTCCTCCAGTCTCGCTCTGTTTGCCTTGATGATCTGTAAGGCTGAGGGACATTGGCAGACTTTGTACTCAAGTGAGTGAAAGGCAAGATTGCTCTTCTTACTGTAGAAAACCAGTGTTGGCGACTCTGCCATTGATGGACCTCTTCAGAAAGGAGAGAGTTCCCCGTGAGTGTTGAGTGAAGCACTGACGTCATCAGCCTTGCAGATCTCCATGATCTACACTGCAAGCTGAGTGAGAATGGAGGTATTTTAAGCTATGGGAAATTGTTTCTCATAGCTATGAGGCCACTGCCAACATTTTAAAGGGTCTTTTGCTGACTCTTTACTCAGGTTTTCATTCTCCTTTAACAGTAAGTTTTGGATAGGCAGGTGTGCTTCATACAGCAGTCATGTATATCTCATATATATATATATATATATATATATATATATATATATATATATATATATATATAGTATCTGCAGTTTCCTGTGTATAATTATAATGTGTAGCACCATACGTGTACACAGCAATTTACAGAAAAAGTAATAGAACAATGCAAAAATACAGGACAGAGTTAAGACCATCAGACTAAAGTGCAATGATTGCATTATTTGTGTGTGTGTGTGTGGGGGGGGGGGAATGCAGCAAAGGGAGTCATAGATTGGGAAGGGGACTTCGTCCCAAAGAGCTTACAATTCAATAGAAATCATGACGGCATACAGAGGTGGTAGGAGGAGGATCATAAGTTCAAGTACAAAGAAGTGCAAAATGATTCTGATGTGATTGTCAGTGTGCACAAGGAGAATATTGTTACTGAGATGCCTCCTTGAACAGGTGGGTTTTAGGAGATTCTTGAAAGTGATGTGTGGATGATTGACGAATGGTGATAGGGAGGGCATTCCAGTTTCGAGGGGCAGCCTTTGAAAAGGATTGCAGCCCAGAGATGTATCAAGTTGTGTACAGAGAAGACAGAAAAAACCCTTGAGAAGAATTCAGGTGATGGAAGGGGTGTAGTCATAGATAAGGGCAGAATTGTAAGAGGGTGCCTAAGTAAAAAGTTACTTAAAGTAGATGAGAAGAATTTTGTAATAAATATGAAACCTTATAAGTAACCAAAAGAGGGATTTCAGGAGCAGATGAAAGGGAATATATCTGGGAGGAAAGGTAGTTATTCTTGCACCTGAATTGAGAACAGTCTGAAGTGGAGAAAGATGAGAGGCAGGAAGACCAGATAGTAGAATGTTGAAATAATACAGTGTAGAGAGAATGCGGGCCTGAGGGAGATGTTTTGCAGTTGACGTACATAGGAAGGGCCGTATTTTGGCAATATTATTCAAAAGGAAGCAACAGTTTGTGGTAACAGCTTGGATATGGTTGAAACTGTAAAGTTAGAATAGAGTATAACACTAAGACAGCATTCTTTGCTTACTGACTGGATGCCAGAATTGTCAAGTGTCATGGAGAAAGGCTTTGGGAGCTGTGGTTTAGGAGGGAATACAACCGGTCCTCTCTTAGCCATACCGGGTTTAAGATGACGGTGGGCCATCCATGATGAGATTGCCAAGAGTCACTGAGAGACTTGAGACTGCGCAGCTGGAGGAAGGTTAGAGGACGAGATGTAGATTTGTGTGTCATCTGCATACGGGTGGTAGTTAAAGCCCAGAGATGAGATGAAGTCACCAAGTGAGAAGGTGTAGAGGAAAAAGAGGAGTGGTCCCTGGGGTACACCCAGTGAGAGGTAATGGGGAGATGAGAATGAATTAGCTATGTCAAGGGTGTGTTGTGCGTCCAGTAGGAGTGTTCGATCAACAGTGTCAAAGGCAGCAGAGGCATCTAGTAGGATTAGTATACTGTATTGTCCTTTTGCTGTGTGTAGGTGATTAGTAACTTTTGTTAGGGCTGTCTCTGAAGAGTAGTTGGAACAGAAACAGTTCTTAGATGCAAAGGGCAGGAGTGAAAATGGACTGCAATTTGAAAGATAATGGGGTAGAGGGATGGATTTTTAAGTATAGGTTTGACTGTTGCATGTTTGACTGAGGAAGGAAAGGTTCCAGTAGAAAGAGAGGATTAGTAGAAGTGTGAACAAGGTTAGCTGAGCTGCAAGAGCCTTGATAAGGTGAGAGGGTATGTGATTCAGATGGTACGTAGTGTGCGGGAGGAGGATAGTAACCGAGATACTTCCACCTCTGTAACAGAGGGTTGCTCAAGGTGAGCTAGGAATAGGAAGGGGGGGCTGGAAGAAAGGCTGTAGAGGGTATGGTTTGCTGAATGGACTGCACCTTATCTTTAAAAAGTCAGCAATGTCCTGTGGGGTATTGGAAAAGGAGGAACAATTTAAGGCTGAGGGTTTGAGGAGAGAATCAAAGTTTTTAAAGAAGCAGAGTAAGTTAATTATCCTTGTTGAAATCAATAGACCACTTATAATTTGATATAATACAGAAATAAAATGCAAAAATAAATAAATACAAATATAAATATAGCGCTACCTGACTGGTGATTTGAAGGACTCCTGCCCAGATGAATACTGCTGTTAAACAAAGGACAAGCCACTTATTCCTAGGTATAGTTCCTGTTAATGTCCAGTTTCTCTGATAAGTGAACCTAGTATGCACAATGAAAAATAGGCCTAATAGTCTGGCAAACCGACTGCACCACAGGGAATAATATCCACCCTTTTCTAATTGAAATGGGGATTTGAACTACTTGAATGCTAGAAAGGCATCCTATGCGTTGTTTGGACGTTTCATTTCTACCCTATGTTGCAGACATTAGCCCCTCGTTTTTTCTGTGCATAAAGTCAACTGAACATGGTTTTGGTGCTTGGCTGAACCACAGTGAGATATGAACATAGTGTTAGTTTTAAACTGCTGTGACTGCAAAAATCTTCATGTCCTAATTCTGGGTTCATTCTCCTCCCTGTAGGTTTTGGAGGCACAGAGACGGCACCAGAAAGAAAAGTCTGGAATTATTCCTACCTCCCCAACACCATACACTTACAACAAGGTAAATCTAGGGGAGACATAAATCTGCCCAAACTTCTCATTTATTTAAATGTGGATTTTAAACTTTTGAATACTATAAAGTTTAAAACTGGATTGCTTTCCAGAGCTCCCCTTTTAATGAATGGACAGGTTTCATTCTACTATAAGATGCATTGAGGTTGCCCCAGCATTGCTCCATGTTTGTTTTTATGCTTGTCTGCTAAGACCAGCATGATGTTTTGGAAGTATTTAACCCTCTGAGTGCAAGAGGGGAGTCTCACAGATTGCGAAGCAATGCTTTTATGCACTCATCTGGCACTCAAATGGTTAACTGTTTACATATCTGAACACTTCATATGAAATGACAGATTAACTTAAAAATATAAGCAGTGAGGGTAGAAAATGATTCCTTTATTGTGATTGGTCCATTACATCTGTGGTCCTTGGACTTGTATACCTGGTTCACACTTTGGGCTGTGTTCAGTAAAGAGGTGCAGTTCTGGGGCAAATCAACTACAAATTCCCCACATTCCTGTTGATTTAAATTTCATTTTAAGTCCCTGAATGCTGGAGAGGTCTCCAGTGCTTTACATTGCGATGTTCTAGAGACCTTTCTAGTATTCAACGGTTTAAAAGCCCCATTTGAGGGATTTTTATTTCACCTAAGTGGTGCTATTGGTATGCTGTCACACACACACACACACACACACACACACACACACACACACACACACACACACACACACGACACGCACACATACAAGACACACACACACATACATACAAAACACACGCACGCACACAAAACACGCACCCACACCACTGTTCAGTGCTGTCAGATTGACTTCATTAAGTAGTGTCTCTCTCTATCTTTCCCAGAGCTGTGACTTGTGGTCGTTGGGTGTCATTATTTATGTGATGCTCTGTGGCTACCCTCCTTTTTACTCCAAACACCATAGTCGAACAATCCCAAAGGACATGAGGAAAAAGATCATGACTGGAAGTTTTGAGTTCCCAGAGGAAGAATGGAGCCAGATCTCAGAAATGGCTAAAGACATTGTGAGAAAGTGAGTGATGGTATTTTCTTGTACTTCTTTTGTTTATCAGGTATTCAAGTGAAGGGTTTTAAACTTTGTTAGTTTAAGAGTTTTTATCTAATGTTTTTAAGTTAGCCATCCCTTTTAGGTTTATTAAAGGGGCAGTAAAGGCTTAAAGGGATAGTAATGTCCTAACAAAATTATACACAAAATTGTAGACACAATAAAAAAGATGCCTAATGCCCTTACTCATAATGGTTTGAGAGATATAAGAAAATAAAGGGCTCTGTTCCCTCCCCTTTCTGCCTGATAAGCTGTAAAGCTGTCAGAGGCAGAATCTAGTCACGAGACCAGACGGTGGCTCTTCAGGAGCGCTGACATTGAGATATCTAACTATAAATACTTCATCGGAATGGTCTACAACGTGTGTTTGCAATCCAGGCACATGTTGTAGACCATTCAGATGAAGTATTTATAGTTAGATATCACTATGTCAGCGCTCCTGAAGAGCCGCCGTCTGAATCCAAATCCAGAAATCTGAGATTGCTTAAAAATGTTCAAAAGCAGACACTTTACCTCATGTAAGTTCAGATCTTAAAGGGATAGTAATACTTCATTTTAACTTTATTTTATTTTGTAGGCATTAAAAAAACATGAAGAATGATATGTCTTATCTCTCAAAGCTTTATGGTTTAAGAGATATTCACAAGCAAAGTTTCCCCCTCCCGCCCCTTTTACCTAGTGTAAGCCATCTCTTCTCAGATGTGAATCTGGTTGTAAGACCAGACAGATAACAGCAGGGGACAATCTTCTTTGTATGAAAAGAATGAAAGCCCTTCCCCCTTTGACAAGCTTTTCAGCTTTTTCCCTTATCTTAATTGAAGATTGTCCCTATCTGCAGTCTACCTGGGCACCTCCCTTCTAATTTGGTTGAACAGAGGGGGGGATACTTTGCTTGTGAATATCTCTTAAACCATAAAGGTTTGAGAGATAAGACTTATATCGTTCTTCATGTTTTTTTTAATGCCTACAAAATAAAATAAAGATAAAACGAAGTATTACTATCCCTTTAATATCCTGGATCTTGGTGACTGTTCATCTGGTCTGAACTTGATATACTGTCTAACGTCTGATCTTTTATCCATAAAACAATCTTTGATTTTTCATATACATGAATACTTAGGAAATTAATGGTGAACCATAGCTATATGAATGTGGCTCTTAAATAGATGGTGACCTTTTATTTTGACTTATGTATTGACAGAGACATGCAGGAAAGGCCTCACCAGTATACAGTAGAAAAAGGGGAAAGTCCCTTAGACATTAGGCATGACATCTAGGGGTTACGAATAAGGACACACACAGGTTGCTAAATGCTCTGAATGCTTTGCGTAATGGATCGCTGGATGGAAACGGCATCCAGTCACCTTCCCTACAGTTTTTTCTGCAGCATGGATAGTGATACAATGTTCATATTCATTACTTACACATAATCTGAGCTACAAAATCCCAAGAATGTTTATTTTTGGTTTGTACACATTTTTGTTTGTATTTGACAGATACAGTTGTGTAATTCTCCTAGTGGTACATGTTATTTGAGGATGAATATTTTCCCATATTATTGTCATTTTGCGTCTGAAGTCTTAACTTGATTCCTCGACAGGCTGCTGAAAGTGAAGCCAGAGGAGCGACTCACAATTGAAGGTGTTCTGGAGCACCCTTGGCTGAACTCAACGGAAGCACTGGATAATATCTTACCATCTGCGCAGATGATGATGGACAAGGTCTCAATATGTTAATCACATTGTTCTCATTCTGCTGCCAAGCTGATAAAGCTGTATCTTAAATTGAACTTGGCTTTAAAGTGGAAATATATACAAACCCTGCAAGATCAACCTCAGTTTTTAATTGGATTTAACCCTTTGGATGCTAGATAGGTTGGAGGTCTTTCTAGCATCAAAATGTTTTATAGAAAATGCCTGTTTCTGCTTTACTTGCACTATAAACCCATCTTTGTTTAACCCTTTGAGTGTCAGAGTGGTACATAAAGCATTGATTTGCAATGCATTGCATACCACTCTGGCACTCAGAGGGTTAACTTTTTTGATCATCTGTTTTAGCTGCTGGTGATTAAAGGTCCTTTTGTATAAAAAACCAACAGCACCATAGAGGACTCACAACAATTCCCCAGATTGCTATTGATTTTAATGTGGCTTTTACACCCCTTGAATGCTACAGAGGTCTCCAGCACTAATCAATGTGTTGGAGACCTCTCTAGCAATCAAGGAGCTAAAGGTGTGCCTCAGAATTGCACCTCTTTTCTATTAGGTCTCTCTCACGTGGGTGACAGAAGTGGCAGTAGCACAGTTCATACAAAAGTCCTTTGCAAAAGTTTGGATCAGGGTTGGCCAACATGAGGCCCTCCAACTGTTACCAGACTACAGCTCCAATCATCCGCCTCCCCAGTAAGGGATGATGGGAAATGTAGTCCGGCAGAAGCGGGAAGGTCTCATGTGACCCTGCCCCGGGTAAGCTGGAGTTGGCTATGCACAGCAGATACATTTTTTTTTCTGCTTCAAAGTCTCTGCCATTTTCAGCTGCTGATTCACATTCCTTAAAGGAACTGTAACTTTTTTCAGTATGAAAACCTATATTTTATAGGGTCTTTCCTGGTGAATAAAGCAAGGTAAGCCCATTGCTGGCAGTGATTTTATTCAAATGTTATAACCGTTCAAACTGTTCTAATCTCTGGAAATGAGATCCAGGGATCTTACTTCCTGAAAGTTCAGACTGACAAAGAAGTGGCTCAGCAGTTGTTATCCAATTCTGTGGAGGACTGTTGTCAATGACTCGGCTCTCCCATAGAATGCAATAAAATAACTATCTCAAATATCACCACCAAAGGGCAATATAAACAAAAGGCAGCAACAGCTTAAACTGTAATATCTCAGGAAAGAAGCATCTCCCAGTAGAGGAAATACTCTTGATTTATTTGGCCCTACAATATGGTGTTTTCACAAATAAGTTTACTGTTTCTTTTAACAGAATATTGTGCCAGACAGCTTGTAATTGGAGGTAGCGTTGTGAGTTGTCATACTGAACTTTCCTGGATTTCAGCTATCAACACATCCTTAAAAAGAAGAATCCTCAATTCTATTCCTTTTCTCTTAGCTGCTTCTTTTCCCATTTTTATTCACAGAGGAACTAATTAAAGTGTGTCTTTTTCCGTTGCAGGCAGTGGTTGCTGGGATACAGCAGGCCCATGCAGAACAGCTTGCCAACATGAGAATACAAGATCTCAAAGTTAATTTGAAACCATTAAATGTCGTCAACAATCCCATCCTGCGCAAACGGAAGTTACTTGGGTAATTATTGTACAAAAAAAAAGTATTTGCCAACCAAGGGCTATATGTACAAAAAAAGGGGAGCAATTCAAGGGTAAACCACCGGCATGAAAGTGGACAAATATAAACAATTATCAATTCAACTCCTCAAGGACGAGAGGAGTTTACATCACTTTGCGAAACAATGCTTTGCTCGCCTTTATGGTTGCACAGGTGGCAAGTGAGACTTTTAACCCTTTGAATGCTAAAGAGGTCTCCTGCAGATTTCTTCACAATGCATTGGAAACATCATTAAAGCAGCTCAAATTAATCTTCATAGTATTTAGGCCATGGAGAGTGTTATTTCAGTACTTTCAGAGTTGTAGTACAAGAGTAATTGAATGATAAATTATCCCCTCCTGCCCCTTTTACTGATGTAACACTGCTCACCTCAGAACAGAAAGGTGGTGTCCAGAAGATCACAGTAAGAAGATTGTCCCTTGCTGTGAGCTGTCTGTTCCCAGGACCAGATTCCACTTCTGAGGGGAGGTGGCTTACACTAGGTAACAGGGGCGGAGGAGATACTTTATCATTCAGTTACTCTTGAACTACAACTCAGACAGTATTGAAATAACACTCTCCATGGCCCAAATACTATTACGATTAATTGGAGCTGCTTTTGTTTTGAAACATTACTATCCCTTTAACATTCAGGTAGTTAAGAGTCTCATTTAAATTAATGGAAATGCTATATTTGTTGCTTGTTTGCTCCACATAATGAATCCTTATTCTCTATTCATATGGCCCCAAGTGTTTAACACTTTGAATGCCAGAGGGGTACGCAACGCATTGCAAAGCAATGCGTTGCGTACCCATCTGGCACTCAGATGGTTAACTGAGTAGTAAAACTTTTTAAATAAAATCCATATTTTTGTTGAGTAATTTGTAGGCTTTTCCCTTAGGAAAATGCAATGTTCTAAAATTATATATACATACA
Source organism: Rhinophrynus dorsalis (assembly GCA_037306005.1). Lineage (NCBI taxonomy): Eukaryota > Metazoa > Chordata > Amphibia > Anura > Rhinophrynidae > Rhinophrynus > Rhinophrynus dorsalis. Next base: position 529,006,940 of record CM074718.1, read on the forward strand.
CTACCGTTCAAAAATTTGTTGTCACTTAGAAATGTCTTTGTTTTCCATCAAATGAGTTGCCAAATGAATAGGAAATATAGTCATGACGTTGACAAGGTTAGAAATAATGATTTTTAATTTAAATAATAATTGTGTCCTTCAAACTTTGCTTTGGTCGAATAATCCTCCATTTGCAGGAATTACAGCCTTGCAGGCCTTTGGCATTCTAGTTGTCAGTTTGTTCAGGTTATGTGAAGATAGTTCACCACATACTTCCTGAAGTACCTCCCACAATTTGAATTGGCTTGATGGGCACTTCTTACGTACCATATGGTCAAGCTGTTCCCATAACAGAAACAAGGAAATTTCTAAGTGACCTCAAACCTTTAATTGGTAGTGCACGTTTTAAAAACATATTAGCAGTGGCACCTGTTGTCCATATGTTTATTCTATGCATTTTATGGGAGGGTTGAGTCACTCACTACAGTTCTCCATATAATGTTATTGCAATAGCTCCCTCACTTTGTGATCATTTAAGCCGCTATATTTTTTGAAATGATGCATTGGGGATACCTTTGTTTTATTATGCAAGGAAATCCCTACAATTGGTGTTTTTTCGTAATCAAACTTTACTGACACTTTAACATGATTTAGGAACTTGATATAACCTCAATTGTGTCATTTTCTGGTCTTTACTTTTGGAAAAAGTGACTCTTAAACCTTTGAATGCCAGAGGGGCACGCAACGCATTGCAGAGCAATGATTTTTTCCCCTCTCGGCACTCAAAGATTTAATGTATTTAGTAGAACACTTCCCTAGGTAGGTGCTCTTCACACAGCAGTCAGGTACATCTACAGTATTTATATATCTGCAGCTTCCTGTTTTAAATTTGTATTTAGTCTTCCCAGCCCCCTCAGAACATACAGTGTAACTAGGGTGGAGGAATACTTCAGAGAATCTGTACTCTTCCCATGACCAACCAAATAACCTATAGTGTGCCATGGATATGGTATTCTGGAGGATTCTGCTTGTGTCAGCTGGTACTTCATCAGGAATTTTTGGCCCTTTTCAGCTGCATGAGACCTGCGCATCCTTCATGCGGGCTGTGCTTCCAAATTTTTCTTGCACCTTTGATTTGGAACAGTGACCTGTGCATCTGCAGAAGATTATCCCCTGAGTTGTCGGGGGAGTCAGAAGCACGGCAGATGCTGAGGATGTGGTTGGCACCATGGAGCTGAAGGTGATCACCCATTCAAATAATGGACTCCCCAGCATGCCATATCTACAGTAACTTAATCTTCATGGGAAGGGTTTAGTTTCCTTTTACAGACAGTGTAGGGATGGGGGTAAGTGTAATTAATGGCAATGCCAACAAGATGAAAATATAATATTATCTACAGTTGTTTAACTTCCATTTGATCACAGAACAAAACCAAAGGATAACGTTTACATTCAAGATCCAGAGAATGGCATGGACGATTCTAACATTGCTGTGGAAAAGCTCCGAGATGTAATAGCACAATGTATATTACCACAGGCTGGTGAGTATGGGCACACAGGACTTATGGGTGTCACCTGATGTGGGGTGGGCAAAAAATGATGTTGCTTTAACATTAACTTGTGAGGTTTTTTTTTAGGCCTACCCAAATCTTGTTTGAAATACTTTTGCTGTATAAACTTATACACACCACTGTTTTGATCCTGTGATGGGAATTTTATTCAGAATGTTATGATTTTTATGTAAAGTTTTTGCTTTTATTGAACCATGAATTGGAATGCCACCTCCTTTTAATATGAATACATGTGTTGTAACATGGACAACATAGCTGCTCAAGGGGAATGGTCAAGCACAGAAGCCTCTCTCCATATAAACATTCTGGAAATCGGGGTTGTGTAAAAGTGCTTCACAAGATTCACGTTTGGTCTAAGAGGCAAATCTGTTCACATCAGATTGTACAACTGGTATGTATCTGAAGAGTCAACAACAATCCTGTGCCTATGAGGAAGGTGGAAAGAGGTCTGACTTGGGCAGAAAAAACTGAAAGCAATATCTGCATCTTGTGTATCGGGAAGCTTGAATATCCAAGTAGACTGCTTGAGCAGAAACCACTTTGATTAGGGGGAATAGTCCCTGAACCAGGAGTTTTTCCAGCAGATAATCAACAGATAAGGGCATACCCATGCTAGATCTCATGGCCTCCAGACACAGCAACAAATTCAAATATTTATTTTCTTGCCAGAGAGCCAGTGGCTCATGGTCAGGATTTCCTAAAGCTTGTTTGGAAATTCCTTCTGGCCTATATTTTTCCTCCTGTTCAATCTTAATGGAAGCAATAAAGAAGATAAAAAGGGAATGGATGGAAGTGATGCTGATAGCTCCCAGATGTCCCAGGAGAGTCTGGTACTCAGATCTAGTCCAGGTGTCAGTGACTCAACCCTGGCCTCTTCCGCTCAGACAGGACCCTCTAGTTGTGGTCCAGTCTACCATCAGAATCTGGCCTTCTTGAAGCTAATGGTCTAAAGGCTCGGTGGGCATAATTGAAACTAAAGGGTATATCGGAAGCAGACCATCTCTGTGGGCAGGAAGGCCTCCACAACCTAAATATATTGTAGAATCTGTAGAATTTCCACTCTATTCCATTCCATGTGATATCTGGAAAGTCTCTCCAGAGTTTGCATCTATTCAGCAAGAATCATGGATTTCACTCAGAAAGGCTATGAGGTTACCCTCAGACCAGCTTCTTTAAAAATATGGTTTTCAGCGTTATATCAGCATTTTTTGCAGAACAGTTTTAAGATAAAGGTCTAGTCAAGTGGTTTATCAGGGCAATCAAGAAGGCAAGACCAATGATCAGAGAAAGTGTTCCCCCCTTGGGACTAAAACTTTGTCCTTAAACAGGTGTCAGGCCTACCAAAATTTGAACCTTTGGAAGAATCGGCAATCAGGAAATTAGCACTAACAACAGTATTTTTGACAACCTTGGCTAGAAGTCCTCAAGATGCAGTCTCTGCTATAGATCTCCCTATTTGTTAATTCATCAGGACAATGTAGTACTGTGTTCAAAATCATCTTTCAGAAGCAAAGTTGTTTCAGACTTGCATTTGAACTAGGGAATTATTCTTCCTTCTTTTTGCCCAGTTTCCAAAAGAGAAGGGGAGAAGTGGCGTCATTCTCTGGACTTGGTAATATATGTTTCTTATTACCTCACAAGTACTGAGACCTTCAGGAAAATAGACTATCTTCATCCACTTTCAGAGAAAATGTAAAGTCTGCCATCCTCAAAGGCATCCCTGTCCAGGTGGATTATCCTACATCACATTGACATGTGAGGGACAAACCTTAAGCCTCCAGTGAGGATAAAATCGCACTGTACCAGGTCACTATTTCCCTCCTGTGCTGGAAAGTCGATGGCTTCTCCCAGAAGAAATATTCAAAGAGCCACCTGGTTTTGTGTTTCAGAATTCACTGGAAATTATTGAATATATGTCCAGGTATCACCAGAGGCCGGAGTTGAGAGGAAGGTGCTCCTGGCTTTTGTAGCCCTTTAAGCAGTATGAATTATATATTTTTTAATCCACATAGGTGTTGGTGTTTGCCCTTTGATGCCTGCCTTTCTTTCTCACTCTTCCCCTCTCTTTATTTTCCTCCTGTGCTTTGTCTGGAGTCCCTTTTGGATTTTCTACCCTTAGCTCACTTTTTACATGTCCCACTTTATATTGCTGTGTATTAGAACACAAAAAGAAGGGTGAAACTTACCAATATTGCATTTTCTTGTATGTATGTATGTATGTATCTTTATTTATATAGCGCCATACATGTACACAGCGCTTAACAGAATTTTAAATAATACAATACAAAAATACAGAACAGGGTTAAGAGCATTAAGCTAAAGTACAATCATTGCATTAGTTTAGGGGAAAGTGCAGCAAGGGAAACATACACTGGGAAAGGGACCCTGCCCCAAGGAGCTTACAATCTAATTTTCTTCTGTATCCATCGTGGCTCTCCCTATCCTTGATCTTATTTGTGTTCTCTTTATTTTTATTTTTCCCGAGGCCTCTTTATGTGAGGTTTAATTAGTCCTACTGTGTTAGGAGGGAAGAGACAAAAACCTACTTTATATTTCTGTGAATTGAAGAAAACAAAATATCAGTTTCACGCTTTCACACAGAGGTAGCTGTTATGGGGTATTATTCATTTTTAATTACCGCCTTAAAAATCAGTGCTCCAAAGTTTCACTTTCCTTGTAGCTAGTATGTATGTTCAGAAGTGGATGTTTCCTGTTCTTACTTAGAGCCAATTGCCTTGTGAAGCTCATATTCAAATAAAGTTTAGGTTTATTCAATCAAGCTAAAAAAAATTGTAGTATAATTAAATATGAACCAAGCAAAGAAGGTAACAGTTGATGATTGAGCAATTAAAAATTGCTATACAAACAAAATAATATAGATTAAAATTAAATATTTATAGACCCAAAATATATATATATATATATATATATATATATATATATATATATATATATATATATATATATAATTTTTTTTATTTTATTTTTTTTTTTAATTATCTCGAATGTGAAGTGTGCATGCAAAGCACACTTGATTAATTAAAAAAAATACTTAAAGCACAGAATTTTTATAAAGCCAAAATACTTGTTGAAGCATACTTTACAGTTCTCACTCATGTCCAGCAGTATGGAAAATCTGGTTATAGCATGGAGAGCTTTAAAATAACACAAATCTAAAAATTAAATGAACTGGGGTCATGTATACTTAAATAACCTGCTAGTATCTGTATAAATTCTGCTATTTAAGTGCTAAATTTTATTTGAATATGAGCTTCACAACGCAATTGACTCTAAGTAGGAACAGGAAACATCCACTTCTGTTCTGTTGTGTACTAATCACAATAAATAATAAATGAACTGCCTTAGATCTCATTAGAAACAGCACAGATAAAATTAGCCCACATGTTGTCAATATATGACTGTCTACACATGCAATAAAATGTAAGTTTAGGATTATATTTTAGGAATCTAACATAAAAGAAATACATTTACAGATGCTTACTGGAAGAACATGATATTTAATTTGCTCTACAAGCAATTGCATTTTTAGGTGTTGGTTTGCCTTTAAAGCAGTGGTTCTCCGTTTTTTTCCCCTCTTACGGTACCATTAACACGCTTCAGGGCACCCCATGCATTTTGCCAAGGGTGTAAGCAAAGGAACAAAAAAATATATTTAATAGTAGATCTGACAATCCGAATGTAAAAGGTGAGCATAATGTATATACAAATTTTAAGCTTTTTCCTAACTTGTCGTGGACATTCAGGATGTTGTTAAACAAGGGAACATTAGGCTTTAACATTTCCTTAGTGAACCCTCATCATCAGAGAAAACTTTATTTTTTACTACTTGATAGTTCAGTTTGTCTTCATTAACCAATCAGTGATCATCATCTCCTTTAAACTGTTATCCACCATCTGTGAAGTCCTCTGCCTTTGATTGTGACCTGTATAAATCCATTAGCTTGAAGGATTCCACAGCTTCTGTTATTGAGGTATAGTTTCTACAATGTCTGGATCTTTCATTTTCCAAATGATCATATTAAGCCTGTAGAGCAAACAATAAAAAAGACATGATCGGGAGGATAAAATCGTGAGGGGTTAATATTCCCCTCCATTCCTTTAATAAGATCCTGACTTTCTGCCATGACAGGAAAATCAAATTGTAGTAACCCCTTGAGTTCCAGAGGAGTATGCGCCGCATTGCAGAGCACTGTGTTGCGTACCTCTCTGGCACTCAAAGGCTTAAAAGACAATCGTAATGATAATTACTAAAACACATATATTCTTGCAGTACTCTCCACTTACTAATAGACCAATCCCTAGTTCCCTTCTATGTTTGAATTATTGATTTTCAAGCTACTATTTCTAGGTTAGAGTATTGTGCCAAGTCAGTCATTTTTGCCCTGGCAACATATAGTGAGGGCACATATTTTTCTGTCTTTAGTACTTCCCTGTTGATATATGTGTGTTTCTTTTTTCTAGTAATTTTGTATTACTGACTATTATCCTCCTCTTTTACTTTAATGAAGATGTGGCTTTTCTGATGCTGTTTGAATACAGTGGCCATCCTCCTCAGCCAACTAAAAGTAGGCTGTGCGTGATTGGAGTGGCTGTCCAATAAGTGCGGAGAGGCACATTTTGCTCACTCAAGTGCTGGGAGTCATTGCTCCTCTCTCCGGTCTCAGAAATGGAGCCAGTCTCCTACAGTTATCCAATTGCATGCCCGCACCCTACCCCTCAACTCTGTTCTTGCCATATGTGTGTAGATTATTTATTTATTTATTTGGTAGGGGGGGATGGTTTCTATAATGTAGCTAAAATTATCAAAGTTATTCAGATCTCTTCAAGACTTTAGGTTTCGTAGGTCCATGCACAGGGGGTGTGATTTTCACAGGAGATTGGCAGGGGAGCAGAGTCACCCTGGCTACTCCTGTGAAAATCTCTGCATGGACATGACCAATTTTTCAGCAAAGGATTTCAAACAGAGTTGGGGCCCTTACTATTTCAAACACGCTTCTGCCAGGGTCACATTTCAACATTACTCACACAACACTGAAGCTCCACTAGCATGTGTCACTGATGCAGAGAACTATGCCATCAGGAGCATATACTCCTGGCAGGGTCACCCAAGATGGACAGATCAAAGCTAAGACACCAGACTAAATCGTTCCAAAATCTCCCAACCCGCACTCAACCAGCGTGGCATCCATTCCCTCAGAGTGTGTGTGTGTGTGTGTGTGTGTGTGTGTGTGTGTGTGTGTGTGTGTGTGTGTGTGTGTGTGTGTGTGTGTGTGTGTGTGTGTGTATGTGTGTATATAATATATATATATATATATATATATATATATATTAGCAATATTGACACGACATTGCCTGTGCAGTTAAAGGGACATTAATGTCCCCAAAAAAATATTTCCACTTTTGTAGAGTTTAAAATAATAATCAATATGCTCCAAACCCTATTTCTCAAACCGCTATGGTTTGAGAGATATAGGGATTCAAAGTTCCCCCCTCCCTCCCCTTCTCCTGATGTCCGCGTCTAGCTGACAGCAGGAGATCCCAGTCCAGGGACCAGCAGGCGGCTCTGCAGCAGAGCTCAAATCTCGTTACTTAAAAATAATTAATTCATTGGAAAGGTCTACAAAGTGTGCTTGCAAACCAGGCACACTTTGTAGACCTTTCCAATGAATGCATTATTTTGCAATAAAGCGATTTCGGCTCTGCTGCAGAGCCTCCTCGAGTCGTACGACTGGAATCTCATGATGTCAGCTTTACAGCTGACATCAGGAGAAGGGGAAGGAGGGGGAACTTTGAATCCCTATATCTCTCAAACCATTGTGGTTTTAGAGATAGGGTTTGGAGCATATTGATTATTATTTTAAAGTCTACAAAACTGGAAATATTTTTTTGGGGACATTACTGTCCCTTTAATAAAACAATGACCACTTTAATAACTGGCTTGTTGAATGCTCAGTGCTTAGCCCATTCAGGTCCACAATGGTGTATAACGCAGTTCTTTATTGACCTGAAAGGCCTAAGCACTGAGAATTCAACAAGGCAGTCTTTAAGCAGCCATTGTTTTATTATCGGAGTGGTACGTATGCTGTGAAACATGGACACTGAATGCCAAAGCCATACATAAAACGTAAGGTTATGCAGAGAAGTATGGAGCATCAAATTCTGAACATAGCAAAAGGAGACCGAAAAAGTGTACATGGATTCGTCAGCAATCAAAGGTCTATGACATCATTGAAAGAGAAGAGTAAAACACCTGAAATAGACATGGGCACGCCACATAGCAAGAAGACATGACAGTAGATGGACCAAACTAATTTTGTAATGTATTCCACTTGAGCAATTCTGACACTGGCACTGCCACACTGCTCCACATTCCAACTGCAACTTCCTACCATGAAGTATTAGCTCATTTGCATAACCTGAGAAATGAATAACTAAAGCTAAATATCTCAAGTTATTGCTTGAGATCAAAAATGGCTAACAAAAGCTCTTTCAAAAAATGTGTTCTAAAGTGACAGTTCCACTTTAAAGGGGATATACCACCCCAACACAATGTACTCTCTAAGTCTTTGTCTTCCTAGCGTTATTAGCAATCCATAGTTAGTTTTCTCCAAAAAAGGGTTGTAAGAGCACAATCTTTATATTAAATCTCTACCTGATGATGTCTTGCTTCTTGAATCTGTTCTGCACATTACCGCTATGGAGCTCCATTGTACCTCCGTCTTGCGTATCACTTGTACGTCATTGTCCACAGCACCACATGACCTGCCGCGCTCCTGGAATCAAGCGCGGTCAGGTCATTTCAGCCTAGTGGAAACAGACCGGTGGTTTATATATAGCAAGTGCTTCACATGCACCTGCTCCCACTAGGCTGAAATGACCTGACCGCGCTTGATGCCAGGAGCGCGGCAGGTCACGTGGTGCTGAGGACAATGACGTAAGAGTGATGGGCAAGACTGAGGGAGGTACAATGGAGCTGAATGGCTCCATAGTGGTCATGTGTAGAATGGATTCAAGGGGCAAGACGACATCAGGTAGAGATTTAGTATAAAGATAGTGTTCTTACCAACGCTTTTTTGGAGAAAACTAACTATGGATTGCTAATAATGCTAGGAAGACAAAGACTTAGAGAGTACATTATGTTGGGGTGGTAGTTCCCCTTTAAAATGACCACTGGGATGCACATGTGCACTACTAATTCCACATTAACTATGTCCATGGTAAATCTAAATCATGAAATCAATAAGGTAAGGCAGCGAAAATAACGTCCTTACCTTTTAAAACTTTAAAAGAAAAACATAACATAGAGATGAAGACAAGAAAGAAGCCCCAATAAAAGGGATTAAGTGATCCCCAATTTGGTGGTGGGTGGTAGAATCCTAAACAACTCTATAGAATATTAATAATATAATAATATTAATAACTGCTCCTAAAAGAGACACATAGTTAATTGAGTTGGCAACGACAGTTTGTTGATGACACTTTAAACGGATGCTGTCACCTAAAAATAACTTTGGTGAATTGCAAAATCTCCTATATGTTGTTTATTAATTTTTTATTTAGAAAACAAGTTTGTTATTTATTTATATTTATAAATTATACTAATTTAGTTATGTCATGCTGGCACATCTGTCTTGGCTCTACATTATCTCCCACATTAATGCATTTACCATCTCAGCTGACACTAAAAGGGTTAAGTGAAGAAGGCAATAATTATTTAGCATAATCTAAATAACACAAACATGATTTTTCTAATTTATGAATATGATTAACTCAAAAAACTAGTTTTCTAAATAAATATGGGGATTTTGAAAGCCTTTTAAAAAATCATCAAAATAGGTTTTAAAGGGATAGTAATGTCCCCAAAAAAATATTTTGCATATTTTAGAGATTAAAAAGTTTAATTGAATGCAAAAAAAAGTATCTCTCAAAATCTGCTCTAAAGAATTACCTCGTTGGAATGGTCTACAATGTGTGCTTGTTTTGCAAGCACACTTTGTAGACCATTCCAGTGAAGTCATTCTTTTTAAAAAAAAAAACGTGATTGCAGCTCTGCTGAAGAGCCTCCCTGTCGGCCGACACAGATCTCCTACTGACAGCAGGAAACATCAAACTTTGAATGCAGATATCTCTCAAACCATTAGCGTTTTGAGAGATGCGTTTTGTTTTTTTTTTGCATTCAATTAAACTTTTCAATGTCTACAAAATGTAAAATATTTTTTGGGGATGTTACTGTCCCTTTAAAGGGATAGTAATACTTAAAATGCAAAAAAAAAATGTTGTAGGGTTTATCCCCCTGAGTAAAACAAGTGTACTTCCACTGCTGAAAGGTGTTTTATTCAAAAGTTATTACAGCTCAAACTTGATCTGTAATAACTTTTGAATAAAACACCTTTCAGCAGTGGAAGTACTCTTGTTTTACTCAGGGGATAAAACCTATAACATATGTTTCTTTATATTTTAAGTATTACTATCCTTTTAACTTTACAACCTCTGTGTGCTTTGGTTTAAATCGACAAAACTTAGGTGGGTTGCAGAGTAAAAGTTCTCCAAAAAAGTACTGTAACTGGAAATTCCTTATTTTTGATTGAATGAGTGAGATTTAATGTAGGCTTCAGCTTTTGTTTTTTCCTTTATAATTTCAGTTATGGTCTTTGGAGTCCTGCACAAAACATGAATAGATGCTTATATGTATATGACTGAGTATGTATAAGACTGGCTTTTGGCCTCAGGTAACACACAGCATTTTTACATATGCTAGTTTGTAGTGTGGGGTATCTAAATGTAGTTAACCCAATTTAATCCATAGTATTCCTTTATTACCCATTTTTGCGCAATTTAATAGTCTGTTTATTATCCTGTTTTTCTCGCTCTTTTCCCAAATAGAATCATCATACATATGTACAACTAGTTAATTTTTTCTGAATGCTTCTGTTTACTGGGCTTATAATTAAAGTGTTAGTAATGTCTAAAAAAAAACTTTTTTGCATTTAGCAGAGCTTAAAAAGCTGATCTAAATGCAAAAAAACGTATCTCTCAAACCGCTATGGTTTAAGAGATACGGGTGTTTAAATTTTGATTTCTCCTACTGACAGCTGTAAAACTGTCAGCAGGAGATTCGTGTCGGTCGACATGGTGGCGCTTGAGAAGTGCCGAGATCTCGTTACACGGAATCCCTTCATTGGAATGGTCTAAAACATATGTCTGAATACTAGGCACACGTTTTAGACCATTCCAATGAAGGGATTCCGTGTAAGTAACGAGATCTCGGCACTTCTCAAGCGCCACCGTGTCGACCGACACGAATCTCCTGCTGACAGCTTTACAGCTGTCAGTAGGAGAAATCAAACTTTAAACACTCGTATCTCTTAAACCATAGCGGTTTGAGAGATACGTTTTTTTGCATTTAGATCAGCTTTTTAAGCTCTTCTAAATGCAAAAAAGTTTTTTTTAGACATTACTATCACTTTAAAGTATCTGATTGTAGCGGTGCCTTACAAATCTAGTGTAGTTGATAGTATAATATGAGATCAACTTCTTGCGTGCATGAGAGCTAACTTAGATGCCAAGTACCTGGGCCACTCAGGAACCAGTTGTCAGATCACTGCAGATTTGCACCTTGACTCTGTCATTGAATAGTAGTTCTCACTTCCCTTAGGACCATTGTTTAATTTACAGTGAAAGGAAACAGCTGTGATGACATCTCTAATTAATGAATCTCTCATGAATTGCAATTGTATTGTAAACAGAGCATCCTCTTGTGTCTGTAGCCATGCTGTGGGAATTTCACACCGGTATCGCTCTGTTCTAAGCACATGGGGGCATAGGTATAAAGATAAAGTAAAGCAATCCTGGGGCAAACCAAATGCACCAAAGAAAACAAAAAATACCATTGACTTTAAATGGTGCTTAAAGGGTAACATTCACATCCCCAAAGATTTTCACTACTGCTTTTAAAATATAAAGCAGTATCAGAGCTGGCTGTATTTATTTTCTACACTACCTAAGAGTGGAGATATTAATCATTGAAATATAGCACTTCCGCATTCTGGGGAATCCTGTATGAGCGGCAGGACTTCCCACCTCCCTCCCAGCAGCCCCTGGGGCACGAGCTCACGCTTCTCTTCAGTAGCATGGTAAATGGAGCTCGGTGTCACGTTCGCCCAGAAAAATGCAGCTCCGAAGAGAAGCACGAACGCGTGCCCCAGGGGCTGCTGGGAGGGAGGTGGGAAGTCCTGCAGCTCCATGCCACACATACACGGTGCCGCAGACCCGGAAGTGGCATTTTTCAAAGATTAATATCTCCACTCTTAGGTAGTGGAGAAAATTAATAAAGCCAGTGCTGATATTGCTTTATATTTTAAAACCAATGGTCAAAATTTTTGGGGATGTGAATGTTCCCCTTTAATGGGGCCTTTAAAGCCATCCAGGAGTCCACAAGCCCTCTTGTCAACTGACCCTCACTTTATTGTGGGCATTCATGCCTTGCATCGGCTTCACTGCCAGTAGTTCCACCACAATTGAGTCAACACCTTGGATGCTAGACACCCTTAATGCATTACAAACCAATGTACTGGAGACATGGCTAGCATCCAATGGGTAAATGTTAATTTCTCCTGCATTCAGTGGTTAAAGCATCCACCACCAAGAGGCAGGGCACTTAACTTGTAAACTACAAGAACTGGTTCCCTTCCTCTGCATTTCTTAAACCTCTTCCTCCATTTGATGTAAATTTTTAGTGTCCTCACGTTTTTTTTGTTTTGTGTTGTAGTTTTATTTTATTTTCGCATGTAAATTCTAGAAGGCTTTGAAACAGACCATCCAGAGAACGGCTAATCTGCACCTCTGGTCCCTGTCCTATGTTGGATGGCTTCATTATGATCTCTTTTTTCAGCAAAGAGAACAACAGACTCTGTCCGTGGCAGCCCTGTCTGAGTATATCTAGAAAATAAGTCCTAGAAAGTTTTCTTACTTGTCCATATAGTACTGTTTGTCTGAAATGATTTGAAGCTAGAAATGTTCCCCCTTGACCAAGATGCAGTGAGCAAAAAAAAAACGGGTGTTGGTAAGATACAAATTTAAGCTATCACTTTCAGTTCCATATATTCTTGTTTTGTCTTGGAAATGTCTGTGTCATAACCTTCCATAAGCTACACATCTTTATTAATAGTATGTTCTGTGTTTTGATTATTATGCATATATCAATGTCTCCTCTGCAACGTACATCCTTTTGCATATAAGTTCTTTTAAGTGATTCAGTGTTTTAACCAGACACCAGTCTGTGTTGCTGTTTGTCTCATATCTGAAGTTGATTTATTTGCTCTGTACACTGCTTCTTCGCCTAACTCAGCTCCTCCATGTTTACTGTGTCAGAGGGATGTGTCCTTCCTGAGCAGTTTAGACCTCAGGGTGCAGGGCTCAAGTTGAAAGATTTGGTGTACACTGCCTTTAGGGAAGTATGGGCCATGTCCTTTGCCCACCTGCTGCTGCGTCTCATGCTTTTTCACAAGAGTATTCGGCTTTTGACTTGCTCCACTTATGTGCTTCTTTCTGACATGGGTGTCTATCACAAGGTGCCTTTCCTTAAGGTAACCCTTTACAAGACCCTCCTCTCCGTTCAATATTTTTGGCATGCAGTTTCTCTTCATGTCGCTCTCTATTTCTAGTGATCTCTTTTTATGTTGTCTGTGGGGGATTGGGTCACCATGTCAAAATACAGAGAGGTAGATTTCAAGTCTATATGGAGCAAATCCAGCCCTATGACTGTAACTTTTATGCCTGCAATGAGTGCAAATGTAAAGTGGAGACCTCAGTCCAAAAGATTTTGGCTTCTTTTTTTTTTTTTTTTCAGAAGCAGCTCCAGATACAGTTATATTTATTTCCACAGTTCAGTCTCTGCCTTCCACCTCTCAGGCTTAACCTGACTGGGTCTAGAACGTATCCCAGTCCATTAATGCTTTAGTGGACTCTAATGAGCTGATTGTAAGTAAATGGATGGCTAACCCTCCTCATCCAGCAAAGAAGAGAGGAGCTTCTTCAAGTCCAGAAAAAAAAGAGTAACATACACCCCAACCAGTGTCTGAATCTGATCCACTTAAACAGCAGGATGTTGATAAGGTGGAAGTCTTTATCAGAGCTATTCTGGAAATCATCCATGTGTCTGATCAGCAACAATTGGTGGACCCAATAAGAACTTGTGAAACGAAAGAAGGCCCCTTCTCTGTTTCCAGTACATGAACAACTGGAACAAACTATTCTAGCTAGAATGATAGCTAGATGCACTGCCACATCTGATGCAGCTCACACATCTGTATGGTTGAAGAAATGGACAGCAGATTCATCTTCTAAGAAATCCCTTTTGGCCAACCCATTTTCAGGGAAGTTTAGGTTTTGCACTGAATTGGAGGAAATTATCAGCCAAGCAACAGGAGGTGAAGGCACTTTCCTGCCTCAGCCTAAATCTCAGTTTTTTTCGTCACAGAAAAGGCTGATATTTTCATCACATGGAAATTTCAAGAATTATAATAGTAAGTCCAGGTACACCTAGCAACATAGAAAAGCAGTCTTCATGTGCTCCAACAAGGATTTCTCTACATGACTGTGGTGCAGGGAGCCTCCATCTGGGTCTCCCTCTCAGAGAAAAGCTCAAGCATTTCTACCAATGCTGGCAAGATACCGTTTCATACTCTGTTACCTACTCTACTATGGCTCTATATCCCAAAGAGATTTTTCATGTCCAGCTTTCCAAAGGAAAGCCATAGTCTTTCATCAATCAGTATCATCCTCCGCCAGGAGGCTCATAGGCACCTTAGATTCAACATGTCAAAAATTGAGCTACTCCTCACTGAACCCAGTGTTGGCTTTCCAGGTGACAGTAAATGGCACTACCATAAATCCAGTATCAGAAGCATGTTGTCTAGGGTGATGATTGAAGATTATGCTAGTTTTAGTGTACTTATAATCTTAATTTTAGTAATGACAGGAGGCGAGTATTTTGCTTTAAACCTTCTTTAATTAATCTCAACGGCAGCAATATAATATTAACCAATCATAAAAAAGATCACTGCGCCATAAAATAGGCCTGAACACAAACTCCTCCCTCTTTCTTTGATCCAAGCAACAAACAGAATAGTTAAACACAGATTCCCAGAATAAAAGAATCAACATGTCTCCTTCAGAAATTTGAACTGCCGAGGACCACGTACCATCGAGTTCGATCACACTGAAAGAAAATAAAAAGGTGAAAGGTATCTCAAAGTAATCCTCAATAAATAACCAATAAAAAAACTCATAACGCATAAACAATTCCGCCCATAATCTAGTCCATATATCAATAAAACGTACAAAATACTACTAAAACCAAAACTCATATAAACACATATAACATATGATAAAATAAAGGAAAAAAGGTAATATAAAAAACGAAACAATACATAAAAGAACATGAAACAAAAGCAGAAACAAGTCTTCGGGAGGGTAGGGAAGGAAAATACTCACCTCCTGTCAATACTAAAATTAAGATTATAAGTACACTAAAGCTAGCATAATCTTCAATTTTACTACGTGACAGGAGGCTTCGTATTTTGCTGTTTTAACTCTCAGAAAATAATGAGGAAGAAGCGTGAGGCACTGGACGGAAATAAAATGTACGAAACATAGTCTCCCTCGACCAATCCGCTGAACGTAAAATGTCCGTCAGTGAAGCTCCAGAAAGAAAAGCTGTAGAGGCAGCTGCCCCCGTACAGAATGAGCACTGAAAGAATGATCAATGCCTGCCAAAGTCAAAATCCAATGGATCCACCTGGCCTGAGTAGTAGTAGAAACCACTTTGTGTGGTTTAACATAAGACACAAGAAGTTGCCCTGAAGAAGAGTAGTGAGAGACCTCGTCCGTTCCACATGAGATCGAAGAACGGACCCCACACAGAGTTTGGGGTGCGTCGTAAAAAAACGGATAAAAGACCGAAACTGAATCTGAGTTAGTACGCCTGGCAATCGACAACGTGACACCCGTCGGGGAAAAAGCAAAGCCATCAACATCAAAGGCTCTCAAATCTGACACTCTACGAAAAGAAACTAAACAGAGTAACAAAGCTAACTTCGCTGACAGTTGCCGTAACGACAAACTCTTGTCGTCCGACCAAGATTGTAAGAAGAGAATAACCCATAGCACATCCCATAGATGCGAGTATTTAGGAGCCGGGGGACGCGACAATTTCATCCCCCGTAATAGCCAGCAAACAAGTTAATCTTGACCCACAGGAACCCCTGAAATAGGAACATGAGCCGCTGAAATTGCAGAACGCATGACATTGAGAGACCGAAAAGATTTACCAGAACCAAAAAGAGAGGACAGGAAATTCAGGATCCAAGGCAAAGGGGCCGTAAAGGGATCAAGGTCCCTTCCCAAACACCAGCGACTCCACTAGTCCCATGCGGAGAAATAGCATCTGCAAGTCCCCAGAGCCCATGAGTTCCAGAGGAGATATTTAGTCACCTGAGATAAGCCCTGGACATCCCAACATCCCCGAAAACTGTCCAAGCCACGAGCTGAAGATGTCCCTGCACAACAAGAGGATGAGGAGACCCCTGAGGGTCCCGGAGCAGGAACCGATCGGTCGGAAGTAGAAATGGATCCTGATGCAAGAAGTCCAGAAGGTCTGGAAAAACCACATCTGACTCTGCCATAACTGGGTCAGAAGAAGAATCGAGGCAAATTGATATCGGACCTGATGAAGGACCCTGGCTATCATGGCAAAAGGAGGAAAATCATAGGCGCCTCAAGGGGGCCAAGTTTGAAGAAAAACATCCACAGCTTCGCATTCCGGATCCGGAAACAGCTGAAGAACCTCGATAATTGATGATTCGTCCGGGACATGAAGAGATCTGCCAGAAACTGACCCCTGAGAATCTGCAATCTGCTGTAGACCATTTTGTCCAGTTTCCAGTCGCTGGCATCCTGTCAATGACGTGAGAACCAATCCACCGTCAGGTTGATTTCCTCCGGAAGATACTCCGTGAGGAGTGTTATGTTCCTCTGAAAACAGAAGCTGTAGATTACCTTCGTCTTGTCTTTCAATATACGAGACACCAAGCCGATTGATGTACTGAACCGCGGAAGTGTTGTCCATCCGGAGAAGGATACAGCAATTGGAAAGATTCCTCGTGAAACTGCGCATGGCAAACAAGCCAGAGATCAGTTCCAGATAGTTGATGTGGAGACCCGGCCCCCCATGGCCGAACCCGCGCACGTCGCATCCTAGCCCAAAAGACTGGTATTGGATTCCAGAACAAAGTCTGGGGACTGACAGAAGATCGCCCTGCCATTCCATGCTACCATGTGACGAATTCACCAACGGATTTCCACTTTGGCTTCCAAGGTGAGAGGGATCACCTGATCTTATGACAGCCGGCATCTGAGGAAAGAGGCTTTCAGGCATTGTATCGCCCTGTAATGAAGTGTACCCGGGAAGATAGCCTGGATCAAAGACAGCAGACCTGGGCAAGTTGACGAAGAGGAAGAGAGTCCTTCCGCAAAATTTTTCGAAGTTCCTTCCTCATTGTCTTGATCTTCTGATAAGGGAGACGAAGCAGGCAGGATTCCAAGTCGATCTCGAAACCCAGAAACTGGATGTTCCTGGAGGGAGTCAAGGCTGATTTCTCGACATTGACCAAAAACCCCAGGGATTCCAACAACCGAATGGAAAATAGAGTCTGCAGTCGAAGTCGTGAGGGATCGTTGCAAAAGAGAAGGATGTCATCCAAATAAATCAGACATCGAAAACCTTGTGCCCTCATATGCGCCATGACAGGTTTTGTAAGTTTGGTGAAGCACCACAGGGTGGAACTCAATCCGAAGGCGAGATACAAAAACTGACAGGACAGATTTCTCCAACAGAAATGAAGAAAACGTCAGCTTTTTGGAGCCATAGGAACTGAAAGGCAAGCATCCGTCAAGTCCAATCTGGTAAACTTTGTGACGCATGAGATCCCTTAACAGATGGATGCCCTCCATCTTGAAGTGGCAGTAGAGAACAAAGGCATTCAACTGGCGAAGATTGATGACCGAACGAAATCCTCTGGACTTTTTGAAGACCAGAAATATGTTGCTGATGAACCCCCCCATCCCCCCGGTCGGTGGTAACCTCAGCTGCTCCCTTCTGGAACAGGGAACGAATCTCGACGTCTACAAAAGCCGCCTGGTCTGTCGTGAAGTGACGGGGACACGGGGTAACGAGCTGCACCGGATCCGTGAAAAACTCGACCCCTGGACTCTCTGAAGGACCCATGCGTCTGACGTCAGCTGTGACCATGCCTGCAAAGAGAGAACCAGACGGCCCGCAGTCAGGGTAGGAGAGACAGATATCAGACAAACACTCACCTCTCTGAGAAGGAGCTCTGGCCCCACGTCCTTGGCCTCTGGGTTTAAAGCCGGGTCTTCAAGCAGTGGGTGGGAGGAAGGGGAGTGCTCCCGTGTGGAGGCCTGACGACCAGCCCATCCAAAAACAGCACACGCCGGAGCCAGGTGAAGACCTTCTTCAGAGATGCTTGAGCTTTGTTTAGCGTCGTGAAGAGGTTGATGTATTTCTGTAATTCCTTTAGAAACGCCTCCCAGAACAGTAGGCCATCCGCGGAGGCCCCCAACTCTTTAGCTGCCAGGTCTGCCAACTTGTTATCTATTCACAGCAATGCTGCCTTCCAAAGAAAGAGCCGTGTTGGCTTTCCCCCAACAAGCAGAAGGAACGTAAGTCCCATTCTCTAATGCAAGTCGGGTCCAAGGGAGTACCCTGGGTCAAAGTGTCATCTGATATGTGAAGGATTTGAGCTAAATGGCCAGCAACATCCAGAAGTTTATCCTGAGTCAGCCGCAAAACCTTCTCCATGCCTTTCCTGGGATCCCGTCCTGAATGAGACATGAACACGACCATGGTGTTGTCGAATATCGGTGTCATGGCAACTTTGCCCGGAATCAGGGGTCACGGACATTCCACCTTGAGACAGTTCCGCACTTCCCGGTCCAGGGGTCTGCGGAGACAGTAGTGAGTATATTTAGCAAGATGGTCCAGCTGCTGCCACTCCGAGGAGCGTGGATGTCTGATGGTCCTGGGGTCAAACAGCGGCAGACCAGATGAACCCAGGAAAGCTCCGTCAGGATCGTGCGATGTAGAAGGTCGTGATGAAGACTCCCGTCTGTCAACTGCCAGTTCCTTGATATAGGGTGAAGGATCATCATAATCTTCCTCCCAACATTGATCTTTATCCAACACGGAGGTCTCATCCACTCTCCACTCTTCCAGAACCGAGAGGGGAGGAGGAGAGAGATCATCCTCATCAGACGAGTGGGGTGAAGCATGTGGAGGAGCAGAGGGTGCCAAACTTGTACCCTTGTTCAGGGGTTTCTTTCCCTTGAAATCAGAAGAGGGGCAAGTGGCGGAACCCCTAGGTTTCTTGGGGGGGTGAAACAAATTCCTCCTCTGAATCCAGTGCATCATCAACAAATGCATGTTGATGGAGTCCGAATTCGTCGGGTGTTGTGTCAGGACCCTGGCCAGGACCTTCTCCACTGAAGCGGCCACCGCCGCATTAATCATTGCTTGTATCTCCGAGGCTTGCTCCCTGGAGGGTTCCATTCAGCCAGGTGTAATGCTGGAGCTGTAGAGCAACAAAGGACCAATCCGTGAAACAAAAGAAAAAGGGGGTACGAGAGGCCTTGCTGTGAAGGAGGGGGTCCCCAGAGCCAAATAAAAAACAGGCAAATAAAGGTCTATGATGACCCAAAAGTACCGTCCAATGAGCGGTAACCAAGCGGCACCCAATCTTTGCCAGGGGGCACAAATGATGTCTGAGGCTGTTATGCCCAGAGCTAAGTAGGGGGGTAGACAGGATTACTTCAGTGCATGAAAGAGGAAACCCCTAGTACAGCAGGAATTGTCCAAATGCAGGGGGCTCTCCCTTACCAGCAGGGACTCAGTCCATTGTATACAAATTTAGAGAGAGTATGACCCATAGTAATAATCCCAGATAACCCCTGTAAACGTCTGTAAGAAGGGGGCTCACCCCTGTCAGGTATGGGTTCAGTTCTAATATAAACAGTGAAAGAAACCATGAGTCACATGGCAACCTTTAACATGGGACCGGACCACAAGAGGGGGCTCACCCCTACTAGAATAGGGATGAGCCCCGGTAAAAACCTCAAAAAATGTGGTCACTTAATGGAGAAAAAAAACACTTAGGTCACATCAGAGAATAACTGGGCAGCAGTAGCGGCTAACCGCAAGGAAAGAAAAACCGCCCCCGGATTCCCGCTGTTACGCAGTATACCGCAGGCCCAAAACCCTAGGCCTGCGTTACAATGACTGCCACGTGGCACACAGGTCTAAGGGAGTCATACTTCCCGGATCTGCCTGCGTGGCAAGATTGAAAATGCATTCTGGAGCTCCGGGTGATCCCCAGGTGTAAGATGACTGAAAACTAGAATAAGGGCAAAACGCCAAGCAGAGAACGGAGAAAACAGAGGGTAGAGAACAAAAAAAAAATACACCGGAGCCTCAGATGACTATATAGTAGAAGCCGAAAAAGGAATCAGACATAAAAAAGAAAAGGCACAATCCTAGAACTAAGATTTGAGTAAGAATGAATAAAAGACATAACACATATAACCACAAATAAAGAATGGACTACAAGAGCCCAAAACTCTGACCTGTTGGGTTGAGAGCAGCAAAGAAAGAGGGAGGAGTTTGTGTTCAGGCCTATTTTATGGGGCAGTGATCTTTTTTATGATTGGTTTGTATTGTATTGCTGCTGTGAGAGTAAGTAAAGAAGGTTTAAAGCAAAATACGAAGCCTCCTGTCAAATAGTAAAATTAACTTCTTTAACGTCATTCTTTCCTCATCTTGATGTTATTGCCAATCCTTCCACTTTCTCTTGTATAACAGCAAAAACAAAAAATGCATCCGTTCATCTGTTCCTTCACAAATAAAAATTCTTAGCTCAATCACTCATCTTATCTTGCTTGGACTACCGTAACTTTTTTCTCTCTGGTCTTGCTGCTTCCAAACTCCATACACTTCAACACGAGTTACCATGCTGTCACCTATGTTTGTCACTGCCTCCTCCTCCTCCAGTCACTCCAATGGCTGCCTATCAAATCCTGATAAAATAGTTTTTCTCTTATTCACGGCCCTTCACTACCCCCTCTTTGCACCTTATCTGTGGAATGCTTTACCTCCCAGCCTCAGCCCTTGCACTTCTCTTGCAGTCTTTAAGTCTTTCTAAAAATTACGCAGCAAGGCTTCAACAAGCTAGAACAGAGGTTCTCAACCCGTGCCCTCAGTGGCCACTAACAGGCCAGGACTTAGGAATTTCCCTGCTAGAACACAAGTGTGTTGATCAGAGGCTCAGTCATATTGATTAACTCAGCTAGAAGGTACTCACATCATACATTCAAGGTTTTTATAATTTACTTATTTATGTTCGCCTATCCCAACTGGAACTCGATCATTGTATTCGAACTAAACCGTTATGTACTCTGTATGTCTCTTTACTACTTTAGATTGTAAGCTTTCAAAAAGGGAGCCGACTTTCTGTGTTTCACTTTGCTAAGCATTTGTCACCCTGTATTGTCCATACCCTTAAATTATAAAGCTGAGTTATGGTGCTATATAAATATTAATTCACTCATTTTATAAATATTAATTCATTAGTTTTTCTGACTGCCTTGTGCGGTAAAGTGGTTATAATCCAAATACAATCCAGCCAACAGCTGCAGAGATTGGATACCTCCTCTAGCATTTAGGATATTAACTCCTTGATTGCCAGAAAGGTGTCCAATGCATTGAGCTGGAATGCATATTATATACCTCTCTGGCACTCAGAGGGTTAAAAATGTCATTTAAATTTGTGGGGATTTGGGAAAGTTTCATTTGATCTTGATGCATTTTGGCTTCCTTCAGAATTTCTTAACTTCTTCTTAGTATATCATACTCCGTGAGCCCGATGTACTAGACAAAAGTGGTACAATTCAGGAGCATACCAACTGTACCATAGGGAGCAGAAAACAATTCCCAAAAATCACTCTGATTTGAATGGCTCTTTTACCCTCTTGATTGCTAAAGAGGTTTCCAACAGTTAAAGAGGAATTATTATTAGTTCTATATGGTGCCATCCCAGAACTGCACTATTTTTCTTACTTCTTCAGCCTCAGTAACCTGAAGTGCCATCTGTAAAATCAGTACTGATAAGAGCAGATTCCCTGCTTCAGGACCCAAAGAACTGGCACTTAGTCATCATTATCATGACTAATAAATACATAACTAGGATAAAAGGATCCCAGAACAAAGAATTCCTTTAATGAGGCACACTAGCCAGGATAAAATAAAAATATCACTTTATTATCACAAAAGAACATACACAGGTATGACAATAAAACATACTTAAAAACAAAGACATAAGGTGGGGGACCAACAAATATAATACAATATGAAATACAATTAATTCATGACTAATTGACAATTGCAGTCTATCTATATAAAGTGCATGACCATACCACCTAAAGTGCAAGTGCAAATAAAGACTCAAAGTGCATCACTCATAAGTCAATGTGAATACACAAGTATATTATAATATCCTCCAAACAATAATAAAAACACTGAAATATACAGAAAGCCAATAAGTCAGATATAAGGTATCAAAAGGTCACCCCCCCCAAAAGGTCACCCCACATGGTAAGTGCGTCATCAGATCACGCCTGCACTACATCCCAAAATACGGGAGAAGAATGGACGTGATGAACAACGCATCCAAAACACAGCAACAGTCCATAACAACATGTATATATATATAAGTACTAAGACATAAAAAAAAATAATAATTAGACATCACAAATCACACAAGCATAAGAAATTACCGGAAAAGTTGACCAGCAAATAAAATAAATACTTCCGGGGTATAGGTCACAGACGCTTCCAATACCCATATACTGGTCTATCTATCAGGCGCAGTAATTCTCTACAGGTTACCATGGTAACAATCGCCGCTATGACGCGAAACAGATCTGAAAAAATGTGCATATAATACATGTCCAAAACCTATTATAAGGCAAGATTCTAAATATAATTCATATAATCATTTATAGAATTTATGTAATGTCATATATCACAAGCGCAATAAATGTAGATGACCATAATAATAAATACGCCGATCACGAAAATAGCGGTAAGTTATCATAATAAAGTCGATCAGCGAATCATTATTTTCCAAGAAATAAATCACGCAAGCATTTGTAATATCAAAATATTACCATATTTGTCAAGCACAGGAGCGATAGATATACACAGGTAACCATGGTTACAAAAAACGCCAATCTGAATTGAGATGATTCAAAAGAGATCAAACACACTCAATACAATTGCCCATAATCTACCATGTGTTGTAAGGCAAAGATAGAATGAAAATATTAATATATCTTCATATAATATCGTCGATCACACAGGCGTTATAAATAGCCATAGATCATCATCATAATGAAAACGCCGTTCACAAAAAAAAAAAATATATATATATATATATATATATATATATATATATATATATATATTAATTATTGTCATGCAATGTTACTGATAAACAGAAATTACAAAATATAACACAATATCAATATAACTCCCTTACCTGAATATCTTCTGCATTCCGAATCAAGGAAAGGTACTTCTGGATACGTGACTTCATCATCTGACCCGTCTGCCCACATAATACATATCGCAAGGACACCTAATAGCATAAATACAATTCATCGTTTTACAATTTACAAAGTCCCTTAAAGTAAGGTCCCTCTTCAAAACAGGGCTATAGATCACCTTGCTGGACACTATAAATTGACAACTGGTACAAGAACCACAAGGAAATGTACCAGTCAATTTCTGTCCTTCTACATACCTTGTCTGTGTTCCAAGATGACTGTTAATCAAAAGATCACCCAAATGTTTAGATCTCCGGGCTACCAAAGAACGTAAAGGATCCAAAAAAGGAGACAAAGTCTCATCACTGCAAAATATGCCAATACTTCTGAAACAAATGAGACACAGATTGCCACTGAGTGTTAAATGTAACTATAGGTTTAATTGTTACTGGAGTAAGCTTACGCTGCTTACCCATATTCAACAGAGAATCACGTGTTGTAGATTGTGCTCTCATGACTGACCTGACTTTTTGTTAATTTTTTTTATAGGTGAAAATGAGGATGAGAAATTAACGGAAGTTGTGCAAGACGCATGGGAATATAATAGAGACTGTAAATTATTTAGAGACACACTGCAGAGTTTCAGCTGGAATGGTAAGTAAGAGGTTAAAACACAATTATCTCTTCTGCGGTCAACTTTATCAACTATTACTCACTCTTTACGGTTTATACATAATTGAAATTGTCTTATTATGGGACTCCCATTTTCCTGAGGGATTTATGTTTCTAATTGCCAGTGTCTGTTTTGTGAGCAGAGTAGAGAGAGAACTCTGGCAATCTCTACTGAGCATGACTGCATCGTGACAAACATCCTAGCTAATTATTATATAGGAGAGAGAAATATATATTTAGTTCAGCTCTACCTTGTAGAGATACTGGTATGTCCCAGAATTCCTCCCCTTTTCTTTTGAACATACAGACCTAACTGTGGCAGTTTAAAAATTGCAAGAACCAGTGACGAGTTTTTTTTTTTTTTCTTCCTTTCAGGGCGAGGATTTTCAGACAAAGTTGATCGCCTAAAACTTGCAGAAATAGTAAAGCAAATTATTGAAGAA
Source organism: Rhinophrynus dorsalis (assembly GCA_037306005.1). Lineage (NCBI taxonomy): Eukaryota > Metazoa > Chordata > Amphibia > Anura > Rhinophrynidae > Rhinophrynus > Rhinophrynus dorsalis. Next base: position 529,031,298 of record CM074718.1, read on the forward strand.
CTAACAAACTCTCAAGAGGATTCTCAGTAGCTAAAGTGGTTCCTCCCCCTCCCCACCGTTCCTCCTTTTTTATTTTTTATTTTATTTTTAATGAAAAAACAGATTCTTGCAGCGTCTTAAATAACTGTAAAATAATTTTATGTAAATTATCACTGAATTTCCACATTGCTTGAACATACAGTATAAATGTAGATAGGGGTAAACAAAAAATCATTGGTACTGTAATTTATTTAAAAAATATGAACTGATTGAAAAGGTTTTTCACACTACTGTACTGTTAATATGTAGGTTTGGCAGGGAATACACTGCCATATACTCTTTTGTAGAACTTTAAAAAATGTGTAAGCCCTTTCTTTGACCTTACATAGGACCAGATTACATTTCTGGTGATAACTTTATCAATGATTTTATCTCCATGTTCCCTCATAGGCTTCAGCAGTAATCTGCTAGATAAAACCCAGTTGTCACCTGCATTGTAATCTAGGCCTTGGCTTGCAGGCCACTATTAAAACTCTAAGTGCTAGAGGGGAATGTAAAATGTATGTCAACACTCCACTGGCACACAACAGGTTAAAGGAACAGTAAACTTTTTAATGAAAAAATGTCATAGAGCTTTTCCTCTTGAATAAAATAAGGTTACTCCCAATTTTCATTCAAAAGTCATTACAGAATAAATTAGAACTTTCACCTTAATTTAAGTTTGCATATGAAAACTGCATTAAAAACAGCCTATGAATCATGCAGCCAAAAGACCAGCAAAGGTACAGTTAAGGAGATAGTAATACTTGTTACCATATGCTAATTGCAGTACCTATGAGGTAACTGTAACATTTCATATGTTAATGAAGCACCAGGAAATGTTCAGTTTCACTTTTCCCAGAACAAAAATTGTGAATATCTCCTTGACTACATCTGCTGGACTTTTGATTAACATGACAAATAAGCAGTTTTGAATGCAGTTTTCAAATATGCAAACATTAAGGTGAAAATTCCACAGGTTTTTTTTTTGTTTGTTTTATATGATATATAATGTATATTTGACTCTTCATAGTAAGTGTTAAGAAAGGCACCACCTGGTGACCACAGTAGAAAAGCGCAGTTTAATTGGGGGGAGGGGGGGAAGAGCTGCTGTAATTCTGACATACCCTTGTTTTGCTCAGCAGGAAAAGAAAGCTACGGTATATATTTTTTTGAATTAAAAAATGTACTGCTCCTTTAGAGGAGCACATGCTGAAATATAACTATTCTATGCAAGAGTATGTTGTAAGGTTAACAGATATATATACATAAAGGTTTCCATGCTATGCATAGTCAACTCTGTAAGGGCAAGAGAGGTGCTCAACACGTTGCTTGGCAATGCTTTGGGCACCGCTGTGTGATTCAAAGGGTTAAGATCAGTGAAGCTACAGCATGTGTTGTTTTTCAGCCATTTTCTTCTCAGTACTTCAGTGTGTGACACTGTACAGTGCAGCATCCTCACCAGGAAGTAGTAAATAATAGACTACCTTTCTAATGAAAAACACCACATGCAATATCTTAGAACAGTGTTTCTCAACCAGCTCCTTCAGAGGAGGCCAGGATTTGAAGATTTCTCTGGTTGGGTTCAGGGGAGCTAATCAAACTAACTGAGCCTCTAATTAAACTCACTTGTGCTCCAGTAAGAAAATCTTCAAATTCTGTCCTGTTAGAGGACTTAGAAGGTGTGGGTAGAGAACCACTGTCCTAGAATGTGATGACTGTAAGCCTTTTTGACTTTGCATAATATGGCAAGTTGCACTGCACATTATTTATTTATTTTTTAATCTTCATCTTTTTAACCCTTTGAGTGTCAGAGGGGTACGCAACGCATGCGTTGTGTACCCATCTGACACTCAAAGGGTTAACACTTCTATGTCCATGAACTATTTGAATTTGGTTCTTAGTCTGGGGGCTTTGAAAGCAGTAATAGTGTAAAAAAGACAGTTAAACAATGTTGAAAAGCTTGTCACTACATCAGGGGTAGTCAATTGCTGGACCTCCAGCTGTTGGGGACTACAACTCCCATCATCTCCAACCAGCCATTGTAGTTTCCAACAGTGGGAAGTCCAGCACTTGACTACTTGTACACTGTAGCATACAGATCAGTCAGTGCTCCAGGGAGACTGAAACATTGTATGAAGATATCTGCTTTCATATTCCCTACCTAAGAGCTCCCTGGAAACATAAATTTAGGGAGGTCAAGGATGAGGACATGAGTTTAATCACAATACAGATAAAAAGTATTGGTAATTTTATTTTACACATTATATGTTGCAGAATATGTAGTCAAAAAGGAGGTTGCCTTTCTCTTTAAAGGTATAGTAATGGTTGATTTTAACATTGTTTAATATTGTAGATATTAAAAAAAGAAATCAATTGATGTAAGTCCGGTCTCTCAAACCTTTATAGTTGAGAGATATAACCTGCTAAAGTCCCCCCGTCTACCTCTTTCACAGACGTCAGCCTTTAGCTGACAGCAGGGGATTCTGGTCCCGGGACCGGCCGACGGCTCTTCAGCAGAGACAAAATAGTGCTATCTAGAAAGAAATACTTAATTGAAACAGTCTACAAAGTGTTCTTGGTTATATCTCTCAAACTATAAAGGTTTGAGAGACCAGACTTACATCAGTTGATTTCTTTTTTTAATATCTACAATATTAAACTTTGTTAAAATCAACCATTACTATCCCTTTAAGCTCCTTCAAAGTATGGAGTCTTCTACATGCATTACTGTAAACATTACAACTTGCTGTTTTATGTAAAGGCAACTAATATGATGGCATTCGAGTTCCTTTAAATCAGGGTTATTCAATTTTTGGACCTCTGGCTGTTAGGACCTGCAGCTACTATCATCCCCAATAATCAGTGGTTGGTTGGGGGGATATTGGGAGTGGTAGTCCTCAACAGCTGGAGGTTCAACATTTGACTAACCCCAGTTTAAACCTTTTGATGGCCAGAGGGGCATTCAACATATTGCCAAACAATGCATTGTGGACACGCATCCGGCACCCAAAGAGTTAACATTAACCCCTTGAGTGCCAGAGGGCTGCTTTGCAATGCGTTTCGTACCCCTCTGGCACTCAAAGGGATAATCTTGTTAAAGGGATAGTAACACTTAATTTGTTTAAAAAAAAAAAAATAAATATATATATATATATATATATATATATATATATATATATATATATATATATATATATAATAGGGTTTTTCTTACTGAATAAAACAAGTGTACTCCCTGAGCTGAGATGCGTTTTAATCAAAAGTTATTGCAGCTCAAACTTGAATTTTTTTAGGTGCAATATCTCAGTGTCCTGAAATTGTACAGTGGCGCTGTTGCTACATCATAAATCTCCATGATGGTGTAGCAACAGCGCCACTGTAAAATGTCAGGCCATTGAGATACTGCACCTAAAAATTAAAGTGTGAGATGCAATAACTTTTGAATAAAACAACAATCAGCAGTGGGAATAACCTTGTTGTACTCAGAATACACACTTAAATATAAACTTTACTTTATATTGTGTTACTATCCCTTTAACCCTACAAGAACCAGAGTGGTGACCATCATCACTCTGGTGCTTGTAAGGTTAATATGTTAGATAACAGAAGGGCCTGCAGTCCATGGCTGAGAAATCTGTTGCTGGCTTATCTGATAGTGAAAAAAATAACATACCAGTACTTGAATATTGGCTTAGTGAATCGTAACTGATTTGGTTATACTGGCTACCAGTTTCCTCAGGAAAATTTGGAAACGGCACAAGCCTTTCAATTTGTTCACCAGCTGCTGTGTTAACGTGCCAGTATAGACAAGAAAGAAAATCATTTGTATACTACTTTTATTTATAAACTAAGCTCACTTTATCACATTCTCTTGAAAAATCTTTCTACCTTGTGTGTTATGGCTATTCCAACCCAGCAGGTGTCACTGTTGTGTGCATTCTGACACACGTGAGCATATAGAATTGCAGTCCTGTCCATACTGATAAAACAGTTGGCCTTATTTTTCAGGTTAAAGAGGTGCACTTCTGGAGCAAACCAACTGCACCATAGTGGGAAATGAAACTTTCCTTTGCTTTAAATGGGGTGTTTAACCTTGTTGGGTTTGTAGAGGCCCCTCTATCATTTAAGGGATTAAAAGCCCCAATTAAAGCAACCAGAATTTGCCATGTTTTCATTCAGACCTGTGGTTTCTGGTTTGCTCCAGAATTTCACATCTTTAGCTTGAAGAATAAAGCTTAGTGTTCCTTTTTTATTTATTTTGCAGTTTTAATTTTCTTTTAATGTTGCAGAGATTCACACTTTAGGCCAGTGGTGGGCAAAGTGAAGCTCTCTGGCTGCTGCCAGACTACAACTTCCATCATTCCCTGCCTGCCAACAGTTGGTTCCCTGCTAGCCAACAGCTGGCAGGAAACTGTGGGAGTTGTAGCTTGGCAGCAGCTGGAGGGGTCTCTTTGTCTGTCCCCTGAATTAACTCCTTTGATGTAAAGAGTTGGCACGAACGCAGTCCTCCGGTAGTGTGTTTAAGGAACAGTAATGTCCCATAAAAAATATTTTGCGTTAGGTACAGGTTCAAAAAAGAAACTAATCGCCACAAATCCTATCTCTCAAACCTTTATGATATGAGAGATCTAGGCACTGTAAGTTCCTTTCTCCCTCCTGTAAAGCTGACAGCAGGAGATTTGAGTCGTGTGACTCGAGGAGGTTCTCCAGCAGATCCGGAATCGCGTTATTTCAAAAGAGTGATTTAATTGGAACGGTCTACAAAGTGTGTTTGCAAACCAAGCACACTTTGTAGACCTTTCCAATGAAGTAATTATTTTGAAATAAAGAGATTTTGGCTCTGCTGCAGAGCCACAGGCTGGTCCCCAGACCAGGATCTCCAGCTGTCAGCACAACACTGACATCAGGAGAAGGGGGGGGGGCTTTCAATGCCTATATCTCTCATACCATAAAGGTTTGAGAGATAGGATTTGTGGCGACAAGTTTCTTTTTTGAACCCTGTACCTAACTCTAAAAATTTTTAGGGGACATTTCTGACTCTTTAAAGGGATAGTAATACTTAAAATGTAAAAAAATATGTTGTAGGGTTTATCCCCCTGAGTAAAACAAGGGTACTCCCACTGCTGAGAGATATTTTATTAAAAAATGATAACAGCTCAAACTTGAATTTTTTAGGTGCAATACCACAGTGGCCTGAAATTGTACAGTGGTGCTGTTGCTACACCATAAAACCATAGTACCCTTGTTTTACTCAGGGGGATAAACCCTACAACATATATTTTTTTACATTTTTAGTATTACTATCCCTTTAAGACCACCTCAGTCAGCACAGGAGTTAATAGATTTTTATTTTCTAGATTACATTCTGGTTTTATATTTTTAACATTTTTTTTCTTCCATATAAAATCTGCATGTGTCACAAAACTGATCTGTGTGCCTGAACATGCGGCTCTAAGCTGCAGACTAAAGTGCCAATTCTGGAGTTTTATACAAACAAAATACTACAAAGTACCATCATGTCTTGTGATTGTAACATTACATGTAATGCCGTTTGTGTATACCCCTATTACCTATTCCACACGGGGTAGTTAATTGTTGGACCTTCAGCTGTTAGGCACTACAACTCCCATCATCTCCAAAAAAACCAAAGTCATCCAGTAATTGACTACCTCTGCCCTATTCCATTGTTTTTTTTTTTTTTAAAACAAATCTGATTTGTTCAACATTACAGATTTTAACCTTCTGAGTGCAAGAGGGGAGTGCCTGTACCCAAAGGGGTTAAGAATCTCCTTTCATGATTACAGATGGGTCAGTGCATTGTTTAGTCAATCTGACATACCTAAACTTCCCAACCATAGGATTTCCTGTGGTCATGTTTGGAGATCCTGAAAGCCTACGCTTCGAAAAACTGTAATTCCATTCTCTGCATTGCTCTGCAGTGTGTTACAGGCTCCCTTGGCAGTGAAAAGGGTGGGACTGCAGTAGACCTCTTAGCTTGGTTCCAAGGTCTCAGCTAACAAACCCCTTTGTTCTAGGCTGGAAATTCGCTGTACCCTCAGTATCTTAATCTCATATGGCCAAGCAAGAGTTAGGTAAATGTAGGATAAATATAATGTTGCAGGATGTTTTAAAACAAGGGTAATCCCTCTGCTGGGAGAAGATTAATGCAAAAGAAAGTGCTGCTAAAATTAGTATTATTTTTCGTGCTGTACTTCCTTGACATGCCATTGGGTGGCTCTGCTTCTACAGCGGTCTTTGGAGGGTTATTGTGAGTAACAAAAGTTCTCCATAGAGAGCAATAGCAACAGTGCCACCCTAACATGGCAGGCCATGGAACCAATGCAGAGTTGAGCAGTAATAATTTTTAAATGGAGCATCTCCAAGCAGTGAGCTTACCATTCGTCTATTCAGCAGGAAAAGCCCTACAATGTGTATATATATATATATGTTTCCCATTCTCCAAAATACTTTACCTTCCTCTGTCAAATGTAGAAATGGGGTGCAGCACACTGCTTCATTGGCATCTCTGTCAGTGATTGGTAGTTCGTAGTTAGCGGTCACAGTTGCATTTGTAAAATATTGGCCTGTTATATTATATATAATAAGACGTGTGGTTGGTTGGAAGCATTCTCTGTGCAAATATTGTATGCCCAGATGCATAATCCTCAAAATAAATGACATGTAGAGAGAAAGGAAGAGAGGCAGCACCAGTGGGACTTCTTAATAATAGTTTAATTGGCAATTCAGCAACAAGACATGGTCGAAGTTTCGGTCCCAGTGACGGACCTTTATCAAGTTGTCTTTCTCATCCATACTGATCTTTGTCTTCTGGTCCTATTTCACTATAGAAGGCATGTTTATGTGGTTTATAAAATATATTTTGGCTGTTCATATCACCAAATACCTTAAAAAAAGGCATCTTATATTGTGTTCACATCTGCTTGTTAACTCATGTGATGCCTTGCTGTACAATACATTCTAGTATTCTGTAGCATACAAGTAGGTACTGTAGGACTCTTTTTAACTGTTTAAAGAGCAGAGGGGTGTGAAATGCATTGCAAAGCAATGCGTTGCACATCTCTCTGTTCCTTAAATGGTTAAAGCGAAGCTATCACTTTGCTAGTACCCTTCATCAGGTCTGCTACCCCGGGAGCCACAAAGTTGCAGGTTGTATTCCGGTCTGCTACCAACACAGGCAGTTTTCTGACCCCCAAAACAGCTGTTTCCATGTTGGGGTTGCGCAGCCCATATATATATATATATATATATATATATATATATATATATATATATATATATATATATATATATACTAGTTGAACAGCCCGTTACACGGGCCACAGTGCCTCTGGCAGCCGGTCGCGGGGTAGTCACGCGCAGTAGAGACTGCCCGCGTCACTGCTGATACAGAGCTGGACGCTCTGTATCAGCCACGGCGTGGGCAATCTGTACTGTGCATGACTGCCGCATGCGCAGCAGTGTCTACTGCGCATGTCGGGCGTTACACACAACTTACCGAATTATTATATAGGATTTTTTTTTTTTTTTTTTTTTATACTAAGCCTCCTCCTAAAGGAGCAAATTTGTTAAAACATAATTGTGCTTTAAAAATAATTTATCTTGCACAAGATATGGAGTTGTACATTATCTCAGGTCTGTGTTTATTTGTATCCCTCACTCAATAATCCATTGACTGTATCAGTCTGAATGAGATTCACCAGAGAGAGCACCACCCATGATTCTAATGGGGCATGACAGGAGTCTCACTATAGTAAAATGGCGCTGTTGCAAACAACAGTTAATAGATATAACTGAGTAGTGTATTTCTAAGCAAGTCTTTCTGCTAAACAAGTGGTTCTCAATTTTTTTTTTTCACACACCACACCACTGACAAGCAACCTGGAATTTTCAGGGCACCCCAAACCTTCTATAGGTAATTTCTCAAGGATCGGTGAAGGGAACAGGGCACCCTGGTTGAGAACCACTGCATTAAAGGGATCGTAATACTTAAAATGTAAAAAAAAAAATATGTTGTAGGGTTTATCCCCTTGAGTAAAACAAGGTACTCCCACTGCTGAAAGCTGTTTTATTCAAAAGTTATTACCGTTCAAAGATTAATTTTTTAGGTGCAGTATCACAGTGGCCTGAAATTGTACAGTGGCGCTGTTGCTACACCATCCTATGGAGATTTATGGTCTATAGACCAGAGCTGTCCATAGGATAGTGTAACAACAGCGCCACTGTACAATTTCTGGCCACTGTGACATTGCACCTAAAAAAATTTAACTTTGAGCTGTAATAACATTTTAATAAAACACCTTTCAGCAGTGAGAGTACCCTTTTTTTACTCAGGGGGATAAACACTACAATAAATATTTTTTACATATTAAGTATTACTATCCTTTTAAACAAACGAAGAGGCACTTATTTGAAGAGTACAGTTTGAATAGGTAAAATGAGCAGTATGTTGTTTCATGGAATGTCCTTTGTAATGATGGCAGAGCTGGAGCACAAGACACCCTGTGCTTTTACCATGGGCCTTGTGTTCAAAAGGAAAGTTGAGTCATTCTGGGGCAAATCAACTGCACCATAAGGGAGAAATAAAAAATCCAATTGATTTTAAGGGGCAGGAAACTTTTGTTATGAAAAAAAATATAATCCGGCAAATCCTGTTGAATAAAATAAAAGGGATGCATATTTCCAGAGTTAAGTTTAAACTCTTGTTTTTACATCAACAGCATTCTCTAGTGGTCATATTCCAATTAGATAGGCGGTTACATACTTTTTGAGAGGCAAGTCAGTGACAGACAGTTCTCCATAGAAAGGGGGATATGCACTAGACATGATAAGAGGTGATGACGAGGAGATAACTTTTCCAATGATATCATTTGTCCAGTTCCTATGTAATTCTATAGAGCCTATCTATGCAGTAAGATCTCCAAAGCTGGAGTGCATTGGCTCCATAGAATAACTTAGGAACTGGAGAAGTGCTATCAATGGAGATGTTTGCTGTACATCATCACCTTTTTATAACACCAAGGTGATAGAAACTGATGAGTCATGCTGTCAGAACAATCAGGAAGTAAACACACAGTAAATTCACTTCCTGATTATTTGAACGGTTATAACATTTGAATAATTCAAACGAAAGCAATGTTGGTCCCCTTGTTTTACTCAGCAGGAGAATCTCTATAACATATGTTTTTATAAAAAAAAAATCTGCTCCTTTAAATGGAACATTTAACTCCATGAATGCTAGAGAGGTTTTTAATGGTTTGCTTTGCGATATGTTGAAAGCCTTTCTAGCATTCTGAATGTTAAGACCCCTTTAAATTTGTGAGGAATGTACATTTATCCCCGTGGTGCAGTTGGTTTGCACCAGAATGCCTCCAGTTTTGTTCTCAAAATAAGGTCCCAACTGATAGATGGGGATGTTATGGGATCTGTGGACTTTTCTTGTCAGAGTCCAACAAGACGATCAGTGTCTCCAACCTTGGAAAGTAACACAGACCCTGAACTTGTGGTACTACAAACTAAAAGTGTTACATTACTTTAATCACAAAGTGTGACAGATAATTTACATGCATATTCACACACAAATGAATGGGCGACTGCTATGAAATGGGTACTAATTGTGAAAAAAGTACTTTTCACAAACAATGAACCATTCATGCAGAGTCTTTCTCAGCCTCCCATTTACTTCAGCATTTACTTGCTAGGCCAACACATGTACAAGATATTCAAAACCAGGCAACTCACTATTACCTGATTAAGTAGTTTTCCAATCGTGCATTGCAATGCGTTGGATACCTCAGTGGCACTCAAAGGGTTAAAATTATGCAGTTTTGGAGCAAACCAACTACACCATTGGGAACAAATGGAAATGCCCTTTGATTTTAGTGAACCTTAAGCCTCTTGAATTCTAGAAGGTTCTCCAATACATTGCTTTGAAATACAGTGGAGTCTTCTTTAGTATTCAAGGGGTTGAACGACACATTTAAATTCATAAGAATTTGTATTTTGTCCTATGGTGCAGTTAGTTTCCCACACAATTGCACCACTTTTAGCTTACTAAATAAGGCCTACTCTCTCTTATGCCTAAATGGCTCCGATTGGACTTTTTCAAGTGGTACTGTACTTTCCTAAAAGGAGCATGTTACTTTGTATAATAATATAGTTTTCCTATTCATAATTAGTTACCTTTTTTATCTTGCTAGTTTAACCTTTTTGTATGTCAGAGACAATAGGTTTCTCACCTGTTGTCTATGAAAGGGTTAATACAAACATTTTTGTTTTGGTTTTTACCACCTTCAAGTCCTCGTGTTTTAGGGTTGAGTTTGCAGTCTGTAGCAGATATCTTTAGTATTGTTTTATGATAACTTTCCAGTTCAACAACATGGTTGGCAATACTGAATATATATAATATTGTGGAGCACAGATCAGTGACTAGTTGCTCCTAGTAGTTACCCTTACTTGTTATGGGCTGGTCCACATGACTTGCTACTGATGACAAAATACATTCAAGGATGCAACCTTCCCAGGACTGGTGTTAGTCACAGGGAAGTTGCAGCATAATCTGTGAGGTTGATGTACTAAGTTTATAGTAATTTGGAACCAAACCAAATGAATCATAAGGGACAAATTAAAATTCCCATGGATTTAATAGTGATTTTAACTTCTGTAATGCTAGCAAGATCTTTAACTTATTGCTTCACGATGAGTTTGAGACACTCCTAATACTAAAGAGATTAAAAGCCTACTTTAAATCAGTGGGGATAGTTTTGGCCCTTATGGTGCAGTTGGTTTGCCTCAGTATTGCTCGGATTCTTCTAACTACATCAGACTTTGTAGTGTAGCCTTTTTGGCTACAGTGCAAACATTCAAACAGGTGATTTGAATCATTGTGGTGTGTGTATGTATATATATATATATATATATATATATATATATATATATATATATATATATATATATATATATGCAAGTACAAATATATGCCACTGGCCACATAATTTTTATAAAATAGGGCTTGGCTAGCATATCCCAGAGAAGCTGATCCGGTTCCAAGCATACACATTCGTTCCATAATACAATGTTGTGCCTAAAGTACAGTAGGGGGAAAATTACTTGTACAAATATACCATACTTGTGAATGATCACGTGTTTGGCAGAGGAGAGCAGTATATTGGATGCAGAGCCTTTTACCTAATCTCATTTTTAGTTCACACTTTAAACGTTCATTCATGAGCTCTTAAAAAAATCTTTGAGGTTTATGAAACAAGCACATGGACACATTCTTGAAACTCTTGGTCACTTTGCAATTTTTTTAATTATTTTTCTTGTAATTACAATTGAGTTAGGAGACGTGATACACGGAGTCTGATGTGCTAAGGCAGTGATCCCCAAACTGAGGGGTATGTAGTTCTTCAGGAGGGGGGGTTAGCTCCAAGATTGATCAGGATCAGGAGTTTGAGGGAGACTGGTTGAAAGGACATTTGTGAACAGGTCAGGCTGTGTTTGCACATCATCCTGATATATATATATATATATATATATATATATATATATATATATATATATATATATATATATATATATATATATATATATATAATGTCTATAAACAGAGAGTAATATTTATTACATTATCGTTTAATAAATATTATTCTCTGTTTAAAGACCTGTGAGTGCTTGGTACTTCACTAAAATGTTGAATATTCCAGCCACACTATTGCACCCAGGCAACCTATGAACTCTATATGTGAGAGTGCTCCCCATCTACAGAATTATATCTATCTATATAATCTGTACCTATATGTGTGATATATGGGGGGCTCAAGCTTTGGTGAAGACCACACGGGGTTGTTATGGAACCAATATACTAATAACTTCAACAGTCTAGACCAAACCATCTGCTCCACAGGGGACATAAAAATGACCATTCGATTAAATGAAGCTTTTAACTCCTTGAATGCTTGAGAAGTCTCCAACGTATTGCCTCTTGCATTCAGGAAGGTTAAAGGGCCCATTTAAATCCATAGCGATATAGGGAATTTATATTTGTCCTTTCCAGTTCCATTGGTTTGCTGCACAATTTCTCCAGTTTTCATAGAACATCATCCTTATTGTTTTAAAAGTAATTAACTGTAACTTCAGGTTGGAGATACTGGGGGGGGCAGAGCAAGAGATGTGTAGTTCTGAAAATAGAAGTATTAACCTTTTGAGTGCCAGAGGGTGAGCAACATATTAATTTGCAATGCGTTGTGCACCCCCTCTGGCACTCAAAGGGTTCAAATGAAAGATGGGTGTGCAACACAAGCACTGCACACACTGGCACTCAAAGTGCTTGTGTGTGTGTATGTATGTATAAATATATATTATACACACACACACACACACATATGATATCAGTTGAGTGGCAGAAGGGTCCCCAATCAGAGTAATGCATTGGGAACCCATCTGACATGCAAAGATTAAATAATTTACAGTGAATTGCGGGTCCCAACGTTTTTGTGCCAAGACCACTCTTCTCTAGCTCTGCCTCGTACCCAGCCACTCCTACAGTATTCCTTCACTTGAATGCCTGTACCTTAGTGCTAATAATCCATCTTCCCACAGAGGGGCCAATGGCTTATAATAGCACTGGACCCCCTGACAGGGAAATTGTGTAATCTGGTGGTTTAACCCTTGTCTACTGTCATGCCCACATAAACTATGGCTTGTAGACATCCATCCAGTATTATGTACACTGTAAAATAAGCAATTGCTGATATGCTGTTAGCACTTAGTAAACTCTAAGATCTCTTTCACACTGGTGACAAAATTGTTGTAGCCCCCTGTGACATTTCCGTTTCCTGTGTATCTTAGCTCACCTCTCTCCTTCATTGTACTGCTGATGAGAAAGCAGGGGAGGCTTGTCAGAAGGCCAGCAAATGTGGTGGCTGTGGGAAAGCCAACATCCAAAGCAGCAGCACTTTGTTGGTGTCACCCATGTGAAAGGAGCCTAAAGCAGAGATAGTCAATTGCTGGACCTCTAGCTGTCATGGAATACAACTCCCACCATCCCTAACCAGTCTAGGAGTTTTAGTCTTCAGCAGCTGAATGTCCAACAATTGGGGACCCGTGATCAAGTTCAGTCCCATGTTTCACAGAAATGCCAGATTTGGCAGTTTTTTTTAACCCCCTCAGTGTCAGAAGGGTATCCAAGGCATTGTGAAGAAAAGAGTTGGTTGACCTTATGGCACTCAAAGGAACACAGATGCTGAAATGTATTTTTCTCTTATATGAAAGAGTACAATACCCAACACTTTGTGTATATTAAGTTTTCCACACTGCAGTGCAACTTAACACATATGTTGTTGCATGTTCAGTTTATTAGCAGGATGGGGGAAGGACTTCCCCTTCGCACTCCTCACTTCCTAGTCAGGAACCTGCATTGTACTATGTAAGACTCAGCAGGAAATGAGGAGTTCTAAATCTATGAAATTCTCAGGGTATGGTCATTTGCACATACATATATTCATAGAGATATATGTGTATATATATATATATATATATATATATATATATATATCCGTGGTGCAGTCATGCACAGTTGAGACTGCCCACACCACGGCTGATACGGAGCGGGGAGCTCTGAGAGGACTACGGTCTGAATTGCGAGCCCCGCTCCGTTATCAGCTGCGGCGCGGGCATATATGATATATGATACGGCATGCTCTTTCACATAAAAGAAAGCTTCATTGTTCTTTTGTACAATGTACTTTTAATAAATACCAGAATACTCAAACCAGGCTTAATTATCACAGCTTTTTCTAGTAGACAGTTTTTCCCAGTATTGTGTTGGAATATGGCCTTTTTACGGCTCTTTAGTCCTAAAGTCGGCTGTTAGTTCTATAGTAATATGTGAGTTTCCATGTAAAGAGGGATTACCATAACTATTGCACATCTGGAGGGGGAAATCAGTGCATCGTCAGTGCATCCTTGCTGACAGCAACACTTAACAACCAAACTTATCCTGATTAACCTCTGTGAGAACCAGCGGGGTGTGTGGAGTATGAAGAAGCAGTACACTACACATCCCTTTGGTCATTAAAGGAACGACAGACCTTTTTATGGACAGCTATATATTCTAGGGCTTTTCTTGATGAGTAACACAAGGGTACTCCCACTGCTAGGAACTGTTTTTTTTTCCCCAAAAGTTATAACTGTTCAAACTGTCAGGAAGTGATACAGCTGTTCCTTTTCTGTGGGGAACTGTAGTCATTGAGCGCTCCCATAGAATGCAGTAGAATAAAACTGATCACCAGTAAAACCGGGGGTGAACTTTCTGGATACCAGAGGTTACTGTTGAAATGAATACATTTTCAACTGTAATAACTTTGAAATTACAAATTTCACAGCAGTGAGAGTATCCTTACAGGAAGATCCCTACAAAATAAGTTTACTTGTCCTTTAAGAGTTAATCAACTGCACAGAATCATATTCTGCTTGACCCAATTTACATTCTCTGTTATTTTGTTATGGACAGTAAAGCAAAGATAAATCTGAAGGAAGATCAGGTAATATCCAATCTGAAAGAATTGGTCTTAGGCAGTTTAGGTTAGGAGAGACGTTTTGATCTGTAGATTTGCCATTTTTGTATGCAATGTACTTGTTTGGTCTTTAGTGGTTATTGTGTGTGTTTAGCAGTGAACAGACTGTGTAAACTAAATGTTCCTCTGTAGTAGCTAAAGGTCAAATGGATATATATGAAGCTGGCAGATTTGTATTTTGGCCCTTTAAGGACCAGAGGGGGTGCACAGTTCATGGTACTTAACCCCTTAAGGACCAGCCGCGCACGCATGGTGTGCGGTCACTTAAGGACCAGGGACCCTTTTTTTTTCTTTTTTCGGAATCCGATTCCAGACTCCCCGAACGGCGGGAAGCCTGGAATTCCATGACAGTCATGGGTCCTTAAGGGTATAACAACCCATGACGGTCCGGGATCGTCATGGGTCCTTAAGGGGTTAAAGGGTTCATTTCCTAATTAATTATGAGCATGTTGGAACTTACTTGCTAAACCCCTTGTATGCTTAAAACCTCTCACAACCAGGGCCAGGTTTACATCCCAGGCAACCCTAAGCAAGGCTCCCATGGCCACATGACCCTACCTCCATTCCCATCCATTGTTCCCCAGCACAGACAATACCCTTGCCTTAACCCCTTGAGTACCAGAGGGGGACATAAAGCATTTCTCTGCAATGTGTTGCATACCCCTCTGGCATTCAAAGGTTTAAATAAGCAAGAGGCATACCCTAAAATGTTGAGCTCTAGGCAGTTGACTATACTGCCTACTGAAAAATCTGATCCTGCTCCCAGACTATAGACACTTATGGGCTATCTACTGGTTCAGAAAATAGTGTTTTTATTGCATACTATGTATAATACATGCAATAAAATAATACTATATTTTCTGCACCAGTAAGTTTCCCGGGATTGCCTATTTTCTCAATATATGGTGTGGAACTGTATCTCTATTATTACACTGATATGGACACCCAGGCAAGTATTCTTGTAATAGTTTCTACTACGATCATATTTCTAAGTTGCATTTCTTGTGGCCGTGTCAGTTTATGGTGATGCTGTTTCATATTATATTAACCCCTTTCATTTATTTGTTTTCCAGTAACTATTATTACTTTGCCACATCTGTGTCCTACATGCATGCACAGTAATCTAAGATAAAATGAATGGGGACTGGTTCTTTACTAATTTAGTAACTACAGAACAAATGGCATTGACATGAGACATACTTACTTGCTCTGTATGTTTCATTAAACAGTCACTTCATCATAAGGGGGCTGCACTGATATAAAACTAACATACACTCGCACTGATCAGGAGGGTCTCTGCCATTGTAGGGTATTTGATAAGCATTAGGTAAAATTGCTTTACTATGGGTAAATTGCCAGTGTCCATATTTTTTTTTTTAATATGTTCGGTGGTTTACCAACCTGAGCCTTATTTTATAACTTGATCGCTCTATTTTTACAATAACACTATACTGTAATGTGAATATCTTTAAATACCATTATTGCTATTATGATGTACTTGAAATGGTGTTGCTGGCCTTCTCAGTGATTAAAAAAAAATTGGAAAAAATTATTTTACATTCCTACTTCTAGGCTGTCATGATTATATTTTGACTTCTCGTTTGACCTTGGCTTTGCATTTGACCTTTAGCGAACCAGTTAGAACTATCTTGGTTAACCACCTTGAACCCCAGAGGACACCCCTCTGGCTCTCAAAGGGTTATTTATGTATGTTTCAATGAACGTGCTTTTAAGGTGGAGATTTATTGAAGCTGTTACAATAAGAATTAGGGAAATTCTGGTGCAAACCAACTGTACAACGGGGGTGAAGGGGGAATAATTCTTATTTATGTAAATGGAGCTTTTCATCCCTTGAATGACAGAGCGGTCCCCAACACTTTGCAAACCAGTTCTTTGGAAAATTCTTTATCATTCAAGAGATTAAAGGGATAGTAATACTTAAAATGTAAAAAAAATATTTGTAAGGTTTATCCCCCTGAGTAAAACAAGGGAACTCCCACTGCTGAAAGGTATTTGATTCAAAAGTTATTCCAGCTTAGATTTGAATTTTTATAGGTGTAGTATCAAAGTGACCTGAAACTGTACAATGGCGCTGTTGCTACACCATCCTATGGAGATCTGAAAAATTCAGGTTTCAGCTGTAATAACATTTGAATAAAACACCTTTTAGCAGTGGGAGTTCCCCACTGGGGATAAACCATAAAATATATATTTTTTTTGCGTATAAAGTATTACTATCCGTTTAAAACCCCCATTTAAATATTTAGGAATCTGATTAATTTTTATTTGTCCCCTATGGTAGAATTGATGCAGTTGGTTCCAGGCTTGCTCCCGTTCTCTCTGATACATCAGCTTCAGTGTGTAGCCACATTTGTACCATCTGGATCTGTTGCTCCATCTTCAGTCTTCTGTTTCCATGTTTAATGTTCTAAACTTCATTTTATTTATCTTTTGAAATGTTTCCTGTATGCTGTCACAACCTTTTTTTTTTTCTGACCAGTATTATAATGTAAATATGCATCAATGTATATAAAAATGATTTTACTTAAATCTCTTATTGTGTCTGGTTTATATTTATTTAATTTGAATGTTTTTTTTTTTTGGAGGGGGTGTGTGAAATCCATTTCAAGGTTATTGTACTTGTTCTGAGCCAGCAAAATAGCAAGACACAACACATTGTAATATCCCATAACCCTTTTGAGGGACATAGTGGTGTTCAGAGCACTGTTTCATAATGCACTGGACACTCCTGGTACACAGATCTCAGTTGACCATTTCCTATCGTATGTAGAAATCTGGAGATAAAAAGCAGTGATAACGTTTCACAAGTAACATAATTCAGCAAAGTAATGATAAAATAACAAGAATAATGCAAAGTAATGATGGTATTCTGAATCTATTCATAAGCTTTCTTGCTGCCATAAACAGGTTATCTCTTGAACAATGCAGCAAGGGAAAGTGGCTATTAGGATTTTCTGGTTCTAGCAAGGTAGAGGTGGTATTCATACCTGGGAACTTTTCCTTCTAGAGTTCTGGAGGGGGCTCGTGTGGTGCCATTGGGTGGATATAAATGATATGATTCACTTCACAAAGGGGTGGGCTTAACAGAATGTGCCATGAAGTGGGCAGGAAATTGGAAGAAAAGGCTGGGAAGGAGCAGAAGTTGGCAGCGTTTCAGAGGAAACTTGCCACCACCTGAGAATCAGCCGCTGTCCCTGGAGACCCGGTATTTCACTGCAAAATCCAGAGTCTCCAGGGCAGATCCGGAGTGTTCCCAGGTATGGTGGTATTAGGAGGGGTAAGTGTGCCTTTATTGGATCTCTGCCTGGTGCTGTGTAATTAAACACTGAATTCTGGGCCATACTGTATGCTGTGGCACATTAATGTGGACCTGTCACCTTGAATCTTTGTTTTACATATCTGAAAACTTCCTATGTGTCATGTTAACCAAAAGTAAAGCAGATGTCTAGTTTAGGAAATATTCACCTTTTTATTTCTGGGTAAAGTGAACTAGTGCAGCACAGAGCTAATGAAAGTCACTGAAAACCTTCAATAACAGATGATACGTCACAGAATAGCTTACATATGAATCATCTCTGGTACCTCAAGTTTGAATATCTAGTTAACTGTACATTTGCTGGTCTTTTGGTTAAAAACTTGAATCAAGGTGACTGGTCCACTTGTTCTAAGGTGTTGGTAGGGATATACACAACAGACCTGTTTTACATATTACACATTTTAATTAGTTAGAGGGGGAAGTTTGCTATAGAGACATTAGTCAGATGAAGTCCTTTAGATAGGTAAAAAAATTAGGCCATATAAAAGGAAGCTAGATAGGGCCTTATAAACACATGAAAGTAACATTTGATGTTACCTTCCAATGGGTTTAGGGGGGTACAAATTCACATTGATTTAAATTTGGCATTCAAACCCCTAGAGAGGTCTCAAATGTATTAGAGTGACAGGCTTGGGAGGAAATCTCACTCGGTGTATCACACTCTGCTGCTCCAATCACTCCACACGTAACAGGACATCCACACCGTCTGTTCTTCAAAAAACGTTTATTCCAAATATATATTGGATAAAATAAACAACATCAATTTTGAAATAAAAACAATTAAAAATGGGCTACGCATTACGCGGCACAGGACCACTTTCTCAAGCCACAATTAAATATACCAAACAAACTATCCAGCAACGCCCATATAAATACATTAAAACAGCTCGTCATAGTGGCCTTCCCTTATTACTGCCTTCACTCATTGCATTCTCTCAATTACTGACAACCTAGAGGAATTTTCTGTAAAAAGTAACACTTTGTATATTGCTGGATAACAACATAAATTAATTATTCTTGGGAATACTATTCCTAGTTTCCATCCCAGGGTTCTGGATATGTAGAACACCAAACAGACTGATAACTTTGTAGATACAAACTAAACTTAAACCTGATCCTAAACATTGCACACTAAAAGATGCCAGCTGTACCAGATATCATGTGTTCTGTGTTTTCAATTTTTGCAGATCCATTAAAGAGAGAGTAATGTTTCACAAAACAGCAACTCCAATTAATCTTCATAATATTAGAGTCATAGAGAGTGTTATTTCAATACTGTCAGAGTTGTAATTCAAGAATAACTGAATGATAAAGTATCCCCATCCACCTGTTTTACCTAGTGTAAGCCACCTCCTCTCAGAGGTGGAATCTGGTCCTGGGACCAGACAGCTCACTGCAAGGGGCAATCTTCTTATTGTGAGAACAATAAAAACCCTGCCCCCCATTGACAGGTTTTTCCTTATGCTCATTGAAGATTGTCCCTCTCTGTGATCCATCCGGACACTCTTGCTGCTCTGAGGTGAACAGTGTTACATCAGTAAAAGGGGCAGGAGGGAGATATTTTATAATTCAATTACTTTTGTACTACAACTCTGACAGAACTGAAATAACACTCTCCACGGCCCAAATACTATGAAGATTAATTGGAGCTGCTTTTATTGTGAAACATTACTATCCCTTTAATTGTTTTTTGCTTACATTTTATGGGGACAAAGGGACCATGTTAGTTTAATCTCCCTCCACTACAAGACAGAGTCTTTAGAAAATGCCACTCCTACTCATCCTTCACCCCCACCAGAACCAGCTCTGCTTCTCTTCAATTTTTTAGCTAAATCTGTCCCCTGGATCAATTCCTTACAGACCTTGAATGGGAGAACTCACTGCTTATTCCAGTCTGTCTACTACATTGGGCAGTACTTGTCAGTGAGGTGTGGACTGAAGGCACCAACACCTCATCAGCGGTTCATGTCCAGCAGCACGGAGGTGGTAAGGGGGTTTGCACCGCTAGTGCATTATGGATTAATTTTGTGTAAATTAAAAGCCTTCTGGCTATAGGGGTACCCAGAATGGTACCAGCCAATGATGTAATTCTTACTCCTCCCCAAGAGGACTGTTTTTTTTTTTTCCCTCGGTGTTCAGAGCCCACCTAAACTTTCTCTTTTGTCCAATGTGGAATACAGTTGCCATGAGGTAAAGTTCCTCTGCTCCAGATGGCAGGCCTCTGAGGCAGAGACTCAGCTTTACCCCGCTAACTCTGTTTAGTGACCTGGCCTCAGGATAGGGTGTTTGTGCACTGCTCTCTTAGACTTCTTTTTTAAATTTGAATATCTAGTTATATGGGGCTGTTTATTCCCAAATTAGGTGGGCTCCCATTTACTGGATTCCTTGCATATGGATTGTCCAGTTTGCAGGTATATTTCCGGGCCTTTCCTTGTGGAAATTTAAGTCTAAGCCTAATTGTGGAACTTCTCTGAAGTTCTTCATTTTATGTAATGGGAGTCTGAAGACTTGAGGCTTGGTAAGTTACCTACTGAGTGCTATGGTCCTTTTTTTTCTATGCCCCTGCTTGTCTGACACTCCCTTTTATTTGGTGTTCTTTGCCTGCAGTGCACGCTTTCTTTATGGATTGTGTGCCACAAAGATGGCTGCAGTTAATTTACAGATTGCTTAACCCTTTCTGTTCCTGGACTGTTTTTACAGCTATATTTTCAGACATTCTCTTTTTGAAGCAGATGTCTTCATTCCTTTCAGTTTTCTGCTGATTCACTTGTTTAGTATACAGTTCCCAACTTTATTTCTTCTCTTTTTCATGTACTGTGGTAATAGTGTTTTTTGGTGGTGGTATTTGAATGTTATGTTATCTGCACTAGGGATGACTTCTCCTTCTCCCCTGTTTTTGTTTTCATATCCAAGGATGTTCCTAAAGAGTAACTACTGGTAACACTTGTCAGAAATACTGGAGGCAAATACATACCTTACAAAACCAGCCCTTTAATGCCACCAGATGTTTAGGGAAAGCCTCAGCCTTCTCTGTAGCTGCAAATCCCACTTTGTTGTTCAAGATTTGGTCAGCTGACCAATCTTCCAAAACGTCCTTGGTGTATCTTCCCTTTGTGGGAAAATAACTTTTTGGCCGTGACCTAGGTTATAAATAACACTACTGGAGGCAAGAGCACCCTGTTGCCTCTGATTTCCTTCTAAGCATGCATTTTACTCAAACAAAATGTGTTGTTTATACTTCCCCTGCCACTATGGGGCACCGAGGGTTCAATCCCCCCAGGGTTTTCAGGCCCGCCCCACCCGAAAGCCCAAACAAGCTTAGCAAAACAAGAAGTCTTCTCAGAAGCCTAAGGCTGACAAGCCCACTTCCACATGACTTGTGGTGTCCTGGCCCATCTGTACCCATTGGGGGTCACATCTGATTCTTTTGACACTTGTGTAAGATGTCATGACAGTTAGTTTTATGGATCATGTCAGAAAGGTATCACATACTTCCAATCCCTTCCTCTTCACCTTTTCTCTTCAGAGTTCCTCAAGATCTGGTTCAGGAGCATATGTTAATAGGCACAGTATCCTCCCTGCTAGAAAAGCAGGAGTTGTTTCCGGTACCAGCCTATGAATACTTCACAGGATTGTACTCCGATCTTTTTGTAGTTCCTAAAAGGATGGCGGTTGCTGTTCACAAGAAATAGGCTTGTGAGAGTGGGCCTAAGTAGGAGGCAATGGGCTACAGGTAGGTGTTCACTCTCCTTGCAGTTGCCTCAGATTACATATGGATATGTATCATGTTGACGCAGTTGCAACCACAAAGCCCTGGTACTTGTGCATCTAGGTCTTAGCCCCTGGGGTACAGGGAGTCCAATGACTGCAGCCCAGCTGTTATCTGGAACATATGATGTATTCAAAGGTGGATTTCTGCAGCAGTCAGCCTTTCAATAGGGAAACTGACCTCTTAGCCTCAAACATGGTGTGGTGCGCTCCTCCTCCACATGACAATGCAATCTGGTCTTTCTTGAGAGAAGATAGGTTAGGCCAGGAGGCCAAGACAGACAAGCAGCTCCTTGGATCTAAATATTGGTGAGATGTGACCTAGACGTCATGCATGCACGTCAGCAGGGGGTTACTGGGGACTGCAAATGGCATTGTGGCCCAGGATGCACCCTGTGTCTCCTGTTAGTTTGCGACCAGTGGTGGAAAGCTAATGGGGCTACATACGGAAGACTCCTCCAATTCTCTCTTATAAGTTGTGTAAGTGTTAGACCCAGATAATTGTTTGTTTTTTTAATGCTGAAAAGCCGTGATCAGACCAGAGAGCTCCCACCATGTGTCCATTCACTCTGGCAGCCAGGCCATGCCCCTGTGAATTGGATAATTTATTAAAATGAAAACAACTTGGACTTCATTTTACCGAGGATGGCAGGTAACACTCATGTAGAGTCTTTTCATGGCTCAGCCTTCAAGCAGCCCTCTTGCTTGGAGTCATCTATGCGTATGAATCAACAAATCAGGTGGCTACCCGGATGGCTGAGCCTTCCAAGATGGATTCAACATTATGGGTAACTCGACTTTCTTGTGGATTTTCCGCTTGAATTCACTTTTCAGTCTGCTTCCACAGACAGCTTTATTTGGAGTGTGTCTGAGACTTCCTGCAGTTGGGTCATATCTCTTGTCTGGACCAGTAATCCCAGGTATGTACTCATCCCTAATGTTCACATAACTTGCTAGCAATCTGATATTTCTTGTTGCCCTTATATACTGGAGCCACATAGCATGATTCCACTGTTCACTCCATATGTTTATCCACACAAACTAGTGTTGTCTCTAATTTCTTTCAGTTGTGCAAAATAAATTGGGTCATTCACCAATCTGCAATAAATATGATTTCTAATGTGTGGAACCATATCAGTTGCCACAGTAAAAAGTAGTATGTCTAACATTGGTGAAATATTAATAATGAAAGAAGCTTCCAAAAAAACAAATATTTTAATGGAAAACCCCTATAACATGTACTTTTCATAAAAGTTTACGGCTCCTTTAAAAACTGAAGGTGTTAGTGTGCACAAAGAATTGTGTAGTGCACCCCTCTGGTGCTTAAAGGGCTAGTCAGGGGAGCAAACATTTAGAATATCTCACATGTGTTAAAGTACAGTTATCATCGTATCCTGGCCTGTTAGCAATACCTGAGGACAGGCTTGGTAAGCCCTGATAGACATTTTTTCCCTGCTGAGTAAAACAAGGCTAATTCCATGGCTGTCAGTTGTTTTATTCAAATGTTATAACAGTACAAATTGTCAGGAAGTGTGTGACCATGTGATTACTTCATTACTGACTCCTCCCATAGAGCAACATGCAACAGAATAATCGAAATCTGGCCAACAGAGGGCAGTATTAATGCAAAAAAAAACAAAACCTTGTTTTACTTGATACAAAATTATTTTTTTTTTTTTCATTTAAAAAAAAAAAAAAAAAAAAAGTTACTGCTCCTTTAATTAATAGGCTACTGATTGACATGTGATTCACACAGCCAGAACTCTGTGGTAGTTTCAGGTCACTGGAATTCATGTGCACAAACACAACATAGAATAATTCTGGAACAAACTAACTGTACCATATGGAAGAAATATAAATTCCAGTTGTTAACCCTTTCAGTACCAGAGGGATCGGGGACACATTGCTTTTGCAAAGTTTTGTACACCCTCTGGCACTGAATGGGTTAAACGTGTGGCAACCAATGTGAGGCCCTCGAGCTGCTGTCGTCCCCTGCCAGCCAATATCCTCATGATGGCCGCAACTGATTTAAATGCCGCTTTTAAACCAATGTAATAGAGAAGGCTTCAGCACAATGCTTTCAAAGGGTTAAAAGCTCTGGTTAAATCAATGGAAATTTCAACCCAGTCACCATGATATCCACTTACTTACATTGAGCATCTTCTCAAAACCCACCTGCTCAAGGGGGCATCTGAATAGCAATACCCTCATCCCTGCACAACGATAGTGACATCAGAATCTTTCTGCACTTCCTTCACCACACCTTGTACTTGCACTTATAATCCTCCCCTACTGTCTCTGTATGTAATCAAGAACTCTAATTAGATTGTAAGCTCCTGTTAAGCGCTGTGTACATGTATGGCGCTATATAAATAAAGATACATACATACATACACATTACTATGCCTGAGGCATTCAAACGTTGATGCTAAATGTGTCGCTATAGTTAACCCTTTCAGTGCCCGAGGGGTATGCAGCGTTGCGTACCCCTCTGGCACTCAAAGGGTTACTCCAACTGCTCCAAAGAGGACAAATAATAGTCTAAATTCTCCTTGATATAAATGTGGCTTTTAAACCCTTATGGTAGAGGTCTCTAAATCAATGCTTTGAAATACCCCATTAACAGTAGTGGGTATATTTATTTGTCCCTGTGGTGTAATTGGGTTGCTTCAGTTCTTAGTACATTAGCCTCCCCATACTAAGGAATGAGAGATGCGGGTGCTGAGATTTTAATATTTGCCCCAAGTTTGCTCTACTTTTTGATAGTACATCAGCGTTAGTCTATCCTGCCATACTACATACCTAGAGGGTGTTCTATGTTTTTTAATTGTTGATTGGAGACCCCTCTAGCATTCAATGGGTTAAAATCTGCACTTAAGTCAATGGTGCATAGCCTGTGGTGGACCTGATTTTCTCCAGAATTTCTCCACTTT
The DNA here is from genome assembly GCA_037306005.1 of Rhinophrynus dorsalis. Lineage (NCBI taxonomy): Eukaryota > Metazoa > Chordata > Amphibia > Anura > Rhinophrynidae > Rhinophrynus > Rhinophrynus dorsalis. The sequence goes on from CM074718.1 coordinate 529,055,951, forward strand.
CCTTCAGTACGAGTGGCAACATGTCGCTCTCCAGCTGTTAGGAATGTAACTCCCATCATCCCCATATAATAGGAGTTGTAAGCTTCAGCAGCTGGGGAGACTAATGTTGCCAACCCCTCCCAAGTATCAGTCTCTAGCCTTGGAATGTAAGTCATGCATGACGCAGGCTGTGCTTTGTGTGTCACTATTTCCCCCAAAGGAACACCTCAACCTGCAAACACTTACTTAGAAAATTAAACAAATGTTACCTCACAGTTGTCGCTTTGAGCATATTGCAGGGCTGATACAAGGGCTGCCATTCAGTCTTGTTTGTCTATGGTATCTAAAGAGAAGTGGTTGTGAAGTTATTTTGTGCTTGTTCATCTTGAAGTGCCTGTCTGTCATAGTTCAGTGTTAGAAGCCACAGTGGGTACACATTGCACACGTCCAGTGATTTCCCAACAACCCAGAATTGTTCCACTTTTCTCTTCAACAGTGCCCAGATAAACTGAAGTGCAATATCCTTTTTGCAGTATCACACCGGTTGGTAACACTCTATCATTCTCATCTGCAACTAAATAAAACTGAAGCTGAAATATTAAGAAAAGAGGAATCCTACCACAACAAGACGTTTACAGCAAAAGGATGCTAGTCACATAAGCCCAGCCATCAGGGTGGCTAGTCAAAGACCCAATTTTGATGACAGATTTCAGTAGGAAGAAGAATCAGAATTTTCCTTCACCAATGGAAAAAGCATTGCTTCCTGTTCTTGGGTATTGAAATGTCATCCACAATAGTTACAGAAATCCATTTGCATTACCACCTCCTTCCAGTTTTATGACCACCCAAGTGTCTCAATGTCATATCAAAAGACTTGAATTTCTTCAGCCTGTTTAAGTATTAATCATTATAATAAATAATGGTAATCGTTCTCTAAACTGGTGTTGCTCCTACTTATCAGAAGGCAATATATCTCTATTGTGGATGGTACTCAAAGTAATGTGGGTTTCTTCAAGGTCCCATTGTGGACCCCCTTCTATTTTCACTATTTATAAATGATTTACCCATGGTTTGCAACATCTTCTTGTGTACGTGTATGCTACACACACACCATAATCTACACTCAAATCCAGACATATCACAACTTGCAGCAGCATTACAGGAATATTTCTCTGAAGCTGAAAGATGGATCCGTAGAAACAAACTGTTCTTAACCCCTTAAGGAACATTGATGGTCCTGGACCGTCATGGAATTCCGGACTCCCCGTGCGGCTGTTTGGGGAGTCCGGAATCGGAATCCGAAAAAAAAAAAAAAAAGGTCCCTGGTCCTTAAAGGGATAGTAATGTTTCATATTAAAAGCGGCTCTAATTAATCATCATAGTATTTGGACTTTGGGGAGTGTTATTTCATTTCTGTCAGAGTTGTAGTTCGAGAGTAATTCAATGACAAAGTATCCCCCTCCCACCCCTTTTACTGATGTAACACTGCTCAGCCAGAGCAGAAGGGAGGTGCCCAGGTAGATTGCAGAGAGGGACAATCTTCAATTAAGATAAGGGAAAAACCTGAAAAACTTGTCAAGGGGGGCAGGGCTTTCATTGTTCTCACTGGAAGAAGATTGTCCCCTGCTGTTATCTGTCTGGTCTATGGACTGCATTCCACATCTGAGAAGAGATGGCTTACACTAGGTAAGGCGGGAGGGGAAACTTTGCTTGTGAATATCTCTCAAACATAAAGGTTTGCGAGATAAGACTTACATCGTTCTTTTTTTTAATGCCTACAAAATGAAATAAAGATAAATCGAAGTATTACTATCCCTTTAAGTGACGGCACCGTACGTGCGCAGCCGGTCCTTAAGGGGTTAAACATTGACAAAATGGTCAGCGGTATACAAAGAACAAATTAAACTTCACAATGCCCATTTAACCATTATAACAAAGTAACATAGTTGATGAGGCAAAACAGAAAAATGTGCCCCTAAAGTTCTGCCCTTGCCATTTTACCCTTATTGATCCAGGCAAAGGCAAAAAAAAAATACTGAAACCATTTCCAATTAAGCCTCAGACGAGTAAACAAAATTACCTCCCTGCCTCTAAAAGCCAATTGGATATTTCCCTTGTTCAACATCCTATCTGCTTTGAAACCAACTGTCATGATTTACAATACTATTCTGAGCTACAAACATGTCAAATATCCCGAGGCATAGACTTACACAACCTTACTGATCTTATTGTAAAATAGGAAAAAAAATCCTTATGTTGTTTCAGTAGAAGGAGCCTTTAGAATTAATGGATGAATGTTTGTTTTTTTGCTCATCTCTTTGAGTAAATAGTTGCTTAATTCTTTGTATTGATTTTGAATATATTTGAAATGGTAATCGTACTAGCCCTTGGATATATCTAATGTAAATAAACCCAGTTTCTAGTCTCTTTATAACTCAGATGCTTCAATCACTTTATTATTTTTGTAGCACCTCTCTGCACTTTCTCCGGTTCAATATTGTGCTTTTTTAATACACCATATCCTAGATGAGGTCTTACCAAGGATATATAGAGACAGAATTATATTTCAGTCTCATGCATCTATCCTTTTCTTTATATGATAGTATCCTGTTGTCTCTCTATATGATAGTATCCTGTTGTCTCTTGTAGCAGCTGTGAAGTTAAAGGGTTAGTAATACTTTAATATTACTATTCCCCATATTGTAGTTGTTTCAAAAAGAGTTGAATTGCCCCCAGGTTCATCTCTCAAACCTTTATGGTTTGAGAAATAACTGAATGCAAAGTTCCCCCCTCCCTCCCCCTTCCCTGAAGTCAGTGTTGTACTGACTGTAGGGATATCCGCTCTTATTTTCATCAGGCGGCTCTGCAGCAGAGCCGCGATCGCATTAGTAAAAAAAGAATTATTTCACTGAAACGGCCTTCTATGTGTGCTTACAAACCAAGCACATGTAGAAGACCGTTTCAGTGAAATAATTATTTTTTACTAACGCAGGTCGTATGACAGACTTCCCCTGCAATCAGTACAACGCTGACTTCAGGGAAGGAGGAGGGAGGGGGAACTTTGGTTACGGTTTTCTCTCAAACCATAAAGGTTTGAGAGATGACCCTGGGGGCAATTGAATTCTTTTTCAAATAGCTACACTATGGGGAATAGTAATATTAAAGTATTACTATCCCTTTAATTGTCTAATTGTAACTAGACCCCAGTCCACTCTTACAGATCTTTGTATGTGACTAGATCCCAGCCTCACATTTGGTTTTCATATTGTTAAATTACCATCCAAACTTTATCCGAACGAAGGCGATCTGTTCAGAAACAAATTCTAAGTTCCTTGGTAACAAAACATATTGTTCAACAGATGTTAATTCCAGTCATTGACTTGGGGATGTGGTATATGCTTCTGTGTCACAAATCTTTGCAAGTGTACTGTAAAATTCGTGGATTTTCCTAACTATTGTGATGGAAAGTCAGAATTTTATTAAAGACACGGAGGTGAATATTATGCATTATCCTTCCTCACTGCCCCCTCAGCAGCAAAGGAAACTTTATTAAAATAACAGTTTAACAGAAGAAAAACTTGCTAGTATGACACTCCTCCCTCCCAACCAATCACCAGTCCTTAATCCTGTAAAACTGGGATACAGCCTTGACTTTCCCTCTTTCCTGCGACCGAAGAAAACTCTCGAATTCATCCATCACAACAGTCTGAACTATAATCCTTGTGCTGGAAATTTCTCCATCCAATAACTGAAACCTTGAGTTCAACATAACAGAGTCTTCAGTCCCGTATCCTCAACCCATGGGACGATAGCTGTGCAGAATACGTAAGCTTAATTAATTAACCATTGGTTGATAATTAACCTGTAAAACAAAGAGAAACGTGATAGGGTAGGGAAACAAAGGGAGGGATAATATTCGCCTCCGTGTCTTTAATAAAATTCTGACTTTCCATCAGAATAGTTAGGAAAATCCACGAGTTTTATGGCAGCACGGAGGCTTCATATTATGCAAGTTTAAAGCTTATCCACAAATTATCTACAACTTGATTAGAAACAATCAATTGGTTTACACTAAAAACCTTTAAACATGGACTCCCTAGACCAATTTGCAGGCCTAAGTATATCCTCCAACCTACCAGCAACTTGCAAAGCCATTGATGCCACAGCACCTCTAGAAGAATGTACTCCGAATAAGGTGATATCAATACCTGCAAGATGCATAATCCATCAAACCTAGTGGGCCAAGGTAGCTGCAGAAACCAGTAAAAGTGGCTTGCGAAAGGAAATTAGCAACTGTTTAAATACAGTACTCCTCAAATTTACCGTCCAAACCTCATAAGATGGGTAAGAAGCAACGTGCGCTCTCATCTAGTACGTAGAAAGATCTGGAAAAGAACACCTTCAGGGGTAAAAGACCTAGTACTGAACACCTTGATGTCAGATACCCTCTTTAAAGGAGCCACAAACATCAAAGCAAACAGACCGAACAGCACAGACAAATAGTCTTAAAAGTGTAACAAGGGGAAAAAATGGAGGATACATGCAAAACACCAAGAAAAATGAAAACGCAGTACAGGCCTTCCCAAAGAAAGAAAAGAAAAATACCAAGGATGAAGACACCGGAAAACGGAGAGATACCGAGGATTCGCCTTAGAGGCATACTGCAGCCAAAGAGAGAACAGAAAGCACAATGGGAACAGAAGTGCAGCATGCACCAACGTTGCCAGACTGAACCCGCAAAATGCAAGGGTATTTACAACTAGCAAAAAGTGTAGCAACTGCAGGCACCATGCGGGACTGACACAGTACACAAACAGCTGGAAACGGGAAAAAACCTCTATCCGGCAGAGATGCCAAGACACCCAACCAAGAATGCCAGTCAACTGCCGTAGGGTCTCCTAGACGAGACTGACAATTGGAAACAAGACAGAAAATGCAGAGACATTCAAGAAACATTCATGCCGGTAGTAACATCCATGGAACTGAAAGAGAAGACCAGCAGAGGGAGAAGTGGGAGAGTCTGCCCCCCACTTTCCCGAGGTAAGAAAGGAAACCCCAAAACCACTATCACCACCAGAGGACGGCCCCAAACCTCAACATCACCGGCCGCACTTAAAGTGGAAAAAAGAAAAAATCAGGTTGCACTTGTGAGGGTGTTCCACCATAGATATCTGCCACTAGAGGAAAAAGATGCCGAAAGATGCACCAACCAAAGCCGCCCATAAGTGGCGGAGTCAAGAAAAAGGACTCAACGTGCCTCAACAAAACTGGCTGACGTAGTCAAGAAAACCAACGGGTCCAAAACGTGTGGTCACAAGTCCGCAAAAAGATCTTCCTCTTAAGGAGAGGTACTCATGTGGGGGCAAAGCCGCACAAATCAAAGCTGCCCAGAAGTGGCACAGTCAAGGAATCGGGAACATGCAGAGACTGGGCTCAACCCGCTGGATCTCATTTCCTCATATACCCTCCACTTGAGGTGAGTGTCTCGTGTGGTAACTAAACCGCACAATTAAAGCTGCCCATACTCGGCATAGGCAAGATTAGACTCAACATAGTCAAGGAATCGGGAACATGCAGAGACCGGGCTCAACCCACTGGATCTCATTTCCTCAAATACACTCCACTTGATGTGAGTGTCTCATGTGGGAACTAAGCCGCACAATTAAAGCTGCCCATACTCATCATAGGCAAAATTAGACTCAACATTCTAGATCTCATTTCCTCAATAAATCTTCCTCTTGAGGAGAGGATCACTGGTGTGGGAACTAAGCCGCACAAAATCAAAGCTGGCCATTGCAGGTAAATGCTACAGGAAGGCATTCCCAAAAGCACTGGTAATACAGTAGGGGTCAGGTTGAGCCCTGAATGCTTCATTCTCCTCCGATATACTTCCTCCTGAGGTGAGGGTCTGGGTAGTGGGACAGAGCCGCACCAGTCATGACCGCCATCAGTTTGCGGTGTCAAAGCAGGGTACAGCCTGCGCCAGCATAATTTGCCTTTACAAAGTAAATTCATCTGAGTCAAGGACAGTATGTCTGCGTGTAGTAGAAAGGTCTCCTCCAGGATAGACAGAAGCAGCCGTCCGAGGGACGGCCTGTGCAGACATGATGGGGGCATCATGTGCAGTACTTCCCACTGCCGGGTCGTGTGAAACAGAGCCGCAGACATGACTCAAAGGAAGGCAAACATATATAAACATGAACAGCATGGACTGTTCAATGAAGTTGATGAACTGCGCAGTCTGTGCATCAAAAGCAGAGGGAAGTCCCAGACCGGGTCACTGGAAAACCCCTCAGCCCTGCCAGGCAGAATGCCAGGGTCAAGTAGGTGTATGATAGGCAAAGCACTCCTGCATCACTGGAGGAAAGTATAGTAGATATAGGCAGATCCAAAGTAACAAGATGAGTACTGTCAGTGGAACATAATATACACATATAAACATACACACGTGGCCAGATACGAAACTACTAGGGTTAATATTTACACACACATATTTATATACAGACACATACATACATACATTCATATATATATATACATATACAAATATGTATACATACACTCACACACATTCAGATAGATCTTAGTAGGGTGTAAGAAATATGCAAGCATATCTATGCCCAGATAGGAATTACTAGAGTTAAAGATAAATGCAAGTAGATCTATGTCCATAGGAATTAAGAGATAAAAACATGCAAGTAGATCCATGCCTAGACAGGAATCACTAAGGTAAAATATAGATATGCCAGTAGATATATTCCCAGATAGGAATTACCAGGTTAAAGATATATGCAAGATCCATACCTTGCCAATATATCCATGCCTAGATAGGAATTACTAGGGTTAAAGATATATACCAATATATCCATGCCTTGCCAATAGATCCATGCCTAGATAGGGTTAAAGATATATACCAGTAGATCTATGCCTAGATAGGAATTACTAGTGTTAAAGCTATATGCCAGTAAATCTATGCCTAGATAGTAATTACTAGGGTTATGATATTTGCCAGTAGATCCATGCCTAGATAGGAATTACTAGGGTTAAAGATATATGCCAATAGATCCATGCATAGATAGGAATTACTAGGGTTAAAGATATATACCAGTAGATCTATGCCTAGATAGGAATTACTAGGTTAAAGATATATGCCAGATTACTAGGGTTAAAGATAAAACCCATAATATAAATACAAAATTCAGGCAGAAACCCTGGGCAACCAGAGGCTGAAAATAAGTACCTATGTGTATAGGAAGAATAGACTCAATAAATATATAGTGGACATATAGTTAATAACAAAATATTAATGTCAAGAGACACAATGGACAGAGAAAACAATACTCAGGAACAGGCTGCCTACGAGAATCCTGGAAGGCTATGAGTAGCCCAATAAATAAGCGCCAAAGCTATTAATGCGGCAGCAAAAAACGATATGGAAAAGAAAACAAGCTTCTTAAAAGCAATAGGAATGTTCAGACGCAAACTAGCCCAGGAACCCGCGAGGTGAGCAATCCTATGTCAGAGACAGTAGAAGGCTGTCCGCGCATTGAAATGACCAGGCCGAACACAGACGCAAAGATGCGCCGAAAAGGTTGGCGCGAGGGGAAAAAGCAGATCACACAAGGCCAGGGAGAAAGTAACATTGCAAATTGAATGAAAGGAGGCTGGCGCCAAAGCGCAGAACAGCAATTCCACATAAAGCCCATACCAGGTTAATTAAAGACAGGCAAAATATACAAGGTCAGTTCAAAATATGGGCAATGACTGACTGGAGCACAAAGGATGGAGCACACCCCAGCAGTCCTGTCAGTCAGAGGCCAAACAAAGACATACAGCTGTATACAAGTACAGCAAAAATATATATAGGCAATGACTGACTGGAGTACAAAGGGTAGAGCACACCCCAGCAGGCCAGTAAGTCAGAGGCCAAACAAACTAAGACATACAACTGTGTACAAGTACAGTATAAATATATATATTTAGGCAATGACTGACTGGAACACAAAGGGTGGAGCACACCCCAGCAGTCCTGTCAGTCAGAGGCCAAACAAACCAACACATACAATTGTATACAAGTACAGCATAAATATATATATATATATATATATATATATATAGGCAATGACTGACTAGAGCACAAAGGGTGGAGCAAACCCCAGCAGGCCTGTCAGTCAGAGGCCAAACAAACCAAGACATAAAACTGTATACAAGTACAGTATAAATATATATAGGCAATGACTGACTGGAGCACAAAGGGTGGAGCACACCCCAGCAGTCCTGTCAGTCAGAGGCCAAACAATCCAAGACATACAACTGTATACAAGTACACCATAAATATATATATATATATATATATATATATATATAGGCAATGACTGACTGGAACACAAAGGGTGGAGCACACCCCAGCAGGCCTGTCAGTCAGAGGCCAAACAAACCAAGATACACAAGTAAACAAGAGTACTAGTAAAGGTGCACTTATCTCTGAGGGGAGCAGCAAAGGAAAGAGGGAAAGTCAAGGCTGTATTCCAGTTTTACAGGATTAAGGACTGGTGATTGGTTGGGAGGGAGGAGTGTCATACTAGCAAGTTTTTCTTCTGTTAAACTGTTATTTTAATAAAGTTTCCTTTGCTGCTGAGGGGGCAGTGAGGAAGGATAATGCATAATATGAAGCCTCCATGCTGCCATAAAATTCACTATACAAAAGAAGAAACTGTACAGGAAGACACCCCTCTATGGGCAGGTGTAGTCAGGTGTCACACCTCTAGCTCTTGGGGATTACAACTCCCCAGTGACTGGAGATCATGGGAGTTGCAGTAGCACCATCTGGAGAGCCCACAATTGACTACCCTGACTTAGCGTTCCAGGTTCCAGATTTGATTCCAGCTTGTGCTTGGCTACAATGCTTGTAGCTCAACATCTTATAACTGCAAGTTTCAGTTGTGATTTTATTACAAGACCGGAGGCTCCTATTATGCCTATTCAATCTTTATTACTCCAACAACAGCAGTTTAAAGTATTGCCAAAGACACAAGAAAAAACTAGACAAAACTGGTTTCACTTGAAGCCACGCCCTTTGCTCTCTCTCCTCCAATCGGTGGTAAGCCCCTTCAATAAAGTGTCCAACTCCTATAACGAACTTCCTCTTTCTTTATTGCTCCATGAACGATAAGTATCCCAAAAAGCACTATATATATTTACCTTGCTTGTTTTTTTTTTTTCAAAGTTCATATGTGTTATCGTTTATTTATTTATTTTATTCTTTAAATATAACCATTCTTTGTCTTAATCTTTTCTCTTATTGCTAATATGCCTCATTTATTTACATCCTTCTTACATTATTTCATTTGAATCGGCTTTCTTTACCTTTCCATCAACTAGCAGACTAACGGTTTTCTTGTTCACTCCATCTTTTCCCCTTTTCGGCCGTCCGCGTCTGTAACACGTAATCGCGGTGGCCATCTTGATTGTGGGAATTTCATTCTCTGCGCGTTATTGCGCATGCGCGGCTTCTACTTCCGGATTCGCCGCTCTGAAAAATCCTGTCAGACGCGTCGGATGTTTCAGGCAGACGGGTCTTTTCATATTTTCTGCCGCTTCTATTGTGATTTTACACAATTTGAATATATACAACATTTAAACTATATATTACCTTTCTCATTTATATTTATTCACTCAAATGTCTCACAAGGATATTCCTATTCCTCCCTCAACACCTTTAAAATCTAAGAGAAAATTTCCTTCCCAGTTTACTAAACATGACTCAGATTCTAGTGGTTCAAGTTATCACGAACCACATTATGACGCCCCAGAATTACCTGAGGAAAAAATTCAGGCAATTGTAGACGCTTCAGTGGGCAAGTCAGTGGCCAACGCCATTTCAGACTGTATGGGACAAATGTCAGAGTCTATTTTGAAATCAATTAATGAAACTCTTACCAAACATACTAATATTGATCCTCAAATTGTCCCAAAAAATTTAGGGTCTTCCCCATCGTCCCAGCATGGTCTAACTCAAAACATTATTTCTGGGAAAACTGAGGGAGGTAAAAAGAAATCAAAAACCCATTATAGTAATCCCAAAGGAATGGACATTTCTACTGAATTAGCTATATATTCTAACAACATGAAATGTGGTCTAACCCCACACAAGAGACTCTCCGCTCAGGAGGAGGTTATTCTGAGCAAAAAGAGAAAAATCCGTCAAAAAACGTATTCATATTGTATATCTTCCTCCTCAGAGGAAGAATCTATAGAATCTGTTGATTATACGTCAGATTCATCTGATTCAGATTCCACATATAATCCTGATAAAGGTAAAATCTCCTCTAAGAAACCATGTAACTCAAATGATAATACTATTGTTCTTGACGATCAGGGAAAACCACTATTCGACCCTGAAGGGATAAGACATCCCAGATCATCAGAGTGGATCCCTCGAGAACACATTGCGAATTATATTAAATTATGGTTAAGGAGATCTTTGAATAATAAGACGAAAAACAAATTACAGGCAGAATGCCCAAGACCTTCTGTGGATTCAATATGTGATACTCCCATTATCGACCCCAGATTAATTCAATATCTATCAAAATCCGGAAAAGATCCCAGGAAAGGCCTGGATAGATCTTTAAAAAATTGTCAGGACAAATTACTAGACCTAGTAGGCCCTTTAGCAAAAATTTTTGAGTTAGTAGAGGATTCTGTTAGCTCTAAAAAACCCCTGAATGTAGATATTATTAGAAGATGGATCCAAAGAGCATTCTGTTTCTTGGGCAACGGCAATTCGGCTTTGTCTACTGAGAGACGTCGGGCGATTTTATTAAAGATCGACCCGAAGTTGGCGGAGATGGCATCAGTTGATGCGGGCCCAGAAGCAGGAGGTTTCCTCTTTGATGACTCCTTTATTAAGGAATTAGGAAAATTCGTAACCACTTTTACTGCTTTGGACAAAGCAGAAACCTCAATTAAAAAAGTGTTTAACAAACGTGTTTTTGGGAGGGCCGGGAAATATAGGGGTCGATTTCCCGGCCGATCCTATCAGAATTACCAAAGAGGATCAATGCGAAACAATCATGACCCCTCCATGTATGGGAAGGAATTCTCTTCAAATGAGACCAGAAATTCTTATCCATTCTTTCCCCAACGGGGCAGAGGTTGGAGACCCAGGACATCCAGAGGACAATCTCGACACAGACCTTTCTCAGGTAAGTGTACCCCACTTTCACCTTTCTTCACTGGGAAATCTGGGTGGCATACTCGCCCATTTTTCCCATCAATGGTCTCAGATAACCACATATCAATGGATTCTCCAGACGATCCGAGGTTATTATATAGAATTCTATTCGACCCCAATACAAATACAGACTCCTCCAGCCTTCCATTATTCAGCGGAGGAAAGAAAATTAGTAAATTCAGAGATCCAAGATTTACTCAAAAAAGGAGCCATAAGCGAAATACCTTTAGCTTCCCCAGGGTTCATAAGCAATGTTTTCTTAGTAAGAAAGAAGGATTCAGGTTTAAGACCAGTAATAAATCTAAGGAACCTGAACATTCACATTATGTACAGACACTTCAAAATGGAAGGCATTCATTGCCTCAGGGATCTGTTACATCTGGGAGATTGGATGGTCAAACTGGACCTCAAGGACGCTTACCTAACGGTCCCGATGCATTCAGAACATTAAAAAATTTTTGCAATTTCTATGGAACGGCAAAAAATGGCAATTCACATACCTTCCTTTCGGACTGTCGTCCGCCCCATGGTGCTTTACGAAACTCATGAAACCGGTAGTTTCATATCTCAGAACCAGGGGAATTCGACTGATAATATACTTGGACGACATTCTCATCATGTCCCAGGATCATACAAGAACAGAAAATCATTTACGTTTGACCATAGACATATTGACCCGTTTGGGGTTCCTGATAAATTGGAGAAAATCGATCCTCCGTCCGTCCCAAACTATAGAATTCCTGGGATTTACGATAGTCTCCCAGAAAGCCTCCTTACACCTTCCCGGGAGGAAACTGAGGACAATTCGAAAGGAAATCAGGGCAATCCTAAGGAAGGATCTAATATCCCTAAGGATGATTGCCAGAATTGTGGGGCTTTTATCGGCCTCTATTCAGGCAATCTTTCCAGGACCACTTCATTATCGAGCCCTACAAAGGCTAACGACCCTTCATCTTCGAAAAGGTCTAGCTTATGCAGATTCAATCCCTCTTTCGATCGAAGCAAAAGAAGAGCTCCTTTGGTGGTTAGATCACATGGAAGCCTGGAATGGCAGAGCCATCTTTGGCATGTCCCCAGAGATAGTAATAGAATCGGATGCCAGCAATCTAGGCTGGGGGGCTCGATGCGGAGATCTCTCTACGGGAGGGAAATGGTCTCAAGTAGAAAAACTCATGCACATAAATTGCTTAGAACTTCTGGCCGGTTCTTTTGCGGTCTGGAGTTTTACAAAAGGTTTATCCAGTTGTTGCATTCTATTGAAAATGGACAACCTATCAGCCGTCCGTTATATCAATCATCTAGGGGGCACCAAATCAAGAATCCTGGCCAATTTGGCCAAAGACTTCTGGCAATTCTGCCTCGACAGAAACATCTCTGTTCAAGCGGAATATCTTCCGGGACTCTCAAATACTATCGCAGACTGGAATTCCAGACACCTAGTAGACTACAGCGATTGGACACTTCACGATTCTGTCTTCAGGGAACTCCTTCATCTGTGGGGTCCCCTAGAGATAGATCTTTTCGCTTCTCGATTGAATCGGAGACTTCCAAAATTCTTCAGCTGGAGACCAGATCCGGAAGCTCAAGCAGTAGACGCTTTCCTTCAAGATTGGACCAAATCCACGAATTACGCTTTTCCCCCCTTCGCTCTAATATCCAGGGTGATACTGCAGGTCAAGAGACAGGAAACAACTGTTGTGTTAATAACACCGCTTTGGTCATCCCAACCTTGGTTTCCAGAACTCCTCGAACGTTCGATAGATTTTCCCAGGTATCTCAATCCATTCCCCTCTCTTCTAATAGACCCTACGGGACAACCTCACGAATTATTATTGAGCGGCCATCTACATCTCATGGCATGGCTGATTTCAGGGGTCCCTGGTGTATCGAGGGACTTTCGGAAACAGCTAAAATCCTTATGTCCGAAGCTTGGGCCCCGGGTACCAGAGCATGTTATAGCTCATGCTGGGACATCTGGGCACGTTGGTGCATAGAACGGGATTTGGATCCTGTTTCTTCAGATCTAAGCAACATTCTCAATTTCCTTTCCTATTCTTTTCAACAGGGGAAAGCATACCGAACGATAAATTGTTATAGATCCGCAATTTCTTCAGGACACGTCCACGTTGAAAACCTACCGGTAGGGCAACATCCCTTGGTTTGCAAACTCATGAGAGGCATTAGATTAAATAGACCACCCATATCTAGATATTCTACTCTTTGGGATGTCAGTTTGGTTCTCCACTTCCTAGAATCTTGGCCTGACAATAATTCACTTTCATTAAAACAACTTTCGGCTAAACTAACGATCCTGTTATGTCTAATCTCTTTTAGGAGGGTCTCAGATGTACGCGCCCTAGATATCAGGTTTCGATCTTTCGTTCCAGATGGAATAAAATTTCGTATTTTCTCTCGCACTAAGACCTCTTCTAGGGAGATTGTCTATCCGGCTTTTCCTTAAAAACCTCAGTTATGCTCAGTTCAGTGTCTTCAGGCTTACGAATTAGCTACTTCAAATCTTAGATCTCTTAATTCACACCAATTATTAATATCCTTTGTTAAACCTCACTTACCTGTCACTTCCACCACTTTAGCGAGATGGGTTCGCTGGATCATGCAGATGTCTGGCATTAATATCTCGCTCTTCGGAGCGCATTCCTCCAGAGGCGCCATGGCATCAAAATCCTTGATGACTGGTGGACGTCTGGAGGACATTTTAAAAGCAGCTGACTGGTCCAGGGAATCCACTTTTAAAAGATTTTTATTGTAAACCAATCATGCATGTGTCAAATAATGTAATTGCTCAGCTTTAAACTGGCATAATAGGAGCCTCCGGTCTTGTAATAAAATTCTAAGATTTTCCTAACTAATGACGGAAAGTCAGGATTTTATTAAAGACACGGAGGCGAGTATTATCCCCCCCATATTACCCTCCCCTCTTACAAATGTTTCTTCTTTCTGCCACCAGGTTGACAGTTCGCAGTCCATCGATTATTACCTCAACATCAAATATTCGAGTTACATTGAAGTTCGAAGTTAGAATCATTAAAGAAAGAGGAAGTTCGTTATAGGAGTTGGACACTTTATTGAAGGGGCTTACCACCGATTGGAGGAGAGAGGGCAAAGGGCGTGGCTTCAAGTGAAACCAGTTTTGTCTAGTTTTTTCTTGTGTCTTTGGCATTACTTTAAACTGCTGTTGTTGGAGTAATAAAGATTGAATAGGCATAATACTCGCCTCCGTGTCTTTAATAAAATCCTGACTTTCCGTCATTAGTTAGGAAAATCTTAGAATTGTCAGCCACACTACTCTCTTCACCCTTTAAACGCCAAAGAAGCTTGCAACACATTGCTACACAATGGGGGAAATTTACTAAGTGGTGATAAGGTGGAGATGACTTCTCCAGTTTATCACTTCTCCAATATCTATATTATTCTGTGGAGCTTATTCACTAAGGTTTCTTCAACTTTGGAGAGCTTAGGCTTCATAGAATAATATAGGAACTGGAGAAGTCATCTCTACTTCATCACTGCTTAGTGAATCTCCTCCTAGTATTGCACACCGTTCTGGCACGCAAAGTGTTAAGTGTCTGCCATGTATACAGGGAAAGGAAAAAGTTTTAATGCCAAATTGCCATTCTTGCCTTCCACATTCTTGCAAACATCAAAACATTTTACTTTGCTTAAGGCAGACACGGAACAGTTATGTAAGACCTAAATTTTTGACATATGTGGCATTCACAACAAAAAGCTGTAAAATCAAATAACACACAAGCCGGTTGTGAACCAATACAAAAATGTATTCAAGTTATTTTTTTTTTATTACAGACATCATGGAATTTCATCTTTTTAAGCCTGTAATAGAAGGAACAAATAATATTTTAATGCATTCGTGACTGCTCTTAGCATATATTAACCTGAGGAGTAGAGATACCATATCTCAATTCAAGCCACTTGTTTACGTATCTGTGACATACCTCCCAACATTTCAAATTGCCAAAGATGGACAACTGTATTTTAGGGGGTGTGGCCAGGGTGTGGCCGGTGGGTGGGGCATTATCAAGACTTTTCAGGCTGTTTCATGACCAATCTGATCTCCTAAAAAGAGGGACAGTCGGATTTGGGTCTAAAAGAGGGACTGTCCCTCCTAAAAAGGGACACTTAGGAGGTATGCTGTGATAGCAATGGGTGCATGAGACAAGGGTGAGAGGATGGTCAGCCCACATCAGCCAGATGCCTATATGGCTTGGCCAGTCACTGGAGGTTGCAAAAAGAATAATAAACTCTAATTTCCCTCTAATCACAGCATGGAAGCCCCCACATACTGCTTGCAGCTCGCATATGCTGCAGCTAGCTGTGTTCTTCTCTGAATGCAGGGAAGTTGAAGTATGCCACAGGCTGTGTTCTCATGAACTGGTAATTGCTCACAGCTTTAATGAGTCAACGTTATTTTCAGTACATTGTACAGAAATTGAGTCTGATGTACTAAGACGAATGGTACAAAATCTGGGGATAAATATTCTCCCAATGTCCATTGAGTTAAATTATGTTTTTAAGCCCTTGAATGCTAGAGGTTTCCAATCCATTGACACAAAATGCACCTGAGACTTCTAAAAGGTCTAAAAGCCCCATTTCAATCAAAAAGTATTATGTTTTCAAAGCCAAACTCATAGGTAAAATAATCCACACATCTCCCCTTCCATATCTTTTATTTCAAGGGAGGGCAACCTTTGGCTCATCAGCTGTTTGTGTATACAACTCTTGTCATTCCCAACCAGTCATTAGCTGATAGTAGTTGTAGTCCCCTGAGAGCTGGAGAGGCAAAGGCTGCCTAAATCAGTTATATTTCTGTATTTGTTTTTCCTGCCAAATTTGAAGTGACCATAGGGGCTTTGTAAGACTGATTAACACACAATTTGCTCCTTGACCCGTTGCTCTTATCATAGCTCTTGCCTTTCAATATTGTTTTTTATTGTATATTGATACTAGTGATGAGCGAGCGTGCTCGGCCGATGCTCGGATCGGCTCGAGCATCGCTCTGCTCGGCACATGGCGGTACTCGTCGAGTACCGCCATGTGCTCGCCCGACATGTTCGGGTGGCGGGGATCTGTGCCGGAAGAGGCACAGATCCGAAGAAGCTCCGCTGGACCACCAGGGACTGGAGGTACGGGGGCATTGCGGAGATGAAGGGGGCATTGCGGAGATGAAGGGGGACATTGTGGAAGAGGGGCATAGACTCTATGCCCCTCTTCCACAATGTCCCCCTTCATCTCCGCTATGCCCGTCTTCCACAATGTGCCCCTTCATCTCCGCTATGCCCCTCTTCCACAATGTGCCCCTTCATCTCCGCTATGCCCCTCTTCCACAATGTCCCCCTTCATCTCCTCTATGCCATAGAGGAGATGAAGGGGGACATTGTGGAAGAGGGGCATAGCGGAGATGAAGGGGCACATTGTGGAAGAGGAGCATAGCGGAGATGAAGGGGCACATTGTGGAAGAGGGGCATAGCGGAGCTGAAGGGGGACATTGCGGAGCTGAAGGGGGCATTCTGAGATGAAGGGGGCATAGCGGAGATGAAGGGGGCATTGACCAGGCACCCTCCCCTCATCAGAGCAGGGGGTGCCTGGTGTTGCCCCATTCATTCCAATGGGGCTCGGGTGCTCGGCCGAGCACTCGAGCCTCAGGGGGTGCTCGGTCAGAGCACCCGAGCACCCGAGCATCGTGGTGCTCGCTCAACACTAATTGATACATTGTATTGTTTGCAGAGGTTCCTCTCTTAATGTGTATTAGGTCTCCGATTTTAACAGCGACTATAATAATAATAATAATAACTAGTATTTATATAGCTCCTTTCTCCCAGTGGGACTCAAAGCGCTTTCAGCGCACGCTCTCGGAATTAACCAAATCGGCAGCTGAAATAATAGATGTTATTATTACCCAATTAATGGTACTATACACATAGGATTTGAGTAATTAGACAACTTGTTTCACACTTCACCATTTGGAGATGTGATATATCTTTCACTGCAGATAGTGCATTTTTTTTCCCCACGGTCCGGCACATGGGTTCCTGTTCCATATATATGCGTTAACCACAGGTGCCCTTTGTGGGGGTACTGACACTTCTCTGTATGTGAGGACGTGGCACTCTCCTGGTTGTAAGTGGATATTTTCCTTGAATATATCTGAGCATTTATTATTACTGTTTCCTTTATGTGGATAGATTTTTGCTCCATTATAGAGAGACGCATTATATCTCCTGCTATTATTGTAGTGATTTGACTTTTTTGTTATATATATTTTTTTTGTGTTAACGGTGTTGCGTTATTTTTCTCTTTTTACTGGAGATTTTTTTAAGCACGGAGGTTGATGGGCTTCGAGTTATGGAGCAGACTTCTTTCTTAAAATAGTTGTTGCATATGGAATTTTTTGGTGCCTGTATAAATAGAGGTTTATGTGATATTTTATGTGGGTATTGATTTTAGGTTTATCATATTATCCTCACAGTGTTCAGCAATATCTATTTAAGATTGGATATCTATTAGTTTCCACATTACCTTTATCTTAATTGATAGAGCAGAACTTTCCAAACTTTTCATGTCGGTGACACACTTTTTAGACATGCATTATTTCGTGACACAGTAATTCATTTTTACTAGCAAATCGTAGGTTAAACTAACCCGTTACAAGAGATACGGACACATACATAAACTGTACTAACGAAATGTATGGGGGCACAACATATCTCATGAAAACCTTTCATTTATGTTTTTTAAAATATATGGTTTGTAAGATATAACATACATTTCCAAGATTGTTGTCATTTATGAGTAAAAATATGTAAATATGTGCAAGAATTTAAAAAATTTGAATAACAACAATAACTACTTCTTACAATTTTAATGAGATGTATGAAGTTGATGGGATGAACACAGCTTTGGAATATTTGGTGGAATATTAGTTAAAGAAAATAACAGCACCAGCACTCTACTCCCACAGTGATAAAGTGAGAGAACAATCCCACACTCACCTACAGATAGTGCAGACTAGAAGGCTTTTCGTTGATCGGCCGCACGTATCTTTTCACATTCAACAAATTTTGTCGAGCGGTGATCGAGCAGAGGTTGAGATGGTGTTCTATCAAAAAAACTGGACCCATGGAATTTCTCGAACGCGTCACTTCAGGTGCGGCTGCATCACTTCCGCTGTTTCGACCCAATTACGCATACTGTGTATATGCAGTACCTATATGATCCCTTGACCGTGGTGTGCATACACAAATACAGCAGAAGGGGAATATACTAGTGCACCATAGTAATCGGCTCCTTTGCTGCATAAAAATGCATGCAAGCTCACATAGCCTTAAAGATTTCTCGTTACATTCTCGTGACACACCTACACACTGCAGCTGACACACTAACGTGTCGCGACACACAGTTTGGAAACCTCTGTGATAGAGGTTTCATTTTCTATATATGGGTGTTTTTCTCTTTAAATAGATTTATTTATAGATTTAGGGCGCAGAAATACTGGTTCATTTTCCGTTGCTCTTATCATGTTTAAAATTTGTATTGCTTCAAACAGAACGTTCAAATGTTCTCATTGTAATGATGGATAAGCTCTTCTTTCTCAGTCATTTTGGGTGCCACATTTTGAAAGGAACACTCAGTTTAGTAGAATGAAAGTGGTGTTTGTATTCACTGAGTGGCTTTAGAGTGAAAGCTTTCAAAACCACTTAGGTCTCCTTGTCTGGAATGCTATGGACCCTAAGCTGAATACATTACATAGATCGTACTGCACATTGTTATCACACATTTGTTACAGTGAAAAATAAAAACTCCTGATTAACGTGGATTCCATTGCAGGTGACAATCTTATCTCCAGCCTCTCTCTAAATTGATCCTTAGACGTCAGTAGGAACATGTTTCATAGTGTACAAAAACTAAACGAAAAATGAAATGTGACATCTGATACACAGTATCTCCCTTTTGAGAGCTCTTAAAAGCTTGCACTTTAAAGGGATAGTAATACTTAAAATGTAAAAAAAAATATGTTGTAGAGTTTATCCCCCTGAGTAAAACAAGAGTACTCCCACTGCTGAAAGGTGTTTCATTCAAAAGTTATTAATTTTCAAATTTGAATTTTTTAGGTGCAATATCACAGTGGCCTGAAATTGTACAGTGGCGCTGTTGCTACACGATCCTATGGACAGCTCTGGTCAGTTGACCATAAATCTCCATAGGATGGTGTAGCAACAGCGCCACTGTACAATTTCAGGCCACTGTGATATTGCACCTAAAAAATTCAACTTTGAAAATTAATAACTTTTGAATGAAACACCTTTCAGCAGTGGGAGTACCCTTGTTTTACTCAGGGGGATAAACTGTACAACATATTTTTTTTTTACATTTTAAGTATTACTATCCCTTTAAACTCAGCCAATAAAGGTGTCACTTTCAATTTACTCGGCTCCTGCTTTAAGTGACAATAATGCTTATTACTGAAATATATATATTGAGGGGTTTACTCTGCTGATTAAAACAAGGGCACTCCCACTGTTGAGAGATATTTTATTAAAAAGTCTGAGCGGCACTACCTTTTGATAAAACTACCTTTCAGCTGAGGGAGTAACTGTGTTTTACTCAGCAGAATAAACCCTGCAATGTATAGTTTTCTAGGGCTCAATTGCTACCATTACTTGTGAAGGATGATCTGAGTGAACTGAGATAAGAAAAAAATTCTAAATAGAAGGTGACAATCAATTAATGGACATTAGCTCTTACCTCTCAAGCCAACATTATATAAATGCTCCCTGAACAGGGCAATTTACACATGCATTAACCCCTTAACGACACGTGTCGTACTATGACCGTCACGGTCCTTGATGACGGTCATAGTACGTCACGTACTTTTTACTTACAGCGCTCTACAGGGAGCGCTGTAAGTAAAACTAGGGCATGAAATTGACCGCTCCAAGATCGGAGCGATCTCTATCAGGCCCCATAGTGACGCGCCGATACACGCAACAGGTCACGTGTACAGGCGTGCCCACGTGGTTCAATGCAGTCCTTATGGGACGGAAACGTCCCAGGACCGCCGGACGTTAAGGGGTTAAAAGCATGTTGCATTACACAAGGGAAAAATCAACTGTGTAAACAATACCATTGGGTGCAATTGGTTTCACATGGGTGTGTTTAGCATTAACCATTTGAGTGCCAGAGTGTAACCAAGGCCCTTTTGCACTCATTCTCAGCTCCAGTCTTTGAGACACACAAACAGGTCAGATTTTAAAGGGGCAGTACCTCCTAGAAGGAAAAAAAATACTTGATATAGTATTAGAGAATTCAGCCCTGACACTCCTGTATGGCCTCATTAATTTTAAAAAATGAGCAGTTCGTTTTTGATATTTTCTCCACAATCTGAATTTCCTCAAAACCTCTCCATTCAGCTGGTCTCCTCTTAATTCTGACATTTTTCCTTTAATAAACATCTCATTTATAATCCATAACTAACCCCACAGAAGTAAATCTGAAGAGCAGCATGAGCTGATGGCTGAGTAGGATCTGAGCAAGTAACAGAGGAAGAGAAACTGAAAGCAAAGACGTTATGCATTACAACACAAGGTGCAAAATCATTTTCTAATTGTTTTTATTTTTTTTTAATATTTGCAGTTGATTAAGTGATAGCTGTATAAAAATAACACGGATCCAATTTATTTGCTCCACTTAATATGTTACTGAACATCTCAGTTTTGCCCTAGTCACTGCACCATTAACCCATTGCGTGCCCTAGCGGTATCCAACGCATTGTGCTGTAATGTGTTGGATACCTCTCTGGCACTCAAAGGGTAAGAGATATCCCTGATTAAAGGTATAGTATCCTTTTATTTCTCCTGAAAACCCGGTCTGTTAATGTGTCGAGGACTAGCTCTGAAAACCACTTGTCTAATACATGTGCAGAAAGCTGTATTCAAGTTCTTCATATACAATGATTGCTTTTGTTTGTGCAGCCAGTAATGCGTGATCTGGTTGGTCATGAATGAAGGTGTGATAGAGTGGAAATGACTTCTTCAGTGTGTTAAACTCTCCGTTTCCTATGTCATTCTATGCAGCTTAAAACACACAAAACTGGGTTTGCACTGGCCCAGTGAAATGTACTCAATAAACAGATTAAAGAGGAACTTTCAGCGAATAGCAAGTCGCCATGCATTCATTAAATGCATTGTGACTAGCTTGAAAATAGATGTCTTACCATAAAAACATACGTGTGTCTAAAGGAATCAGTCCCATTTGGAGACCGGAACTGAGGCTAGAACGCAGACATCTTGTCTGTGCGCATGCACCGTCAGTCCCAGTCTCCATAGAGTAGACTGCTTTGCACAATATGGTCACCGGAAGGGACTGACGGCACAGGAGCACAGACCGCACTAACCTGCCTGTCAGTCCCGAAATGGGATGTATTCCTTTAGAGACATCTATTTTTTTACTGTAAGACATCTATTTTCAAGTTAGTCACCATGCATTTAATGAATGCATGGTGACTTGCTATTATCTGAAAGTTCCGCTTTAAAATAGTCCGGGTGCTTTCTGGGCCAAAATAAGCTACAAACACACTCCAGGTTTCCTGGGTTTAAATTGTTTTTATGCTTTTTTCACTGTAGCATATTGTGTATCAATAAAGTATTTTCTATTTTTGGTACGCTGGTGTGTCTCATTAATTTGGGTTCTGTATGGGTGGTTTTTTGGTTCTCTATATCACTAGACCAGTAATATAGAGAACCAAAAAAACACCCGTACAGAACCCAAATTAATGAGGCACACCAGAGTGCCAAAAATAGAAAAGATTTTATTGATACACAATACACTACAGTGAAAAAAGCATAAAAACAATTAAAACCCAGAAAACCTGGAGAGTCCAGAAAGTAAAATGTAAATATAAAGTATCCCTGTTATAAGTTAAAGGGATAGTAATGTTTCTTAATAAAAGCAGCTCTAATTAATCATCATAGTATTTGGACTTTGGAGAGTGTTATTTCAATTCTGTCAGAGTTGTAGTTCAAGAGTAATTCAATGACAAAGTATCCCCCTCCCACCCCTTTTACTGATGTAACACTGTTCAGCCTGAGCAGAAGGGAGGTGCCCAGGTAGACTGCAGAGAGGGACAATCTTCAATCAAGATAAGGGAAAAACCTGAAAAGCTTGTCAAGGGGGGCAGGGCTTTCATTGTTCTAATAGAAAGACAATTGTCCCCTGCTGTTATCTGTCTGGTCTATGGACTGCATTCCACATCTGAGAAGAGATGGCTTACACTAGGTAAAAGGGGCAGGAGGGGAAACTTTGCTTGTGAATATCTCTTAAACGATAAAGGTTTGAGAGATAAGACTTATATAATTCTAAATATTTTTTTAATGCCTAAAAAATAAAATAAAGTTAAAACAAAGTATTACTATCCCTTTAACATCCTCTCAGAAAAACAGGTAAGTATGCCAATTGCTAGTAATATCAAGTGCAAGAAAATAAGCTATGCTAAATATAAGAGCTAAAACCTGCATAAAATGATAACAAAAGAAGTTCAATAGGAGACTTATCTTAAGCGGATAACCAAGTGGTACACAGGAAACATCCTCCAGGCTCTCCAGGTTACAACACCCAACACGTGTCGCCACCGTCTGTGTGTCTCCTATTGAACTTCTTTGGTTAGCATTTTGTGTAGGTTTTTGCTCTTATATTTAGCATAGCTTATTCTATTGCACTTGATATTACTAGCAATCGGGATACCTACCTGTTTTACTGAGCGGATGTTAACTTATAACAGGGATACATTATATTTACATTTTCTTTCTGGACTCTCCAGGTTTCCTTGGTTTTAATTGTTTTTATGCTTTTTTCACTGTAGCATCCTATATAATAATTCACTAGGATGTTTGTCAGAAGCCGTCATTCGCAGTAGAGACTTCTGGAACGCTCAGAATGCTGGGAGTTCTGTGCTGGGAGCATTCTGTGCTTTCGTGCAGTCCCTTCATCACATCTGGTGCATGACGGCAGACCGGCCTTTTAACCCTTTGACTGCTGGTGGGGTACACAACGTATTGCAAAGCAATGCATTGCATACCCCTCCGGCACTCAAAGGGTTAACATCACCCACACCTTGGCCCACGTACATGGGCTTTATACTAGTAATATAATAATATAGCACAATGATTGCTTTTGTTTGTGCAGCCACTAATGCGTGAACTGGGTGGTCATGAATGAAGGTGTGATAAAGTGGAAATGACTTCTTAACCCCTTAGTGACCAGCCGCGCGCGCACGCAGCCGGCACTTAACGACGTTTTTTTCTTCTTCTCATTATAGTGAATTACTTCCTGGACTTACCAGGTACGTCCTCTGTCACTAAGTGGCATTTTTGCGTGACGTACCTGGTAAGTCCATCGTCGCGATGGGGTTAAGTGTGTTAAACTCTCCATTTCCTATGTCATTCTATGCAGCTTAAAACACACAAAATTGGGTTTGCACTGGCCAAGTGAAATGTACTCAATAAACAGATAAAAATAGTCCGGGTGCTCTCTGGGCCAAAATAAGCTACAAACACAAACACACTCCAGGTTTCCTGGGTTTTAATTGTTTTTATGCTTTTTTCGCTGTAGCATATTGTGTATCAGTAAAGTCTTCCTATTTTTGGTACTCTGGTGTGCCTCATTAATTTGGGTTCTGTATGGGTGGTATTTTGGTTCTCTATATCACTAAACCTCCTGTATTTGTGTTCTATGGAGCCTATGAGCTAAATGTCTCAAGTTGGAAAGATGCTAGTGCATAGTCTACATAGAACAACATAGGAATTAGAGCATTTATCACACTGGAGATGTTATCTCCATTTTATTACATTTATTGCATCTCCACCCAGGTCTAAGGCAGTTAATTTGTTGAGAATAGTACAGTGTTTACTTTGATCTTTGACCTTTTACAGATAATACTGTATTATTTATTCTGAGACATCTGTCGAGATTGTTCAGACAAACAAGGTCCTGCACAAGGCATATTTAAGGCTATATTTTAGATCTGTACTTAAATAATAATTTTACAGATGCTATATAGGATTTTCTTTAACCCCTTAATGAACCATGACGTACATGTACGTCATGGGGTGTATGGTCCTAAAGGACCAAGGACGTACATGTATTTCATGGAATTTAGTGCTCTACGCATGGCTCCACGCCGTTCAGGGAGCCCTGAATTGGACTGCGGAAAAAAAAAAAAAAGGTCCGTGGTGCTTAAGTGCCAGCCTCGTGCGGCCAGTCCTTAAAGGGTTAAAGGGGTGGTGTAGCCAAATTATGAAAAAAGATGTTGTAGGGCTTTTGATACAGAGTAAAACAAGAGTACTCCTAGCAACTGGAGAAACCATGGCATTTTTCTGATGGCTTATTCTACAAGAAAAATCATGACATCTCTGCTTGATATCATAACTGAGTAATCAATGGGTCAGCATGATTCATCTACTTGTGCTTCACTGGGGATAGCCTAACCTAGCCTGTTCACATGTAGTGAGGAATAAATATTTGTTTCAAATAATATGGACTAGTGTAAAAGCCCATTTACACAGGCCAACGTCCGGGCGATGTTAACCCTTTGGCACTCAAAGGGTTAAGAGGCTGGTCCTGTTCTGCGTCCTGCCACCGACGCAGTCATGCATTGTAGAGACTGCCCGGAAGCACAGAATGCTCCCAGCACAGAACTCCCAGCATTCCGTGCATTCAGGCAGTCTCTGCTGAGCATGATGGCTTCTGACAAACATCCTAGCAATTATTATATAGGATTCTTTTATTATATCATGATTTATTTTTTTGCATTGCCTTTTTCAGATAGAAATAATTTGAAATCCTAAAATGACTATTACATAATATAAATAATACCCTAGAGGGATTGATGTAAATCACCTTGCTGTCCCTATAAAAAGTTTTTAAAGGAGCAGTAAACTTTTTTATGAAAACATTATATTATAGAGCTTTTTCTGCTGAGTAAAACAAGGGCACTCTAACTGTTGTCAGTTGTTTTCTTCAGCATTTATAATGATTCAAATAATCAGGAAGTAAATTTACTGTGTGTTTACTTCCTGGAAGTTCTAACTGACCATGTGACTCAGCAGTTTCTATCACATTCTATAGAGAACTGTAAGTCACTGACTTTCCTCTCCACTAGACTGTAACAGAATAACTAATTTGAATTTGACCACTAGAGGGCATTGCTAATGTAAAAAAACACAGGTTTACACTGTAATAGCACTGGAAATATGCATCTCTCAGCAGTGGGAGTACCCTTATTTTACTCAACAGAAAAAGCCCTACAATATATATTTTTCCATAAAAAAGTTTACTGCTCCTTTAAATCTCTGATGTAATTTAAAAGTTATTTCAAGTTCAGTCTTGCTGTAGTTGTATGGCATTATATATTACAAAGGCATCAACAAAAACAGTCTTTCCTAACCCTCTATTCATGGGCACCTAACAGGCCATGTCTTTAGGATTTCCCTATGTCTGCACTGATACGTTAAGCAGAAGCTCAGTCATTTCATTAAATCATTTGTGCACAAGTAGGAAACTCCTAAATATATGGCCTGTTATGCACCCTGATGATAGGGTTGGGAGCCAGTGAAATAAAAGGTTTAGGAAATAATCCATATGAAATTTCCCATATCTCCATTTCTATCCATATTAAATCCTTCTGTCCAGTTGTCCATGGTATCACATCGCTACATCCCAGGTAATTAGGATTCCAGTGGCTTTTCTACCCCCAAGGTAGCACAACCACATGTTGAGCAATTTTTCCTTATGGAATATTCACATGTTTCTGTCTATTCATTTTACATCCCTGCTGTCCAATTCTCCATAGTATCTTAGCAGTGCATTCCAGGTCATTAGGATTCCAATGGGTCTCATTACCCACATGCAGCACATGTTGTCCTTTTAAGAGTTTAATACTAATATGAAGTTCCACAATTAAACAAGTCTTTGAGAAGGTCATAGTGCAGACAATCTGTGTGGCACTGTGTTGCTGTTGGATGTCTGTGTACTAGCATAGAGCTTCTTCTGTGATCGCAGGAGAGGGGTCTGTGTATTCACATCACGACAGGCACTCTGCTTCAAGCTACGGATCATGTGTAGTGTCCACCCGTACACCATACAATTGAGTAAGCCCTGGGATCCTGCAGTGAAGGCCTGGAAAACATCAACATGTAAAATGATCAATCAGTGAGTCATCGTCTACACATAGCATAAGCACAAAGATGTAGGCCATTATTATCAAACTAAAAAACAGAAATAATATTATGGTTCAGTAAACATTTGGACCAGCAGTGGGCAATGTGAGGTCTACTCCTGCTGGACTACAATGCCCATCACCCCTGCCAGCTGGCATAAAAAGTAGAATTGTGGATGGTAAAGAAGTCTCCAAGGCATTGCTTAGAAATAGAGACCTGCCAGACACACCAAGCAATATACACAAATAAAAGTGGAGTAATTTTGGGGCAGCCCAACTGCACTACAGGGAACAAATAATACTAGTCCATGTCCATTTAACCCTTTGAGTGCCAAAGAGGTTTCAAACACATTGCAACGCAACATGTTAGATTACCTCTGGCACATAAAGGATTAAATGAGGCTTTTAACACTCACTGGAGAGTAATTGCAATGCCACATTTAAATCAATGGAGAAATATGTGTTGCTCACTATGGTACAGTTGGCTTGCTCATTAATTAGCCCTCTTTTTCTTTTTGAGTACGGGCCCCATTAAATTCCAGCAGTTGAGATGGTCCCTATCAGAAATTCTTTCTAAATACATTTTTTAATATACATAATCTTAACCCCTTGTATGCTAAAGAGGTCTTTAAACAGGCATGGATTTATGTCTCTTGTGTCCCTAGACTAGGCATCATCTGGCACCCCTGGCCTTACCGATGACCACACCTCCAAAAGCTGACCACCCCTTTGTTACCACACCTGCTAATTAACCCTCTGGAAGCCATATTGGAAGATATATATATATATATATATATATATATACACATACATATCAAAGTACTCCGTATTACTCATCTCCCTTCCAGTAATACACATATGATCTTGTAAGTCTTGATAATAATAGAGGTGAGACAGGGGAGCACTGGGGCAGGCAGAGGTACTACAGAGATAGAGGGCTATGCCTTATTGCTTAAAGGGATAGTAATACCTAAAATGTAAAAAAAATATGTTGTAGGGTTTATCCCCCTGAGTAAAACAAGAGTACTCCCACTGCTGAAAGATGTTTCATTCAAAAGTTATTAATTTTCAAAGTTGAATTTTTTAGGTGCAATATCACAGTGGCCTGAAATTGTACAGTGGCGCTGTTGCTACACGATCCTATGGACAGCTCTGGTCTCAGGACCATAAATCTCCATAGGATGGTGTAGCAACAGCGCCACTGTAAAATTTCAGGTCACTGTGATATTGCACCTAAAAAATTCAACTTCGAAAATTAATAACTTTTGAATGAAACATCTTTCAGCAGTGGGAGTACTCTTGTTTTACTCACCGGGATAAACCCTACAACATATTTTTTTTTACATTTTAGATATTACTATCCCTTTAATACCAGTGAATGCTAAACTGCTGGTCTCAATAAACTGCCAGACAGATCGAGGGGTGAGATCAGTCTCCCTTTGCACGTCTTATGATCATGTTACTGTGCAGGCACCAGAGAGCACCATCTCACATACGGCATATTCTGTGACACTGAGTGCGAGGGCGTGTTAGAGGGTTTGGCAGGGAATTGCCAAGCACACCTTAAAATATGGCATCATAGTTAAAGGGATAGTAATGTCAGAAAAAAAAGTATTAACTATATGGTAGATACAATTAAAAGAGAGTACTTGCACTTATTTGTATCTCTCAAACCGTTATGGTTTGAGAGATATAGGATAATAAAGTTCTCTAGTCCCTCCCTTTTCTGCTTGACGAGCTGTAAAGCTGTCATAAGCAGATTCTGGTCGCTTGACCAGATGCGGCTCTTCAGCAGCGCCGATATAATGATATCTAAAGACAAATACTTCATTTAGAATGGTCTACAAAGTGTGCCTGGCTTGCAAACACACTTTGTAGACTGTTCCAATGAAGTATTTATTTCTAAATAGGGTGATTTCAGCTCTGCTGAAGAGCCTCTGTCTGGTCAAATGACTGGAATCTGCAGCTGTCAACTAGATGGCAGACTTGAGTAAAACAGCCAGGAAAAGGTAACTTTAGCAAGTTATATCTCAAACCATAAAGATTTGAGAGATAAGACTTACATAGATGTTAACCTTTTTTTAACATCTACAATATTAAATCAACTTAAAATTAACCATTACTATCCCTTTAAGTGCTTATATTGCCAAATTAGAAATCAGGCCCTGTCTCTGTTTGTGAAACAATGCAGTGGTGACCTCTCTAGCATCCAAGGGGTTCCATTTGTCTGGATCTCATGATTCTGAACTAGCCACACACTCTATTATGTATGACTAATCTTTCCATTGCTCTGCTGGTATTGTTAAGAATAAAACAGCAATTTTATTAGGACGATGAAATGGGTTTTTATTTACTTTAACTCATGTTGAAAAACCACCAACAGATGTTTTAATATACAACGGCAGAGAATTGCTGGCACTAAAAATTACCAGCGTGTGTGACTCATTCTTCCATTGACTAATCATGCTTTGTTAACCCTTTTATTGCCCAGGGGGTGCCACATACATTGGGAAGCCTTCTGGCATTCAGTGGGTTAATGGGGAATTGTACCTATAGAATAAGATTCCCTTCATGTGATTCACAGCCGTGATATAGGCAGCATTCCCCTTTAGCACAGCATAAAGGGATAGTAATATTTAATGTGTAAAAAAAAAAAAAAAAAAAAAAAAAAAAAAAATATATAATATATATATATATATATATATATATATATATATATATATATATATATAGTAGTGTTTATACCCCTGAGTAAAACAGGGTACTCCCACTGCTGCAGCTCAAACTTGAATGTTTAGGTGCAATATCACAGTAGGCTGAAACTGTACAGTGGCTCTGTTGCTTCCCTGTGCTATAGACAGCTCTGGTCAGCTGACCATAAATCTCCATAGGCTGGTGTAGCAACAGCGCCACTGTAACATTTTCAGGACAGTGTGATACTTCACCCAAAAAATAAAGTTTGAGCTGTAATAACTTTTGAATAAAACACCTTTCAGCCATGGGAGTACCTTTGTTTTACTCAGGGGGATAAACCGTACCACATATTTTTTTTCTTTTTACATCTTAAGTATTATTTTCCCTATAAAGACAGTAGTTCTCCAGTCTGAGTAAATACTTTCTGTTATTAGCAACAAAATAATCTAGTTTTAAAGGAAAACTATCAGCAAAAAAATGAAAATTGTTCAAAGTGGACCTGTCATCCTAAGACAAGTGAATTTATTTTACAGAAAATGTTGTTCTAGCCATTTGTCTGTATAATAAATTATATACTTATTTTATAACAACAGAAATCAGACAGGCTGATATAACGTTAAATATCTTTCAGCTAGCATATGAATAACATGTTCAGCTAACATCCCTGACATGTAATCCTATACTTGCTTTTTAACATGTGTAAATGGTCTTGATCAGAGGGCATTTCATTATTATTTCTAGAGCTGCTTGTAATAAGAGACAAGAGCTCAAGTCAGTGCCCACTAGTCTTGCATTCTCAGCCCATTTACAGACAATTACATCAAGAGTGCTGTAGTACTTGGAGCCCTGGAAAAGGCAGAAATATCTACTCCATCATAGCGTATTAAGACTATATTTTTTGCACAGGAAACAAATAAATAATGGTTAGAGATGCCAGAATGTAGCACAAGATATTGAAGTTTATATAAACCCAATTCTTAGTGTTCTTTAACAAAAAGAAAAAAACGAACAATGAATCCCATTGCCTTTTTGAGAAAGGACGGTTCTAGGATTCTTATGGCCTTTGCATTTTGTAGTAGAAATGTATAGGCAGCTTTTGCCACTGATAAGTGACATTGGATATAATGTATGAATATTATTCTGTGCATACACAGGGTTGGAATCTATTTTATAGATCTACTCCTAATACCTAATACCAATTTACTAAGCTACTTACACTAAAAATTCTCCCTTTGACAGGGTTTGCACCAAAGGGTGGACAGTCAGTGGGAATTTCAGTGCATTACTTTCCACTGTGCCTTGTTTAACACGATGTATTTTTTAACTCAAATGGTTAAAAAGCATTAGAGGAAATAGTCTAACTTCATGCCAGTTTTCGAGGCATGCTATTAGGAGGCATAGGTCCATTACTGGCAATAAGGTCTTAATGCATTCCGTGCCCCTCTGGCACTCAAAGGGTTAATGACAGCTGAGTATGTCCCGATGCAGCCACTGGTATTGGAGGGGAACACTGCACTGGCATATTTGTACATTGAACCCACTGTGCTTTTAAAGAAGCAGTAAACTTTTTTTTTATGAAAAAATATATATTGTAGGGATTTTCCAATTGCGTAAAATAAGGGTACTCCCACTGTGGTGATATTTATATTTCCAGAGTTATTACAGTTTAAACCCATGTTTTTTTACATTAGCAGTGCCCTCTAGTGGTCAAATTCTAATTATATTTCCTGTTAGATTCTAATGGAAAGGAAAGTCAGAAAAGTCAGAGACATTCAGTTCTCCATATAATGTGATAGAAACTGCCTGTCACTTCCTGTCAGTTAGATCTATCAGGAAGTAAACACAGTAAATTCACTTCCTGTCAGTTAGAACTATCAGGAAGTAAACACAGTAAATTCACTTCCTGAATATTTAAACTGTTATAATGTTTTAATAAAACATCTGACAGCAGTGGGAGTGACCTTGTTTTATTCAGCAGGAAATGCTCTATAAAATATATGTTTTCATAAAAAAAAAGTTTACTGCTCCTTTAAGGAAAATATCAATAATTACATATTTGTCTCATTCCCCTATTGTGATGTATGTGTTTCTCATATAGCCTAATAATGAGAAAAAATCAAGAAGAAATATTTTTGTGCATGTTAATGTTTTGTAGCGTCAAGAAAAAAAAAAAAGAGTATTGTATACCAGAATACATTTGTGAGGTGAGTACCATCATAACAGCCCTTTAGTAAGATAAACCCTTTTGAGATTAACCCTATATCGCATTATTTCAGCTCAGCTGAAGAGCCACAGGACTGTTCTGGGACCAGAATCTGCTTCTCTCAGCTAGAGGGCAGACCTCTGTGAAATGGCCAGGAGGGGGGAACTTTAGATGCTTCAATCTATCAAGCTATAAAGGTTTGAGAGATGGGACATAGCTCTTTGTACTAATATTTTTAATATCTGCAATATTAAAATGTAATATCTACAAGCATTACTATCCCTTTAACATAGTTCACAAAAGTTGTCACCAACTGCAATGAGCAAAATACATATAGCAGAATGGGGGACATAGGAAAAGTAAACATAAAAAATAATCAAGTAATCATATGTATAAAGACAAATTGGAGCAATCCTAGAACAAACCAACTGGACCCTAGGAATTAAATGCCCCCCCCCCAATAAATAAATATTTAAATGGGGCTTTAAAATCCTACAATGTAAGGTCTCCAATGTTTTGTTTTGTGGTTAAAGTGAACACGTAATGAAGACTATACTTTATATCATTAGGAAAAGCATTACATTTGTATATATATGTGTTGTGTTTTTCCCAATGTGAAGATTAAGAGATATTAAATTATTATATTAATAATCCTCCCTCTTTTAAGGGGACATCAGCCCTTCATTTCAATGGTACGCTTTAAGCACAGCATTTAAATGTTCCTAGCAGAGTCACTGCTGTGTGTTACTGCATTTCTTTATATCTAGCTAATCTCCTTTATTTCGTAGACCAGTCCACAATTCATGCACTCCTATCTGGAATCCCACCTCCATTACACACAAACTCTTATTGCCAGCACTGCTAGGCTATTACAGCTTATTTTTGTCTCTTTTAATACAAAAAATTTGTTTTTCTGTGGCAATAGAGAGAGAAATGGTACATAAATTAACAAAATATAATGTCTGTGTGTGTAACATAGGGTCCTAGAT
Organism: Rhinophrynus dorsalis; assembly: GCA_037306005.1. NCBI lineage: Eukaryota > Metazoa > Chordata > Amphibia > Anura > Rhinophrynidae > Rhinophrynus > Rhinophrynus dorsalis. The sequence continues at coordinate 529,088,299 of CM074718.1, forward strand.
TAAAAAATATATTTTCTTTAAGGATAAAACACCTATAAATAAACTTCTACTTACCTTCATCTGAGCAGAAACTCCTAATGGTCACAATAAATACATTTTCTGTGAACTGCTTCCCCCAAAATAATTTTTAAGTTTTAAATAGCTTTATTGAAAAATCGTCAACATTACAGAAATGGTGCATAATAGAAATATTGACAAGTTGGAAATCTATCAAATAAGCACTTCCAAAGTCAGATATTGTCAAAAAGACAATGTAAATAGATAGTGAACAATTCTAAAGTAACAACATTTCTGCATCAGAGTACCTAATATTGCAAAACATGTGTACAAGTATTCAAAAAACCCTGACGGGGCCTATGATGACATCAGTGAGAAGAATCAAGAGACAGGGTTAGAGAGAAAAACTAGGAAAGAGTCCCAGGTCAGGAATAGAGGACAAAAGAGTAAACGGAAGAAGAAATAGAGAGAACAGAAAAGAAAGGGAGAGTAGAGCTGGGAGAAGAGGAAAACAGGGAAGGAGGGTTTTCTGCAGCCTCAAGAGTGGGAGAAACCACCCTCAGCTGAACAGAAGCCCCATTATAAAGAAAAGCTGATTGTGTCTGGCAATACCAAATATGTAACCAAAGCAATGGAGCAGAAAAGTAAATGCACGAAATGCGAGAAACAAAAGGCAGGTAACACCCCCACACCAAGGCAGGAATCTACCCAGGAGATGCTCCATCCCAGGCCAACCAGTGTGCCCACACCCCCTCAAATAGAGGCATGGAACCCACTGCCATAGCATGTGTCTTCTCCATAGCACAAACCCCTCTAACTCCCTCATGCCATTCCTGAGACATCGGGACAACCGGGGTCTTCCCCAAATTAATCTTTAATTAGTATAGGATATCATATTTATGGAGGCAGACATGATTCCTTTTGGAGGACACAAGGATTCCATCCCCCCCCCCCAACCCGTCTCCTTAGAAAGTTTTCGGTGGAAGGCACTGAGATTTCTTGAGTCCTGCAAAAGTAATCATGTCTGCTTCCATGAACATGGTATCCATTACTAATTAAGATTAATTTCAAGGAACCAGTCTACTTAGAATGGATTCATAGTGGCACATGTTAACCCTTTGAATGCCAGTGGGGTAAGCAATGCATTTCTTTGCAATGTATTGCACACCCTTCTGGCTCTCAGAGGGTTAAGGGGGGGTTGTTATTAGGAGATGCTGATGCTCCTTTAAATGTCCACAGGGCCCAGAAACTCATCTAAATGAGATGCTTTGCTGACTTAAGAATTTGGTCAGCGCTCTCAGTGATGATTATGGCCAGCTAAGGATAAGAGAAGCTGTAGTTTAACAACAGCTGCAGGAGGGCAGGTTGCCCACTAGTTAAGTAAATTTATAAACCTTCAAGTGCCAGAAAGGTGTGCAATATAATACAAAGAAACTCACTGCTCACCTTCTGACATTCAAAGGGTTAATAATAGGTTTATACAGTCTGGAATTTGCAGAAGAGTAATATTGCTATTTAGCTCACCTGAATAAAATACAGTATAGCGTAGTCTTCATTTTTCCCCTTGTGACTGGCCAGTTTAATAAGGGTCAGAGTAACAGCTGCAAGGAAGAACAGAGAAAAGGTAAGATCCCAGCTTTTAAATGTCTATAACCCTTCTTTTCTGCTGGATTGCTGATCACTAATTCAGCAGTTAACACTCTGAATACCAGAGGGATGTGCAATGCACGTTCCTGGCGCTTAGAGGGATAAATAATAAAATGTGTTCGGTTTTGTTTTAGTTTATGTTTATATTATGTTATTTTATGTTATGCTGTTATGTCTATGTTGCCATTATGAATCCAGAAAGGAGGAATGCACGCACATTGGCCAAGTTTTACATACACTACAATAACACCTGTTTCTCTTACAGCCTTGGCTACATTTATCCACAGATTCCACTATTACTTTTGGCTGCATTATTATTAGGTTAGGAGTGTGCGTCCTGAGGCCACCCAGCTATTCAGAACTACAATACCCATAGGAATTATAGACCTGAACAGTTGGAGGTAAGGTGACCACATATCCCTTTAAATCAGGAATTCTTATGAGATCTTCATTCTATTTGATTGACTGCACAGCAATCAGTGCAACCTTGCAGTGTGTGCATTCCTGATTTAAATGGATATGTCGTCAAGTTAGCTGGAGAGCCTTAGGTTGTCCATCCCTGTTTTACACTATCTGGGTCATATGTATAACAGGGTACCTCCTGGGTATTTTACACTTTAAGAGGTACTTTTCCCCCCTATTTAGACATAAGGAGCGTGTGTGTGTGTCACTTCAGAAGTAGGAGACAGATGTTCTGGGGAGGCTATCACCTTATTTCTGAATGTATATGAAAATGAATGCTTTTGGGGTGCCATACAAAAAATTGCATCTTTCATAAGAGCGAATTTTTAAAGGGATGAGATGTTACCCCAATCTTTTTCTCCTGGATAGGAGGGGTTATGCAATTCCTAGTATTCTGTGGAGCTTATATCTATGTCAAGGGTTTCCAACCTTTTCTTTAACTGGAGCTACATTTATCTGATGAACCATACTGAGCTATACTAAAACATATATTAAACATATATATGCATTCATAACTGTACTTATTAAACCATGTCTAAAGCTAATATTACCTACTCTTCTTTCATTCCTTTATTTTCCACTATTAAAGTGCTACACAGCAAACAAGTGACCTTTTTAACAACTCTAGGGAGGTTATGCACTAAGGTGTGATAAAGGGTTGATAAAGGTGGAAATGACTTCTCCAGTGATATCACTTCTCCAGTTCCTATGTTATTTTATAGAGCCTATGCACGAATATATCCAAAGCTGGAGAAATCTTAGTGAACTGAATCCATAGTATAACATATGAGTTGGAGAAGTCATATCACTGGGGAAGTTGTCTCCACTTCATTATCTCTTTATCACACATTAGTGCATCTCCACCAAGGGGATAACATTATCTTACAAGCAGAAGTCCATATTCATTACAGAAAACAAAACATGTGGCTCTCAGATTGTATTACTGATAGTGAATTCCCATCATTAACAACACATTCCCGTACTACAATACATTTTTAAAGTTATTACAGTAGTTTTTTTTTTCTAATATTCAGTGAACATAACAGAAATCTGGCAATTTTTTGTTACAATGGGTGATTGAATATTGAGTCACATTGTGCTCGTTCCCACTTTGACACCACGTACTTCCCATGATGACACAATGTAAGTAGTCTTACAAAGCATTTGGATGTAAGCAGAGCCGGCCCTTACATGGCTCCTGGTGGGTCCATGGACCCAGGCGGCACTTTGACAGGGGCAGCAGCTGGCCACCCCAAAGCAGAGCCAAAACACAGAGTGAAGCTCAGGATCCTGCCCGTTGCCTGCCCGCCCCTCCAGAATGCCACCCCAGCCATTAACACGACTCACTGTCAGTGTCCGGCACTGACAGTGAACTTCTTCTTGGGCGCTCTGACTCTTCCTCTATCCTGCTCATGGTGAGCAAACCTCAAGGTCGCACACGCATGCACAGTCTCTATTGAGAATCAATGAAGGGAAACTAGTTCCCTGACTGCTTATGCCCAGAGCCGGCGCTAGAATAAGGGCACCGCAGTGGAGGGGCTCTGAAACAAGGGGAGCTGCAAAAAAATGTTTGCGCTGATGCTGCAAGGGTGAGACACATAGAGACAAGAGCTGGAACTCCTCTCCTGCCTTCTATCTATGGCAATGAATGAGAGGGAAGTGCTGAGAGAGGAATAAACAGCCTGCTGGCCGAAGCTGCAGGCAAAAATATAAACGAGTGGCACTTGAGCTACTGATAGGAGCCCATGTATCTATTAGTAGAGAAGTTCTAGTTACAGGAGTGCTTCACAGATGACTGTTGCAGCTACACTTGGCTGACTAAGAGGAGACCCAGATAGAGCATCTGCCCTAGCATTTTCTTCCACACTGCACAGAGTGGTTCACATTCAGTCTGTGCAGTGTGAAAGAAAGTGCTTGAGCGGATGGCAAAGGAAGAGAAGAGTAGGGAAGGTGGCAAAGGGTATGGAGGAGGTGTGGCAGACTGGAAAAAGTGATGGAGGGGCTGCAGAGTGGCGAAAGGGACAGAGTAGGAGTTGCAAAGTGGGAAAAGGTATGAAAGAGGGGTGGCAGAGTAGCGAAAGGGACAGAGCAGGGTTGGCAGAGTGATGAAAGATGCCTGCGTGACTTTGTGGTCTGCGCGCAATACACAGGATAGGAGGACAGAGGAAGTGCACGCAAGAAGAACAGAGCAGCCATCCGTCCATTGGCATCTTCTTTTTCCACTCATGTAGAGGTGGACAAGTGGAACACTGTGGAGGTGAACAATTTGGATGTGGACAATGGGGGCCAATGTGGACAGGGTGTGGAGGTGGACAGTGTGGAGATGGACAGTGTGGGCAGTGTGAAGGTGTACAGTGTGGAGATGACAGTGTGGGCAGTGTGGAGGTGGACAGTGTGTGGAGGAGGACAGGGTGGACAGTGTGGCGATGGACAGTGTGGGCAGTGTTGTGGTGGGCAATGTGGGCAGAGGTTAGGCTTTCGAGTGGATGTAGGCATGTTTTGGTGGGCGTGATTTTTTTTTTGAGGGGGCCAGCATTTCATCCTTGGACCCAGGCAGCACAATGTCTTGGGCCGATCCTGGATGTAAGAAGCTATTAAGATAGGGGGGCAGGAAAACCATGAAAGTTATGTGAGGCAATCTATCTGCTTTACTAGCATCTCTCTTACTGACCGCTGCTGGGGAAAGTAGACAAAAGCTGTGCCTAGATTGGCTGCAGCCAACTGGGGAACAGATTTCAACCACTGGATCCATCTCTGGCAAGCCAGATAGCTTGATAACTGATTGTTGTCCCTGTTTTTTCCACTGATAAAAGTTTTACTGTTTGATTTGAAACCATCTGGCTTCAAAGTAATTGCACACTACAACAATGACCCTCCAGGGGCCTACACATGAAAGACCTTAGTGCAGTGAGTGGTAAGGCACCATTCACCCAACTGAATCCAATGCTGTACCCCCTTGGCTGAGCTAGATTGTGGTATCAAAAGAGTTAATGAGTAGACACCTGGGGATAAGAGTGTTTCTAAAGCATGAACGCAAACGTGGAACAATTCTAGACCAAATCAAATGTACTCAATGGAATAATTAATTCTAACATACATAGTAACATAGCAACTTTGTTGATGAGGCTGAAAAAAGATGTATCCATCAATTTCAGCCCATGTCATATTACCAATGTTGATCTAGAGGAAGACAAAAAAATAAAAGAAGCCTTTTGAAGCCATTTCCAATTAAGCCCCAAGTGGGTACAAAAATCCCACCCTGACTCCAAAAGTCTCTTGAATATTTCTGAAGTACAATAAACAGCCAGTCAAAACCCTTTGATTTAAATGGACTGAATTAAATTGGGCTTTTAACCCCTTGAATACCAGAGAAGTCTGCAATGAATTACAGTGCATTCAAGGGGTTAAAAGCCCCATTATATAAATAAGTGTTAAGATGGTGACCAAGCAATGCTTTCTGTACACCTCTGGCTGCCAAAGGGTCAATTATGGGTCTATAAAACAGGCATGATATGTGTCTCTTACTTTCCTGCTCCTGTGTAAACACTGGCAGAGTGGCCATAAAACAAGAAGAAACATACTGAGGTGTCAACCACTTCAAAGTCCAGAAGTTTACAGCTATGACAGCAATTTATCAGCTGTATTGAGAACACTCTGCTCTGGAAGTACAGTTAATCTCAACACTTGAGTTTATAAATAACAATGATGTTAGACTGATTTTTTCCCCTGATAAAATCTGACAGATTTAGGACTTGTCCAGGTGGGCAATATGAACACTGTGTCACCACTGCCCTGTTCACTATTTGCATTGAGCTCATCTCTGCAAATCCACTGCAGTAGGGGGTGTGAAGAATAGAGGGCTGGCCAACATGGAGATCAGCCATAGAAGATTAGCTGCCAGGCACCTGGTCAGCCAATGACTGGATTATTGAAATGGGTATCACAGCAACTCAAATAACTCATAACATGTAGGGGTTATGCACTAAGGTCTGATCTAGATGTGATAATGCACAGAAGACTTCTCCAGTTATATCACTATTCCAGTTCCTATGTTATTCCACAATCATACATACAACTGCATGGGACTTTTGTTTTTTGTATTTGTTTTATTAGTGTATTTCCATAGGCCGTCATGCGCAGTAGAGACTGATGTCAGTCAGCCACCGGCGGAGAGCTAAAGAAAGCAGCGCAAGGCAAACAGCTCAGAAGAAAGGCAGAGTGGGAGAACTGAAAGAAACAGGTAGTCAGAATAGCTGAGGTCAATCAGGGAGATCTGGGAATGGGAGTATAGTATCAAGTCTGAAGGCAAATGTTAAGTCACGAGAGGGGAAGTCAAGCCGTTAAATCAGGGAAGGAGGCACAGTACAAAATTAGGAGACAAGAGGGAAGTCTGGAGAACTAAGGTCAAGATGAGTAATAAAGAATCATATGCACAGTACCAAATCAGGAGACAAGAGGGCAGTCAGGAGATCCAACAACTTCAACTAGAAACAATGTTCATGGAACTAAGCATGGATGTTTGTCCGATGCAGTTATGAGCAGTAGAGACTGCCCGAACGAACACAGAATACTGGCCAGTGTACACAGGCTTTTACGTTAGTAAAATTATATAAGATATGAGTGTTTAAAGGAACACTAACACATACAAATGATCTGGGGTGATTCACGCTTAAATACCCTGCACTCCATGACAGCATCTGAATATATACTCTATTTCTTAGTATTTGGGCCATGGAGAGTGTTATTTCAATACTGTCAGAGTCGTAGTTCAAGAGTAATTGAATGATAAAGTATCCACTCACGCCCCTTTTACCTAGTGTAAACCGCCTCCCCTCAGATATGGAATCTGGTCTCTTGACTGGACAGGTCGCAGAAAGGGACAATCTTCTCACTGTGAACATAAGGAAAACCCTACCCCCTTGACCGGTTTTTCAAGTTTTTCTTTAAGCTCACTGAAGATTGTCTCTCTCTGAGGTCCATTCGGATAACCTTGCTGCTCTGAGGTGAGCAGTGTTATATCAGTAAAATGGGCGGGAGGAGGAAAATGTATCATTCAATTACTCTTGAACTATAACTTGGACAGTATTGAAATAACACTCTCCAAGTCCCAAATACTACGAAGATTAATCTGAGCTTCTTTTTTTGCAAAACATTACAATCCCTTTAAAATCTAGTTTTACATGTACTCGTTGCAGGATCCCATCCCTTCCTTTTCCAGGACTCCAGAATGCAAATGAACATAGCAATCTTTATGAATGTCTGAGAAGTACTAGTGCCTTACTGCCTGTAAATGGGCAACACAGTCTTTATGAATAGAAAAACAGGGATTACTAATCTCAATAAATTAACTGGATTAGCTTGTATCTCATTACAATCAAATGGTATATATTTAGGACTGTCTGGGATTAGAATTTAGGGATCTCATATTTTTTTCTTCTTAGTGCTAGATAGAAATATAATATTTAAAAGCATATAATCCAAATTCATTTTATGGGTTATTGTTCCTTTAACACTTGTAATTGATCTGTTGGATGAGTTTGGTTTTCAGTGACTTCTCCTTATCTGTATTGCTTTTCAAGTGCTTGCATGGAGTACTGTCTTCCCACCTTCGCTTATCTTCATAAATTCAATGATAAGGACAGGCATTTATACTAACATATTCTGAGAGAAATACATTTTAGTCTTAAAGGAATATTAACATCTAAAAATGAAATTGGCTTATGTAATGTTAAATCTCATGTATTTCCAGTTAGCATCTGCAAAAATTAGCTACATTACATTATATCCACTGCAATAGTGACTTTTTTTTAGAGACACATGTTTAAGTCCATGTAAATTACACAATTTCAGATGGGGATTGTGACTAGTTATTAACATTTTTTTATAAGAATGGTACAAATGGACATCTTGCTGTTGCTATTAACCTTTGAATGCCAGAGGAGTATGCACTGAATTGCAAATCAAAGTCTCTCTAGACTGACAGTGCTGGGCACCGTTTTGGCCATCAACCAGAATGCACAGAAACACAATGTTGTACCCTTGGACCATTGCACAGAATTACACTTGTTTGTGCTTGACCTAAAGCTACACAATGCAAGCTTTCTCCTGGATTATTAGTGTAGAGGTCAAGGACAGCCATTTGTAGTTTACCAGCTGTTATTGTACTACATTTCCCATCATCCTTAGCCAGTCAGTAGCCAGATGTTTGTAGCATAAGACTAATAAAGGCTAGTTTGTATGGCTCCAGCACTTAAGACATGTTAGTAGTTAGTGCTTGATATTTACAGGGACATATACATATAAGGATGAAGGACAACTGAATGCAGTGCCAGAGGCTGAAGCTTGGCCAGATATTTTGGTAGAAGAAGTAGAAGCTGCAATAAAATCAGTGAAAAATGGCAAAGCAGGTGGACCTTATAAAGTTACTATTAAAATGGTGAAAGCCCGAGATTAACCCTTATTCAAAGCCCTAGCTAAACTATTTTCAAAATGCCTACTACTCAGCAAAATGCCTGAAACATGGCAAAATGCAGAAGTCATCCTACTGTACACGGATAAGGCGGACCAAAAAATACCTTCCAACCAATAAGCCTATTGCCAGTGGTCTGCAAGGTTTTCACAAAGTTACTATAAATAAGAATGGGTGCAATACTTAAAGCGCCACAACATAAAGAACAAGCAGGCTTCAGGAGCGGTTTCGGTACAATTGACCATATCGAGACAGTGCAACATGTTATGAAGTGACATAATAAATACAACCTTCCATTATGCATAGCCTTCATTGACTATGATGAGGCCTTTGACCGTGACAGTGAAAAAGTAAACAATAATCAATGCCCTGATCAACCAATGAATAGACAGAGTTTATATCAGTGTCCTCCAATAAATATATGAAAATGCAACTGCATCAATACAGGTCAATAAAGATAAAATCCAGATCAACATAGAAAAAAGCTGCCCGACAAGGATACACAATCTACCCAAAACTATTTTTGCTTGTTTAGAAGAGATTTTCTGCAAACTAAATTAGGACAATAAGGACTTGAGATCAGCTGAGACTACCTACATCACTCAGTTTAGAAGACAATACAGGAAATCAAACATTTTGGTCTGAAAATGTATATCAACAAAACACAAGGCATGTTTAAATCCTTAAGGACCCATGACATGCCAGGAACGTCATGGGTGGACATGCCATAAGGACCCATGACAGTACTTGCACGTCGTGGATTTCAGGGCTCCCCACGCAGCTACACTCTGTATGGGGAGCCCTGAACATGATCGCAAAAATGTGCCAGCATACACAAGCGTCGGCCCTTAAGGGGTTAAAAAACTTAACACACCAAGGAAAATCACAGTAGACGGACAAGAACTAGAATAAGTTGACAAGTATGTTTACCTTGGACAGAAAATGTCCACAGTTAAAAACACCATGATGTAAATTGAGCAACAAAATAAAATTGAGATGGCAAACATTTGGAAAACTTAGTAATACTGTCTTTTTTACCACTCTGCTTCAGTCAAAAAGTTTTTGACCACTGTGTCCTCCCAGTACTTACATATGGCTGAGAAACATGGACACTAAATGCCAAAGCCAAAACTTAAGGTTACACAGAGAAGTATGGCGTGGCAAATTCTAAACATAACAAAAAAAAAGAAAGGGATACGGAAAAATGTAGGTTCGTCAGCAAACAAAGATGTAAGACATCATCGAAAGAGTAAAGTAAAATGGAAATGGGCAGGACACATAGTAAATAGACCAGATTAATTTTGGAATGGATTCCACTCAATACTAAATACCCAAGAAGAAGAAGACCAAAGACAAGGAAAAGGACCAAAGTTGTTGGAGGCTTGCTGAGCAGGCCGTCATCCTACAGTGGATCGACAATGGCAGGAGATGATAATGATGATGATGATGACATAAATAAGTTTCTGTTTAACCCTTTGATTGTAAGAGGGATATCCAGTGTAAATAAATATATATCTACAGCTCAGGCTGAATACATACAGCTCAGGCTGAATACATTTTATATACATATATACACACACACACACACACACCAGTATGTAGGTATAAATGTACATTTCTAATAATGATAATAACAAAAATGCACTAAAAAGTCTACAAATGCTTTTCTTAGTCCACACAGTTATTGATTTTACAAATGTGTGTTTATCCTTGTGAAACCAAGCCCTGAATATAGTGATTTACATACATACAACCACAAGTTAAACAAATTATAGAGCAGTTATACCAAGCCTATTCTGGGTTGAACAAACATCCACTCCTTAGTTTGACAATGACTTTTGAGTTGAATGGATTGAAAAAGAAAATATCAGTGTCTAAGGGTAACCGTATTATTACACACAGTAAAGGTACATTAATGCTTTTTTCTCAGGAGGGTAAGGGGGCCTTGACATGCCCTGTCTCCTCAAGTAGTACTGGGCAATTCAGCTGTCCCACTGGACCTCCCACTGAGCTGAAAATGAAAGAATCATTGGGGAAGATTTCAAAGAAGTGTTAAAATGGCTGTAAGATTGCATTGGTAGTTATAAAAAGTATTATATATAAAACTAGTGTAAAAGCCCGTGTACACGGGCCAAGGTCCTGGTGATGTTAAGACGCCGGTCCTGCTCTGCGTCCTTCTGCCGACGCAGTCATGCACTGTAGAGATTGGCCGAAAGCACAGAATGCTCCCAGCACAGAACTCCCAGCATTCTGTGCGTTCGGGCAGTCTTTACTGAGCATGACGGCTTCTGACAGACATTATAGCGAATTATTATATAGGATGGAGTTAGGACATTTTTTTAAAAAGTGGTTCAGTGAATTTATAAAAAAAATGTCACTATTTGCAACAATTTAGCTGCAGAATATTCACCAAATATTTAAGGCCATGTATGATCTGTTCTTATTCTTTACTCTCACCACATTTATAAATACCAACACCCCTAATAAGGAATAATAAATCTCCCCCAATATTTTTAAATGGATTTACAATATATTTTTTGGTACCCTGGCTGGCTTGTATACTCTAGACCACAATCATAGAACACTCCTGCTTTCTATTAAAAAACGTATCAATGCTACTATATTACCCTTCAGTCTCACTTACCTCTACATTTTAATAATGTAGATTTCCCCCAGGACTGCACCCCAGTGCTTTCTCTTGGTGAATGAGGTCAACAGGATAGGTGAGATATTCATTAGAAGTAAGGTCAAATCCTTAACTGTTTTGAAGGAGAGTCACGCAATGCCAGCGTCCAAATTATTTAGATTCCACCAACTACATAATTTTGTATCCACTGTCATTAAATAAAATACATCTTTAGATAAAACTTGGTTTGAATACACCTGCCTTAATAACCTTATGAGAAAGGTATGCTTTCTTTTCTATATAGCAATATGATGGATATATATCCTGCTACGTTTACATGGGATAAAAGATCTTGACTCAATGATCCTCTGACTAAAGGAAAATCTGGGCCCACACTCCCAAAGTATTATGGAACATGGTTATTAAGAACTCCTATAAACTCCTTCTTCACTGGTATAGACCCCCATTGCAAATGCCTCAGATTAATCCTTCAATCTCCTATTCTTGCTGTGGGGGTGTGGGGCTCGAGTTGCTCTATTCCATGTTAGATGGCAATGCCCAGATGTACAAGCTTCTTGGAAAATTATCTACTCCTTCATAAAGAAGACAGGAGGTGCCAGTCATCCTTTCCCCTCGAGAGGCTTCAGACCTTCTTGCAAATTTGATAACTGTTCACACAAAAAATGGAAGTCTATATAGCAGGACCTAGCGTCTTGGTGCACTATTGCTGACTGACATTCCATTTCCCAAATTTATCCATAAAATAAAATATATTCTGATGAACAAGACATTATTAAGCGTTGCTTCTGACACACACACATTGCACTTTCTTTAAAATATGGGAACGCTGGTTGATCAAACTATATCCACTTCTTAGTAATCTATCCTATTATCTATTTAATTTATTCTTTGTATAGAGCGTATGGTCCAGTTTTATAATACCTTACATTACTTAAGCAATCATTTCTGCCATATGTAGAGTGAACATACTTTACAATTCAGTTCATCCTGAGTGAACTTAGGATCCCTTCCCCCTCCCTTCCCCTTCTTCCCTTTCCCCCATCTATTGTGAAGATGACCCAGTGGGTTTCAAGGTAATTCTTCCTCTTGTTAGGGGGAAAAACGCATTCACACAGAAAAATATGTTGTATATGCTTGTAATATTTCTAATACATTATTTGCTCATTTTTCTGTCACCCACTGTGGTATGCTTGAGTTGATAATAAATATCTAACGTTTAATTATCTTTACATATATTATATATGTGTGTATATACTCCGATTGTAAAAATAATTTATAGAAGTGACCGCTAGGTGGTGCAGCATCATTATCCCTTATAGAGATGTTATGTTATTAGTAAAGTTACTGATAAAGTTATCAGTAAAGCATTCCAAGCACTAAAATACAGAGATATTACCTTGAGCTATTACTCATTTCCCAGCAGGAGTACCCTTGCATTTCAAGCAGCAGAAGCCCCACAATTTATATTTCTTTTATAAGAAACATTACTATTCCTTAAGACTTATCTGTAGGTAAATAGTGTTGTTGTGTCCCATGGGGTTATGTCCTCCTTGCACAAGGATGTTTTGTGGCAGAGACTGAAGAATTCCTTTTTGGTTGGTGGTGGGCAAAACAAGCCCTCCTGGCACAAACACCAAATCCTTACGTTATATTTACACTTTTTTTTAATTATAGTTAAGATAAATTATAGCAAAAGTAATTAAATTATTAAGAACCAACAACAGCTTGGAGCAGGAGTGGGCAAACTGCAAAACTAGCCAGCAGAAAATGATGGGAACTGTAGTCCAACAACAGCTGGGGACCATAGGTCCCACCTAAAGGATTAGAGAGAACAATGGCTTTGAGTGGGTTACAAAGCTGGTCCATGATGGCTCACCCCTTTCTGCTGTCTATAACTTGCAGTTTTAAAGGGATAGTAATACTTCGTTTTATCTTTATTTTATTTTGTAGGCATTAAAAAACCATGAAGAATGATAGAAGTCTTTTCTCTCAAACCTTAATGGTTTGAGAGATATTCACAAGCAAAGTTTCCCCTCCCGCCCCTTTTACCTAGTGTAAGCCATCTCTTCTCAGATGTGGAATGCAGTCCATAGACCAGACAGATAACAGCAGGGGACAATCTTCTTCCTATGAGAACAATGAAAGCCCTGCCCCCGTTGGCAAGTTTTTCAGGTTTTTCCCTTATCTTAATTGAAGATTGTGCCTCTCTGCAGTCTACCTGGGCACCTCCCTTCTGCTCTGGCTGAGCAGTGTTACATCAGTAAAAGGGGCGGGAGGGGGATACTTTGAATTATTCTTGAACTACAACTCTGACAGAATTGAAATAACACTCTCCAAAGTCCAAATACTATAATGATTAATTAGAGCTGCTTTTATTATGAAACATTACTATCCCTTTAATAGTAAAGTCTAAGGAATATTGCAGTGTATTCTTTTAACAGAAACTGCGGCATATATTTTTGCTTTATATCATTAATGTGCAAGTATGTTGACTCAAAGTAAACATTTCAGTTAATGTACAGTAAAGATAAAAAAAGTCAATAATGCAACTGGGTTCTGAAACTCTTACATCAGTTATAGGGATTGAATAATTCCTACTTCAGTAGGTCACTGCACCTGGATAATATGTAATTGATTCCTGTCTTTGATGTCGTGTGCTTTTTCTGCTCGCAATACCATTGTATAAAATGATTTGGCCTACTGCATATAGTCTCTGTGATTATTTTCATAAAAGCTTAATTATGGGCAGATCCTCATAGCATCTCAATGTGCTTAGGATCTTTCCCCACTGTCACATCTCTTAAACCCCTCAGTATGGAATATATGGAGATCTGTAATGTGACATCAATTCTCTGCTTTAGGACCCATTTCCACAGCTAATCTCAATGGACAGAATTCATTATGATACAAGATAACTCTTCCTTGGAGTTAGGTGTATTTATGTGAAGGGAAGCTTTGTTGTTTTTTTTTTGTAATCAAAGCATTTTACCAAGAAGTATACATTGAGATTGTCTCTCATTTTCAAGTATATCTTGGATACTCATTTTTATCTCTCTCAGAAGGATGAAGTGACCTTGCCGTGACTAGAACCTGCAATCCCGAAGATGTGAACAGAGTCTCCAGCTGGTGCATTAACCATTTGAATGCCAGAGGGGTACACAACACATTGTAAAGCAATTCATTGCGTACCCCTCTGGCACTCAAAGGGTTAACCAAATTAGCTGAGCTATTTGGGTATATTCTAAACAGCTGTCTGCTTTTAATTCTCAGGTCCTTCTCTGGGTACTGTTTTTCCAGGCCCTAAAAGGGTTATGGTATGAGCTCTCCTCCACCTATTTAGTCCTTTCATCCAGGGCAGACGCTGTTTCCTGAGATGACTTAGCTCATACTTATTGTTAGAATATATACTGAATTGGAATAAGCATAATTTTATCCTTCATAGCATGTTTCGTGGCTCCCTCGAATCCATTGTCATTCATAATATGAACAATACAGTAACCTATTATAGTTACAAGGATGGATGGATAGAAGACAGACAGACAGATAGATACATAAGTAGATAACTAGACAGATAGATACGGGTTCTGAATTAGAATTAAGATCTTGGTATATTAAGTAAATGTAATTATATGAAATAAATTGGTATGATTCTAGAGTTCAGTAATAACATGCCATATGCAGAAACAGAGAGTAGTTATGTCAGTAGCAAGGCAACTGAACCATTGGGGCAAATACAATTTATCATTGATTTTAAATAGGATTTGAACCCCTGGTATGCTAAAGAGGTCTGCAATTCATTGGATGCCTCTCTAACATCCAAGGAATTAACAGTCCCTTTTAAATCAATGGGAATTTTGGCTATTTTTATTTGTCCCCTATGATGCAGCTGGTAAACTCCAGAATTACCAATCTGATGCTTCTTCCATAAGGGCCATAAATACTAAGGCTCTGACCTGGCACAGAACAGAAAAAGAAGATCATGGGATACAGTAGGAGGCTCCGCTTTGTGACATGGATTGACACCCATTGTTGGTATCTGAAGGGTCCTCTTGTTACCAGATACTTTCTTGACAAAATGTAGACATTCCCCAATATGACCTAAAATACACACAATTCAAAGAGAAACGTGTTAGCTTGTGGTTTTAAGTGTACTGCCTATGTCAGGAATCCAGGTTCTAACTCTGTAAGCTACAGGGCAGCAACTATGGGTCAAACAAACTGCACCATGGGGACAAATGAGAATTAGATTCCCAGTGATTTAAATGGGGTTTGTAACCCTGTGAATGCTGGAGAGCTCTACAGTACATTGGAGGCCTCGCTGGCATTCAAAGGGTTAAAAGGCCATTTCAATCAATGGAAATTTGACATCTAAGGTGGAGTTGGTTGGACCCAGAACTGCTCCTCTTTAAAGGGATAGTAATTTTTCCCAAAAACAGCAGCTCCAATTACTCTTCATAGTATTTGGGCCATGGGGAGTGTTATTGTAATACTGTCAGAGATGTAGTTCAAGAGTAATTGAATGATAAAGTATCCACTTCCCGTCCCTTTTACCTAGTGTGAGCCACCTCCCCTCAAATGTGGAATCTGGTCCACAGACCAGACAGCTCACAGCATGGGACAATCTTCTTACTGTGAGAACAATGAAAGCCCTTCCCCCACTTACAGATTTTTCAGGTTTTTCCCTTATCTTAATTGAAGATTGTCCCTCTCTGCAATCCACTTTAACACCACCCTTCTGCTCTGAGGTGAGCAGTGAGATCAGTAGAAGGAGCAGGAGGGGGATACTTTATTATTCAATTACTCTTGAACTACAACTCTGACAGTATTGAAATAACACTCTCCATGGCCCAAATACTATGAATATTTATCTGAGCTGCTTTTATTATGAAACATTACTATCCCTTTAACCTGCTGAATTATACCCTAGGGGCCTTATATACAATGGTAAAGTGGAGCAATTCTGTAGCACCATACAGGACAAACTGATTTAAAGGGATAGTAATGTCAGAAAAAAAGTATTAACTATATGTTATGGTTTGAGAAATATAGGAAAATAAAGTTCTCCGCTCCCTCCCCTTTCTGCTTGAAAAGTAGTAAAGCTGTCAGAAGCAGATTCTGGTCGCTTGACCAGAAGCGGCTCTTCAGCAGTGCTGATATAACAATATATAAAAATAAATACTTCATCAGAATGGTCTACATCGTATGCTTGCAAACCAGGCACACGTTGTAGACCGTTCCGATGAAGTACTTATTTTTAGGTCTTGTTATGTGACTTATGTCGGTGCTGCTAAAGAGCCGCATCTGGTCAAGCGACCAGCATCTGCTTCTGGCAGCTTTACAGTTCGTCAAGCAGAAAGGGGAGCGGAGAACTTTATTTTCCTATATCTCTCAAACCATAACGGTTTGAGAGATACGAATAAGTGCGAGTGCTCTCTTTTAATTGTATCTACCATATAGTTAATACTTTTTTCTGACATTACTATGCCTTTAAATGTGTGTATATACATCATAAAACGTTGAGAAGTTCTGGGAAAAACTCACTTGCAACATAAGACATAAATATTCTTATTGATTTACATGGGACCTTTAATTTAACCCTTTGAGTGTCAGAGAGGTATCCAATGCATTGCGTTGCAGCTGTGTGTCAGCTGACGTCATGACTTGGGGTTATAAACACTTAAATACCTTCTACTCCATGCTAGCATCAGCATACATGGGAACTCTGCAGATCTGCACCGGAGACTAGGGTTTTCAGACTGAATTACTGGGTCTCCAGGGACAGAGACTGATTCTCCAGCAGCAGAGAGTTTCTTCTCCTTCCCACCCAATAAAAGCAGATCCAATTAATCATTATAGTATTTGGGCCATGGAGAGTTTTATTTCAATACTGTCAGAGTTGTAGTTCAAGAGTAATTGAATGATAAAGTATCTCCTTCCATCCCTTTTACTGATGTAACACTGCTCACCTCAGAGCAGCAAGGTGGTGTCCAGGTGGATCACAGAGAGGGACAATCTTCAGTGAGCATATGGGAAAAACCTGAAAAACCTGTCAAGGGGGGCAGGGTTTCCTTATGCTCACAGTAAGAAGATTGTCCCTTGGTGTGAGCTGCCTTGTCCCTGGACCAGATCCCACATATGAGGGGAGGCAGCTTATACTAGGTAAAAGGGGAGGGAGGGGGATATTTTATCATTCAATTACTCTTGAACTACAACTCTGACAGTATTTAAATAACTCTCTCTATGGCTCAAATACTATGAAGATTAATTGGAGATGCTGCATTTGTGAAACATTACTATCCCTTTAATTCATTTGAGTGCCACTGCGAAGGGTTGAGGAGCATAGCAGCATGCAATGCATTACTCACCCGTTGCCCTTTAACCCTTTGAGTGCAAGAGAGTTGAGCAACACATTGCTTCTCAATATGTTGCTCACCCCCTCTGGCATGCAAAGAGTTAAAGGGTTAAAGGGACATTTTCATTGCTTTCTATATCTGCAAATATGGGAGCAGACTTAGTGAAAAACCAGAGGGTGCACTGTGAAGCTCAAAATGACTCCTTTCAGATACTGAGGGGTATCTCCTTCATTGTCAGGGTGATGGAGAACAGCCGGGAATGTTGACGTTCACAATCAAAAAACTTCTCTGATTTGCACATGTATCTCCCGTAGACTACTGTGATAGGGATAGAAAACTTGTCCATAGCAGTCTAAGGATACATACAACATGACCGAATGGCAAAAACGTCATATCTCGCAGTTCATTGCTGGCCTTGGGATTAGCCTAAACAGCATTGGGGGTCACTTTTCAGACTTCCCTGGGACTTATATTGGGGCTTGCAATGCAGACCCTGCTGCAATGCCACGGGAGCAGTTTGGGCTACGAGACAAGATGAAAGTCCCAATGAACACAGTATTTCTTATAGCCCTTGGAGGTACCTGGAGGTGTTACTCACCAGAATTAGAATAGCTGTGAAGAAGTATATGCCAAGAAAAATAGCAGCACTATAGTAGTGTGTGTTTTTACAGGTAGAGTTTGTATGGGTTCGTGGGTCAGATGTTATGTGTGATCCAATGTTTAGCACCAAACAACTGCAAAAGATAACAATTCCGTCAGATAGAAGAGGCACCAGAACATTACAATAATCCATCCTTTTTCTAATTGTAGAATTGGTTCAAAACAATAACGGTATGTCCCTGTACTCACTACATCTTCCTGTATACACCCTAATCTACATTACTCAAACCAAGCTAGTATATGCTATAGATGCAATTAGCAATGCCTACATTGCTAATGATAGTTGACCCTTTAAAGGGATAGTAATGTTTCATAATAAAAGCAGCTCTAATTAATCATTATAGTATTTGGGCCATGGAGAGTGTTATTTCAGCTCTGTCAGAGTTGCAGTTCAAGAGTAATTGAATGATAAAGTATCGCCCTCCCACCCCTTTTACTGATGTAACACTGCTCAGCCAGAGCAGAAGAGAGGTGCCCAGGTAGATTGCAGAGAGGGACAATCTTCAATAATTATAAGGGAAAAACCTGAAAAACTTGTCAAGGGGGGCAGGGCTTTCATTGTTCTCATAGGAAGAAGATAATCCCCTGCTGGCATCTGTCTGGTCTAGCAACCAGATTCCACATCTGTGAAGAGATGGCTTACACTAGGTAAAAGGGGCGGGAGGGGGAGATTTTATCATTCAATTACTCTTGAACCACAACTCTGACAGTATTGAAATAACACTCTCTATGGCTCAAATACTATGAAGATTAATTGGAGCTGCTGTTTTTGTGAAATTTTACTATCCCTTTAATGAACAAAGGAGTGCACAAAAACCCTGTAGAGGAACATTATCATCTAAAAATGAATGAGTAAAGTTCAAAACTTCTTAAATATGTATTCATACTTAGTATTAGTAAATGTTCCAGCATTTACTTGAATATAAGGTTAGTTTTTTCTAGTAATTTTAGTCTGCAAAACAAACAAACCCTGCACTCCCTTTAGTTAGGTTCCTGGAAAGACTGATCCTTTCTGTTAAAGAGTAGTGTTAAAATTACCTGTGTGGATGGGTGGAGTTTCCATAGCATTCATTGGCATTCCCATAGTACAGGACAGGTACAGTAACCAAGACAGGTATAACACTGAAAAATAATTACATATTGCAGTCACCTACAGAGAGGAAGGTGTATGTAAACATACATTGTACTAGTAACACCTTGAATACAAACACATCATCCTATCAACTCTTCGGATACAAACATATGTCATACTATTAACTTACAAATACAAACATACATTGTACTATTAACCCTATGGATACAAATATACATTTAACTATAAATGCCTTGGATACAAGTATACATGGCACTATTAACCCCTCGGATACAAACATACATTTTACTAATAATCTCATGGATACAAACATACATCATGCTATTAACCCCTCGGATACAAACATACTTCGTACTGTTAACTCCATGTAAAGAAACATACATCATACTATTAACCCCTAGGATACAAACATACATCATACTATTAACCCCATGAAATCTAAAGGTCTCCAGTGCACTTTGTAGAACACCTCTCTTGTATCCAAGGAGTTATAGGAAAAGCATAGATTTATATTGCACTTTGGAGAGAGGTCAGACAGACATACAGGTAGACAGATAGATAGCTCCAGGCTAGAGGTAGTTAGTCTTTGGATCTCCAACTCTTTAACACTACAAATCCCATCACCCCACCCAACCAACAGATGGGAGTTACAGTTGACTGTTTATTTTAATATTGAAACTGTGAATTTCAATTTCTTATGTACAAGTCAGATATTTATTATTACATTATGACATCAGCACACTTCATATTCCTGTGTTTTGTTTTTCTGGATTAACCCTTTCAGTGGCAAAGGGGTACGCAATGCACTGCGTACCCCCTGGCACTGAAAGGGTTAACGCATGTTATATGGCAATGGTTGAACTTGATGGATGCCTTTTTTCAACTTCATCTGTATTACTGTACTGGGTTGTGAATGTCATCCTCTGTTTTCCACAGCATAAGAGCACTTTAGCTTGCTTGATTCAGATTAACTCAGATAACACATTGAGTGACCCCTGGTTATAGTGCATTGCAGAGCACAAAATTACAGAAGTGCACAGAGTAGCACTTTGAAAGCAAATATTGTAAAAGTTATACAAGGGATGAGAGTTGTAATAGCAGCTCAAATGTTCACTGACATAGAAAGACTTTCTGAATTTTTGTTTTCCTTTCCCTTAAAACCTTCAATGCCATAGATGTATACAATGTACTGCTTTTCTAGAACATATCTAGTATCCAAAGTGTTAATGAACACATAGCTTACCTGGATAGAACTGTCATTATTCGTCCAATGCACCATTTTTTGTTTGACACCTACAGGGCAGGAGAGGGAAACAGAGATAAAGTTTTTCTAATTGACTACATGATCTGTTCATCCCTCTGGTGCTCAAAGTGTCAAAATCACCTTCTTCAATTGCCTACCTGTAAGCATTATTTATTAAAGGGTCAGTAATGTCTGTATATTAAAAAAGATCATATTGCAGCTATTAGATGATTAAACTAAACGACCCCAGTCCCATAAAGGTTTGAGAGATATAGAAGGCTACATTTCCCCGCTCCCTCCATTTCCCTGATGTCAGCTGTATAGCTGACATCAGAACATTCGAGTCGGCCGACTCGAGGCGGCTCTTCAGCAGAGCCAAAATAGAGCAATGTAAAAAGAAATACTTAATCGGAATGCAGGGAAAGCAGAGGGAGCGGGGGAACTTCAGCCTTCTACATCTCTCAAACCATAAAGGTTTGAGAGATGGGACTGGGGTCATTTAGTTAATTTTCTAATAGCTACAATATGACCTTTTTTAATATATGGACATTACTGACACTTTAAACAATACCAATATACAATAAATACTATTATTATGTGCAGGTTCTTAAGCTTCAGTCATTTTTACTAAATCTCACCCTTACGGTACTGCCTTTGTGATGTCTCCAACAGACCGCAAATCAATGAGTTGGAGATGTCTCTAGTATATAAGGGCTAGCCTTTTCGGTGCAAGAGGGGTACTCAACGCATTACAAAGCAATACTTTGTGTACCTCTCTGGCACTCAAAGGGTTCATGTTCTTTCAAATCAGTGTGGGAAAGATCTCCAGCTGTTGTTATTGTAGAAAATTCCATTATCTACTGCAGGGCTGTCCAAGTTCAGTCCTCGAGGGCCACCAACAGGCCAGGATGAAAGGATTTCCCTGGTAAAGCACAGGTGAGTTAATCAGAGGATCATTCATTTTAACTGGTTTATCTGTGCTTTATCAGGAAAATACTTACATCCTGGCCTGTTGGTGGCCCTTGAGGACTTAATTTGGACAGCTCTGATCTACTGCCAGCCAAAGACTGGATGGAAGTTTAACAAAAGTTGAAAAACCAGTTTGCAACTACAGCTGTAAACGCAGTGAATGAGGGAGCGCTAATCTAACATCAGAGAGTCATAATATATAACAAGAAATTCTTAAAACAGTGACATAATATAAATTACTAAAACACAGGACTTTTCTTTAGGTTTCCAACTGTTTATTGTTGCTAATGACATATATAAGAAGCTGTAATGTCTTATAGAAAACTAGGGCACCAATTGGTCATACTGAACAAGGAGGGAAAGTCTATATTGCTTCACCCCTTGGTATCACAGATGTAATTGTGGACACCATCCGGCTCCCGGTGATCCCTCGTTACTTTCAGGATCCATCCATATAACACAAAAACTGGAAATGGACTATTTTGAAAAAAGAAACTGTCCAGACAGCCCCTTCTGCATCAGTTGTTAAAGGGATAGTAATGTTTCATAAAACAAGCAGCTCTAAGTAATCTTCATAGTACTTGGGCCATGGAGAGTGTTATTTCAATACTGTCCGAGTTGTTTTTCAAGAGTAATTGAATGATAGAGCATCCCCTTCCTGCCCCTTTTACTGATGTAACACTGCTCACCTCAGAGCAGCAAGACTGTCTGGACAGATCACAGAGAGGGACAATCTTCAGTGAGCATAAGGAAAAATCTGTCAATTGAAGCAGGGTTTTTTCTTATGTTCACAGTAAGTAGACTGTCATTTGCTGCAACCTGTCCGGCCAAGAGACCAGATTCCACATCTGAGGGGAGGCGGCTTACACTAGGTAAATGGGGCTGGAGGGGTATACTATATCATTCAATTACTCTTGAACAACAACTCTGACAGTAGTGAAATAACACTCTCTATGGCTCAAATACTTTAAGCTTAATTGCAGAAAACAATATAATTTCAGGGCTGAGAGGCTGTCGAGCAACATCCCTGACTCTCAGGAAGCAGTATTACTACCATGAAACATGCTATACCCCTTGAGGACCAGAGGGTGGACAAAGCATTGCTAAGAAATAGATTGCCCACCTGCGGTCCTTAAGTTGTTAAGAATTAGTTGTGATCTGTACACCCTATTTGGTCAAGTTCTGCTCTTGTTTTTCTACTCGGTGATGGGTAGGGATATCATAGAGCAGGCACAGGTCCAACATCTGGTGGCAGTGAGCTACCTGGAGAGGGATGGGTGTATTACATGACTGTATTTGGATGTATATGTGATATTTTTATCCTACTGCTGCCAAATGGAATCACTGTATGGCATCCGCTAATTACAAACACAACAAAGAATCCACTATTTTAGTGGCTGATGAGCATTTGATTCCTACACACAAAGACCAAAACACATGCAATCTGAATGCTCTGTGTTCAGATTGCTTGTTTATTGGCATGTGTACTTGGCTGTACAGATCAGTTAGGGATGACCCAGTCTCACAGCCCCACAAATAGATGTGGTTTAGTCTGTTCAGCCCAAACACACAGTATCAACCGATTACAATTCTAGTTTTAGACCAGACTGGACAGTTTGAAACAACCAAATCGGCCTGGTATCTTAAGGATAAGCTGCAAAAGAACACTAGGAAACTAACACCTAAAATCACAATTAAATCCCTTGTACTCCATGCTAGCCTCTGTAACATTTCTTAGACCTAAATGTAGTCATATATTTGCTCCCATTACAACAGCAATTTTTCTAGGTGTCTCAGATTTCTGTGTATGGGCCTGAGATAATAGCCTGTCTGAATAGAAGATCATTGGGAACTTCTGCACAAACAATTAACCAAGGATAGTCTACATATGTATTTACAATGAAAGTTTACTAGGAGATTTTAGGGTTCTAAAATACAATAACTACTTTTTACAGATGCTAACTGGAAATTCATGATGTTTACAATTACATAACCCAATTTAATTTTTTTGGAGTTACTGTTCCTTTAAAGGCACAAACAAAAACACTTTTCATGATTTTTAGGTTCATAGTCTACTAAAGTATCTCACTGAATATACCAGCTCTCTGTTCTCCAGACCTACCATCAAGCAATAAATGATTTCATTGATGACAAGTTCCCCAAAAAAATGTAGAATTACTTTACCAAAATATTGTGGTTAATATCTTGCCATTTTATACACGAAAATGGTTGATTCATGACTCTGCATTTCCGTTCTTATAAGCAAGGTCAAGACAGATGAGATATTCAGAAAACTCTTTTAACCTTTTAGTTTCTATATAGGTCTCATATACATTGCAGTCATGCATTATGAGACATCTCTAGCATACAATGGGTTACTGATGAGTGTCTGGCCTCATGAAATTGTTGAAATGCACCACATCACTTGGAAAAACAAACAACACCAGGATTGTCATGTTTTTAACATTGTACATGACCTTCTCTTGACTATCCACCTGTCTACTGCACACCACACCCTACAGGCTGTTATGAACAGTCATCAACTGGGCTTAAATACACATTCAACCTGTGTAAAATTAAGAGTAAACGAGAGTGACTTTCATTTCTTGCAAAAAAAACCCCAAAAAACAAACAAAAAAAAAAAATAATAATAATAAAAAAAAAAAAAATAGAATATATATATATATATATATATATATATATATATATATATAAAACAACAAACAATTAATAGTTGATTAGTGGCTATATAGGGGAAAAGTTAATCATTATACCTGATTCTGGAAAAAAACAGTATCTCTAGCCACAGTTGCTGGATACAAGATATTTGAGTACACACACATACACACACACATTGATACCACCAATGGGCAATAACCACATTTTACTAAATCTGTCCCTGTGGTAGCAGATTTAAGTGGACCTATTACCTGTTGCCCTTAGTTTTTAAGATCATTACATGTATATATTTAAACTACCGCTACATTCTGCATTTTGTTTTGTAGACATGTTAATGGTTTTAAAGATTTTTGATTTTATAGTTGGGGAATCTAATCACAGCAGAGACAGAAGAAAAAAGAAAGCATCAAATGGTATATTAACGTAATTACAATGTTGCATAGATGTACTGTGGTCTGATAGTTGATACCAAGCAATCTGACAAAATTGCTTACGAAGAACTGAAACCCGTCAGGTGACTCACAGCAGTAAACGTCCAACTGGATTAGGCAGGGGCTTCACTTTCAGAAGGAAAAAGTATTTTATTAAAAATGTACAGACTCAAACGCTTACGTGTGTCTTGCCCTTTTACTTCCTTCTCTCCATATTGTGATCCGCCTGCTCCCATCCTCCACTTTGCCATCTTCCCTCCACTGCAACCCAACCAATTCCCTGTGACCTGTTCTCTCCCTTCCACCCTTCTGTCTTGCCCTTTCCTCTACACTTTGACCAATCTGCTCCTCTCCACCACCACCTTCAGTGTTTTGCCCTCTCCCCTCTACCTCCCCACATATCACCTACCCCCCATTTCTTATTCTCCATTCCCCCAGATTGTAGACCACTATCTCCCCCCCTTCTCTGTCTTGAATTCTTCGCTCCACTTCTCTGGCTTATGATATCTCATTCCTCCATGAAATACTGCCCTCACTCCTCCATTTCCCTACATTTAGACCTGCCTGCTCCCCCAGCCCTACAGTATTTTGTCCTCTCTACCTCCCAGAATTGTGACCCATCCCTCTGTTTCTTTTTCTCCAAGTCCCAGGTTTGTGTCAGACAGTTTATGTATGGGTCTGTGACTACTACTGGGACAGGACAAGGCTGGATGTCAGGTAGTGTTATTATAATATATTTTAGAAGTAGTGTGAAGTTGGAACAGCTTGCCCCAGTCTCACAATACTGTCAGAGAACATTAGAATGGCTAATTTATTCTACATTATTGCTTGGTATTGGTGAGGTGAGTGATGCTTGCAGCACCTCTAGCTGAAATTTTTAACCAATCTCCGTTGACAGGAGTAGTTCCAGATGACTGAATAATTGGCAGTATAGTGCAACTACACTATTAGGGCAGTAGAAAGGACTATGGCAATATAGGCACGTGAGCCTGACATCAGTAGATGGGAACTTAATGTAAATGCTATTGAAAGGAAGAACTGTTGCATATCTGAAGTGTAATGACATGCAAGATCAATGGCAGCATGACTTTACAACATTATGATCTTACCAAACAAATCTGTTTGAAATTGTTGAACATGTTGCTCAAGTGATAGACAACAGTGGAACAGTAGATTACTTTGATTTTAGTAAAACTTTTGACATAGTACCACAAAGGAAGCTGATTCACAAGAAAATAGTTTTGGACTAGACTCAGAAATAGTTGATATTGATAGGATAAAAATCTGCAACAAGAACTACTCATCAGGAGGGATAAACCAAATGCATGAGGATACAGGAAAACTGGAGGAAAGGACACAGTAATGGGATCTAAAATTTAATGCTGAAAAGTGAAAGAGAATACATTTAGGACACACGAACCCAGAGGTGGAATAAGGCTTAACAGTACTGAGCTGACAAAAACATGAGCGGAAAGGGACTTGGGAGATATTATTTTGGAAGAGTTGAAGGTAGGTAATTAATGAGCAGTGCGAAAAGCAAAACGGTTACTTTGTTGTATAGGAAGGTGCATTAGCAGCAGGGAGATGTACTAATGTCACTCTATAGATCACTGATAAGACCTCACCTAGAATACTGTGTACAGTTCTGGAGAACACACCTCCAGAAAAACATTATTAAACTGCATACAGTTCAAAGTAGGGTCTTTATGACCCAGGGTTCCAGAATAGACTCAAACAACTTAATGTGTTCAGTTTGGAAGAAAGGAGGGAGAGAGGAGATATGATAGAAACATTTATATAATACAGGAAGGGAGGCATTTTTCAGAAAAAGAGGGATACTAGAACAAGAGACCATGATCTAAAGTCAGAGGGTGAAAATTCTAAAGTAATGTGTGTAAGTACTACTTTTCAGAAATGGTGAAAGACTTATGGAAGGTGGTAGGGACAAATACTGTTAGGGGATTCCAAATTAATGGGATAGACATAAGTCTATTCTGATGAGTATGTAAGACTGTGTGACAGATGGTTCTTTTGTGCCATCAAAATCTATGTTTCTATGTTATCTGGGGGAAGGGCAAAACCAGATATGGTGTTACTTAGTGGCTTCTCCCACCCCCCATGCCCTCTCACAGTGCAGCAAGCTCCCACTCACAGCTGCTACCACAGCCGAAGCCACCAACAAAAACTGACGTTTAAAAAAAATGTAAGCATTCAAGTGTTAAAATGTATACATTATTAAAGCATATATACTTACTTTAATACTATGTAATTGTTCTGCTGGGTTTGGGT
This sequence comes from Rhinophrynus dorsalis, assembly GCA_037306005.1. Taxonomy (NCBI): domain Eukaryota; kingdom Metazoa; phylum Chordata; class Amphibia; order Anura; family Rhinophrynidae; genus Rhinophrynus; species Rhinophrynus dorsalis. The sequence goes on from CM074718.1 coordinate 529,115,238, forward strand.
AGCCGTGAGTTTCCCTTTAAAGTGATAGTAGTGTTTCACAAAAACAGCAGCTCCAATTAATCTTCATAATATTTGGGCCATGAAGAGCATTATTTCAATACTGTCAGAGTTGTAGCTCAAGAGTAATTGAATGATAAAGTATCCCCCTGCAGCACCTTTTACCTAGCCTACCCTCAGATGTGGAATCTGGTCCTGGGATGGGACAGTTCACAGCAAGGGACAAGATTGTTCTTGCTAAACTGAGGTGAGCAGTGTTACATCAGTAAAAGGTGCAGGAGAAGGAAACTTTATCATTCAATTACTCTCGAACAACAGTTCTGACAGTATTGAAATAACACTCTCCATGGCCCAAATACTATGAAGATTAATTGGAGCTGCTGCATTTGTGAAACATTACTATCCCTTTAGGGACCAGAAATGTGTGAAGCACATTGCTTTCGAATGCATTGAACCACTCTGGTCCTTAAAGAGTTATGCAAGCTTAGTCACTCTGCCTTTTTCAATTAAAAAGAAACTGCCAGTGACCGTCAAGTCCACATTCATGGACATGAGATTCAGGACTCATTGTGCCTTTGTTCAAGAGATGACAACTTCAATAAATACGGGATGTCATGTTCATGGAGGCAGACATGACAGTTAATAGCAGAACAAAGACAAAAAACTCTTCTTACTGCACATGGTAGTCTTAACCCTGTAAGCACCAAAGGGTGTGCAGCACATTTCATTGCAATGAATTGCACACTCCTTTGGTCCTTTAAGGGTTATAAGTTTGCTCAAGCATTCTGCCTGCTTCCGTTTTATTAAAAAAAAAACCCTGTCAGATACTGTCATGGCTGCCTCTGTGGAAAAGACACCCAGGAATGAAGGGTTTACTTTTGAAATGTTGCATGCTTAAGAGTGTGTGACATTTCAACTAATTCAAGACGTCGCCATGATCAAAATGGCGACATGACAATCTTGCACTGCATGACAGCGCAAGATTGTCATGTCGCCTACCTAATGGTCGCATACAGAGGAGCTCCAGCTAAAAGTGTCTCTTATTTAAAAAGCTGTAGTAGCTGGAGCGCATCCGTGTGCTGCACGTAATTAAGCACGCTCAATAGCCTGTAATATCTTCCCATATGCCAAGCACACACATACTGCAGCCCTCCACCCAGTAACCCAGCAGACCTTCCCGCTTGCCTAACACAAACTCTGCAACCACTGGTTGGACCTGTAGCCATTGCTCCTTACCTAGCAAACACACTGCAACCCAGTGTACTACTTGGACTTGCAGTCCTTCTTGTCTGCCAAGCGCACACACTGCAGCCCTGCCCAAAGTAGACTGGCAGTCCTTCCAATCTACCAAGCACACACTGTAGCCCTCCGTCCATTATACAAGCGGTACATAGACTCATTGTGTGAAGGTAATATTTTTATCATGCTTGATTATGTGCAGCACACGGATGCGCTCCAGCTGCTACAACATTTTAAATAAGAGTAACTGTTAGCTGGAGTACCTCCGTATGTGACCATTAGGTAGTCGACATGACAATCTTGTGGTGTCATGCAGTGCGAAATTGACATATTGCCATTTTGATCATGGAGACGTGTTGAATTAGTTGAAATGTCGCACGCTCTTAAGCGTGCAACATTTCAAAAGGATACCGGAATGAAGACAGTGGCCCATATTAACAAAGGCCAACTGGAGTTGTTTTATAAACCAACTGCACTATAGGGGACAAGCACAAATTCCTGTAAAATTGACTGGGCTTTTAACCCCTTGAATGCTTGAAAGGTCTCCAAAGCATTGCAAAGCAAAGCATTGGAGACATATCTAGTATTCAAGGGATTAAAATGGTCTGTTCAAGTGCAAGGACAAATTCATAATGTCCATTAGGATTTTATGATCATAGTAACGCAAATGGGGTTATTATTAGGAGATCATTTCTCTTTTAACCCTCTGAATATAGAAGTCTCCAACATATTGGTTTGCAGTGTGTTGGAGAGCTTTCTAGCATTCATGCAGTTAAAGAAGTTTATATCACCAGAAAATCCTAATGACCCCTATGAATTCTGCCTTTGTGAACTTGTTAAAAAAATAACATCTTCAGTCAATCTTGGATGTCATGTCATGGTGGAAGAGGACATGACAGTTACTAGCAGGATCTCAGGACTACAATATCTGGTTCTTAACGGGCTAAGTTAGCATCTGCCTGCTTCAGTTTAAAAAAACTGCCATAAATTGTCATGTCAGCCCTCATGAACTTGACTTCCAGGACTGAGTACAATTGTTATCTCTTGAACAAAGTCTTTTGATAAAGCTTTAACAAACCAAACGTACGTTAGGAACATTGATCGGACCGTCTACTGTAACTGATTCACACTACCTGTTTTTTAACCCAATAATGTGTCATTTTTGCCTAGATATACTCTTCTTTTTCCTTTTATTTTGGGGAGCCTGAGTTTTTTAGGCTACCAGAGACTCGGACAATCATATGTATAATGTTTTTTTTTCTATGTCATGTACACAATGGAGGATGACTGTTAGCATTAACTCCCTAGGGCTATGATTATTTGATCGTATTCATATGAACTTGGAACAGCACTTTAACCCCTTGAGTGCCAGGGAGGTGTACAACACATTGCAAAGCAATTTGTTGTGCACCTCCCTGACACTCAAAAGTTTTAATGATTTCAGCTACGTACTGTCCCGCTATCATTCACTCATGAGAATATGTATGAAAGGATATTGCTAATCAGGAATGCTTATTTGTCCACAGTCCTCAGATTGGAGCTGTAATTAAACTATATTTAATACAGCTATAGGCTCAGAGAGTGTGCCAATGAAAATATCCTCTAATTTTAATATATCCTCTAACTGTAATATAATATATAGATATATGCTGCTGATAATAGGCACAGTTATTTAGAATACAGAGTAAGGTTACTGAGTTCACTAACATGAACGTCTTAGTAGTTTGTGATTGTTACCATGAATTCAGACTTTTATCTAATTTCGCTCTATTTTTAATTAATAAGTACTTTTTATGTTCTTATTCTTGATATAATAAAAGTTATATTTTATGACTTTTAGCCCTAATACAGTCCTCTGTTTTTGTAACCCGACTAGCCATAGAGGGGGGTCACAGTGCTGTATATGGTGTCTCTTTTTATTTTTCTCTTTTTCACATAATTTCTTGAATACAGGCACACTGGCAAAATTCAAATTGCCTATTAGGATTTTCAAATCAGCATGAATTTTTATTTGTCCCCTATGATGCAGCTGGTTTGTCCCAAAATTGCTCCAGTTCTTACTACATTAGGTTTTCTGTCAATTTAATGACAGATTATGAGTACATAGGAGTTGCAACAATATGTGGTGTGTCACTACACTCTATCTTATCTCCCATATTTAATTTGGTTAAACATACTATCTCCCACTTGTTCATATCTTTATCTCTTGACCTCTGTCAGTACTCAGTAGGTATTTGGATGATCTTCTGCAGTGCAGAATGTAACTCCTGTCTCTTTAACTGCACATTTTTGTTCTTGATACTATGCCGAATGTGCATTAACTCAGGAAGAATCCCTGTTCTTGGTTCTCCAGTAATATTAAGTTTTGTGTATCATGTGTTTGTGAACATAGATTGTGACACCCCAGCTTTGTTCCACTATCCAACTGACACATGCACTGTTTGAAAACAGCATTGTTTACTGTTCACTGGTAGCCATACAACCACACATACAAAATCTAACACCCCAGCCTTGTTCCACTGGCAGTCGCAGAATCACAAATGTACTGTATGGGACTCTAGCCTTGTTCCACTGTCCACTGGTAGCTATAGAATTGCACATGTACTGTGTGCCACTCCTTGCTGTTCCCCTCCAGCACCCCCATTTATCCCCATGCCTTTTACTGCTGACTATCCCTTCCCAGTGTATATTTCTGCAGAGCCAGACATGCTCCTTGAAGCATAGATTGGGAAGGTGAGAACATGGTGGGTGGCAAGGGGACAGAAACTGGTCACCAGGAAGGAGCAACTCCAGGGGGGGGAGCCATGAGACACAAAGCTTTACCCCCCCACCTTGTACAACTCAAATCCTCCAGACATCTGTAAGCAAGCTTAAGTGCCAGAAGTGCTTTGTATAATGGTGGGTAGAGAGGCTTTGCCTCCTCTCCACTCCTGTCCAAAACACTGACCCCCAGTCATGTATTCACTCAGACATGACTGTGCCAGGAGCCAGTTTCCCGCAGACAGCAGTAGAAAGGAATCCGCACAGACTCACTGTCCTAACTATGAAACCACATATGGAGAGGTGGGGGAGCTTGGTGGGTGTGTCTTGAAGAACAGACAGAATCCGAGAACACAATGTAAAACAAAATGGGTCTAATTCACACAGGAAATAGGGTTGCCACCCAGCAGGTATTTTACCGGCAGGCTGGTAAAAAATTGGCTTCTGTCCAGTGTTAAGTCTATGGAGGGAATGCCATGGCCGGTATTTTTTTGAAGAAAAGGTGGCAACCCTAATAGGAAAAGAGAAAAGCAATTTTGGGGCAAACCAACTGCATAGGGGGACAAATACAATTTCTAACAAATTTAAATGGGTCTTTTAACCCAGAGTGCTAGGGAGATCCCCAGGACACTGCTTTGGAATACAGTGGAGACCTCTCAAGCATTCAAGGGGTTAATAATCCCATTTAAATAAGTGGGAGTTTTGAAAAATGTTATTTCTCCCCTATTGCACAGTTAGTTTGCTCCAAACCTGCTTCTTTTTTGCACATAAGATCTAAAGCCTCTTAGCTTTTTTTTCAGAGGCTAACAGTAAAGCTGAGAGTTTGGTGATGCAATACTTACATACAGAGAATTGCAGCATGTCAAGGATATAAACAGTCTTTACTTCAAAACGTAATGGAACCCACACAAGTGTATGTTGTGTACAGATTGCCTCTCTCCCCACTCACAGATGTAGGTCTTAGACCAGCCTCTATCTACAGAAGGCAAGAAGAAGAACTTCCTCTAAGGGGCAGACAGACAGTGTCTTAAACTGCTCCTCATCCTTATCTGGGCTGAAAAACTTATTTGCCACTATGGACCTTATGTATAATGTACTGTATAAATATGTACATGTATGTGGCAATTTATTCCTTACACAAATAGGTGACAAACAAAAATTCCCATTGATTTAAATGGGACTTTTAAGGAGGTTGTATGGGGTCTATAAAACCTATTTAAATACTTAGCTGCTTCTCAAGAGTTATGGAAAGGGAGTTCTCATAGTTAAAAACTCCACTGTTTCCCCTTCAGTTCCTCTTGTAGAACACAGGCGGTTGGAATGCAGGGGAGGTGTGTCTGACGACTTGCTAATTAAGCGCCAGCCAATATTACTATCATGAAGAGGAAAGCAACCTCCAACACTGCTAATATGAATGGCCTGCCAGCAGGTGGTTCACTTTAGTAATGTCACACACTTTTGGCCTAGTAACAAAATGGTGCATTAAACATGGCACCTGGGCGAGATTCTGATGTCGCAGGCTTAAGTGTCTCAACATCAGAATCTCACCAATATTAGCAGGCCAAGATTTAACCAGCTGGCTGCCAATCCTTAAGTATACCACCTGTTCTTCTCTGCTTTTGAATGGAAAATGATGAGAACTAATTCCATTACAGATGTTCAGTGTTGGTTTGTACATTTAATGAGCAGCTCAGAGCCTTCACAAGCATTGTAAAATATCCATTAGGAGACAGCTGTACATGTCCAAACAATGGATGTCCAATGCAGTGGTCAATGCAGCGGCAGGCCAGGATTTAATCCCCTGGCTGCCAAAGTACACCATAAATATCTCCATAATATTAAAATAAATAAATAAATAAATAAAAGAGTTGGGGAGGGATCACATTGCAGTGTCACAGGGACTTGCGCTGCTTCATCGAGAATGGTAACGCCTTCACTGCCATCCAGTGGTGGACCGTAATAGTGTAAAAACATTTAACATAAGTTTAAAAAATAGCAAATAAATGTTGCATCAGTTTCTCCGATGAAGCAGCGCAAGTCCCTGTGACACTGCAACATGATCCCTCCCTAACTCTTTTTTTTTTTAATATGGTGGCGATATTTATGGTGTACTCTGGCAGCTGACTCCTAATGGATATTTTACAATGCTTGTGAAGGCTCTGGGCTGCTCAATAAATGTACAAACCAACAATGAACATCTGTAATGGAACCATTTCTCATCTTTTTCCATTCAAAAGCAGAGAAGAACAGGTGGTGTGCCTAAGCTTTGGCAGCCAGGGGGTTAAATCCTGGCCTGCCTCTGCGTTGCACACACCCTCTGGCAAGGTAAGCGTTGGACATATGTGTTAGTCTACACTAATATTGGCAAGATTCTGATGTTGCGACACTTAAGCCTGCGACATCAGAATCTCGCCTTTTTGTTTAATGTGCCATTTTGTTACTAGGCCAAAAGTATGCAACATTTCTAAAGGATACCACAGCAGACCCATAGGCCACAGTGCAGACCTTCCATACTGCAACTTTACTGCATTCCTGAGGGAAAGCTGAATCACGGTGAACTGTGGTGCAATCACTAAAGGCAAAAGTCGTCCACAAAAAAAAAGGCACTATAGTGCAGTATGTTACCCTTTAGTATAGGTGAAAGAACCAGTGTAGCATCGCTACACTGATGTTGGCCATGTGAAAGAAGCCTAAACTTTTTTTGTGCAGTCCGATACACACAAAATACTGTAGTGTTCATCAGCCATGGCACCGACACTAAATGTACAACTTCATCCAAGTAAAACAAAACTTACTCTGATCTTTTTTACTTCCCTTTGTTATGTACAAAAGCTAACAGTCACACAAATGTCATACATTATCCCCTATTTTAAAGAACAAATTGGACCTTATGTATACAGCTAAAGTGAAGTAATTTTGAAGCAAACCAACTGCCCCATAGGCAAAAAATAAACATTATCAAAATTCCCATTGACCTGAATTGGGTGCAGCCCCAATGGTGCTATTCACACTGACGATTTCCACTCTGCAGAACACACCATGCTGTAACTTGGATGCTTCATGAGTTGGGTAAATCAATATTACAGAATTCTGATCTTCATGGACTGCTTCACAGGTCATTCACACTGGAAAAATGTTTTGAGGGTGAAATGCTATTCATCTCCTCATTTACTGACTGACCGACATAATATATGGCTGATGGACACATGGGTCAGCCTTGTGACACACCTTCTCCACACCCCTCCATGCGAGAGATAACAAGTGGAGTAGGAACAAAGGAGCACAGCAAAGTTGACCATGTGAACTTAGCCTTATAACATCAGCAATTCTGGGGCAAATCAACTGCACATTGGGGACATATAAAACACACCCCTCTGATCTTCATGAGGTTAACACATTTATAATTTTGTTGTATGGTTTTCAAGAGGCTCGACCAAACAAATACTGCAGGTAGTTGACTTCAGTGCAATACTGTCATTGCTGTTTATACCAAAAGAAAGGGATGCTGGGAAGAGAACACTTGCTACACTACTTCAGTAAATATGTATCAACATTCTCATGTGATTCCACTCAACAAGCTGCCATGCCTGCCTTTTCCAGGACTCCAAATACCACAGCAATCTTAACTAATCCAGGATTATCTATAAATGGGCTAAGATAAGTCTCTCTAGATACAAGAGCAGTATGTACTGATCACCCTTTAGTTATGTCTCTCTCATTACAAACAGCACAGCACAGTTCACAAATACATTAAAATCATGTTCAGGATTGTATTTTAGGGATGTAGACTATGAATAATTAACTTATACAAATGCCTGCATCAAGTTCAAAAGTATCCAAAAATCTGAGTCCACCATCAAAACTGGTTTTATTTGATCATTTATTAAAAGGTAGTAAAATATTATAAGTTGATTATTCAGGAATACATTACTTAACACTAAGACAATTACATTTTTGTACCTGTGTGTTAATTTTTTATGTGAAATTGCCATTTACAGGAATATCCTCTTCACACACCATTTGCATATACAAAACGTTTATGTGAGGAGACGGCCCCACGGTGTGCAAAATGTACCATTATATATGGTGCAGGAAATATTACGGTGTGGGGATGCTTTTGCCTATTCTGGAGTTGGTGACTTGCACAAGATCAACTACACTTCCACCAAAGAGGCATGCCATCTATTCTGGCTTAACCCCTTAACGACCAGCGGTCCCGGGAAGTTACCTTCCCTTAAGGACAGCTTTGATCGTGTCAGCCCGCCGGCACATGTGACTGATTACTTGTGTGCCAGCGTACTGAACGGTAGTCTGATAGAGACCGCTCAGGTCTTGGAGTGGTTAATTTCAGACCCCGTTTGTGCTTACAGCACTACCGCAGGAGCACTGTAAGTACAAAACATGTCACATGCCAGGAAAGTCACCAGTCCTTCAGGAAAACAAAATGGTGACAGTCCTGGCATGTCACTGGTCATTAAGGGGTTAAAGCTGTGTGGAAGAGGATTTATTTTCCAGCAGGACAATTATACTAAACACATATCAAAACTGTGTCAGGAGTCTCTGAAGTCCAAGGAAGGGCAAGAATGCTAATCTGCATGGCTTTCCCACCGCAATCAATGGACCTTAACCACAATGAGAACATTTGAAAAGGCGAAACACACACTGACCTCTCTAGACACTCTCTGGGAGGCTCTAAAAGAATAATGAGGATTGTAAAATTCTGCACAAACTTGTAGAATCAATGCCAGACAGAGTTAAAACAGTTATTAAAGTGGAATTACCACCTGAACACAACTTTAGCGTAAATAACTCCCCATCTGACGACTAGCTGCTTAGTAGCCCTAGTCGCCAGAATTATTACCTTGACAAATAGATTTAGCATTTCTTCCCGGGCTGACAGCATCACAGAACGCAGACATCTTGCCATACTGATGTCCGCACGCCTGCGCTGTCAGTCCCAGCAAGGTCTAGGAGGTGTTGCTAGGAACCGTCCGGCTCCAAAATGGACTGACAGCACAGGCACATGGACGTCATTATGGCAAGATGTCCGCGTTCCGTGATGCTGTCAGGTGTTCAGGTGGTAGTTCCGCTTTAAAGGAAATGGTATTGCTACCAAATACTGAGAATTTTTTAATGTTTTAATTTTATTTGTGAAAATGGTGTATATTTGTTTGAGAAATACTGTAAATTTTCTCTAACAAATTCGTTTTTTAGAAATGCTGAAATAAAAGCAGATTGTGGTAGTGGACTCAGACTTTTGGACCCTACTGTATATAAAATGTAAAGTTATATCAACCAATTTGATTTATAGGTGTTGCCATCCCTTTATGTGTAAATAATCTCTTCATAAACACTTATAACTTATAAACTATTTTCAGAAAACAATATAGCAGCCAAATCAGTATGTTGCTTTGGACCAATGGAAAGCTGTGACATTAGCTGAAAAAATAAAATAAAAATAAAATAAATAACCCATCAACTTCTATTTCACTGTTCATGAAGGAGCATCATCTAGTACACTTGTAACTTTAACTCTTTGAGTACAAGCGAAGTAAGCATCTTGTAAAGCAATGTATTGTTCACCTCTCCATTTTAAAGCCTTGTGAAGCTATTTCACATGTTCTGTTTGCAGTAGAGACCATGGGCGGAATGCAAAAATGATGGCAAAATGATTAACCCTTTGAGTGCCAGAGGGGTACGCAACGCATTGCTTTGCAATGTGTTGCGTGCCCCTCTGGCACTCAAAGGGTTAACACCAAAATGTTTCTTAATTGCATGCTTTTTCTAAATTAGAGAACGTTTGTGTCTTTTTTACTGAATGCATTTCAAAAAGTGGGTGTGGCTAAATTGTTTGCCATTTTGTCATTGGATTAGCGATTGCACCTAATTCAGTAAAGCAATTAGCACACATATTCATATATCTATCTAACTTTGCCATTAATCTGGGTGCATGTGCTATTCAGCCTCAAAGCATAAGTATGTTTCTTACATCAAAACATGAGCACACACAAATAGCGCATCAATTTATGGCTTTCAAAAACTAGCGGATGCTCCACTTTTATTGCATTCCATCCCATGAGGCTGATTTATTTAGAACTGAAACAATTCTGGAGCAAATCATCTGCACCATAGGAAGTCAATAATAGTTCCCATTTTCACTGACTTAAATGCAGAATTTAACCCTTCGAGTGCCAGAGGGGTATGCAATGCATTGCAAAACCTTCGAGTGCCAAAGGGGTATGCAACGCATTGAAAAGCAATGCGTTGTGTACGCCTCTGGCCCTCAAAAGGTTACCTCCTTTAGCGACTCTAGCATTCACGGGGTTAAAAGCCATATCTAAATCAATGCAAATTATTATGTAGTCATTATGGTTGTTTTTTTTCCCTAGAATTGCTGCAATTAAAGAGATACAAACACCCACAAATGAAACTGGCTTGTATGATTATAAATATTATATCCTTCCAGCTAGCTTCTGTAAAATGTAGTAGTTTTATGGTAGATGCCTAAAATCTATTCCTAAACAAACACACATTTGGTTATTAGTTTGAGCAGAGAAAATACTGTTAACATATTAATATTAGTACGCACTGCTTTTCGGTTCAGAAAGGTTGTAATCTTATCTGAGTCCGTTTAAAGACAATGCAGAAGAGTCAACACTTAGACCCGCTTTCGAGATTGCTACGGTAATGGGAGCCCTTGATATGGCAGAAGTCGGAGCCCTCACAGAGTGTATATAAGACTAGGTACTAGGCTTCAGAAAACAAACAGAGAATGTGTAGAGAGACTAGCATGTAGTACAAGGTATGTAAGTGTATGTAACCCCATATATTTTTTAGGTGTTAGTGTTCCTTTAAAATCAGCCTCATTGACTGTAGGAAAATTCTAGTTCAAACTATGCTGTCCTGCAGCACCATGCAGTAGTCTGTAACCTGACCTTGTACAAATCCCCATCCAGCTTTGTCTTCAAGGTACTGCACAGCTGCCACGTGTAGTTTAGTGTGTACAAAAAGGTGGAGAAATAAAACATCTGAAAGAGAAATTGAAGAAGAAATATGATTAAATCACAACAATTTGATTGTCTGATATTGTCTGCCCTATATTTAAATTTTCAGACAGAACAAGAAGAATTTCCTTGGTGCATTACTTTTATCAGGAGACCGGTAGAGTAAAAATGATACCTTTATTGGCTAAATGAATGGCTCTAGAGACACTCACCAATAAAGGTATCATTTTTACTCTACCAGTCCTCTGCTTTTTCTACGGCTAAAACAATACCACCTTTTACCTATATTATCTCTAATTTCATCAGTCTCACATACTGCCAATATGAGTTTGCGGGGGAGTGGAAAGGGTAAAGACAAAGGTCAAATTGGAGAGAAAAGGGGCAAAGGGAGGGGAGGTGAAAGGAAAGGTGAAGGGCAAAATGGAAGAAGAAAGGCAAGGTGAGAAATAAAGGCAAAGGGGGAGAAGTGGGAAAGAGTGGGAGAATGGGGATAGAAATAGGATAGGGATGAACAATGGGCAGTTAGTCACTTCTCACACTGCAGTCTTCAAGTGCCACTGTAAGAAAGGATCAGTCTGCTACTGAGAACACACAGCTGCACATCCCTGGACTGTCCCCACACCGGCACATGGCTGGTTGTAGAGTTTGTGTGGCCAGGTGCAAAATAATTTGCAAGGCTGATTCTTTGGGGAGGGGTTGTTTGTTTTTTTAAGGAAAAAAAACAATTAAAATATTCAACACCTCCATGACAGGATGTATATATTACAGACACACACATAAATCACACACACACACATATATCACACACATACGCACGTATCACACACACACACATATGCCTCTCCTCCGGTCTCCCTGCCCCCTCTGAACCATTTCCCCTCCCCCAGTCTTTTCTCTCCTTGTTTCTCCTCTTCTTTCTCCCAATTCTCCCTTCTCTCTTCCCTAGTCTCCTCCTATTTCCCAAGGCCCCTTCCTGCTTTCCTATTTTTCTTTGTACAGGGGGGGTCTCATCCCTGCTAATCCAGCTTTTGGATGCAACAATGTCTGTGCCTTCTTTGGTGCAGACTTCTTTATCATTTGCCCTAACGATGCAAAGATATTCCATAATATCCCAGAACTCTGCATTATCTAAGCGTTAAAGGACCTGAAAGAGCAGTGATATAGAAGTCTGTGTCAGAGAAGGCCCAGATCTCAGCTGACCAATTAGAGAAGATCTGATCTAACCTACATCATAACAAAATGTTATTAACTAATGCAAAACATATCTTTCTTTTATTTCAGTTAATAAGTCTATAGGCAATAGGTTAACCCCTTAAAGAGTATAAGATTTTGCAATGCACACTGTTAAAATGTCACAGTATCAGCCTTTTTAGAAACTACAATTTTAAAAGACAAAAAGACAAATGTAATACCTGTTAATGTTATTAAAGATGGCTTTAAAGTAGTGATTCACAAACTTGCCTTAAAGCACACCACCCCTACCACAACAGTGTAGGTTTATGGTCAACTGACCAGAGCTGTCCATAGGATCGTGTAGCAACAGCGCCACTGTACAATTTCAGGCCACTGTGATATTGCACCTAAAAAATTCAACTTTGAAAATTAATAACTTTTGAATGAAACACCTTTCAGCAGTGGGAGTACCCTTGTTTTACTCAGGGGGATAGAGTCTACAACATATTTTTTTTTACATTTTAAGTATTACTATCCCTTTAAGAACTTACTAGAGTTTCTACCCAGTCAGTATTTTACCAGCAGGCCAATAAAATTGGACTTGATGACAATAATAATGTTATGGCAGCAAAAGGAAAGCCAGCATTTTTTGTAGGACAAGTGGCAGCCCCAGAACTTACAAAATGTCATAAATTCAGACATATAATAAACCTACCAACATTTATAGAAGCAATGTGTTGCACGTGCTTAGGGTACACAAAATGTGTTAGATGTATTTATAAATATTTGGGTTAAAAAATATTAAATTATGATTTTTACTGGCAGAAATTATAAATTAAAAACTCAGAACTGTTTTAAATGTTTGTAAGAGCAAACAGGCCCCTTTCACATGAGTAGCACCAAACTAGCGATAGTACGTTAGCTATATAACTTATGGCAAAAGGTGTGTTGCAGGGCTATGCTGCCTTTCATACAGGTGACTATCACCTTGCATGAACATTCCAAAGTTCAGCAAACTGCATGTCTGCTGCACTCACAATGGAACACAGTAGAGATGCAACATAGCTGTCCTGTGCAGCAGTCTGTGGGGCAGCCAGTAGACCATTCATGCAAGCTACATTGGAGTTTGCAATGCGATGCAATGCTGATGCACACACAGGCCAGCCATGCTTACCCTGTAATCAGAGCATGCAGGACATTAATGATGGAACACAGAAGATATAAATGTATCAGGGTGCTGGTATTTTTCTGTCGACTATGTGATTATTCTATTTTATAAATATCCCTGCAAGTGTTTCTTCTCTGAACTGCCACTGTTGTAATGTAACATTTTAAAGTCCTGTAAACATACATAAATGTTAGGAACAAGTAGCTCACTTGACAAACTTTGAGAAATATCCCCATTAATTAAATGTACTTTATGTTTTTAAAAAAATCATGTGCCTTTATACACTCCCTGTTTGACATAGGGACTTGAAAAACGTTTCATTTACTTAACTCATACACTGTCATCTGCAAACAATACTAAACTTACAGTGAACGTTACTTCAATTTACAGTCAGTAGGTCTTTAGATGTAAGGTTTATGCCATCATTTTCAGTGCTTAATACCAACTTTATAACTATGAAGACATTAATGATGGGACAAGGGAGTCTTAAACTATTACCATAAGGTCTCACGAGAAATATACTCATTATCATTTGCAACTGAAAAGAAAGAAAATCATGGATCCCTTGACAAAGTGCCAGTAAAGCACAAAACAGATGTCAGCTTTTTTCCTTGTTATAGAAACGCCAACTACCCCTGTAAATGCCATGCCGAGTTTGCAAACAAGTCTAATTAAAGGTGAATGTTAAATTGAGTGAGTTCCAACTCATTTTCTTTCTTTTCAATAGCTATTTACACTGTGGAGGTCTAATGCAGGTTAGAGCACCGAGTGACTACATGGTTGAAAAGGCGGACTCCTTTGTGCCTTAACGCTTAGTATTAGCGTCTATAACAGCAGTTTGTCTCGTACACCTGTTCTATGTTGTACCAGCGCCGCCATTCAGCTAAAGATTTATGTAGCTGGGTATCATAAACAAAGAAAGAAGAGAAATTCTGGGGCAAATCCACACCACCACAGAAAAAAAAATTCCCCAAATTCCTATTGATTAAATTGAGCTTTAAACCCCTGGACAGTGTTTGTGAAATATTCCTGATTAAGAATGGGCAAAAAGTATACTTTTCATCCTGTGGGCAATTCTGCGGATTAGAAGACCTATTTATTCTTACTGCAGAAATTGCTGCAGGAAGGACAAGGCAGGAAAGTTCCTATGCAAACAATGATGCCCATTGATTTCAATTTGCTTCACTTTCCAGCACTGACACATGCACTCCTCGTCATGCATGAACATGTCACTAACACACACTTGTAAAAATACATACACTCAAACACACATGTGCACACCATACTTTTATACTTGAACTGGGACAAGAGCAGAAACCACTTTCCCGTAAAAGGTGAAACAAGCCATTTTCATGAGTACTTCTTTAAGTACCAGATTTTTTAACCAACCCTTATCCCGTTTGTGTTATGTTTTTAAAAAATCATGTGCCTGTTTCCACTCCCTGTTTGACATTGAAACTTGCAAAGAACTTGAAAAACAAGTTTAATTTTACTTAATAACTCATACTTCGTCATATACATTCATTCCTATAGATCACGTGATCTTAACTTCAAATCATTATATCTAGCTCAATCATTCTTTCACTAATTCTCTTGATGTAAGTTGTCATCAATTAATGTCTTAGTTTACACGAGTGATTCTCAACCAGGGTGCCGTGGCACTTTGGTGTGCCAAGAATATCAGCTTAGGGTGCCCCATGTTTTCTATGAAGACTAACAAAAATGGACTTTTAAATAAATATTTATAGAAATTGTTATTCAGTTTTGTTATTATGATTATAATCCTATATAATAATTCGATAGAAAGTTTGTAACAACGCAGTCATGCGCAGTAGAGACTGCCCGTGACCAGGCTGATACAGAGCGGGGCGGGAGCTCCCCGCTCTGTATTAGCCGCGGAGCGGGCAGTCTCTACTGAGCATGACTGCACCACGGCCGGCTGGCACTGTATCAGCTGCGGCATGGGCAGTCTCTACTGTGCATGACTGCCCAGTGACCGGCTGGCAGTGGCACTGTGGCCCGTGTAACGGGCTCTTCAACTAGTACCTAATAATAACTGTATAGTTATGTATCGTACCCTTCTTATGCCCTTGATAAAGTACATTAAATATGTTTGGGGTGCCTCAGATGTTCTAGATTATGTGTTAGGGGTGCCCTGAACAAAAAAAGATTGAGAACCACTGGTTTACACTAATTCTCAGCTAAGTAGCTAACTATGGAAATGGTACAAGGGGGTCTTAAAATATTAGTTTCATTAATCCTTTGTATAACAGAGGGCTACACCACTCACTGAAAAGCAATGAGTTGTGCACCCCTTTGGAACTAAAATGGTTAAGCTCTCTCAAGCAATGTCCTCAATACCACTTGTATGTATGTATAGTTTTATTTATATATCACCAACAGGCATGCAAAATAAATAAGAAATGAAGCCTAGTGCAGACCTTTCTTAGAAACAAGCTGCCCTTAAAGTAAAAGAAAAAGGGAGACAGATTTCGCTTGTGCTTCAAAAAACTTAACCACGTCAGAATTAACAAAATCAGTATAAATTAAAAAAAAATCCTATAAAATAATACAATAAGAAAGAATAAAAAAAGATTAAAATAAAAGAAAAATATATATCATTTTATTATTTTATTCTATTATCTTATAGGGTTATTCATTTATATTGATTTTGTCAATTCTGACGTGGTTAAGTTTTTTGTAGCAAGAGGAGCGAAATCTGTCTCACTTTTTCTTTTGCTTTAAGGGACGCTTGTTTCTAAGATAGGTCTGCGCTAGGCTCCATTTCTTATTTATTCTGTTGTGTGAAAGTGGTGGAGTGGTTGGATCCTAATGAGCCAGAAGCTGAAAGACCAAGCCGACATAAGAAATTAAGGAGAATACAACTATATGTTGAACTGCTCTCCGTGTCAAGAAAGGGGGTAACCTATTCTATACCGTATTTCAATATCCCAGAGCGCCTACACTTGTGTTGTATTAGGTATACTTAGCACTTTACAGTTTACATTTTGTATAGAGGGGATACAATAAGTGCAGTAATTAAGTGGTTACATAGACCATCATAAGGGGACTACCAGGAAAGCATACATTATGATAGGAGGTCCCTGCCCCGTAGAGCTTACAGTCTAAGTAGAGCTTACTTGGCCATATGCTCCAAGGAAGAGCAAGTGGAGAAATTCTGGGGCAAAACAACTGTGTCTGGAATAAATAAAAATTCTCATTGATTTAAAAGGGGATTTAAAGGAGCAGTATCCTTTTATTTATGAAAACACATATTTTATAGAGCTTTTCCTGCTGAGTAAAACAAGGTCACTCCCACTGCTGTCAGATGTTTTATTCAAAATTTATAACAGTTCAAATAATCAGGAAGTGAATTTACTGTGTTTACTTCCTGGAAGTTCTAACTGACAGGAAGTGACAGACAGTTTCTATCACATTCTATGGAGAACTGTATGTCTCTGACTTTTCTGACTTTCCTCTCCATTAGAATCTAACAGGAAAACTAATTAGAATTTGACCACTAGAGGGACTGCTAATGTAAAAAAACATGGGTTTAAACTGTAATAACTCTGGAAAATCTCTCATCAGTGGGAGTACCCTTATTTTACTCAATAGGAAAATCCCTACAATATATATTTTTTCATAAAAAAAGTGTACTGCTCCTTTAAACCCCCTGACTACTAGAGAGCTCTCCATGACAGTTTTGTTCCTTATGGTGCAGTTGGATTCATCCAGAATTGCTCTTCTTATCTTTGTGCATATAGTCCAACTAATCCCTCACCATCCACCCCCCTTTGTACAGCGCTGCAGATTATGATTAACCCTTTGAGTGCCAGAGAAATATCTAACGCATTGCTTCGCAATGCATTGGATACCTATCTGGTACTCAAAGGGATAAGATCTGTAAATAAATCATAATAATAAAAGTTATCTTTATAGACCAGAAATAACTGATGATCTTTTATCTAGACATTTAGAAAACTGGAGTAATAAAGGTGTCTTTAAAATTGTCCCAAAGCGACATAAGGATATGTATAAAAGTTTATTGACATGTTTTTTTTTACTGGGATAGTAATGTTTCACAATAAAAGCAGCTCTTCATAGTATTTGGGCCATGGAGAGTGTTATTTCAATACTGTCAGAGTTGTAGTTCAAGAGTAATTGAATTATAAAGTATCCCCCTCCTGCCCCTTTTACCTAATGTAACACTGCTCACCTCAGAGCAGCAAGGTGGTGTCCAGATGGTTCTCAGAGAGGGACAATCTTCAGTGAGCATAAGGAAAAAATCTGAAAAATCTGCAAGGGGGCAGGGTTTCCTTATGCTCACAGTAAGAAGATTGTCGCTTGCTGTCTGGTCAAGTGACCAGATTCCACATCTGAGGGGAGGTGGCTTACACTAGGTAAAAGGGGCGGGAGGGGGGATACTTTATAATTCAATTACTCTTGAACTACATCTCTGACAGTATTGAAATAATACTCTCTATGGCCCAAATACTATGAAGATTAATCGGAACTGTGTTTTTTGTGAAACATTACTATCCATTTAAATCCTAACTCCAGTCAGACCAAATAAGAATTGTGACGCAATGTATTTATAAAGAAATGTGCAAATTGCACCAAAAATAAAGGCAGTTTTAGTGATAAAAATCTTAACCCAAGGTATAACCTGTTCTTAATGGAAGTATATAGTGATCAATATGTAAGAGAAAAATATAAAAAATCATGTGCCTGTTTCCACTCCCTGTTTGACATTGAAACTTGCAAAGAACTTGAAAAACAAGTTTAATTTTACTTAATAACTCATACTTCGTCATATACATTCATTCCTATAGATCACGTGATCTTAACTTCAAATCACTATATCTAGCTCAATCATTCTTTCACTAATTCTCTTGATGTAAGTTGTCATCAATTAATGTCTTAGTTTACACCAGTGATTCTCAACCAGGGTGCCGTGGCACTTTGGTGTGCCAAGAATATCAGCTTAGGGTGCCCCATGTTTTCTATGAAGACTAACAAAAATGGACTTTTAAATAAATATTTATAGAAATTGTTATTCAGTTTTGTTATTATGATTATAATCCTATATAATAATTCGATAGAAAGTTTGTAACAACGCAGTCATGCGCAGTAGAGACTGCCCGTGACCAGGCTGATACAGAGCGGGGCGGGAGCTCCCCGCTCTGTATTAGCCGCGGAGCGGGCAGTCTCTACTGAGCATGACTGCACCACGGCCGGCTGGCACTGTATCAGCTGCGGCATGGGCAGTCTCTACTGTGCATGACTGCCCAGTGACCGGCTGGCAGTGGCACTGTGGCCCGTGTAACGGGCTCTTCAACTAGTACCTAATAATAACTGTATAGTTATGTATCGTACCCTTCTTATGCCCTTGATAAAGTACATTAAATATGTTTGGGGTGCCTCAGATGTTCTAGATTATGTGTTAGGGGTGCCCTGAACAAAAAAAGATTGAGAACCACTGGTTTACACTAATTCTCAGCTAAGTAGCTACTTTTTAACTATGGAAATGGTACAAGGGGGTCTTAAAATATTAGTTTAATTAATCCTTTGTATAACAGAGGGCTACACCACTCACTGAAAAGCAATGAGTTGTGCACCCCTTTGGAACTAAAATGGTTAAGCTCTCTCAAGCAATGTCCTCAATACCACTTGTATGTATGTATAGTTTTATTTATATATCACCAACAGGCGTGCAATGGAGAGTGTTATTTCAATACTGTCAGAGTTGTAGTTCAAGAGTAATTGAATTATAAAGTATCCCCCTCCTGCCCCTTTTACCTAATGTAACACTGCTCACCTCAGAGCAGCAAGGTGGTGTCCAGATGGTTCTCAGAGAGGGACAATCTTCAGTGAGCATAAGGAAAAAATCTGAAAAATCTGCAAGGGGGCAGGGTTTCCTTATGCTCACAGTAAGAAGATTGTCCCTTGCTGCAACTTGTCTGGTCAAGTGACCAGATTCCACATCTGAGGGGAGGTGGCTTACACTAGGTAAAAGGGGCGGGAGGGGGGATACTTTATAATTCAATTACTCTTGAACTACATCTCTGACAGTATTGAAATAATACTCTCTATGGCCCAAATACTATGAAGATTAATCGGAACTGTGTTTTTTGTGAAACATTACTATCCATTTAAATCCTAACTCCAGTCAGACCAAATAAGAATTGTGACGCAATGTATTTATAAAGAAATGTGCAAATTGCACCAAAAATAAAGGCAGTTTTAGTGATAAAAATCTTAACCCAAGGTATAACCTGTTCTTAATGGAAGTATATAGTGATCAATATGTAAGAGAAAAATATTCTCAATTGCGAATTTTCTCAGAATATTCTCAGATAGTCATATTTATAAACTTTACTTTACTTCTTTATAAATATGTCTCAACGTTATGAACTTTAGCGACAGTTCTTAAATGTACACAAAGAAACCATCAGATATTTATATTTCGATTCATAACAGTAGCAAAATTACAGCAATGAAGGAGCAACAAAAATAATTTTACTGTTAGGGGTCTCCACAACTTGAGAACCGCTGCTTTAGAGCTATAGGAGCTGGGTACACAACCCGCAAAGTTTGTGGCAGGGAGCCACATGCTTATGGGTTACGTTCCATCCTGATGCATTGTAAAGTCATCTTCGATTCATTAGACATCCCTATAATACAAAGGGTTACATCACTTAACACTTTGTGTGCCAGAGTTGTGCAATGTATTGCTCCATAATGAGTTGCACATCCCTCTGGCACAGAAAGGGTAAAGGAAGTATAATGCTAATCAACCTTACCTTAACCTGCACAGAAAATTGTAATGGCTGCCCTCAATCAACTCTGCCTGGATTGATTCTCCAAAATGAATCCTAAATTAGTACTGGATAATCATGTTCTTACAGGCAGACATTATGGCAGGACTTTAGGACTTCAAACTCCTCCCACTGAAGTCATATTAGGAGGTCTTCAGTAGAGGGAGTTTAGGGTACCTGCGTCCTGCAATAAAGAGTAACACCAGATCCCAGTCACACTTTCCAGCAAATAACTGAGTCATAGCTGCCATTCTGAGTTTCTACCCAGATTATGAAATGTGGTGGTTTATAGTTAAGGTGTAAGCGTTCCTTAAAGGCATAAAGTTCATTAATGAAATGCTGTTTTTTCCTTTGATATTGAATCTTTAACCCTCAGGATGGATCTCATACATTGTGAACCAAACTACTGAAATTAAAGGGATAGTAATGTTTCACAATAAAAGCAACTACAATAAATCTTCATAGTATTTGGGCCATGGAGAGTTTTAGTAGTACGAGAGTAATTGAATGATAACGTATCCCCCTCCCACTCATTTTACTGATGTAACACTGCTCACCCCAAAGCAGCAAGACTGTCTGTATGGATCACAGAGAGGGACAATCTTCAGTAAGCATAAGGAAAAACCTGTCAAGGGGGGCAGGGTTTTCCTTATGCTCACAGTAAGAAGATTGTCCCTTGCTGTGAGCTGTCTCAGGACCAGATTCCACATCTGAGGGGAAGTGGCTTACACTAGGTAAAAGGGGCAGGGGGATACTTTATCATTCAATTACTGTTGAACTACAACTCTGACAGTATTGAACTAACAATCTCCATGGCCTGAATACTATGAAGATTAACTGGGGCTGCTGTTTTTGTGAAACATTACTATCCCTTTAAAACAAAAATGTCTCTTTGCAACATTCCTTGCTCTGAGTTGCCATAACAATGCATTGTACAGTTCAAACACTTCAGCCTCCTAGTCTCACTTCTCTCTTTAAGTAGGAAACACTCACCTGCCCCAGTACTTGGATGTTATAACAAGGAACATTTTTCGTGCAGGCTGCTCTCCTGTACATGACTGCCCCTATAAGCCAACACAGTGCCAGGAAAAGGTCGGACAGACTAAGGTAGAAAAGAGGCCGAACCTGAGGAACAGAACAGTAAATAAACATAGTATGGGAGACACGTACCTTGTTGCAGATGAATTAGTGATCAATGTTAACCCTTTGAGTGATTTGCAATGTGTTGTGTACCCCACTGGAACTCAAAGGGTTAATTCAATTTGCATCAAACAATATATAGAAACATAGAATTTGACAGCAGATAAGAACCATTCGGCCCATCTAGTCTGCCCAATTTCCTACTGTGTAAAAAAAAAAACAAAAAAAAAAAAAACAAACTCAAACCTTTTTTGGTCCTTGGTCTTTTCTTATGTTAAGGACCGCCTTATGCCTATCCCATGCATGCTTAAATTCTGTCACTGTATTGACATCTACCACTTCTGCTGGTAGGATATTCCACTTGTCTACTACCCTCTCAGTGAAGTAAAACTTTCTTACATTACATCTAAACCTGTGTCCCTCTAGTTTTAGACTATGGCCTCTTGTCCTAACGTTTTTACTCTTTTGAAATATACTTCCATCCTGTACTTTGTTGAATCCCTTCATGTATTTGAATGTTTCTATCATATCCCCTCTCTCTCTTCTCTCCTCCAAGCTATACATATTCAGATCCTTTAGTCTATCCTGATATTTCTTTTCCTGTAGACCAGTCACCATTTTAGTAGCCCTTCTTTGAATTTTCTCTAGTGTATCAATATCCTTCTGGAGATGGGGTCTCCAGTACTGTACACAATATTCTAGGTGAGGTCTAACTAGAGATCTGTACAGTGGCATGACTACTTCCCTTTTTCTGCTACTAATGCCCCTAGCTATACAACCCAGTGCCCTGCTTGCATTCCCCATCGCTTTATTACATTGCCTGCTTACCTTTAAGTCATTAGAAATAATTACTCCCAAATCCCTTTCCTCTGTTGTCTCTGACAGCACAGTACCCTTAATGGTATATTTTTCCTTTGGATTTTTATGTCCCAAGTGCATTATTTTACATTTATCAACGTTAAAGTGCATCTGCCACACTCTTGACCATTCTTCTAATTTACCTAAATCATTCGCCATTTGGCTTTTTCCCCCTGGAATGTCTACCCTATTGCAGATCTTTGCATCATCTGCAAAAAGGCATACCTTTCCTTGAAGACCTTTTGCAATATCACTAATAAAAATATTAAAAATAATGGGCCCCAGTACAGATCCCTGAGGTACTCCACTAGTAACACTCCTTTCGTCCGAATATTCTCCATTGACTACCACCTTCTGTCTCCTGTCACTCAGCCATTGCCTTATCCATTTCACTATTTTTACATCTAGACCCAAACACTGCAATTTATTTATGAGTCTTCTATGAGGGACAGTGTCAAATGCTTTACTGAAATCTAGATAAGCTATATCTACTGCTCCCCCTTGATCTATTATTTTAGTTACCCAGTCAAAAAAATCTATGAGGTTAGTTTGACAAGATCTCCCTGCTGTAAACCCATGCTGTTTTGTATCTTGCAAGCTATTTATATTCAGATATTCAACAATTCTTTCCTTTAACATAGTCTCCATTAATTTTCCCACTACTGATGTAAGACTTACTGGTCTGTAGTTACCAGACTCTTCCCTGCTACCTTTTTTGTGAAGCGGTACTACATTTGCTACCTTCCAATCTTCTGGAACAATTCCTGTTGCTAGTGACTGATTGAATAAATCTGTTAAAGGTTTTGCCAGAACACACTTAAGTTCTTTTAATAACTTTGGGTGTATCCCATCTGGACCCATTGATTTATCTGTTTTTACATTAGAAAGTTGAATTAGAACTTCTTCTTCTGTAAACATGCATGTTTCACGTGTCTTGCCATTTCTTTTTTCTAACAGAGGTCCCTTCCCTTCATCTTCCTGTGTAAAAACTGAACAGAAATATTCATTGAGACAGTCAGCTAGCCCTTTATTCTCATTTACATAGTTTCCATCTTTTGTTTTTAGTCTAACTATTCCTTGTTTCGTTTTCCTCCTTTCACTTATATATCTAAAAAATGTTTTATCCCCCTTTTTTATTGACTGGGCAATTTTTTCCTCTGTGTGTGCTTTGGCACATCTAATAATACATTTGGCCTCCTTCAACCTAGTTTTGTACCGATACCTATCTTCTTCCTTCTGCGTCTGCTTATATTTCTTAAATGCTTCTTTTTTCTCTTTTACTATATTTGCCACTTCTGCTGAGTACCACAGTGGTTTTCTCTTTCTTTTACCCTTGCTGACATGTCTAATGCAATGCTCTGTTGCGTTTAGTAAAACACATTTCAGATAATCCCATTTCTCCTGGACTCCATCTAAAGATCTCCAAGTTGTTAAAGACTGACATAAAAATGTTTCCATTTTAGAAAAATCAGCCTTTCTAAAGTCTAGAACCTTTGTTTTTGTGTGGTGCAACTCAGCCTCTGTTTTAATATTAAACCAAACAGAATGATGATCACTGGAGCCCAAACACTCTCCTACAGCTACATCTGATACCAAGTCTCCATTAGTAAATAATAAATCTAGTGTGGCTTCCTTCCTAGTCGGCTCTTCTACTAATTGACTAAGAGCTAATCCTTGTAAAGAATATACATTTTCGTTATTAGCATTATTTTTAGTAGTTGCTAGAAATGTATTTGAATTGATACAATGTATATAAAAATACAATAAAATGTAAGATGAGTCATTTACATTTTGATACAATGCATATTCACTTTCTTCTCATTAAATATTAAAGGCATGCTCATATACCCCCACATGCAATATGTTTTAATAATACATATTTCTTGTAAGAACATTTTTTTACATAATGTAAAATGTGTTGGTTATCACAGATGCCTCAGCAGCCATTATTTGGAGCATACAGTGCATGTGGGACAGCTTGAAAGGCAAAGAAAGGCTGGTGTGAACACTGCCCTCTGGCCCCACCCCCAAATGACATCACACACCAACACTGGACCAAGACTGCATGGACTATAAACTATTTGTTCATTTTTTCTATTTAGAGAGGGGATAGAGTAGCCTGCCTTGGCCTCACACTGCACTGAATTCAGATTAGTATAGCTTTTAGTTCATGCACAGTTGCCATACCTGGGAATTCTTAAGAGTCTACCCCGTAGACTCCATTTTTCAGAATGATTTACCGGGTCCCAGGGGACAGAGGCTGATACTCTGGATTTTTGGTGGTAACCCCGCTGACTTTCCCACCCCTTGCCACACTGTTCCTCCCAGCCCTCCCTTCCCTACCCCTTTAGGTGTAAATCACACATTTCCACCCTACAATTCTGTGTTAACAAATTAAACCCCACCCATATTATGATACAAATACATAGTAACATAGTAGATAAGGCTTAAAAAAGACATGCTTCCATCAAGTCCAGCCCATGAAATATATCATTTGTATGCTCCCATCTCATCCAGATTAAGCCCCTCCCACATCATGATGCAGATGCGAACACTCCCATCCACAACTCTGTGTGTTTGTCTATGGACTACTGAAAGAAGGTTCCCAGGTATAACTGTTGTTTCATTGCAGCCCGGCATATGATGTCATTCAGGGGGTGGGGCTACATCCAAGCAGACATCAGTTAGTGTACAGAGGCTATACCCTTACTCATGTTGTTGGGAGGGGCTCCAGCAGTGTCAGAGCATCAAGGAGGTGGAGAAATTCAGCACACAAATGGGTGCCTGTTAGACAGGCATAGTATTAAAGCATACAGCTGTTCTTGGGTGTGACCTGATGGGAGTTGTAATATCCAACAACTGGAGAGCAGAGGTAGACTACCACTGGTCTGACAAAACAATCAGCCTTTTGCCTCCCTCGGAGTTAAAGTAAGCACAGTACATCTGCTGTTTTTAATCACTTATTAATTTAATTCAAATCAACAAATACAAATTAGCTAGTGAGCTACAGAAACTGAACTTCCCCAAGCATATTTAACATCCATTTCCAATGTTAATCCTTTTATTCTTACCTCTGGGGATTTCACTGTATTTTGAAACACGGCATAGCCGATAATTGAGCCAGAACCTAGAATGCTGGGAAGAAGAAAAGCATGTAAATAGGTAAGTAGTAAATAGGTAAGTAGTCTATCACAAGAAAAGCATGTAAATAGGTAAGTAGTAAATAGGTAAGTAGTCTATCACAAGAAAAGCATGTAAATAGGTAAGTAGTCTATCACAATATTTCACAAATGAAATATGTTACATTCACAGCCACTGGTAAAGCATTGTGAGGCAGTCCCTGTTGCCAAGCTATTTGGGACCAACTTCATTGCACAGTTCCAAGCCATGTGACGATGGTTTGCAAAGACAATCTGACCTGCCACAGTTTTATGATCTGTTCCTCTTGTGTTTGTGTTCTTGGTATTATCATACCGTAGGCATGAAGTATCTAACAACTAAAATCACAGTTTTAAACACTTCACATCTAACAGCTGGTCTACCTGGCTAATAACACTTATACACGATACATTTTGACCTTATGACCCGACGTTGTGGAACTGTAATCATTTACATATATCAGGCAGTCCATTGCTTGGTGTGATTTGCATAGCTCTATGTCTCCTCCTTCCTGCTGCAGCAATTTAAATGCTGAGCAGTGTAGAACTAGATTTAGTTACACAGAGGAGAAGATATAGTGTACGTTTTATGTAATAGCAGAAATGACAGCTTTGATAGGAAAGAATCCTGCAGTGTTCGTGTCACATGGGCATCCACTGTTGGTTTTTTTATAGTCACTCACAGTGACTAATATAATAGGGAAAAGTCATGCAATTCAGGAACAAACCAACTGTACCACAGGGGGCAAATAAAGTTTCATTTATTTAAATGAAATGCTAGAGAATTTTATTTTTCCCCTGTGGTGCTATTAATTTGCTTCAGAATAAGTCTAGTCCTTCATAGTACATCAGTCTCAGTCATATATCTATCTCTCTCTCTCTCTCTCTCTATATATATATATATAGAGAGAGAGAAAGAGAGAGAGAGAGAGAGATAAAAAGACAATCCTGCACTACTCTGTATAAAAAACTAATGTGTGCCCTGTAATGGGCAATATATAATAATTCTTAGTAAATAAGTGAAATATATCTATCTATCTATCTATCTATCTATCTATCTATATATAACTCTAAGTGTCAGGGAGAGTGGCTGGAAAGCACTGATTGGCTGAGGATGAGGTAAGCTCACCCCTTACCTCATCAACCAACTACCACTGCCACTGTGTTTAAAACAAACAAACAAAAAAAGCATTACTCTCAGCCAACCACTTAAAAAATCAGACCTCATGATAGGGCATCAAGACCCCTCCAAATGCCCCCCAACTACTGATCTCCCAGCAGATTTGGCAGGGAGATCAATAGTGGCAAGGCAGGGGGAGCAAGAGAGCTCCCCTGCTTCCATTCTACACTGAGCACCAGGTAGGACAGGGAGGGATCGGGAAAGCCTCCCTCATTGACGTGAGTGGGTTTCTCGATCTAGGCCACTCCTAACAGGCTCCAGCAAAAAGTAAGAAGGGGAGCCTTCTTCCTACCCTGTGTCGCCTCTATTGATTGAGATCAATAGCTGGGGGGCATCAGGAGGTGATGCCCCACCATGACGTCTGACTTTTAATACAAATAAATAAATAAATAAATCAAGGTTTGCCGCAGGGGCAAAGCCGTGTCACACACCTGCTAGTATATATATATTTTCTTCCAGCTAAAGCACACATGCCATAAAATGGAAGCTAAAACTGCAGTGGTGAGTTGGTGATGGGCATACCTGGGAACTCTCCGGATTTGCCCCGGAGACTCCGGTTCTGACAGAGCTTTACCGGGTCTCCGGGGCAGAGGCTGATTCCTCCGGATGTGGGGAGTTTCTATTGAAACTCTGCCCACATCTGCTCTTTCCCCCTGTGCTCCTCCTTCCCCAGCCTTCTGGGTGGCACCTTTAAGCCCTGCCCCCTCAACTTGCATCAAGTTCTCCCCCTTTTTGACGCAAATCGCGTCATTATTGTCACCCCCTGTTGCACCAGAGGACTCCCCTCTGGGTAGATCTCAATTGGAAGTTCCCAGGTATGGTGATGGGGCTCAAAATGAAAGGTAAGCTGCTGAGCTTTGGTGCCTTTCACACGGGTCACTATCACCTCACATGATCGCAACTAAGTTCTTCAAGTTGCATTTTTACTGCTCTCATGCAGGAACACAAGGCTGATCTGCATAGAGGCCCAAGAGTGCTGTTGGTTTGGTTTGTAAATGAGTTACATTGGAGGATGCAATCTCCAATGAATGGCCAACCCATATGGGCAAAAAACAATAGTTGAAAAACAAGAAATAAAATAAACACAGTACTAAACATTAACCCCTTAAGGCAGTGATTCTCAACCAGGGTGCCGTGGCACTTTGGTGTGCCACGGGCATCAACTTAGGGTGCCCTGTGTTTTCTATAAAGACTAACAAAAATGGATTTTTAAATAAAGATTTATAGAAATTGTTATGCACAATATGTTTAGTTATGGTATTATGATTATAAGACCTAATAATACTGTATATTTATGTATTGTACCCTTCATTATGCCCTTGATAAAGTACATTAAATATGTTAGGGGTGCCCCGAATATTCAAGATTATGTGTTAGGGGTGCCCCGAGCAAAAAAAGATTGAGAACCACTGCCTTAAGGTCTAGAGGGGTGTGCAATGCATTGCAAAGCAATGCGTTGCTCACCTCCCTGGTCCTTCAGGAGTTAAAAAATATATTATCATGTAAATAATCAAACAGCATTATAGCTGTAGCATCAATCTTAGGACAGGGCCCTTCCAATATGAAACTAAAAGACAAAAGAGCAAGAGAGAGAGTACATATGTATGTAATGTAGTATTTTTTTTTATATATATAATTACTTTCAGACAGGTTTGCTCCTCTCTTACATGGTGATAAATGGTATACACAGGAATGCTAGTCATCTAAGTCAAGACTTGGAAATGCTGGTTTTAAAGCGGAACTACCACCTGACATACACTTTAGCTTAAAGGAGCAGTAAATGTTTTTTATGAAAAAATATATATTTTAGGGATTTTCCTATTGAGTAAAATAAGGGTACTCCCACTGCTGAGAGATTTATATTTCCAGAGTTATTACAGTTTAAACATTATCAGTGCCCTCTAGTGGTCAAATTCTAATTAGATTTCCTGTTAGATTCTAATAGAGAGGAAAGTCAGAGACATAAAATTCCCCATAGAATGTGATAGAGACTGCCTGTCACTTCCTGTCAGTTAGAACTATCAGGAAGTAAACACAGTAAATTCACTTCATGATTATTTAAACTGCTATAATATTTGAATAAAACATCTGACAGCAGTGGGAGTGACCTTGTTTTATTCAGCAGGAAAAGCTCTATAAAATATGTGTTTTCATAAATAAAAGTTTACTGCTCCTTTAAATAACTCTTCATCTGGCGACTAGCTGCTTAGTAATGCTAGTCGCCAGAATTATTACATTGTTAAAAAGATTTACCCTTTCTTCCTCGGCTGACAGGCAGCACAGAGCGTGGACATCTTGCCATTGTGAAGTCCGCGCGCCTGCGCTGTCAGTCTCAACCGGCTCTAGGAGGTGTTTCTAAGAGCCGTTTGGGTCTGGAATGGCTGACAGCGCAGGCGCACGGACGTCACTATGGCAAGATGTCCGTGATCCGTCCTGCCTGCCAGCCGGGGAAGAAAGGGTAAATCTATGTAACAATATAATAATTCTGGCAACTAGCGCTACTAAGCAGCTAGTCGCCAGATGAGGAGTTATTTAAGCTAAAGTGTATGTCAGGTGGTAGTTCCGCTTTAAGATCCATTTGCTCCAGGGGAGGACGGCTGGATCCTACTAAAGATAGAAGTTGTCAAGGGACAGGCTGAGACTGGCAACCATGATATCCACTGGAAATTGATTTTACCCACTGTGGCTAAATTCTATCTGTTGTTAAATCCTAGAGGGTGGACTAGCCTCTCTTTTGGGTTTAGCGTACATCTGGAAATTTATTTTAATTTATATTACTCTCTTGTTCTTTTGTCAGCCAATAGTCAGCTGTCACTCATGTGAGTCAGCTGTCAGCCACGCCCCGGTATCAGGAAGAAGAATGCAGGAGAAGGTAAGTAAAGAACACAGGTGATGGAAATGTAGCAGGGACCATTACATTCCTGTTACCTATGTGAAAGAGCCATTATATGATATAAAACTGTAAAATAACTGTATTGTGAGGTTTCAATAGTTTTAACCAGGAGGAAATTAGTATATACATCTACTATTTCACACTATAGTATTCATTGATGTCTGTTTGAATATGTCCGTACCTTAGTATAGTCGTAACAAACTGTATCCATTTGACACCAAAATAAACCTGGAAAAGGGCATAAAAAATTAAACAGAGGCTAAACTGATTTCAGTAAAAAAGGCAGATCATTCATGACAGACATGTACAGTACATAAGAATACTAGTCAGACTATGCAGGTGACTTGGCTGTTGTCTGTTTTAGTACATGCTAAGCTACCCATATTTATATACCTCCGAAGTTGTGTATTTCCCTGGCATTGCACTCATATGGGGTGGGGGGTTATGCAGGCATGCCAGGGCTTCTTAACCCTTTGAGCAAAGCAATGCGTTGTGTACCCCTCTGGTACCCAAAGGGTTAAAGACACTAGTAGGCCCTAGTCAAAGCTCATGCTAGCACCTCCCCTTATAGTCCCACTCACAAAATACAATAAACTGTTCCAAACACTGATTAATTGCTACCTTACTACAACAGGATAGATTTGTCACTCTCACTTTCATTTTAGGAACCCTGCTCCAATTTAAAATGTCAGAATATCCACTGTGTGATGCTGACTGTTGTGGAACATAAGACTTTTGCAGGTCATGTGGTGTGCCCTGTCATTTGCCCTACCCTGAATTGGACAGGGAAAGAACCCTTTACGGTGCTCCTCACTCAGTCATGTTTCTTCTTTTGCCAGACTGCCACTGAAAATCTGAGGGTGACTTTTGGTGGCAGGGAGAGCACACACAATACTATGGGACTGTTTGAGCTCTCAGCTGAACATACGCCCACAGGACCTGCTGGCCAAGACCAGGCCAACCTGCCCTTACATGTCTGCTCTGTCACCCCTCATGAGTAGTGATGACTCCATAAGTGTCCATTGGTTAAAGCAGGCCTGCAGATGTGTCACAAGGCCAGCCCATGTAAGCTTCATTGGAGGCTGGGAACAGCATATCAACCGCCTATAATCTGAGAGGTGGCCAGCAGACATGCTGAGACCAGGATGTCTGATGTATGAGCCAAGTTTTATCATTCTCAAAAGGGTGTCGTACTTGAGGTGAAAATTGTTGGAATTGTGAACAATACCATTAGGGGCAAGTTGTTTCACAATGCTACATTTAACTCGGTGTTAAAACTATGCTAAATTCACCCATGTGATCTAGATGTAAAACTCATTTTGAATTGCCATTTAAACAACCATATTTTTTTTTGAAAAGTAATTACAGCTCATTTTTTTCTGTAATCAATCTGTTAGTAACAGCACCAACTGGCATAGAAAGGCATTTTTTAAAAACTGCACTAAAAATACACTCGTGGAAGGGTTTGAAATATAGACTATGGCTTTCCAATGTAAGCAAAAGGAGCAGTACCACCTAGAGATCATAACAGAAAACTTTAGTTGAATAAAAAGAAAACTAAGCTGTAGTAAGCTTTGAAGGGAAAATCTCCAAGCGGTGGGGGTGTCCCCTTGTTTCACACAGCACATACATTATTTTTACATAAAAGGTTTACTGGGTATCTATTATCAGATAGTTCCCTATTGGTAGATCTGCTCCCTGGAAGCAGACCAGCCAATTAGAACAGGACTCCACTGTGAACCCTGGTAGAAAAATGGAGGAGCACAACAGACGTCCCCCCTGTGCATTGTTGCTGCATTGCTCAGGACAGTTTTCTGTACTGTGAGATGCAGGTTCCCACAAACTCCTTGTATAGCAGAGCCCCCCCCCCTTCCCCCCAAACAGATGCTTGAAGCTGCTTTAGGGCTGCACAGTGCTACCACAGGCTTTTAACCCTTTGAGTGCCAGTGGGGTACGCAACGCATTACTTTGCAATGCCTTGCATACCCCTCTGGCTTCTCCTCCAGCTGATGCAGACTCAGTACAATGTGATAATCGCCATTTAACCCTTCTAGGCTCAGTAGGTGTTTTAAGTTTTAAGATTACATGGTTGAAGAAGCATTTTTCTTGCATGCTCACTTCCTGGCCAAGAAGCTATTAACATGACAGTCAAAGAGACTTAAGTGGTCGGGAAAGCCTTCATTCAAAACCTGTTCAGTTAGACAATAAAGGTATCACTTACATTTTAACATTAGAATTACTTTAATTTGTATCTGATACACGTAGGTGACAGACAGACTAAAAACAGCTGAGCCATAGCCACTGTCACATGATGTTTATTTATACCTTTGAGTGCCAGAGGGATATGCAACACATTGCTCTGGCACTCATAGTGTTAACCACAGCAACACATTACAAATCAATGTGTCCGGGAAGAGGAATGGAAAGCAAAATTGTATTTGGTATGGGAAAAAAAATTAAAGAAATATCACCAATTATGTCATGATGCCACTAAATATGATTTTTTCAGTAGAATATTCCAAATATTTGCTTCTTAGATTTGTGCAATAATAGCACATGAAGAAAAGCAATAGATTGGTATTAATGTCTTGTATAAGGCTGTTTTAAGGAGAAGTAACACCTAATAATACCAACCCCATTTACCATACTATAGCCAGAAAATCCTGATGACCCCTTCAAACCTTTCCCTTGTGCCTTGGTTCAATAAATGACATATTTTATCAGTACTGGGTGTCATGGTCACAGAGACTAAGCTGTAGTAAGCTTTGAAGGGAAAATCTACGAGCTGTGGATGTCCCCTTGTTTCGCACAGCACATACATTTTTTTCACATAAAAGTTTACTGATCCTTTAACCCTTTGAGTGCCATAGTGGTACGGAACGCATTGCAAAGCAATACATTCCATACCACTCCGGAACTCAAAGGGTTAAAGGGTATCTATTATCAGATACTTCCCTATTGGTAAATCTGCTCCCAGGAAGCAGACTAGCCAATTAGAACAGGACTCCACTGTGAACCCTGGTAGAAAAATGGAGGAGCACAGACGTCCCCCCAGTGCATTGTTGCTGCATTGTTCAGGACAGTTTTCTGTACTGTGAGATGCAGGTTCCCACAAACTCCTTGTATAGAAGAGCCCCCCCCCTTCCCCCCGGACAGATGCTTGAAGCTGCTTTAGGGCTGCACAGTGCTACCACAGGCTTTTAACCCTTTGAGTGCCAGTGGGGTACGCAACGCATTACTTTGCAATGCCTTGCATACCCCTCTGGCTTCTCCTCCAGCTGATGCAGACTCAGTACAATGTGATAATCGCCATTTAACCCTTCTAGGCTCAGTAGGTGTGTAGAAAGTTTTAAGATTACATGGTTGAAGAAGCATTTTTCTTGCATGCTCACTTCCTGGCCAAGAAGCTATTAACATGACAGTCAAAGAGACTTAAGTGGTCGGGAAAGCCTTCATTCAAAACCTGTTCAGTTAGACAATAAAGGTATCACTTACATTTTAACATTAGAATTACTTTAATTTGTATCTGATACACGTAGGTGACAGACAGACTAAAAACAGCTGAGCCATAGCCACTGTCACATGATGTTTATTTATACCTTTGAGTGCCAGAGGGATATGCAACACATTGCTCTGGCACTCATAGTGTTAACCACAGCAACACATTACAAATCAATGTGTCCGGGAAGAGGAATGGAAAGCAAAATTGTATTTGGTATGGGAAAAAAAATTAAAGAAATATCACCAATTATGTCATGATGCCACTAAATATGATTTTTTCAGTAGAATATTCCAAATATTTGCTTCTTAGATTTGTGCAATAATAGCACATGAAGAAAGACTGTAAGCTCCTTGGGGCAGGGACCTCTCTCCCATTGTTTCTATGAATGTCACACTTATTTCATCCCCTCTTATTTATTGTAACATATGTCTATTGTAAGGAGCTGCGTACAGTGTGTGGCACCATATAAATAAAGATACATACATACATACAATGGTATTAATGTCTTGTATAAGGCTGTTTTAAGGAGAAGTAACACCTAATAATACCACCCCCATTTACCATGCTATGGCCAGAAAATCTTGATGGCCCCTTCAAACCTTTCCCTTGTGCCTTGGTTCAATAAATTACATTTTATCAGTACTGGGTGTCATGTTCACAGAGACAGACATGACAGTTGATGGATGCACCACAGGGCACAAACTGGCCACGCCACCTGGCAGCCTTAACCCTTTAATGACCAGAGGGCTTTATAATACATTGCATAGCAATGCAAATCAAAGATTTAGTTATTTATTGATCAAGTCAGTGACAATACGGATATGTAACAGACATCTGTTCTTGAACTGGCAGGTAGGAGATTAGTTCTTACTGGACTACTAGCCGATATGTAAAACAATATCAGGCAGTCTGCACCCTGGGATCAGGTGGGACACATTTGAAGCACGTGTCACACGTTGGATGCCCATGCACCAGATCCATCATAAGCTCTAGTGCATACAGCTAGCTACCACCTCTACATTGGAGACTAATGCCATTGGAACTGAGCTAGCAGATTGGAACATTTATGCCACTGATATTTTTATTTCTAAAATGAGAGATCGCTGAGGAAAGCATCATATGTTAATGAAGCTCTTAGTGCAGCACAGACAGTAATTAGCACACAGCGCAGAACAGAAGGACACTATTCATGCCTTAGAAATAAAATGGCTGACCCACGTGGACATCAGTCAGTAATACTGGTTGGCACTCATAAGTGCCGGTTTTCAGACATGCCTCCCCTGGGTCCAGTCTATGGTGAAACACAGGAGACAGGGGCTGTGACAGTTGTGTCACACTTGTAGAAGAGGCCTTACAGCTATACAGTGGGTTATATGTATAAAACCACAAAAGGAGACATTTTGGGAACATAGGACCTTATTTATAAAAGCAAATTAGAGTTATTCTGGAGCAAACCAACTGCACTATAGGGGACACATAAAAATTCTTGTTAAATTAAATTAGTCTTTTAGCCCCTTGAATGAGAGGTCTCGCAATGCATTGGAGACCTCTCTAGCATTCAAGGGGTTAAAAATCTCTATTCATGGAAATTTAGGAAGTTTTCTTTGTCCCATGGTGCAATTTGTTTACTCCATAAATATGGGTCAACATCACTGCAAAACATGAAAGTAATTTTAAATGATATGTTTAACCCTTTGAATGCTAGATAGGTCTTACTAGCAGTCAAGAAGTTAAAACATTCATTTAAATCAATGGGGGTTTGGATTTGTTCCCCTGGGGTGCAGTTGGCTTGACCTGAAATTACTCCAGTACTCCTTTCCAGCATCACTTTAACCCTTTGAGTGCCAGAGAGGTGGTGCGTTGGACTCTTCTCTGGCAATCGCAGGGTGAACCTTGTGATAGGCAACATATTAATGTGTGAAACCCACCTAGGCATACAAAGGGTTATCTGATTTGATGTTTTTTCTTAGATTTGTTTTTGTAAAAGAGGTTACCCATTAATGATACCCAAGAGATGGCTCCATTAGACCTGTACACTTACCAATAAATCCAGCTATTGTTTGTCGGGATCCTTCTAATGTACCATCTTAATACCTCATGTAACTGCTTCCAGTTGCCTGAAATAAACCTTCCCTAATGCCAGGGGCATTTCTAATTTCCTGAGGCCTGCGCCACATCTCTCATTATTACTGTGACACACAGTCCAATCGCACCATTATCATGAGGGAGATCAGCAGAGTGATCAGCAGACGGTTAAACCTCCTCATACTCCAGACTGACAACAAGATTAAAGGAATAGTAATGCAAGAGTACTCCCACTGCTGAGAGGTGTTTTATTCAAAAGTTATTGGAACTCAAACTTACATTTTTTGGTTGTAATATCTAAATGGCCTGAACTTTTACAGTGGTGCTGTTGCTACACCATCCTTTGGAATTTCTGTCCATAGGATGGTGTTGCAGCAACACCACTGTTAAAGTTCAGGCCACTGAGAAAAAATTTAAGTTTGAGCTGTGATAGCTTTTGAATACAATGTCTCTCAGTACTGGGAGTATATTTGTTTTATTCAGGAGTTTTACATGTTAAGTGGTAATATTCCTTTAACCCCTTAAAAACCCATGATGTGCCAGGACCGTTACACCGGTCCCAGCACTTAAGGAGGGTGACAGTCATGGGATGTCATGGAATTCTGGGATGGCAGAGCGGCCCTATCTGGCCACCTACACGCCGGACCAGGTGGTTATTAAGGTGTTGAGGGATTAAAATCTTTGAATGCTATATATGTGTCCAATGCATTAGAAAGTAATGTCTCTAGCATCCATGGAGTTAAATGGGACATATACCACAGGAATAGGTGCCATTTCATTTCTGTAACAGATGCCCTTCTTATAGTTAGTTATAGCTATATACTATTTGTTCTTGTTTTTCATCTCTGTTGTAGTCCACTGACAACTTTGTAAGTTTACAATCTGATCACA
This sequence comes from Rhinophrynus dorsalis, assembly GCA_037306005.1. Classification (NCBI taxonomy): domain Eukaryota; kingdom Metazoa; phylum Chordata; class Amphibia; order Anura; family Rhinophrynidae; genus Rhinophrynus; species Rhinophrynus dorsalis. The sequence goes on from CM074718.1 coordinate 529,151,104, forward strand.
AATGATGTGCCTTATGACTAATTCAGGTCTACTGATATATTAATGTTTGCGACCTCCATTACTCATTGACAACTAACCTAAAAGACGCTAGGGATGTCTGAAAAAACGGAATGGATACATAGAGGCCAATGCGATACTCTATCCAGATTAAGTGTATAGGGTTTATAGTAAGGTGTTAGTGTCTCTTTAAATCAACCCTTCTTGTGTAATGCCTCTGGTACTGAACACATTAGTGAACCTATCATACTAAGACAAGCTTATATATTCTACTAGCCATGTTCCTCTAAAATAAATAGCTTTGAGCAAATACCCTTTTTACTTTGTTGGCATAGTATGGCATTTTATGCTAATTCCCTGTACGGTTGTGTCTGAGGCCAAAAAAATCTCTCACTGTGCTAATAGAAATGTTCCAGTGTGTGTACTCTGTCTAGATTAATGCAGAGCACAGTGTGTGGTAATAATGGCCCAGCACAGAAACAATTTAGCATTAAGTGTCACCAGTAAATAAAGGTCAATTTCAAAAAAGATTTGTATTGCAAACAAATGACAAGTGCATAATATAGGCAGTTTTTAGTTTAAAGGGATAGTAATAATTTGTTTTATCTTTATTTTTTTGTAGGCATTAAAAAAACATGAAGAACGACATAAGTCTTATCTCTCAAACCTTTATGGTTTGAGAGATATTCACAAGCAAAGTTTCCCCCTCCCGCCCCTTTTACCTAGTGTAAGCCACCTCGTCTCAGATGTGGAATCTGGTTGTAAGACCAGACAGATAACAGAAGGGGACAATCTTCTTCCTATGAGAACAATGAAAGCCCTGCCCCCCTTGACAAGAATTTCAGGTTTTTCCCTTATCTTAATTGAAGATTGTCCCTCTCTTCAGTCTACCCGGGCTCCTCCCTTCTTATCTGGCTGAGCAGTGTTACATCAGTAAAAGGGGTGGGAGGGGGATACTTTGTCACTGAATTACTCTTGAACTACAACTCTGACAGAATTGAAATAACACTCTCCAAAGTCCAAATACTATGATGATTAATTAGAGCTGCTTTTAATATGAAACATTACTATCCCTTTAATAATGCTTTGTATGGAAAATATATATTTCAAAGTTTATCCTTTTGAGCTCCAGAGATTAATCAGAAGTCATTGCAGTTTAAACTAGGATTTTTTGGGTGCAGTACCTTCATGGACTAAAACTTTTTAGTGGCACCTTTGCTACTGCATCCTATGGAGGGATATGGTCAGCTGTGCATATACAGCTGTAGCAATGACACCACAGTACAATCCCAGGCCATGGAAGCACTGCATCCACATAAAGCGAGTCTGAGCAGCAGTAACTTTTGATTTTAACACCTCTTATCAGTTGAAGAGCCCTTATATTAGTCAGCAGGAGATACCCTGCAATATATATATTTTTCAATATACAAAATTGCTATCACTTTAAGTAAACATATATTAAGGCAGGTGTCAATACTTAAGTGGCATGGGATCTACATTTTTGTACTCATCCTAACATGATCTATTACTTTACCAGCATGTGCAATATTGTAAAATCTATTAAAAATAAATCATTCTGGAGCAAACCATACCACAGTGGGTCAAATAAAACTTTGCAAAATTTCCATTGATTTGTGTGGCATTTAACCCCTTGATTGCTACACTTGTATACAATACTAACACTACTTCACAATAATTTCTTACAGTCTACCAGCAACCACTTAGTGGTCTGCTGGAAGATCACAATCTACCTTTTGGGCAATCCTGTCTTAAAATGACAGGTCCACTTTAATGATTGATTGTGACCGGGACAATAAATATTTTTTTCTTTTCTCTCTGGTAAAAGACAACATGAAACATGAACGCTGCTGTGCTATGTATGCTACTGCACAAAAAGGAGAAGGATTCTGTGTTCATAGTCTTCAAGTGTGGATGTGCCTGGGGCAATGTTATCCAATACAATGCAGGTATGAAGTAAATGAATGTCAGAACATGACCAATGTTTACTGTCAAATTCTTATGCTTTATTAGTGAATTTCATGGTCTGAATATAAAACTTAAAATGTGAGCAATTCTGGGGTATACCAACTGCATTACAGAAGACATATAAAAACTCCCCAAATTCCCACTGATTAACCCTTGAAGGACCAGAGATCCTTGAAGGTTTAAAACAGGTCATTATCCCCTTGAATGCTATACAGGCCAATAACCCATCGTTAAGCAATGTGTTGGAGACCGCTGTAGAATCAATGGTGTAAAATCCCAATTTAAAGCAATAACATTTGTAGAGGCCCCTATGGTGCAATTGGTGTGCACTGGAATAAGCAGATTACATTTTAATATAAATTAAAATGTAATCTGCTAATAGACCAAGTGTTTGCTCTTCTCTTTTTCATTCTCTCTTCCGGTGCTGTCCTCAGTACCAGGGACGTGGTCTCATTTCAGCAGCTCCATATCTATAAGTATACATATGTGGTCCATTTCTGTGCATGGAAGCAGGGTGCACTTACCTGTAGTATTACTATTAATCTTTATTTATATAGTGCCAAATAATTCCGCAGCGCTGTACAATAGGGAATAGACATACAGAGGTATTAAATAGTACAATCAAATGTGGAGAACAGAAGGATCAGAGGACCCTACTCATGAGAGCTTACAGTCTAGAGGAAGGTAGGTTGGACACAGAAGGAGTAAGTGATATTGGGTGTAAGTGCCTCCTGCCACATGAGCTGCCAGTAAGTGGGTGGGAGAGAGAAGTGCTGTTGAGTGCAGTGATCCAGGCAAGGGATGAATCTTGGTGATCATGTTTATGGAGGCAGTTGATAGGCTTCTGAAGATTTGAAGGCTGGGGGAGAGTCTGATGGGCGGGGAAGGGAATTCCAGAGCCGAGGTGCAGCATGGGAGAAGTCCTGTAGGCGGAAGTGGGAGGATGTGATAAGAGCTGTGGAGAGGAGAAGGTCGTGTGCAGAATGAAGATGGCGAGTGGGAGTGTATTTGGAAATGAGAGATGAGATATAGGGTGGTGCAGTGTTAGTGAGGGCTCTATAAGTTAGCACCAGAATTCTGAATTTAATTCTGTAAGCTAATGGGAGCCAGTGCGGGGATTGGCAGAGGTGTTTGGTGTTAGAGAAGCGATGAGAGAGGTAGATTAGTCTTGCAGCGGAGTTCATTATGGACTGTAGTGGGGTTCGTCGGGTGAGAGGAAGGCCAATTAGTAGTCAAGACGGGACATGATGAGCAGTAGCTAAGAAACTGTTCCACTCTAGTCTGTGCTCGAACTAAGAGTGTGACAAAGATAATGCAATTCCAGGGCACACCAACGGCACCATAGGGGCCATACAGATGATATTGCTTTAAATGGGGCTTTTACACCTTTGATTCTACAGCGGTCTCCAACACATGGGTTATTGGCCTGTATAGCATTCAAGGGGATAATAACCTGTTTTAAACCATTTAAGGATCTCTGGTCCTTCAAGGGTTAATCAGTGGGAATTTCGGGAGTTTTTATAATCTGCAATGCAGTTGGTTTACAGTGTGGCTATTTCCGAATATATATATATATATATATATATATATATACAGCCGCACTCACTGTAGTCCATGGTGTCAATTCCTGGGTGCACATCAAATAATAGATACATACAGTTCATTTGGAGACAGATGGCACTCCCTAAACTGTATTTAGACCCCCTGTAATGCATATATGCTACGTCTCTAACATTTATCAACATCACATCCTGCTTATTATCAATAGTACAGTATAGTAAACCACATATAGATTGTCTGGCCCTGTCTGTGCTAGACCTTGTCATCTGGCAATCTAGAAATGCTTCTGTCATGGGGAAGGAATATATCAGAACATGAAGACTGGTTATACATGGATTTAGGTGTCAAAGGAAAGATCTATTCAGACAAGAGGGGACTGATTTTAAACCATTTACATCCCAAGTCTAATTGACCAGACAGCTCTGGGTATCAATGGTTGATAACCCCATCTATCAATACAGAGAAACAAAGAAAGATAAACCATCAGGGCACATACCAATGCCGATACTCTGGTATTACAAGGGTTAAAGGGATAGCATATCTCCCAACATTTCAAATGGCTTAAGAGGGACACTTGTGTTTTAGGTGGTGTTTCTAGGGGTGTGGCTGGTGGACGGTGGATGGGGTATTACTGGGAACTTTTAGGTTACTTTGTGACCTATTGGTGTAACTGAATAAAGGATTTAAAGCATGACCAAATAATTGTATTTACACATATTCATTTACAAACACATATAATGAAGATTATATGTGAGTTTTATTGCTATGGAGCAATGTAAAACAATTATATACACACTATAAAGTGTGAACTACTAAAAAGAGGGACACCAGGGTAGAAAAGAGGGACAGAGGGATTTGGGTCTCAAAGAGGGACTGTCCCTCCTAAAGAGGGACACTTGGGACGTATGGGATAGTAATGTCTATAATAAAGTTTAGCTCTGAGCCTTGTTTTTATAACATGCAGCACTAAGTTTAATAACTTACTGTTCTGTAGTTCAAGGTAAAAGGATCTCTCTCTCACCACTTCTGTCCACCTCCCCTTAGATCTGGAATACGGTCGTGGGGCTGGACGGATGCAGTGAGGGACAATCTTCAGTCAGTAACTATAAGGAATACTCTGCCCCCCATGATGAAGGAGGGCAGGATTTTCCTTTTGCTTACTGAAGATTGTCCCTCGCTGCTCTCAATCCGGACCACTATTACCAGCAGCGTGATGCAGCCAGAAGGGGTCGGACTGGGATCCTTTTACTTTGAATATCTTCTGAACTACAGAACAGTAAGTTATTAAACTTAGCACTGCATGTTATAAAAACAATACAGAAGACTCAGAGCTAAACTTTATTATAGACATTACTTTCCCCTTATAATGTTACCTATCAAGGGATTTTCCAAGCTCTCATTTATTATAAATAAGTGTTGATTCCTTTTCTTACACAACATGTTTAGTTCCTCGTGACAAGCAAATTGTTTGGATTTTTTCACTTTTTTTCTCTGCTGTACATTGGTAATACCGGTAAATTATTATAACTGTTGGTTTCCATTGCTTATTTAACACTTTGACGGTCATGGCATGTCATGGGTTGTTTTTGCATTAAGGACCCATGACGTGCCAGGACCGTCATGGAATTCCGGGCTCCCAGCGTGGCTGCACACCGTTCGGGGAGCCCGGAACCGTATGCAAAAAAAAATGGTCCGTGGTCCTTAAGTAGCATGGTAAACGGAGCTTGTTGTAACGTTAGCCAACAGAAATACACCTCTGAAGGGAAGTGTGAACGCGCTCCCTAGGGCAGCTGGGAGGGAGATGGGAAGTCCTGAGGAGGCGTGCTGCAATACTGTGTGCCGCAGAATGAGGAAGTGGGAAATTTAAAGCCTGAATATCTTCGACACGAAGTAAGATGCATTAAAAAAAAACCCAAAGCTTACTTAGTTTTACTAAGTAAATCATCTGGACTCAAGTTTGGTGAATGTGAATGTTTCCCTCTAAGTACCGGCCGCGTGTGCGTGGTCTAAATTGTTATGTTATATATTGAATATAATGAAAAGTGCATTAATTTTTATTTTTAAAATGCTTGTTTGATGAAATTAAAAAGAAGAAATACAGCCCTTTACCTACTTTCGGGCAGACTGTGGATAGCTGATCTGTACCGCTGTCTGCCACTCTACCTCTCTCTCTAGCCAGCCTCCTCTGATGACGGAGGCTTTCTGTCTGTAAACTGGAGTGCTCTCATTGGCCAGAAATCGATCTCTGCCAAGGAGAGCACTCCAGCTTACAGACAGAAAGCCTCCGTCATCAGAGGAGGCTGGCTAGAGAGAGGTAGAGTGGCAGACTGCGGTACAGATCAGCTATCCACAGTCTGCCCGGAAGTAGGTAAAGGGCTGTATTTCTTCTTTTTAATTTCATCAAACAAGCATTTTAAAAATAAAAATGAATGCACTTTTCATTATATTTAATATATAACAGAACAATTGAGGCAACGTTGTGTAGGGATGAGAGATTCCCTTTAAGGACCACAGAGCATTTTTTTTCCTTATCCGATTCAGGGCTTCCCGAAAGGCGCAAAATCCATGGAGGTCCTGGCACGTCACAGGTTCTTATTGCATGTTGGACCCATGACGTGCCAGGACCGTTATGGATCCTTAAGGGGTTAAAAATGTTTAACCATTTTTAAGCAATATGTTGCACACTCGTCTGGCCACAACTGAAAGGGTTAAGCATCGATAGCTGAATTCAGTAATAAAAAAGAAAACAGATAGGGCCTAATGAATGCATGAGTTTGTGAATCATTGTGTCCATTGGTGCACACAAGCAATATGTGCTGTGCTTGTGATGAGAAAAACAGCATGCTGCAACTTTTCCCAGACAGTAACGTAACACAACTATCTGTAGTATTGGTTTGAATGGAATTGCATTGAAATTTCATTAAAATAGCACAATTGTTGAAGGAAGCTGTGTTTTTCCTTCACTTTTATCAATTCTTTTTCTATTGAGAGAATAGGATGCTGGGAAATCCTTGCTACACTATAGCGCTACAAACCAACACTTCTAGTTGCTAAAAAATGTGCTACAAGGTTGCCAGTGAGACAGAGGCTTTACGAAAAGAGGAACAATTTCAGGTTAACCAACTGAGTGCAAAAGGGGTAGCCGATGTATACCCCCTGGAACTCAAAGGTTTCAAAGCCCCATTTAAATCACTGGGTACTTTTGAAATTTGTATGTGTCCTCTATAGTTCAGATGGTTTGCCCCAGAATTGATGCTCTTTTCTTTTGTGTGTAGAACCCTTGGGGCCTTATATGCAGAAAACTAATACATGCAATTCAGAAACAAACAGAGGAAATTAAAAAAAATCACATTGATTTAACCCTCTGAGTGCCAGAGGGGTATGCAACAATGTATTGCTTACCCCTCTGGCACTTAAAGGCTTAAACCGATCTTTTAACCCATTGAGTGCCAGAAGGATATCTAACACATTGCTTTGCAATTTGTTGCACACCACTGGCAGTCAAAGGGTTAACCAAATGAATGCTATAGATCTCTTCAGTGCACTGCGTATCAGTTCAAGAGCATTGCTTTCTAATAAGACTCTTGGAGTAGTAAGTTCAAAAGAAAGTAGAGGAGTTCTGGGGCAAACCATTTGCACTATAGGGGAGAACTAAGAATTCTCATTGATTTAAAAGGTGATTTTAACTCTTTGAATACTAGAGATGTCTCCAATGCATTGTGAGACCTCTCTAGCAGTTAATGGATACAAAAAAAGAGTAGAAAAAGACAGGAGGCGCCCCTTGTGTAGACTCACACAGATCAATTGGACCTTCACCAATCACCCAAGTGATTATACTCACAAAACTAGACGCTGTTTGTTCACCTATGTGAGCTATAGCGCTCAAGGGGATTATTAAAGCTACCCTAAAACAGCAACTCTGTAGTTATCAAATGAAGATGGGTCTGCTCCTTCCCAACATGCTCTCCTCAAAGCGGTAAACCATGTAAATGCAAACAGAAAAACAGGAAGGGCGGCCAATAGTGTATTATCGCCTTTAACAAGTTGCTTCTGCCAATAGTTGTAAAAAATGGGTACTCACAATTCTGATGGTCAGTATTAGAACAATAATATTGGGTTAATTTGATTTTATACTATATATTTTTTCTATATATGAGATCAATATAATTTATATATATATATATATATATATATGTATATTATACTTTTTTTAATTTTTATTAAAATTTATACTTTACAATATTGGAGCCTTGCTGATTTTCTTGTACCTGAGTATTTCCCGGTTGGAGACGGGTATTTCTCCAAATGCGAGTAAGTCAGTCTATTTTGAACTGACCATCAGAATTGTGAGTACCCATTTTTTAGAACTATTGGAAGAAGCAATTTGTTAAAGGTGATAATACACTATTGTGCGCCCTTCCTGTTTTTCTGTTTGCTCTAGCAGTTAAACATTCCTGTCTAAATCAGTTCACTTTTGAATGGTCGCATGTAGAAGAGTGAGATTGTCATGTCGCATAGCCAATGGGCGCATGCTGCAGATAAGTGTATTGTTTTAGTTTTTGGCCGTCTTCACATCTATGAATTGTTTGTGTCCTTCCCCTGGTTCTCAACCAGTTTGTTAAGCATACGAAGGCAGCTGGAATATCTCCGTGTGCTGCAGATAATAATTCATCCTCTTCCTTCAGCCTGCTGGCCTGTGCCTTCTGCCGGATGGAGTATTAACTGCAGCACACGAAGGTGCTCCAGCTGCCTCTGTGTGCTTAACAAACGGGTTGAGAACCAGGGGAAGGACACAAACAATTCATAGAAGTGACGATGGCCAAAAAATAAAACAATACACTGCAGCATCTGCCCATTGGCTATGCGACGTGACAACCTCACCCTGTCATGCAGTGCGAGATTGTCACGTTGCGCTTTTTAGCCATGCGACCTGCTGAAAGAGTTGAATGGTCGCACGCTCTTCCGCATGCGACCATTCAAAAGGATACCTTCTAAATCAATGGGAATTTTGTTATTATTATTAATTATACTATATAATTATTATTATTCAATGAGATCATAATGTGTAATTCTAGGGCAAGCCAACGGAACTACAAGCGAGAAATAAAAATCCCCATTGGTTTTAATGTAATTTTAACCCCTTGTCTGCTAGAGATGCAAGGAATGCTTTGGAGGCTGCTCTTGTATCCAATGGGTTAAAATCACAATTTAAATCAAAGGAAATATTTGGAATGTTTATATGTCCTCTATGGTCTGATGATTTGCACCAAAATTGTTCCCCCTTTTCTTTGTGACTAAGACCCTAAGGTCCATATTCGCTAAGATATAGAGGCACAGTTCTAGAGCAAATAAATTACACCACATGGAACAAAAAAAAAATCCCTAAACTATCAATGATCTAATGGGGATTTTAAGCCTTGAATGCTAGAAAGGTCTCTTCGCAATGCGCTGGAGAACACTCTATCATTCAGAGGGTTAAGAAGTAAACGTTAACCCTCTGAGTGCCAGAAAGGTATCCAACGCATTGCAACGCGTTAAATCAGTGGCTAGGATTAAATCAGTGGCTATCTTTATTTCTTCCCTATGGTGCACTGCAGTTGGTTTGTTCAAGAACTGCTACACTGCTCTTAACCCTTTGAGTGCCCGGTGAGGCATCCAACGCATTGCACTCAAAGGGTTACACACTGCCTCGCGCACGTCTGCCATCCTCTTCACATTAAAAAACGGGATAGCACAAAATGAAGTCACCCGACAATTAGACTGGTCTAATAAGCTGTTTATATATTAGTTCAAGCAGAAAAAAAGTAATTAATGGCAGGGGCACTCCCTTCTAGCACTCAAAGGGTTACATAAATTATTTTTACGTTTGGTGTTTTGTTAACTCTTTATTAACCAGGTGAGCCCTCTAGTCCTTAAAGGGTTAACACTTTTAATGGAAAACAAAGCGTTGCTCGCTCCTCTGCCACTCAAACATTTAACCCTTTGAGTGCCCGAGGGATACGCAGCGCATTCGTACCACTTTGGCACTCATAGGGTTAAAGTCTTTTGCCCTTAGGAGCTAGACTGCAAGTTTTCACTCCCGACCAAGAAAACAAAACATGAGTTTCACCCTTTAATGTACCTACCCCATACATGCCCTCTACTGAAGAATCATTGATCCTGATAATATATGGAATCCCAGTATCCTCCATCGTTAGTTGTGCACTGGGAAGAAAATCCATATCTGTTTTAGATCCTGGTTCTAGATTTTGGAGTACTAAAGGTCCTTTCAGTCACAGATTCAAGGTTCAGCCCTCCTTTTCCTATTGCACTGACATGTCTGTTACACGAGAATCGCTGCTACCTCAGACACCTCAGTCCGCCTTACAGTAGCGCTGTGAAGTCCCTGTCTCAGGAATTTATTGTTTAGATGAGGTGGGAGGGGCAAGGGAGGAGAACCTACGACACTGAGGTATCCGCTTTGCAGGGACAGGGCTGAGTGTTTTAGAACCAGCGAAAGGAGACAAGCCTGCGAGTCAATGGCTGCGTTATTTATAAAATAAATTGGAGCGATTCTCGGGCAAACAAAGTGCAAAATGGAGGGAGGGGATTAATTTCCAGATTTCCCATAAATCTAACCGGGCCTTTTAACATCGTGAATTCTAGAGATATGTAGACCAGTGGTAATTTTTCTTTGTCCCCAATGGTGCAGATGGTTTGTCCCCAAATTGTTCAAAGTTTGTATACAATACATAGCGATATTTATACTCAGATGCAACCAGGCTACATATTATATATAGAGACGTTTAATAGATTTGAGATAAAATCTTTGATATTTGTATCCAGTATTAACCATTTGAGTGACAGAGACCCTCTGGCACTCAAAAGATTAAACACAATATTAAACATTCCTTCCAAGCTTCCCTATTTAGGACAGTCCCGCTTTGAAACCCAAATCCCTCTGTCCCTCTTGCCCACTTTGGTGTCCCTCCATGAAGAAAATCCATCTATGGGCCATATGTTCAAAAGAGTAGGGAAATAGCTTTTGTCCTTTGTAAAGACTTTTCAAAGTACAATGTTGGTGGGCTCTTTAATATTCTCAGAGAGTGTCCGTTATGATCGGAAATATGTCATTTGTCCTGGCTGAAATTGTCAACTTTAAAGACAAAACATGTCTTACCTAATAACAAAAATGTCTTAACTAATGACAAACATGTCTTAAAGGGATAGTAATACTTAAGTATTACTAATCCCTATAGTAAAGACCTACTGAAAAAAAACGTATTGCCCCCAGTGTCATCTCTTAAACCTTTCTGGTTTGAGAGATGAACGCTTCTAAAGTTGCCCTCACCCTTCCCCGCAGTCAGCATTCTAGCAGACTGCAGGGAAGAGAGTCATACGATTTTCAGACAGCTCTCCAGCACAGCCTGATCGCATTACTAAAAAAGAAAACTTTCACTGAAATGGTCTTCTACGTGTGCTTGGTTTGCAAGCACACGTAGAAGACCGTTTCAGTGAAAGTTTTTTTTTTAGTTAACGCGATCGCGGCTCTGCTGCAGAGCTGTCTGATGATCTATGAGGGGGCGGGAGAGGGCATTAGAAGCATTCATCTCTCAAACCATAAAAGTTTGAGAGATGACACTGGGGGCAATACGTTTTTTTTTTTAGTAGGGCTTTACTATAGGGATTAGTAATACTTAAGTATTACTATCCCTGTAAACTAAAGACAAAAATTCTCACATTCAGAACTTCACATTCACTCCCCTTTTTTCTTAACGTACACATTTTGTCTTTTGAAAATTATCTTCTCCTCTGTACGACACCGGAGAATAGTTTAGCCATGCTCTTTCCCCGCCCCTTTGCCTGGCAATTCTGGAGTTGTGTTGTACACAACAAACATTACTAGTTTTCTGTCGTATACTCTATAGAAAATATGTTGTTCATGCACACAATTACAAATACAGAATTTTTTTGTTATTCTCCCTTTGAACATACAGCCCTATGTTGTGTGTGTAAGTGTATCACATTGCTCCACAGCAATAAAAGTCACATTAATGTTAGTTTAAACTTCAGTATATGTGTTTACACAAAGAGATGTCAATAGGTCCAGCAACACCACCTAAAACTAAAGTGTCCCTGTGACTATGTGAAACATTGAGAGGTATGCACAAGAATGTTCTCAGTCGATTCAGTGTATGACATGTTTTACATGCAAGTTCTGTATTTTGTCTGTTGCTGTCTCTTGCTTTATATATATGTATGTTCCTCAGTCTCTAACTCCCTCTTACTATTGTTGTCTTGCAGTCACCTTCTTGTTTTTTGAGCATGTTCTGTCTTGCACACCCTTTCTCTCTGTCTCTTAGGTCTGCTCTTTCTTGTGTCTACTCTCTCTCTCACATCCATTCCAGGGAACCTTCAAGATAAGCTGACCCTGAGATCTTTGAAATATTAACCCTTGAAGATTTTCTTCATGCAGATGTTATGCACTATGTTACCTGCTTGCTTTAGTCGATCCATAAAGAACCTCTAAAGGTATAGCATTGTTTCAAAATAAAAGCAGCTCTGATTAATCTTCATAGTATTTGGGCCATCGAGAGTGTTATTTCAATAATGTCAGAGTTGTAGTTCAAGAGTAATTGAATGATAAAGTATCCTCCCTCCCGCCCCTTTTACTGATGTAACACTTCTCATCTCAGAACAGAAAGGTGGTGTCCAGATGGCTTGCAGAGAGGGCAATCTTCAGTTAGCATAAGGGAAAAACCTGAAAAACCTATCAAGGGGGGCAGGGTTTTCATTGTTCTCACAGTAAGAAGATTGCCCCTTGCTGTGAGCTGTCTGGTCTTAAGACCAGATACCACATCTGAGGAGAGGTGGCTTACACTAGGTAAAAGGGGCTGGAGGGGGAAACTTTATCATTCAAATATTCTTAAAGTACAACTCTGACAGTATTGAAATAACACTCTCCATGGCCTAAATACTATGAAGATTAATTGGAGCTGCTTTTATTTTGAAACATTACTATTCCTTTAATGTGCTACAATTTAGATAACTCACTGATTAAATACAAACAAGACACACTGGACATTTCCCCCTGCCTTTATAGTAAAAATGACAACAATTTAGAGAGTAAAGACTAGTGTTGAGCGAGCATGCTCGGCCGTTGCTCGGATCGGCTCGAGCATCGCTCTGCTCGGCACATGGCGGTACTCGTACGAGTACCGCCATGTGCTCGCCCGCCATGTTCGGGTGGCAGGGATCTGTGCCGAAGGAGGCACAGATCTTACAGACGCTCCGCTGGACCACCAGGGACTGGAGGTAGGGGACATGTGGAGATGGAAGGGGGCATTGTGGAGATGAAGGGGGACATTGTGGAGATGAAGGGGGACATTGTGGAAGGGGGACATTGTGGAAGGGGGACATTGTTGATATGAAGGGGGACATTGTGGAGATGAAGGGGGACATTGTGGAAGGGGGACATTGTGGAAGGGGGACATTGTTGATATGAAGGGGGACATTGTGGAGATGAAGGGGGACATTGTGGAAGGGGGACATTGTGGAAGGGGGACATTGTTGATATGAAGGGGGACATTGTGGAGATGAAGGGGGACATTGTGGAAGGGGGACATTGTGGAAGGGGGACATTGTTGATATGAAGGGGGACATTGTGGAGATGAAGGGGGACATTGTGGAAGGGGGACATTGTGGAAGAGGGGCATTGTGGAGATGAAGAGGGGCATTGACCAGGCACCCTCCCCTCATCAGAGCAGGGGGTGCCTGGTGTAATGCTCGTGTCCTCCCATTGAATTCAATGGGGCTCGGGTGCTCGGCCGAGCACTCGAGCCTCCGGCGGTGCTCGGTCAGAGCACCCGAACACCCGAGCATCGGGGTGTTCGCTCAACACTAGTAAAGACACATTTGATGGGGCAAATCATACAGTAGGTTACACAGGATAGAGCACACATGACTTCTCCAGTGATATCACTTCTCCAATCCCTATGTTATTCTATGGAGCCAATGCACATTTCTCCAACTTTGGAGATCTTAGTGCATTGGCTCCATAGAATAAAATAGGAACTGGAGAAGTGATATCACTGATATGTTTTATCACCTCTATATAATGCCATAGTGCATAAAATTCCCTGATAATTTGACACTTTACCTTAAGACCTTGAGATCTGGGTCAAAACCCTAAGTCTCAGGGTCAAACCTAAGAGTTCCCAGATATGCGCTCATCTTCTATCTAACTTGCTAGCAGGGGTTATTTTCTAAAAAGAAAGGTGCCAGATCCCCCTATTCTTGGTGAACAAAGTGTCAGTCTCTCTTGTGTGCATGCTCTCTTGAATATTCTCTCTTTTGAGTGTGTTGAGTGTGTAGTCCCTCTCTCGTGCACTGCCTCTTTTATGCTCTGCCTTGCGCTCATGCTGCACTCTCTTACATGCACGGTCTCTTTCCTGCTCTGTCTTGCGTGCATGCTATCTCAGTCTTGCATGTGCTTCCTCTCTTGCATATGAGATCTCTTATGTGAGGTATTTCACTGTATGTTTCTATACATTAATTTCTCCATGTCTGACTGTATTTCTGTGCCTGCCTCTATATCTGTATGTATGTCTTCATCTGTATCTGTCCATTTCTACTTTATCCATGGGGTGATGGGAACTGAAATACTGCTGCATGCTGCCCATTCCTTTTTTCATCTGCAGGTGTTTTCCGTTAACAGGCTGGGATATCTGTGACATTGAAACATTTGGGGGTTTTGCACTAAGGTAAGATAAAGAAGTGATAATGCAGAGATGACTTCTCCAATGATATCACTTGTCCAGTTCATATGTAATTCTATGGAGCCTAGTCACTAAGATCTCCAGAGTTGGATAAATATTAGTGCATTGGCTCCATATAATAACATAGGAACTGGAGAAGCAATATCAGTGGAGAAGTCATGTATGCTTTATCACCTCTTTAAATTGGCATGGTTAGTTTTTTACTGCAGGAAATAGAAGAGAACCTAGAAAATCAAGACTACAAATCCCAAAATGCATTCACTCCAATACCTTTCTTCTGACTCCCTTGGGTATGTGCAGCAGGGACACAGGAGCATATTATGTGACTTTCCCTACTATATATTTTGAATTGGTCAAGCATGGCTAACCCCTTTGGTGACAGAGAGGTTTCTAAAGCATTGATTTGCAATGTGTGTGAAACTTCTCTAGCATCTAAGGGGTTTAAAATGAAAAAATTAACATGGTCCTGGCCTTTTCTATCTGTCTTTTTAAAAATTTTGCCTTATCATGAGTCTGTTTCGAACCAGGGTTGAATAAGTACCTTAATTTCATAAAATAATAATAATTTTAAAAAATCCTCAATTTTTTAAAAAATTTTGTATTTAAACCATATTTTATTATACACCATGCTTGATAAGTGAATTAAACTATATACAGATTATTTTAATTAAGATATAGCTGAAATATATTTTATCATGACATAAGGATTATAAATTGTATTTTACAGTGTGAAACAATATATTCATATACTGTTTAAGGAAATTTTAGTAATGAGGTGCAGTAGTTCATGGATTAGACACCCAGTCCTATGAGGTTTTAGAGGATTTTGTATAGTTTATATAGGTTAATCTTTCTGTCCATCCAATTGGGACTCATTGCTCAGTCTACAAGATCAAATCATGAAAGCTTAGTCTCACAGTTCGCAAAATGTGGTCTCCAGAGATTAATCCTTTCAGTGCCAGAGGGGTACGCAACGCATTGCAAAGGGGTTAAAAAATAAATACATCTGAATAAATAATATTTCATTTGAAGAAGAAAAAATGGGGATCTACTAAAAGAGCATGGCAGAAATCCCTTCAAATATTAATGATTATATTGTTGTTTATGATACATAAAAGAATTGGAATCTCTGAATGTCAGAGAGGTATCCATTGCATTGCATTTCAATGCATTGGACACCTATCTGGCACTGAAACTGTTAATAACAAAATAATAGTTTTTTCTGATAAAGCTGTAAACTAGTCTGAAAATGTGTGTTATACAAATTAAAATTACATCGTTGGTATTAAAGGACAGTTATAACAAGTAAAAAGGTGTCAATAAATGTGTTTAAAAAGCAACCAGTATAGTACCCTATAGGCAAGTCTGCTTCCCGTGGGAGACCTGCTGATGAAGCTGGGGCTGCATTGTGACTTTCTGGGGACCAAGAGAAGAGCACAGTGGAGGTTTGAAATGATATGCCTTGTGATCCCATGTGAGAAGAATGACCTAGGTCTGAAGTCTCAAACTGTAAGTTACACAGTTCAGTTTCCTTGACAACGAGCCTCAACAGGTCTTTGGGTACTGCACACGCAAACCAGGAGTTAGTGGTTTAGAGCTACAGACTTCCAGATGGCTTAGGAGGAAGCAGTTTTCTGACCCCTTCTCCCCACAACAGTTGATTGAAGCTCATTTGAGAAGTCTAGTAAAAATGAACAAATTTACATTTAATAGGAGGACATAGATATTAGTCCTTCTTATACCAGTCAGGTAAAACCATATAATTAGTGCGTGTAACAGAAGGATTAAAGAGGAACTAACACTGAATATAAAGTGCCCCCCAAATCATTATGCAAATAGCGATAACATATCCATACTAGTGTTACCCTGAATAAGTCTGTCATTATTAATAAACCCAACTCATTCCCAGGTGCACAGCTAAGCATCTTGCTGTGCCGGCATCTGTGAGTCTGTGCCATCAGTACGTTCCTGTACCTTAAGGTACAATGCAGCTCCTCCAAGAGGAGACCAGGACGGACAGTGCAGGTGCACAGATGTCTATTTGGCAAGATAGTAACAGAGTAACATAGTAGATGAGGCTGAAAAAAGATATGCATCCATCAAGTCCAGCCCTGTTGATCCCGAGGATGGCAAAAAAGCCCACTGGAGCCATTTCCAGTCTAGCCCCAAGTGGAGGGGAGAAAATGTATTCCTTCCTGACTCCAATTGGTAGTCGAATACTTCCCCGGATCAATATCCTATATGCTTTGAAGCAATCTGTCATAAGATGTCTGCACTGATGCATGTTTGTGCATCTGGGAACAAGTTGGATTTATCAATAACACCGGACTTATTCAGGGTAATACTAGTATAGATATACCTATCGCTATAGGCATAATGATTTGGGGTGCACTTTATATTCAGTGATAGTTCTGCTTTAACCTAGGCAGCAGTCCTTCATACAGCATACAGATATACTGCATCTATTTATATATTTTTACATAGTATCTACATTTGCCTTTTTTTTACAGATTGTGATCACCATTTAGGTATTTATTTATTTCACACACCTTTTCTGCCTGAGAGTCATCACTACAGAGTTAGTTTCCACTCGTATCTCTTTAGAATCATGTAATGAGTTTCAAGACAAAAAAATGTTACTGTCCTTCTACAGACAATAGAGATCCAATAAAAAAAACACCTGTAAATAGATACTCCTCACTGTTAGATGAAAAATATGTGTCTAGGCAAGTCCTTCTGTAAAACAGATTAATAATTATTTCCTACAAGGGAACAATTGTCCTTTAAGGTTATAACAAACAGAAATAATTCATTTTTTATATAGGACATTATTATTCACATTTAAACAATTATAAAATCAAGTTTTATTAACCATATATAAAAAAACATTCTTTATAGCTTATACTATTGATGTCCAATGGTGGCACTGCTCCTATCTTTCTAGTTGTGATGCATTATATTCTAAAGTTTACCCCTCCCGCCCCTTTTACCAACGTCTGTGTTCTGGCTGTAGAACTGAAAAAGGATCGCAACGAAGGACAATCAGTGGCATAACAATAGGGGTCACAAGCAACCGGGCCCGTCACTCCAGGGGCCCGGCCTCCCCCTGCGACCCCACCGCCTGGCGCCCACAATATTCTGATAAGCGGATCTCCCTCAGGAACTCTAGTAATGCTCTGCATTATGAGAGGACCGTGCAGGAGCTCCATCTGCATTCGGCATAGAGGTCTGTGCAGAAGGAGGCACAGACCTCTACTGCCATGCCACTGGACCACCAGGGTGGTAGGAGATTGGCAGTGTGGGGGCAATGTGGAAATTGGGGGCAATGTGGAGATGGGGGCAGTGTGGTGACAATCTGGAGATTGGGGGCAATGTGGAGATAGGGGGCAATGTGGTGGCAATGTGGAGATTGGGGACAATGTGGAGATGGGGGGGCAATGTGGTGACAATGTAGAGATGGGGGCAATGTGGAGCCAATGTGGAGATTGAGGACAATGTGGAGATGGGGGGCAATGTAGTGGCAATGTGAAGATGGGGGGCAATGTGGAGCCAATGTGGAGATTGGGCACAATGTGGAGGTGGCCAGTGGAGATGGCCAATGGGGGGGCCAAAGTGGTTGAGGGGGGACAATGTAGTCAGGGAGCCCATGGCAATTCTTGCACCAGGGCCCGGTGGCTTCTAGTTACGCCTCTGGGGACAATCTTGTATCAGAATAAGGAAAAACCTTCCTCATTTCTGCTTATTGACCATATGTAACAAACCAGCCAACCAGAGAGTCAAAAGAATCTCTTCAGGTGTACAGAGTCCTGGGTCTCATCCTATATAATAATTTGCTAAGTTGTGTGTAACCCCTGACATGCGCAGTAGACACTGCTGCACGTGCGGCAGTCATGCGCAGTACAGACTGCCCGCGCCACGGCTGATACAGAGCAGGGCGCTCCGAAGGAGCGTCCTGCTCTGTATCAGCCGTGGCGCGGGCAGTCTCTGCTGCGCGTGACTGCCCCGCGACCGGCTGCCAGAGGCACTGTGGCCCGTGTAACGGGCTCTTCAACTAGTAACCAATAAACACTTATTTCTCCCACTCACTGACCGGCAGTTCATGTGGCAGGAGGCACTTACACCGCATAGCACTTACTCCTTCAGTGCTCCACCTACCTTCCTCTAGACTGTAAGCGCTAATGAGCAGGGCCCTCTAATTCTTTTGTTTTCCATGTTCCATTTGTACTGTTTAATGTCTTTGTATGTCTTATTCCTATTGTACAGCACTTCTGAATAAGTTGGCGCTATATGCATAAGGTATAATAATAATAATAATACATCCTATTTAATAATTCGCTAAGTTGTGTGTAACCCCTGACATGCGCAGTAGACACTGCTGCGCGTGCGGCAGTCATGCGCAGTACAGACTGCCTGCGCCACAGCTGATACAGAGCTGGGCGCTCCGAAGGGGCGTCCAGCTCTGTATCAGCCGTGGCGCGGGCAGTCTGTGCTGCGCATGACTGCCCCGCGACCGGCTGCCAGAGGCACTGTGGCCCGTGTAACGGGCTCTTCAACTAGTAACCAATAAACACTTATTTCTCCTACTCACTGACCGGCAGTTCATGTGGCAGGAGGCACTTACACCGCATAGCACTTACTCCTTCAGTGCTCCACCTACCTTCCTCTAGACTGTAAGCGCTAATGAGCAGGGCCCTCTAATTCTTTTGTTTTCCATGTTCCATTTGTACTGTTTTATGTCTTTGTATGTCTTATTCCTATTGTACAGCACTTCTGAATAAGTTGGCGCTATATGCATAAGGTATAATAATAATAATAATAATACACTATTGCATTTTAATTGCAGGATACTGTTAGTCAACTGTGCATACTTAGATGCAATACTGACACTCTTTTTGAGTGTAGTGGTCCAGGCAAGTTTATATATAAGTTTCCTAATCTGTTTCCCCTTTACTGTTCAACCTATGTCATGGGGATTATAGGTCAACCTCATTTTGTAATGGTGCATTGCCCTGCTGGTGATAACAAAAAGTTCTGGGTCAACCTGACATGAACTGGCTGAAAATTACAACTTCCCTATCTTCACCACTGTCTCTGTCCTTCCCATTTTCCACATTATCTTTGTTCACCCTTATCTGCCACTCTGTCAAGTAAGATTACCTGCTATCTTCTATAAGGAAATCCAGGATGTTAACAGCATACTTTAAAATTCCTGAAGGACAGAATATTATGCCCCTAAAAGAGGACATCCTGGAAATTATAGACATCTGGTAATCCTAGCCAAGCCACTGATTTCCTTCTCCCTTCTCTCATCAACAGCTGTGCATCCATCCTATCAGTCAGAAGCTGTTGAATGTGTGAGCACTCACACGTGTCCTACATTCAGCAGCAATTTAGGTCGTCATGCCACTCAGCCAACAGAAGTTTGTTCATTTGTATACCATGAGACACATGGATGTTGGTTGAAGTTCTAAGAACTGGGGCAATTCTGCAGCAAATAAACAATCCCGAAATTCAAAATTATTTCAATGGAACTTTGTGAGCCACAAATTCTGCTTTGTGTTTCTGATACTCAGATGGTATTAGATGCTGATTCATGCTATAAACTGAAACAGGTGTGAAAGTGATTGTAGTCTGGGACTGTAGAGGGTGAAATTTATTTTTGATTGCTGGTATGTAACTGGTGGTTTTCTGCTATATAAAGCAGAGGTAGAGTGAAGTCTGTAAACTGTAAGCTGAAACAATCTATACTATAGGATATCTGTGGTGAACTAAGTATAATAACACTTTCTGTTA
Source organism: Rhinophrynus dorsalis (assembly GCA_037306005.1). Classification (NCBI taxonomy): domain Eukaryota; kingdom Metazoa; phylum Chordata; class Amphibia; order Anura; family Rhinophrynidae; genus Rhinophrynus; species Rhinophrynus dorsalis. The sequence goes on from CM074718.1 coordinate 529,171,197, forward strand.
CTTGTGTTATGTTAGTCTGAGAAGGGTGGGGGTAAGATGCAAAAGCTTATTTCCTTTCCCTTAAAGATGTGCCATTGCTTACAGTTTGGGCCTGTGGTGGGTGTGTTTCTTTTTGAGTGCTGGGGTGTAATTGGTGACTTCCTGTTATATAAGTAGATGTGATTCTTGCAACAGTGAAAGTGCAGCAGTGGGGCAAGTGCTAGGAATTTAAACAATAGAGGTATTCAAATACAGGGGATTAAACAGAGGAGTAAATATTAATTTTAATGTGCATATAATTTTGTTTCTGTTTGCCTTGTAACTTGCAGTAACTAGCATAATATGAGTGGTAGCTAGGGTGACCACATCTCCATTCTGCCATTCAGGAACACTGCTGAGATGACAGCAGCAGAGTACTTGTCTTCAGTGCAGCTATGTGAGAGGAAAATCTGTACATCACCTGTCAACCTGCTCTTTCTCCAGGGCACCACAGAGTTCTAAACACTAGAGGGAGAACTAACCATTAACTGCTGTGACAGAAAGCAATGCCTGTGATGGCTACAAGATAATGTACATCACTCCCAAAGCCTTAGAGTAGCATTATACTGCACCACTAGTGTTTAGAGCTCCAGGACTATCCTGGGCAATCAGGCACACGTGGTCACCCTAGTGGTAGCAAAACTGTCTGTTTAAAGAGATAGCAGTGCTATGACAAAAAGTCATATTTGCTAAACTTTATACTTTTTATAATGCTGTTTACCTTTGCAATTGTCCATATCAGTGCAGTCTTCTTTTAGTTTTAATTTAATGTTTCCCCCTCCCGCCCCTTTTCCTTATGTCACGCAGCGTATCCTTATATCCGAAAGCCAGTCTAGACATTAGTTCTCCTTACAGTCTTTTTTGCCCCTCCCACTTTCATTCCTGAACAAAAAATGATCACTTGAGCAGCAAAGTGTTTTGTGACCAACATCTGGTTCACAAACAGGTTATGAAATCATGGATTAAGGGAATCCTCTTAAATCAGGGCACTATAATCCTACATAATAATTTGCTAGAATGTTTGTCAGAAGCTGCCATGAGCAGTAGAGACTGCCCAAATGCACGGATTGCTGGGAGTTCTGTTCTGGGAGTTCTGTGCTGGGAGCATTCTGTGCTTTCAGGCAGTCTCTCCAGTGCATGACTGCATCGGCGGCAGGACGCAGAACAGGACCGGCCTCTTCACCTCAAAGGGTTAACATCACCCGAATCTTGGCCTGTGTACACGGGCTTTTACACTAGTATTGCATAATGATGGTGAATACAGCTAAGACTCTGTGATGATCAGTTCAACCCAAGAAGATCCTGAGACGTGCATTTTCTGTAACAGACACAGGAAAATAGGGTGGAAATATCTGAAAGGTAGCCTTCAAATGTTTCTGAAACACAGGGCCATAATCACAAAGGAATGGAGGATCTATTATTTATCATACAGGACAAATTCAGATTCCTCAATTTATTAGTGATGTAAATGGGGCTTGTAACCCTGGAATGTCAGAGAGTTCTCCAACTTATTGCTTGTGTCTCTGACACATTTATTCATCCCTATGGTGCAGGCGGCTTGCTCCAGAATTGTTCCTCTTTTCTTCTGTGCTGAAGGCCCAGAGTCTTAAATGATAATGTTCTGCTCACAGTTAAATTAAACATATTCATTCATCAGTGTAGAATATCCAGTCACCCTGGCAAATATACCCTCCAAAATTTCACAAATAAAAACAGGCCCACTCACAGCATGTACCTTCATATAATTCTCTTTGTATAATCAATTAAAAGCCACAACATGCAGCAACTGTGTGCATGGAACTGGTAATAGGTAATAGTGCCTGAGTTTTCCTTGGTTTAATATCGAAATGGCACCTCCTACATGGCGAGTATCATTACGTTGAGCTCAGAACATTGCGGGTGTCAAAATGGTACCTGCAAGATGTTGCAGTTCAAAATGTTGCCAGGTGAGGATCTGTTGGGTTAGTGTGTACTAGCTTGATATTTCACTAGTGAGACATTTTTCACCATCACTTGCAGAATGAACCCAGGACCTAACCTAACCTAATGTAACAGACAGTAACTGACACTTACCTGGCAACATTTTTATACACACAGTGTTGCAAGCTAGCCTTAATGAGGCTCGCAATGTAGGCGGTGCCATTTCAATAGGATATCAAGACAAACTCAGTCACAGGAGTGATCACAGATGTACACTGTAATGAGAATTATTTTACAGGATCCAAAAATATTTTGTCATGTAAAGAAAATGTCATTATTAGCCTACAGCTCTCTTTTCCTTCTGTGCTCATGTTGTTTTATAAGCTACATGATAAGGTAAGATACTAGACATACAAATTGTTACATTTACAGGGTATGTATTTAAATGGTCACTATTACATAAAAATCCCCTAATATTGCTTTTTTTTAATTTATACATTATGCTAATTAAGTCATACAGTATATGCCCAGTTATAGCCCTACATTGCTTCCCCCCAATTACTGTCACTGCATTGCTGAGCAATGTCAGCGAGGGAGGGAGGTAGTGTAGGTGTAAGACAGGAAGTGCCTGCGCAATATGCTTTAATTAGCATAATAAGTATATCTAAATAACACAAAATGAGTTTCCTAAATAAAAAATGGCTAATACAACATATAGTGTTGGAAGCAGTCTTTTAATTTATTTATTCTGTAGTCCTTCAGGAATGTCAAATGACTGATGGTAATTTACTGGCTAGATGTGAGTCTAGATAGAAACTTGAGTTAGTATAACCTATGATAGTCTATCTTAATGAATATGCATTGGAACACAATCCCTGTTTGGTATAATAATTTCAGAACTGATGAGTCTAAAAGGGGAAGAGACTGGGAGGGAGGGTAGGGCCCAGGACCGGATTGACATCTCAGGAGCCTGTAGGCACAGAAATCTGAAGCGCCCCCCCCCATTGGCCATCTCCACTGGACACCTCCACAATGCTTCTAATTTCCACATTGCCCCCATCATCTCCATATACCATATTGCCCTCACATTGCCCCCCATTGGCTCCATATTGCCCCCATCATCTCCATATGCCATATTGCCCTCACATTGCCCCCCATCAGCTCCATATTGCCCCAATCATCTCCATATTGCCCCCATCATCTCCATATACCATATTGCCCTCACATTGCCTCCATCAGCTCCATATTGCCCCCATCATCTCCATATACCATATTGCCCTCACATTGCCTCCATCAGCTCCATATTGCCCCCATCATCTCCATATACCATATTGCCCTCACATTGCCTCCATCAGCTCCATATTGCCCCATCATCTTCATATACCATATTGCCCGCACATTGCCCCATCAACCCAATATTGCCCCCATCATCTCCACATTGCCCCCATCAGCTCCATATTGCCCTCACATTGCCCCCCATCAGCTCCATATTGCCCCCATCAGCTTCAACTTGCCCCCATCAACTTCATATTGCACATTGCCCCCCCCCCCCCAGTGTCCATTTCCTACCTCTTCCCTGGTGGTCCAGTGGCAGGAAAGGTCTGTGCCTCCTCCTTCTGCACAGACCTATAGCTGCCAGAGCTCCGGCGTGGTGTAATCTTCAGTAATGCAGAGCGCTGGGAGATGATGTAATCTCCCAGCATCTGTATTACTAAAGACCTGACGAAGGAGCTCAGCAGCTACAAGTCTGTGCCGAAGAAGGCACAGACCTGTCTTCACCATGTTGCGGCTCCGGGCGGCAGGGGAGGCATATAAAAAACAAAACAAAAAAACACAACATGACCCAGTGTCAGGCGCCCCTCTGTGGGGTGCGCCTGTAGGCATATGCCTACTCTGCCTAATTATAAATCCGGCCCTGGTAGGGCCCACATACTATTCCTAAAACCCAATACTGTATATGGCATTACATAATGAGGCTGGGGTACTAAGAGGAAATGGGACAATTCTGGCGCAAACCAACTGCATCATAGGGGACAAATAAACATTAATTCTGATTTAAATGAAGAGTTTTCTAGCATTCAACAGATTAACAGCTCCATAAAAATAAATCAGAATTTTGTAAATGAGTTTGTCCTCCATGATGCAATTGGTTTGCACCAGTTTTACTTCGTATATCAGCCTCAGGGCTCGATTTAAAGGCAGCCGTTAGCAAAAAAAATCACTAACGGGTGCATTAAGTGTCATGTTGCAATTCAAAGATCAGTCTAAACAACAGCTAACGGCAGTTGCAGAATCCTAACGGCCAATACACTTACGTGCATTCAGACGAATGGAACAACATACCCCAGAGCTATTCAAAGGCTTGCGGTACTGATAACGGCTGAAAAAAAGACACACCTAACAGCTAAAAGTTAAGACCCACTTTTCACACACGTTAGACACTTAACGGCCAAAACTAAACACCCGTTACAGAGGAAAAGACACAAAAGGCTTACCGCACAACCATGTAAATGGGAAAATTAACCCGTGCAATGCCAAAACAACACAAAAACATGCACACACAACACAAATCACTACACACACACAACAACAAGCAACACCACAGGGACAATGACACACAAAAAAACAACAACACAACATGGCACGGAACAATGGGGGTCATCACACAAAGCGGACCCTGCAAATACAAGCTCACCTGGGCAACATCAACACGCGACCTGCACCCCATAACTGCACGCCCGCAAATGGCACACACAGAACATGCACAACACACCACATCTTATAACACACACACACCTGCTAACACTTACCTGGACACAAACAACCCACCATTGGTCAGCACTCACCTCATCACCACACCTACACAACGCCCTAGCAAGTACTTAAAGGGACAACTCAACACACTCACTTGTGGCTTGTTTCCCACTCAGGGAGGGAGAGAGAGAGAGATAAAGAGAGAGAGAGCTAGAGAGAGAGAGGTAGAGAGAGAGAGAGAGAGACAGATAGAGAGAGCAAACAGTATGTTGGGTTACATATTGTTGCGAAGACTGCGGAGAAGGCGTGCAAGGGAGAGAGCTAGGGAACATCAGCAACCTCCAAGCACGCCTCATCAACAGCCTTCACCTGTTGCAAGTGAGGAGGCTCTGGCTCAGCAGCCACACAGGAGTCCATCCCCACCTGGAGGGCACAGGATGTATAGACGACCACCAAGGCCCAGGGTATACCGCCCAAGGGTCACACTCTTTGGAATGGCTGATGACGAGGTCATTGATCGCTACAGGTTGAGGCCTGACAGCATCATTGCCTTGTATGAGGTCATCAAGGAGTAGGTGGATCCCATCTACATCCACAACCATGCCCTAACTGGCTTGCAGAAACTACTCTGTGCCATACACTTCATGGCAAGCGGGGCCTTCCAGTCCACTGAGGGTTACGCATCTGGCATGTCACAGGCCACATTCTCCAGAGTGCTGGCCCAGGTCCTGCCAGCCCTCAAAAGCAAGGCCAGTACCTATATACATTTTCCCACCACCGACATGGACTGGATACACGTCAAGCAGGCCTTTTACGCAAAGGGAGGCATGCCCAGGGTCATGGGTGCTATAGATTGCACCCATGTCCGGATTAAGGCCCCAGCACGTGACGCACAGATATTCATCAACAGGAAGAACTTCCACTCCATCAGCGTGCAGATGGTGTGTGACAGCAACATGAGGATCATGAATGTCTGTGCAAAATATCCTGGCAGCACACATGATGCATACATTCTACAAAACTCCACAGTCCACAGAGATTTTGAGAATGGAACCTTTACAGGGGGATGGCTAGTGGGTGAGTTCACAAAACAAAATCACACCACATACACAGGCGTACACACCACTCTGCTCAGCATGCACCTGACCCACAGCTACTACGTCCACCACACAAAACATCATTCACACAACATGTGCTCCCTGTTTCACCATGTCACTCACATTACACAGGTGATGCTGGCTATGGATGCAAGTCCTGGCTACTGACCCCTCTGGCCAATCCCCAAACACATGCCCAGGAAAGCTACAACCAGGCTCATGCCAGAACGAGGAATGCTATTGAGCGGACATTTGGGCTTCTCAAGTCAAGATTCCGATGTCTGGACCACTCTGGGGGAGCACTGCAGTATGCACCGGCTAAGGTGTGTGACATCATTGTGGCGTGCGCAATACTGCACAACATCGCAGTGGACACCAGGCTGCTGGAGCACATCCCGGACCCCCCCATACAGGAAGTGGCCATGGACATCGGGCATGTGGAGGAGACCATGAGAGGGGCACAGATCAGAGACAGGCTCATCACGGAACACTTCACCTGTGAGTATAACACATGCATGCAAACAATCCATGCAAGTCCCCCATCAGTCCTGTGACACTAACCACACTGCACATTTTGTTCTGTCTCACCCCACAGGAACAGTGACACAGCACTGCACTGGCAGTGGACGTGGAAAATTGTGTGTGTGGACTCAACAACCATCCTCCATTCCACTCTCCGCGTTGACATACAGACCCCAAGGATATCACGCACACCCCCAGGAGAAACAAGGTACAACATATTACCCATGTTCATCACCTTACACGGCTTGATTGACAGCAACTAACTGGATATGCCATGATTATAGCCTGAACAACCATGCTAGCCCAGTAGCGAAAGAGTATTATCTAATGATATGCATTAGAAGGGACATCAGACTCAATATGGGACCTGTACTGTGCTACAGCTGAGAAGAGCAGCACAGGGGTGGATGTACAGTGGTATGGGCACACAATGTAGAGGTCATGAGACGTAGATCAGATTACCAGGGACTCCATGCTGACCTGTGAGTGTGCAGACATATGTGCCCCTGACATGAATACACACATCAACAAATGTGTCCTAACAGTTCCATGGAACAAATGACATTGGGCTGCCACTGTCACTTTCACAGTGGCAGCACAATGTCATTACTTCCATGGAGCTCTCAGAACACTTGTTAATGTGTGTATACATGTCAGGGGCACATATCCATAGGGCTGATGCACATGTCCTTAGTTCCCCACAGAATTGGTTACAGATGAGTACACAACACATTGTCAAGCAATGGTTTGTGCACTCACCTGTAACTGTGAAAACTGAGGGGATGAAAAAGACTAAATTGTTGTTGCTTGATGATCAGTTCAGGTCTACTGCTCCAAATCCTGTCCTCTTGTCCCGCAGGCATCCGTAACATGATCCATCCTTGAACTGAAGATCTTCCATGTGACTGGATTGATGTCTTGACAACACCTTCATGAAGATCACCCCTTGCTGTTTATGGTGATGTTGTTGGTGATGCAAAGTTTGACCTGAGGTTCACACAAACCTCTACTGGAACATTCTCATAGAGACACAGAAAACACTAATTATTGAGTGTTTTAACCTGTACAGTTAGGATGCTCAGCTACAGAGTTGTCAAACCTCATGGACAACACATGAGCAGGGCAGCAGTGTTACTGAAGTATTACGATTTAGTTTCAAAGTACATTTAGTGTTCTCATACAGGTGTTCAATGCATATAGGCAATACACACACAAAACACATGTACATTCTAATGTACTTTGAGACATAATAAAGATGAACCATCACCATTCTATATGTGTCTGTAGGAGGATATATTTGAGAACACATATGTCAATGTGTTACCACACCCAGGGTAGAGTATGCCCCATACATGGAAAGGCATCACCCACATCACAGGAGTCCACCACTTGTTTGCCAGTGAGTGGACTCTGTGATGTATCACAGTATGCACCAATGTGTAGTGGGAGTGATAAAGAGGTGATACAGGGGACATACTTCCACAGTGAATACCTGTCCACAGTATCTGTATTGCTCAGTATAATCCATGTTCTGAGATTTTGCTCCACTTTGACATATCTCAGTACATGGGCTAACGAACAACCAGACTAAGTGGACATGTGTTATCACTGGTGAAGTCTGTTACACCCTTAGGGAAACAGCAACTCAACTTACAGGAGACCCCAATGCTCAGCCCAGGATATCAATGTGTGTGCTACACATTGAAATCCTAGGTTAAAAACATTGGCTTCCCCAGTACGTCAGTTGCACAATGAGTGTGTGAATCCAAGACAAAATGGATACATGTCCCATTTATCTATCCTGCTTATAATGTCCCTGCTAAGTCACAGAGCTGTTTGTCTGGTTATCCCATTAACCCACTGAGTGCAAGAGTGGTCCCCAACGCATTTCTTTACAATGCGTTGCCTACTACTCTGGCACTCAAAGGGTTAAACACAACATATAATGTAGACAAATGTTCAGTGTTGTACAATTTGTTGTGCTAAGGGGTATGTTTTGGTGTTCAAATTCAACACACAACACCGCCATATAACACAGTGGTGTAATATGGCTCCAGGGATGTATTACAAGTTGAATTTGTACAACGGTGTGTGTGTGTGAACCCATGTTGTAGCATCCCACTAACATTTCACCCAGGCAGAGGTTGTGTTCACTGCATTGTATGGCAATGCATTGGAGACAACCCTGCCACCCAATCCATAACTGAAGACACAACAGATCAGACAGGAATACAAAAAAAAGGTTTTTTTATTGAGGGGAAAGTTGACAGGTTGGGCCTTTCATTTTTTCCTTTTTGGGTGGGGGGCCTTAGCCTGGGTGCCAGAGGTGGATGCCCTTTTTGAACTCCTGGTAATCCTCTGCCCCCTAGGTGTGGCTTCAGGGGTAACACTAGAGGGGGTGGTGGTTGCAGTAGACCCCTCAGTGGAACGCAAGTTCTCCCTCTCCATCCTCAGGTTCTCCCTGCGGTTTATCTCCCTCAACTCCACAAGGTCCTGAGCTGCTGGAGTAGTGTATTCCCCCTGGACACCTCCGACTCCAAACCTTGGATCCTGCTCTCCAATTGAGCAATGTTCCTTCTGGATTGCCTCCTGCTCCTTGTAATGTTGTTGTCAGTACTCCTGCTCGACCAGAGTAGTCTCCTCTGCAGGGCCATACACTCCACCTCCATCCCTGTGAGGCGTGCGGTGCTGGAGGTGGATGTGGCCGGTGTCACAGGTGCTGCTGTTTCCTCTGCTGCTGAGGGTGCTGAGTCTTCTGCTGCTGAGGGTGCTGTTTCCTCTGCTGCTGAGGGTGCTGTTTGCTCTGGTGCTGCTGGAGGTGCTGTTTCCTCTGCTGCTGAGGGTGCTGAGTCTTCTGCTGCTGAGGGTGCTGTTTCCTCTGCTGCTGAGGGTGCTGTTTGCTCTGGTGCTGCTGGAGGTGCTGTGGCTGCCGGTGCTGCTGGAGGTGCTGTGGCTGCTGTGACAGCTGTTGGAGTGGCTGGTGCAGATGATGGGCACATGCCCACCACATCAAGTGACTCCGAGCTGCCCAATGATGTGTGTGTTGGTGGAGGTGTGAAAATGTCCCTGGGTACGGGGCGCTGGGGCTCACCAATCAGGCCCAGGGTGGGTAGTCCAGTGGCCATGGGTCATATGGTGGCCACTGATAGGTGCTTGGACCCCGCCTGGGATCATACCTTGGGGCATGCTGTGGAGCCATCCAGGAGGGTGGGTTTAACTGGGAGGCATATGGCCCATATTGGGTGGTGGCCACTGTCCCTGGCAGCCATTGCCTCCCTGGCGGTGGTGGTGCTGCTGATGGAGGGTAGTAGCTGGTGGAGGTGGCTGGATGGGTCCACCTCTCCTCCTGTTGCATCCAGCCACTGTACTGGGGAGGTGCAGCTTGTGGTGGTGCAGCTTGTGGTGGTGCAGCCTGTGGTGGTGCAGCTTGAAGGGGTGCAGTAGGTGGTGGTGCAGCCTGTGGTGGTGCAGCTTGAAGGGATGCAGTAGGTGGTGGTGCAGCCTGTGTTGGAGGGGATGGTGATGGTGGGTAAGGTGACCACCGACTGGTCCCCTCCTCTGTGTCCTCCTCACTGGGGGGTGACATTGCCTCCTCCACTGTCTCCCGCTGGGCTTGAGGGCCGTAAGCTGTGTGGAGAAATAAGATGTTGTGATTAGTGACCTTAGCCATATGTTTGTGGAGACAGTTATACTTTGATATGTGGTGAAGAAAATTATATGTGCTTGGGTTAATCCCCCTGGGTAAACAAGGGTACACCCACTGCTGAAAGGTGTTGTTTGAGTTATTACAGGTGAAGGTTTCATTTTGAGGTGCAATATCACAGTGGGCCGAAATAGTACAGTGGGGCTGTTGCAACACCTTCCCATGTTGATATCTGGTCCCTGTACCAGAGCTGTCCACATGATTGTGTAGTAACAGCACCACTGTACAATTTCAGGCCACTGGGGTATTGGCCCTGACATATCCATTTCTGAGCTGTGATACCTTTTGAATCAACACACCTTTCAACAGTAGGAATACCATTGTTTAACTCGGGGGAGGGGGGTGAATCCAACAACATATATTTATCTTCACAACTTGTAGGGATGGCTATCCCTCCAGGGGGATGGCAAAGGTTAAGTTCACCTTGATGTCATATTGTAGACATTGTGAAAACAGTTGTTGTTCGCTGTTAGTCCTATCCCTCCTACCCTCATGGTTGTTCAGATATTGCTGTATGTGACAGATGGAGATTTCAGTCATTATTTGTCCACACGAGGGCTTTTCAGCAGAGCCCAAATCGCCCCATTTAGAGAACAATACTTAACTGGAATGGTGTACAGAGTGTGCCTGGTTTGCAAGCACACTCTGTGGACCATTCCAAAGAGGTATTTATCTCGAAATGTTGCGACTTTGGCTCTGCTGAAGAGCCTCCGTGTGGTCAGATGATAGATATCTCCACCTGTCACACAGAGCAATATCTGTATAACCATGAGTGTTGGAGGGATGGGACTTAGATCAAGACACATCTGTTAACGATGGCAATGATATGACATCTTGATGACATTACCCATTGCTATCCCATTACAGTGACACACAAGTAGAAATGGTCATATATGTATGTGGATATGTACCCTTCATATGGATAGAGTAATAACCTTCCAAGATGTGAAGCCAGAGAGAAGTTCAGTAGGTGTGACTGTCGTACTGGCTATACATGTGCACCCATCCAACATGACATTGTATTGATATGATGGATATGAACATACCTCGTATATCCCATCTACGTTGAGTGTGATATACTATGTATGTGTATTTGGATGGTAGCAATGTAGGTTGATTTGTGATGGGTGCACACATCTGGCCAGTAAGGCAATCACATCCAGTGAAGTGATCTCTGTGTTCACATCGTGTTGTAACATATTTGGTAACATTTGAATCCTAAGGGCAACAATCCAGCCGGTAGTGAGGGATATCTTTGATTGAGGCCTGTTTTTTCTCTGTGTATGAGCCCATCCATCCTTCTGTGTGAGGCAACCGTACTCAATCCTAGATATCCATCAGTCATGGCCTGTTGGTGACCAAGGTATAATGATGTTTGCTATTTGTTTCCCATGTGTATCCTGCAAAGAGTGGCTGGTGTACCATCCATCCATGGCATCAGCACCCCTGTGGATCCATGTGGGAATCAGATATGGGATATGTAATTTCAAGTCAGGGTAAATGATTGCAGCCACAACACCAATGCCTACTTTTTGCAGCTTGAAATCTGTGGAATAGTTTTCGGCCTGTGTGTTGCACCTACAAGCATTTATTCTGTGTGACACTGTGATGTGTGACCTGATGCCCCCTTTTTGTGATTCAGTAAGCGGTGATGTTGAACTGATGGGGTGGACATGATGGTGACTTCTCCAGTGATCTCCTTTCCCCATTTCCAGTGTTTTCCATGGAGTCTGTACAATGGGATCTTATAAACTTGATTCTTGTTGTTGCATGTTCTCCATGGACTAACACTGGTATTGGTGAAGTGAGGGTGTGTGAGAGTTACTTTGTGTCCACCATCTGTTTGTCACCGCTTAGTGAATGTCCCCTGTGTAGCATGTGATCGTTGTCCTATTGACTTGTTTGTTGTCTGGTTAACCCCTTGAGTACCAGAGGGGTTGCCAATGCATTGTTGATCGATGCATTGATGATCCCTCTAGCACTCAACGGGTTAGGGTGGGGGTGGGGACATGGGTGACATTGTGTGTGAACAGTGATGATCTATGACAGTCGACATTTTGAACATGATGGTTTGTGTATTGTGTGTAATGAGCACAGCGACAGGAGGATTGAAGTAGGACTTTGACCCAAGTAGGTTTGTCCCAAGTTGGACGTTGCCATTTGTCCAGGTGTTGTGTCCTTTTTTTAACACTCATGGTGCTGTGTTGGAGCAGTTGTATGGCTGAGTGATGGACATGTGTTGAGGTGTGACTGTGTGTGCAGATGGTGTTGGTTGCTGTAGTGTGTTGTTCTGTAGTGTTGCACTTACCGGTAGTGTGGAGGCTCCTCTCATCCCCAGTGTCAGTTCCTCCCACGACCCCCTCGATCATGGTCGGGGACATGTTCTGCCGCACCATCTCCTCCTAGCCGCAGAATGTGATGGGCACAGATGGGCCACCTCCGGTGCCTCGGGCTTGCTTGGCCATGTCAGACATCTTGTTCTTGACCACCCTCCGGCAGTCGCCCCATCTCTTCTTCACAGACTCCACGTCCGGCCTGCATGTTGCCACCGCGTTCACCCGGCTGCAGATCTGATTCCAGGCTGCCTTCCTCCGCGCTGCCAGGCCAGGGACCTTTGCCGTCGGGTGGAGAACACTCTGCCTCTCCAGGACAGCTTCCACAAGAGCCGTGTTCTCCTCCTCACTATATCTGGGATCCCTGATCCTGCCCTCATCATCTCCGGCATGGGAGGATTCAGATCCGGAGTGCCCTGCCTGGTCTGACCCTGCCTGTGTGGGGTGCTCCCCAGGAACTACCCCTCGTCCCACTGCAGGTTCTGTCCCTGTCCTGCGTGTGCCTGCTCTTGTGGGCCGGGTCCCCCTCCGCCCTGCAGATCTCCCTCTGCCACCCCTGCTCTGCTGAGGGATCCCCTTCTGAGCTTCCTCCTCCTCCACTACTCTCCCCATCCCTCTCTCCTGTCCTCCTCTCCTTGCCATCACTCACCCAGTCACACCCAGGCACTCCCACAGGCCCTCACAGACACACTCGATCCACTCACTCTCTGTCACACACTTTCACTCCCAGATTCACACTGTCAAAATAAAAAGTAAAATGTGTAAGGTGTTATAAAATAAAAGGACTATGTGTATGCATATGTATGTGTTTGTGTTTGTATGTGTGTATGTAATATGTGCAAAAGTGTGATATGTGTATATTTAGTGCACCTCTCTCCTCTCTCCAAACTGCAAAACTCCTCTACCTCCAATGAACGTGCCTCTCTCCCTCTCTCTAATGACTATCCTCCGCTCCTGGGTCCTGATATCTGGCTCTGAAGAACTCGATAACAGACAGTGTGTGACGGTTATTTTTGGGTATATATAGGTGTATTTGAAGTTATTTGATACATTGGGGCTTTGTGATTGGCTGTGTGTTTGAATTTGTTTTGGCATCAATCATGGTTGCTTGACAACGGCAGCCGTTATATTACATGTTGTTCTGAGCGCTGTTATCGTGTGATTTGGCCGCCCGTTGTGCATTAACATGAGCGACAACGGCTTTTGTGTTACGTGTTTTTTGTGTGCCTACGCTCGATAGCTATTCTCGTAGAGTAGCTATTGAATCTGCCGTAACTCCTGTATTATTTGCGAGCGATGTGCCTTTTTCACTTAGCGGCTGGTTTAACGGTTGCCTTTAAATTGAGCCCTCAGTGTCTACCTCATGTGCTGCTGAACACCCACATTGCATAATATTACCCCATATCTATATAATGATAATGATAATACACATGCTTCTCATTGATATGATCATTGACTATCTCAACACTGATAATTAACAAATGACATTTATGAAGCTGCTCATCTTCAGCTCTGCATGTTTGAAATACTTCTATATTATGAGTCTTTGTACCTTAGATAAATAAAACTGCTACTGTGTAGAGCTGAAACTCTAATACAGAGTGGTACATTCAGTGTGCAGTATTAGCTTTTATTGGCAAATCAATACACTCTGTGGCACATATGTATAAAAGCATAGTGGTGTAATTTGGAGGCGTACCCCTCGGGCAGTCGAAGGGTTAAGACATAGACCTTCTATTTACCTTTTTAACATCCATTCACAATAATTTCACATCCCTAGGACAACTTTCTATTAAGGTAGTATATTGTATGTATTCATTTTATCTACTTCAGAAAGCTTCCACATTATCCTCAAGGTTTGAACAAAAAAGTTTATTTCTAATCCCCATTTTCCACAAAAACAATGAGGATCCAAATCCCTGAATGGTTCATCTTTTCCCCTTGTACCTCCAGAGAACAGCATCTCTGTGGCTTGACACCGAATTACATCTAGATGCCTCTCAGGCCAAACAGGTAAAATGCTATCAGGGACAGAAAATTAAGAATCTTACATTCACTCCACAGAGTTGTTCAGATGTTCATTTTCTGTGTCAGAATTTATATCAACATTCAATCCTGGTACTTCTGACATGTGAGGTAGTTGCTATACTCATTGTGCTATCTTAGATGCTGTTGTTAGTTTAGTGTTAGTCTGATCAGTTCAGGGATATCCTTCCATTTTTCATCTTCCAGACTCTTCTGACAGCGTCTGACTTCTTGTATAAATCAATTCTGTGTACTCCCGGTTTGATAGATTGTTGAGGCTTAATCCAGTAATCTAGCATTCCTTGCAATGTGCTCCTGACTGTTTTCTGTATACCAAACCATTCTGAGCATGACTATCACTGCTTTCCAATCCCTGGTAATAAGATCACTGCTCCATTTGGCTATCCTTAATTTTTTCTTCTAGTTATAACTCCTGCTTAGCATGACTCCATCTATATACAGCGCTGCGGAATAAGTTGGCGCTATATAAATAAAGAATAATATCCACTGCTACCTGCTATTATTAACTACACCTGCTTTTCACTTCTGGATACAAATCCACATATACACCTTCAGACTTCCTATCTGATTTGAATCATGGCTTTCCTTCTTCCTCTCATCAGACACACCTTCACTTCTTCTGGGAGACTTCAACTGCCATGTGGATGATCCCTTCATCTCCTGGGCATCCTGTTTTCTCTCTTTAACATCTGCATTAGGACTAACCCAGTGGACAAATGCTAGTACTCACAAGGATGGTCACTTCCTAGACCTTGTGTTTACTAGAGGCTGTGCTCTCTCTCCGATTTTAATATCTCCCCTCTTCCATTATCCGATCACCATCTTCTAACATTCAGCACTACTTATACACCTTCCGCAATCTCCGCTTCCTCTCCCCACTTCACACGTAACCTCAAATCCCTTAATCTCACAGCTCTCCAGTCCTCCATGGCTACTGGACTTTCATCTATTCCCATTAATCTTAACACTAACAGCCTTGTCAAAACATACAACTCAGTCCTATCCTCCTCTTTGAACCTGCATGCGCCTCTCTCTCTCCGATCCACTCGCAGAACTAATCCGCAGCCATGGCTTAATAAAGACACCAGTTCCTCCGCTCCTGTACCTGTTCAGCTGAACGACTGTGGAGAAAGTCTGGTTCTCTGGCAGACTTTCTCCACTACAGTTTCCTTCTTTCCTGCTTTAACTCGTGTCTGTCCCTCGCCAAAACACTTTACTTTTCACAACTTATCAACACTCATAAATCCAACCCCCATTGCCTTTTCTCTTCCTTTGACTCCCTGCTCCGCCCTCCATCTGCTTCCCCCACAAACTCCATACAGCCACAATACTTTGCTGACTATTTCAAAGCCATGGTGTACTGCATCTGGGATAATATACCACCTTGTACATCTCCTCCTAGCCTCCCTCATTCCCCTCCTGGAACTCTGGACTCTTTCACTAATCACGGAGAAGGAACTGACTAACCTGCTATCCTCCGCTCCGTCCACTACATTCTCACTTGATCCATTCACCTCTCACCTCATCCAGCCCCTATCCCCCACACTAATCCCTATCCTATTACAAATCTTTAACTCCTCCTTTGCCACTGCTACCTTTCCTGATGACTTCAAACATGCCTTAGTAACACCCATCCTCAAGAACAACTCTTCTGACAGTAACACACCCTCTAGCTATCGGCCCGTTTCTCTGCTGCCTTTTGCCTCTAAACTCTTGGAACGCCTGGCCTACTCACGCCTGCTTGACTTCCTTAACACATACGACCTGCTGGACCCTTTACAATCTGGATTTCGCACTGCTCACTCCACTGAAACTGCTCTTACAAGAGTGGTCAATGATCTTCACATTGCCAAATCTCAAGGTCACTATTCAATGCTTATCCTCCTTGATCTGCTCTCCTCCTCCGCATTCTTCACTCCTTAGGAATCCGTAACACAGCACTGGACTGGCTCTCCTCTTATCTATCTAACAAATCCTTTAGTGTCTCCTCTGCCACTTCTTCATCCTCTCCCGTCCAACTCTCTGTTGGGATTCCTCAAGGTTCTGTTCTAGACTGCTTCTGTTTTCTCTTTACACAATAACACTTGGTGATCTTATTAACTCATTTGGTCTCAAATATCACCTCTATGCAGATGACACCCAGATTTACTTATCTGCACCTCGACTGACTTCTGATATCCAGGCTAAAGTCACAGATTGCCTCTCAGCTATCTCAGATTGGATGGCTCATAGGCACCTCAAACTCAATATGTCTAAAACTGAGCTACTTCTCATCCCACCTAGGTCTGGCCCTGTAGCGCCCTTCCAGGTGACTGTAAATGGCACTACCATAAATCCAGTATCAGAAGTGCGGTGTCTATGGGTGATAATTGACAAGTCTCTCTCATTCTCCCCTCATATTAATGCCATTGCTAAATCCTGTTGCTTTCTTTTTCGTAACATTGCTAAAATCCCTCCCTTCCTCTGCTCCTCCACAGTTAAAATTCTTATACACACAATCATCCTCTCCCTCATGGACTATTGCAAAATTCTTCTGTCTGGCATTCCTGCCTCCCATCTCCATCCACTTCAATCTATACAGAATACTGCAGCATAAATTACTCTTCTGTCACCTTGGTTTGTCCCTGCCCCACTCCTCCTCAAAAATCTCCAATGGCTGCCTATCAAACTCCGGATATCTTACAAAATCTTACTTCTCTCTTTCAAGGCACTTCTCTCCTCTACTCCTTCTTACATTTCCACTCTGATCTCCCGTTATACCCCATCCCACCACTTACGTTCAGCCAATGATTGTCTTCTCTAGCTCTTGTGTCTACAGCCCTGTCACGTATCAAGCCTTTATCTCTTATTGCTCCATATCTATGGAATGCTCTACCATCTAACCTGCGCCACTGCACCTCACTGATAACCTTTAAATCTCACTTGAAAACGCACCTCATGGATAAAATCTCAACATGCTAGAAGGCACTGATGTACAATGAACACTCTTATAAATTATTTACTTTACTGATGTCCTCTATCATCATCAGAACTAGCACTGTATTCAGCACTTGACCCTTATGTACTCTGTATGTCTACCATTACCACTTTAGATTGTAAGCTTTTGGGCAGGGACCTCCCACTCAATGTTTCCCTCTACAAAGCACCTGTAACCCTGTATTGTTTAAACCCTTAAATTGTGAAGCACTGTGTACACTTGTGGCGCTATATAAATAAACATATTCATTCACTCAAATCCTGCTCATCCTGACTACCTCTCCACTTCCTGGTAATAAGACTGCACTTGCTTTCTTCTTATCCTAAGTGTTCCTGTGTAAGCCCCCGTGGATTTGGGGCTCAACCTCTGAGGAACATCAGGTTCATGGATGAAGATCTGCAGTTGTGGCTACCGAATTTCTTCCCTTGAAATATATCCTTAACAGTTTATAATGTTCACCTGAATAGAGTATATTTGTTAGGATAGCATTTACTCTTAAGGAGATAGTAATGTTTCATAATAAAAGTAGCTCTAATTAATCGTCATAGTATTTGGACTTTGGAGAGTGTTAATTCAGTTCTGTCAGAGTTGTAGTTCAAGAGTAATTCAATGACAAAGTATACCCCTCCCTCCCCTTTTACTGATGTAACACTGTTCAGCCAGATCAGAAGGGAGGTGCCCAGGTAGACTGCAGAGAGGGACAATCTCCAGTTAAGATAAGAGAAAAACCTGAAAAACTTGTCAAGGGGAGCAGGGCCTTCATTGTTCTCATAGCAAGAAGATTGTCCCCTTCTGTTATCTGTCTAGTCTTACAACCAGATTCCACATCTGAGAAGAGATGGCTTACACTAGGTAAAAGGGGCAGGAGGGGGAAACTTTGCTTGTGAATATCTCTCAAACCATAAAGGTTTGAGAGATAAGACTTATATTATTCTTAATGTTTTTTAATGCCTACAAAATAAAATAAAGATAAAATGAAGTATTACTATCCCTTTAAGGTACAGAGTTGATACTGCGTTAATGCCTGAGCCCCAATCTGGGTAATGGGAGATCATATGGGTTGTCATGAGGAATGGTGGGGCTTGCATGGGGGTATATCATATGTTGTCCTGGTATGCTCTGGGTCCCTAGAAAAGAAGAAATATGTGCTTCAGAAGAGAGATTCCAAGCTACCACATGTTCAGTGGGATTCATTAGTTAGAAAAGGAGGTAGTGAGTGATGTGTACCTGGGAATTATGGGCCCTTCTGGACAAAAAAGTATTGGAAGTGACAGTTAAAGGGATAGTAATGTTTCACAAAAACAGCAGCTCCAATTAATTAGTATTATAGTTTTAGTAGCCATAGAGAGTGTTATTTCAATACTGTCAGAGTTGTGGTTCAAGAGTAATTGAATGATAAAGTTTACCCTCCTGTCCCTTTTACCTAGTGTAAGCCATCTCTTCTCAGATGTGGAATGCAATCCATAGACCAGAAGACAACATCAAGGGACAATCTTCTTCCTATGAGAACAATGAAAGCCCTGCCCCCCTTGACAAGTTTTTCAGGTTTTTCCCTAGTCTTAATTGAAGATTGTCCCTCTCTGCAATCTACCTGGGCACCTCCCTTCTGCTCTGACTGAGCAGTGTTACATCAGTAAAAGGGGCGGGGGATACTTTGTCATTGAATTACTCTTGAACTACAACTCTGACAGAATTAGAAACATAGAAACATAGAAGATTGACGGCAGAAAAAGACCACCTGGTCCATCTAGTCTGCCCTTTAGTATTCCTTTATTGTTATCTTAGGATAGATACATGTTTATCCCAGGCATGTTTAAATTGTGTTACTGTGGATTTATCAACCACCTCTGCTGGAAGTTTGTTCCAAGTTTCTACTACTCTTTCAGTGAAATAATATTTTCTAATGTTTTTCTTGATTTTTCCTCCAACTAGCCTCAGATTGTGCCCCCTTGTTCTTGTATTCAGATTCTTATTAATCACACTTCCCTCCTGAACCTTGTTCAGTCCTTTAACATATTTAAAGGTTTCAATCATGTCCCCCCTTTCTCTTCTTTCCTCCAGACTATACATATTTAGATCTCTGAGTCGTTCTTGATAAGTTCTATGCTTTAGACCTTCCACCATTTTTGTAGCTCTTCTTTGAACCCGCTCAATTTTAGTTATATCCTTTTGCAGATGAGGCCTCCAGAACTGTACACAGTATTCCAGATGTGGTCTCACTAGAGCTCTATACAGAGGGATCACAATCTCCCTCTTCCTGCTTGTTATACCTCTAGCTATGCAGCCAAGCATACGATTTGCTTTCCCCACCGCCTGGTTGCATTGGTTACTCATCTTGAGGCTGTCAGAGATGACCACCCCCAAATCCTTCTCTTCTGAAGTCTTTGCTACCACAGAACTGCCAATACGATAGTCAGATTGAGGGTTTCTTTTCCCCAAGTGCATTATTTTACATTTGGAAACATTGAACTGAAGTTTCCATTGTTTTGACCACTTATCTAATAGTGCCAAATCATTCTCCATATTACAGACACCTCCTGGAACATCAACCCTATTACACACTTTTGTGTCATCAGCAAACAAGCAAACCTTCCCTGCCAAGCCTTCCCTTATGTCACTTACAAATATGTTGAACAGAACAGGGCCCAGAACAGATCCTTGTGGCACTCCACTTGTAACCAGTCTCTGCTCAGAATACACTCCATTAACAACAACCCTCTGGTTTCTGTCCTTCAGCCAACTGCAGATCCACTGAACTATCCAGGGGTTAAGTCCAATTCTTGATAATTTATCTATCAGCTCTTTATGGGGAACTGTATCGAAAGCTTTACTGAAATCCAGGTAGGCGATATCCACAGCACCACCTTCATCCAGCACTTTAGTTACATAGTCAAAGAAATCAATGAGATTAGTCTGACAGGATCGGCCCTCAGTGAAGCCATGCTGGTTTGGGTCCATCAGGTTGTTTTTTGTTAGATGGTCAATTATCTTCTTCTTTAGAAGAGTCTCCATCATTTTTACCACTACAGATGTCAGGCTGACTGGCCTGTAGTTACTAGCTTCTTCTTTACTACCCTTCTTGTGAATGGGTACAACATTGGCCATTCTCCAATCATCAGGAACTTCTCCCGTAAGAAGGGACTGGTTATACAGATTAGTCAGGGGGCCAACTATGACAGATCGGAGTTCTTTAAGAACTCTAGGGTGGATTCCATCCGGACCCATCGCTTTATTTGACTTTAGCCGGACAAGTTCCTCTAGAACATCGGCCTCTGAAAACACTGGGGCTAAAATTATACAACTAGAGGCAATGCTGTGTTCAGCCATTTTCTGATTATGAGGGCCGCCGTCTGAAAAAACTGAGCAGAAGTAGTTATTCAGATGGTCAGCGACCGCCTTTTCCTCTTCTATATACTGATTTTTTCCGTTGTTAATTTTTGTAATCCCGCAGTTTTTCTTCTTCCTGTCACTGATATATCTGAAGAAGGTTTTATTCCCCTTCTTAACAGATTTGGCCATTTCTTCCTCTTTTGAGGCTTTAGCAGCATTTATCATCTGTTTAGTCTTCTTCTGTATAGTTTTATACCCTTCTCTGTCCGCTTCACTTCCAGTCTCTTTATATCTCTTATAGGCAGACTTTTTATCTTTCACTATAGCTCTTACCTCTCTAGTAAACCATAGTGGATTTCTCTTTCTTTTCCTCTTGCTAATTTGTCTAACATGTAATCTTGTTGCCTTTAAGAGGACTTCTTTGAGTGTCTTCCACTGAGTACTCACTCTCGGTGTTTTATCCCACCCTTTTAATTCTTTCTTTACATATTCTCCCATATCCTCAAACTTCGTCTTCCTAAAGTCCAATACTTTGGTTGCAGAATGGGATTTCTCGTAGTCAGTCTGGATTCCGAACCACAAACATTGGTGGTCACTGGAACCTAGATTTTCTCCCACCTTCACCTCAGATACCAGGTCTCCATTTGTGAATACTAAGTCTAGGATATTGTCCCCTCTAGTTGGCGCCTTCACCAGCTGTTTTAGGGACATCCCCGTCAGGGCTTCTACGATGCTCCTACTTCTACATGTGGACGCACAAGGGATATTCCAATCAACATCAGGCATGTTGAAGTCTCCCATAACTACTATATCTCCCTTTACTGCCATTTGGGTAATCTCGTCCACTAGCATGTTGTCTTGCTCTTCAGATTGCCCCGGAGGCCTGTAGACTGCACCTATTCTTGTAACTGATCCCTTTTTATTCTGCAGACAGATCCAGAGAGTCTCCAACTCTTTACATGAATTCTGGATCGCTGTGGATTTTATGCTATCTTTAACATAAATGGCTAATTAAAATAACACTCTCCAAAGTCCAAATACTATGATGAATAATTAGAGCTGCTTTTATTATGAAATAACACTCTCCAAAGTCCAAATACTATGATGAATAATTAGAGCTGCTTTTATTATGAAACATTACTATCCCTTTAAAGTTCAATGAGTAAAACATTATCTGTATGATTCCCCTGTGCTTCAATTGTTATTTAACATGTAATCAATGACAGCAAATCAGTCAGGATAGTTCAGTTAAAGTTTAACTGTAATTTGCAATATATTTTATGGCAAATGAGAAATTTAAAGTTGGCTTTAAAGTTAAGTTTTAGCCTCTAAATTGTTAATTTGAAGGAATTTTTGGTAGATTAATGTTTTGTGCTTTATGAGCACTATCAACCATTTTTGTGATTTGTTTTTATGTCATCGACAAAGTTTCACTCACGTCCTCATTTTGGTTTTTGTTTACATCTTTTGTACGATCGGATGTACTATGCATGTACAATAAATCTTTTTTTGTCACATAACATTTTGTTTGATCAAGCAGGCTTCATGTGCACAATAAACCTTTTGTGTCATGTAATCTTAATCATTCAATGCACGCACAATCAACATTTTTTTAGAACTTAATCTTTTCTTTGATAGAGCATGATTGCTTTATCAACCTATTTTGTCATGCCATCTTTTGATCGATGGAGAGTGCTTTGTGTACATGACTGGGCTTTTTTGTTTTTAGCAACTTGTTTCTGCAAATGTTTTCTTCAATCCAAAAAGCTCTGCACACAGCAGACTCTTTTTGTAAAATGTTTAGTTGGATGGCATTTGAGTTACATGTTTTCTTGTATCCACAATGCTTAATTTTATGTGTGTCAACTTTTTCTATTATTTTTAGTTTTTGCTTTGCACGTTTGATTGACGTAAGAAACTCTAAATGATTAGGAGTTTAATAATAAAAGTCTGTACAGAGCATACACAAATATGCACAAACTACTTGTGTGTAAAATGCACTATGCATCAACAGAGCTCCATATCTTTGGAATGGGATCACTAATAAAAAAATATAGAAGTATAGTGTCCTCCACGAGACCTATTTTGAAAGTACTCCAGTCTGTAGATTTTGCTGTAGCTCTAAGTTTTGTGAGGGAAAAAGTTATACTGAGCAGTAGTGGTAGTCGATAGCTATGCAGACTTGAACAATCGTCATTTAACATGGCAATGGTCACTGGCTCGGTAGGTGACAAAAAAAAGAGCTGGTCATACATAGGACTCACAAAACAACTGGGGGTTTATAAACTAAGGTGTGATATAGAGGTGATAAAGCATAGATTATATAATTTCTCCAGGTCCTATGTTATGCTATAAAGCCTATTCACGAAGGTACCTTGTAGCGCCGCCTCTTCTGGCAATGCTCACTATGATGCTCTGGCATCATTTCCACGGTTGGACGCATCAATGTCAGATGCGTCATCTGCAGGCGCAAGGCTTCAAGCATGCTGCAGGCCTCTGTTTTATATGTGTTTGTTTCCTGTAGTCTCCGCCTACCTACTTCCTTCCTCTAAGCTGCTCCTCCTACCTACTTCCTGTGGAGGGGTTTAAAGGGCAGACTGAGTCCTGACCCAGTCACCCTTACACTGTTGTTCTGAGCAGTTCATTTTCTAGTATTCCTGATTCCTGTGTATGATCCAGATTGTCTGTCCATCCATTCTGTTTATGTTTATTTAGTATATAAGACATTTTGCATTGGATTGTTTTGATATCAGACTAACACTCACTTGAATTACACTCCAACTCATCTATCAGGCGCTGGTGACCAATGGGAAGACGTCTACCCCGACAGCCGTCCTATGACGATGGAGGGGGAACTGACGTCACCATCTGTGTGAGCGGGGCCGTGGATGAGCCGGAGCTTAAAGATGGAGGTTAGTTACATTGAATTTGTCTTGAGGTCCGTTGTTGACTGAAACGTTGACCATCAATGTTGCAATATTTGAGCTTCAAATAAATAGTTTTGAGAAGACCCACGGGTGCTGCCCAATTCTTTCCATATATATATATATATATATATATATATATATATATATATATATATATTGCATTATTGCCATTATTCTCATAATAAAGGCTCTATTAACTATATCGTCTAACTCCTGGATTTGCTTGCCAACCATAACATCTCCAAATCTGGAGAAATCTTAGTGCATTGACTCCATATAATAACATAGGAATTGGAGAAGTGATATCACTGGAGACGTTATCTCCACTTTATCACCCCTTTATCACGCTTTAGTGCATCATCCCCTCTGGAAAGTTAGTCAGTGAGACTGAAGCAAGACTTTCTGAAATTTAATGTAGGCTAAAGCAGCATGTCCTGGTGAACAGACAGGAGAACACGTAAGTACAATACAGGACTCAGAACACCAGATAATAAATAATATTTGATAAGGTAAAAAAAAAACCTCACTCTGAGCTGGATTCAATTGCAGGGGATAATTTCACCCCGGGTTTTATCTTCATATTTCCCCATAGACATACCTGGGAACTTTTAATTTTGATCTCCCCGGAAGGGGACTCCTTTGGTGCCGCTGTGGCAGATATATGACTCGATTCGCTTAAAAAAAGGGGTGGGGCTTAATCATGAGCAGGGGCGGGGCTTCACAGACCTGCAAGGAATAAGTTGGGGAAGGAGAAGAAATGGAAGAGAAGAGGAGAAATGGAAGAAACAGACACGGAAGGAGCAGATGTGGGTAGAGTTTCAGAAGAAACTCCCCACATTCGGAGAATATGCCCATAGACTTCAATAGGAATATATACACACATATACAAACACAAATATATTTACACCCTCACATGTATATACAAACACAAACGTGCATGTATATATATTATATATGTATTATATGTAATATAATAAAACTATGTAAACAGGAAAGAAAATTGTTAAAGCGGAACTTTCAGATCTTACAGAGTTGCCATGCATTCATTAAGCACATGGCGACTAGCTTGGAAATAGATGTCTTACTTTTAAACTTGCCGTTTACAGCACAGACATCTTGTCTGCGCACCTGCGATGTCAATCCCGGTCTCCATTGAGTAGCACTGCAGTGCGTCATATGGTCACTGGAAGGGACTGACGGAGCAGGCGAGCGGACCTCACTAACCTGCCCGTCAGTCCCCAAACAGGAAGGATTTCTTTACAATCTGCTATTTTTTAAAGGTAAGACATTTATTTCCAAGCTAGTCGGCATTCGTTTAATGAATGAGTGGCGACATAGTATGATCTGAAAGTCCTGCTTTAACCTTTTCAGTGCCAGTGGGGTGTGTAACACATTACATTTCACTATATTTCTTAAAATATAAAGCAGTACACTAGACACCCTCTGCCACTGAAAAGGCTAATGTTCAAAAGCAAAATGTAGGCTGGATTCTGTTGCGAGTGATATATCTATCACTGTGTTCTATTATGTCAAACATTTTTATTGCAGCCTATGGGAACATTCTGAGATAAAATGAGTAATAAATTTACTAATATAATCCAGCCCTGTGTAGCTTTTTAACACCTCTAGTGCTTCACAATGCATTGTAGACCTCTCCAGCATTTGAGGGGTTATAAGCCTGATTCATTTAACAGTAATGTTTATTTGTCCCTCTATGATGCGGTTGGTTTACCTCAGAATAACTCCAGTTTGCTTTTATTAACATGGCCCTTTGTCACCAACATAAAACAACAGGACACTGCCATCACTTGGAGACATCTGTGACACTGTCCAGGCATCTATTGCACACTGCGAGAAAGGTGTTTATTTTAAGTGCCATATGTGCTAGGTAAGTGGAGCAACTACCGGGAAAATGTGTTTACATACCTCTCTAGCGTTCAAGGCGTAAAAAACAAATTTAACCCCTTAACAACTTATGTCATGCAGGGACCGTCATGCCGGTCCGGACATTAAGGACTAGTGACGGTCCTGGCACATAATGGAATTCTGGGATAGCATACCACTCTGCCATGTGATAAAAAGAAAAAGTGCAGTGGTCCTCTATGGCCACCCACCCCTGGGTGGTCGTTAAGGGGTTAACTCAATGAGGATTTTCATTTGTCCCTATGGCAACATTTTTACAGAAAGCAAGAGATGAACAATTCTAGAGCATGCCAACTGCTCCATGGTAGAGGGCATGAAAATAATAATTAATTTAAATGAGAATTTTAAATCACTCAGTGCTAGAGCAATACTCAATAAAATAGCTTAAAGCCCCATTTCAATCAATTGCCATTCTGAGAATGTTCATGTCCCCTAGAGTGCAGCTGGCTTGCTCCAGAATTGCTCATAATTTACTTTTCTTTCTTAATGGCCCATATTTATAGAAGTAAACTGGAGCTATTCAGTAGTAAACCAAATGCACCATCAGGTACAAATAAAAATGCTTACATTTTCATGTGCTTTATTAGAGCTTTTTAACCCCTTCAATGCTAAAGCAGTCTCTATAGCATTCAAGGAGTTAAAAGCCCAAGTTAATTTAACAGGAATTTACTCCTGGTTTACTCCAAAGTAGTAGGTTCCCCTCTTTCTGGTAAAGGGATACTTGGTAAATCTCATAGGGATCATGAACTGGCTATAGTTATTCAGAGAATTCACATGGTGTTTGCCCTTCCTCCCCTGGGGTTTTTCCCTTCCTTTCCTCCTTTAGAAGGTTCTAATCATTATTCTCCCCTTATGGCAGAATGGGGATCCACAATGGAGTTGGAAATGGGTGGAGATTAAGAAGAAAGTTGCTTTCATTAAAAGATCATGACCCTCTCCCTTTTGTCCTTTCTGCAAAGAGGTACGGCTCTAGTGGGGAAGAGGAAGAAGGTTCAAGGAAAAGTAAAAGACTGGTGAAAACTTCATAAATGTCAACCATCCATGTGTTTTATACCCCTCTTTTCTTTGTTAACACAATGTGCACAGTATACAGTCACGGCAGGCAAAGTTTATGGCCTTTGAGTTCCTTTCTAAATCAAATACCGATGTTATCTTCTTCAGGAGACCTGTCTGAACACTTTGAGTGACCTTCACCTGGCCAAAACAGAATGGTGACTTGGGCCTTCATTTTCGTCCTTAGCCGAAGAGCCTTATGGCAGAATAGCCATCCTTTTTAAAGGCTCTCATGTTATTTTCAAACGTGTGGTTGAGGTAAGGATTGGTCGATGTGTGGTCTTGGACATCTCAATGAATGGATAGTCTCTCCATCTGATAAACATCTATGGGCCTCGTTCTAAATGGGAGAGAAAATGTATGTTTAGTGAGATTAAACCTTTTCTTTTTACATCCCAACAAGTTGTCTTTGGTGGTGATTTCAACACCATCACTAGGTTCAAAGACAGGGAAGCTACCAGAGGCAACTTGGGATATGATAGTATTTTTTTTAAATAGTGTGTGTAGGGATGCTGGTCTGGTTGATGTGCATATTCGACACCTACCAGACCACACTGGGTACACCTTCTTTAGATGTAGATGGCAGAGTAGGATAGATAGGTTTTTCGTTAAGGAGAGGTCACTGACGTTGGCTCCTAAGCTCATACCAGTAGAGTTCTACCTTTTCACCTTTGTCTGTCATATTCTTTGAATAGTTCAGAAACTCCTCAGAGAGGCCGAGTCCTTTAGCGTATGAATTCAGATCTCATTGAGGAAGAAAGAATTAGACAATCCTTTCGGGACTTCTTTCAAGGCCTGGAATCCATTTTGGATTTCTGTAATTCAAGGTCAACGTGGTGGGAGGTAGTTAAGTTTCAGACCCGAATGTTCTTTCTTGATTTATCCAGTCCTCAACAGAATTTAAAGTATCTTACATATCATGTCTTCAAGAAGACGTTGGACTATCTGGTCTTGGAAAGGGGGGACCCAGATGAAGTATCTTCTAGAGTCAAATCTCTGATGAAGCAGTACCAATATGACAGACTCTCTTCTTTGATTCAGGAGAGGGATTATGGGGTTTATCACTCACCTGATCCCTATCTGAATTGTAGAGAGAAGGCTGCAGCTAAAACAATCTATGGCCTTCATGATCCTTCAGGGAACCTTGTCAAGACTAAATCTGGGATTCTGTGGATCACTGGAAACTTTTCCGAGAACCTTCTGTCAGAGGTATGGCCCTAGATGCTATAAAAAGAATAAATGATATAAGTCTGGAAGAGGATCATTTCTTGGCAACACTGGATGTTGAGTCTCTGTATATGAGCATTATACATGAGAATGGGCTAAAGGCAGTTGAATTTTTCTTAAGAAGCAGAGGTACACAGTACAGTGAACACAATCAATTTATTCTGGACTTATTGGAATTTGTACTTACACATAATTATTTTGTGTATGATAATAAATATTACCATCAATTGAGGGGCACAGCGATGGGGAGTACGTGTGCCCCCACATACGCGAACCTTTACCTAGGCTGGTGGGAGCATAATATAATTTTCAATGAGGAAATGGAGATCTATACTAAAAACATCAGCCTATGGTTAAGGTTCATTGACGATATTCTCGTCATATGGACAGGTACAGAAAAATTATTCAAAGAATTTATAGAGAGAATAAATAAGAACAAGTTAAATCTTATGGTGACAAGTGAAATAAACAAAGATGTAATTTCATTCTTGGATATTAATATTTATCGTGGCATTAATGGAAATATAGAGACCAAGGTGTTCAGAAAGACAACAGCGACAAATAATCTATTAAGAGCTGATAGTCAACATCCAGAATCTCTAAAAAGAGGCATTCCGACAGGTCAATACCTTAGGATAAGAAGACTATGTAGTACAATGGAAATGTTTAAAAGTGAAGCAAAACAGCTACAAAACAGATTTCTACAAAGGGGCTACAGTAAAAAATCTTTAAAAAGGGCATATCAACGAGCCCTACATGCTAATAGAGAAGAATTGCTTAATCCATCTCCTAAGAAAATTGAAAAACCGGTAGTTAGACTGATAGGAAGCTTTACAGAGGAACATAGGGAGATAAAAAATATTCTTCAAAAATATTGGTATATACTTCGTCAGGACAAGGATCTGGCAGAAATCATACATCTGACACCAAATGTGACATATAGACGCAGTAGGAATCTGAAAGATATACTAGTACATAGTCATCTGGAAAGGGAGAGAAAGGAGACCTGGTTAAAATCAAAAGTGATTGGTACATATCCATGTGGGACTTGCACAGCGTGTAAATACATTTTGAAAGGAAAAATTTTTAAAAACTTTAATGGCACAGAAGAGTTTGAAATTAAACAGTTTATTAATTGTAAAACAACAGGTGTGATATACCTAATATCCTGCAAGTGTGGACAGAAATATGTGGGTAAAACAAAGAGGGAGTTGAGATGCAGAATACTGGAGCACCTTGGAGATATTAGAAATGGAAGAGACAAAACGGTGGCCAGACATGTAAATGAAAGACATGAGGGTAACCAAGAGTGTTTAAAATTCCAGGGCATCCAACATATGAAAAGTACTTCAAGGAAAGGAGATTTAAATATCAGGTTACTTAAACAAGAGGCACAGTGGATATATAGATTGGGAACACGCAACCCTCAAGGATTAAATGAAGGTTTTACCTTCAGTCCCTTTATAAAAGAGTAGAACTGATTAAACTCATATAGAGAAATATGTTATTAATACCCATAACACACTGTAGAGAGTAATTTATATACTTATACAAAAAAAGAAGAAAAATTTATCTGGATTGTCTATTCATTTTTCTAGTGCATTTACAAAAAGTCCTTTGAGTATTTAAAGAGATATCTACCTTTGAACATCCAAAAAATGAGGATGCCTATAGGCAAGTATTGTGTATATTTAAGTGAGATGATCCCTTTTTCAGTGTTCAAGTAATCTTTCTAGTTAGTTCATGTTAGTCATTGTTTCCTTTTCTTCTCTTATTAAAAAGATAATGATAATTGGGGAGAGAAAGAATATGATATGTAGCAAAGATTAACTTTGTAATTAAAAGGAGACAAGTGATCAAGGAATGGACAGGGTTAAAATAAAAATAAATTTAAACAAAAGTTTTATTAGCAATAATAAAAAACTTTAAGTAAAAACTTTTGGTTGGAAGATAAACTTTACAGTGATTTATAAAAATATCATATACCCTAATGAAAAGATAGAGATGCCTTAGATAAAAGGCATAGAAGGGGTTAAGATGTCTCCTATGAGAAATGTAACGCTTCAAAAAATAAGTTTTATTTGTTTATTATGCTCAGTTTAAGGTTAAATAATTGTGCCAAAGAATTTATTCATAATTGAAATTGATCAATAATATACTAATACATTAATAACTAAGGATCGTCATAAGTAAATGGCATGTAAGACATTTCAGCATGTAACCAACAGCCATGAAGCTGAGTGATGTCATAGAAACTACTGCAACTCTAATAGGTCAATTACAATTTGAAACAGTATCACCTTCAGAAACGGAAGGTATATAAAGGGATACTTGGTGGATCATTTTCACTATACGGAGCCCCTGACGAAGCTGCAATACGCAGCGAAACGCGTTGGGCGGAGCCAAGGGGTCTGCACGTATCAATTGTGTGCAGGACGCTAATGTGCAATAAAAGTTGTGTACATGATAACTGATAAAAAATATCTAAGTGAGTCAGCCTAGAATGCGGTATGTCCGCGAGGGATAGCCAGCTAGCAATATATGGTCAGTGTTAACTAGCAACTAGGAGTAACGGTTAGACAGTTTAGAATGCGGTTAGACCGCAAGGGGTAGTCAGTCGGCGAGACAACATTCTCAGCAGGCGAGTATAGTGTGCAGTAAACCTAGTACCATATAGTGAGACCACTCCATAGTAATCAAGTGGCTATGGTTTGTGCAAATTAGTGACGGTGACGGGGAATAGCGGTTAGACAGCCTAGAATGCGGCTAGACCGCGAGGGGTAGCCAGTCGGCGAGACAATATTCTCAGCAGGCGAGTTGAGTGTGCAGTATACTAAGTATCATATAGTGAGACTACTCCATAGATATCAAGCGGCTAGGTGATATTAGTTATAACATTCTATACTGAATAATACAGGCAATTAAAGGGAATGGAGAGCGAACCGATGTAGTAAGACATATGGGTGATTTATATGTAACAAGTTAAGGTATTCTCCGTGGAATTTTGTATTGAATAAAAGGAAACTTTCTTTAGTGAGGTACTTTAAAATTTATGGAAGAGTACAAACAGTAAAATTGCCTGACAACCAAAGAAGTGCTAGCTATTAAAGGGATAGTAATACTTCGTTTTAACTTTATTTTATTTTGTACGCATTAAAAAAAACATGAATAATGATATAAGTCTTATCTCTCAAACCTTTATGGTTTAAGAGATATTCACAAGCAAAGTGTCCCCCTCCCGCCCCTTTTACTGATGTAACACTTTTCAGCCAGGGCAGAAGGGAGCTGCCCAGGTAGACTGCAGAGAGGGACAATCTTCAATTAAGATAAGGGAAAAACCTGAAAAGCTTGTCAAGGGGGGCAGGGATTTCATTGTTTTCATAGGAATAAGAGTGTCCCCTTCTGTTATCTGTCCAGTCTATGGACTGTATTCCACATCTGAGAAGAGATTGTTTACAGTAGGTTAAACGGGCGGGAGGGGGAAACTTTGCTTGTGAATATCTCATAAACCATAAAGGTCTGAGACATAAGACATATCATTCTTCATATTTTTTTAATGCCTACAAAATAAAATAAAGTTAAAACGAAGTATTACTATCCCTTTAAGAAAGAGCTATCCTTAGGCAAATGAACTTTACACATATTCCTTATAGTGCTCCAGAGTAATCCCGGAGGCAAAGAGCTTCTGAGAGTATTTGTTTTTAAAGGGATGATTTGTTTTTATTGTAATAACTAATAAAGCATATAAGTTTTATGATCCATTACACACTGAGTGTTGAACTGGTCTCTTTTTAGCGTAAGAGGGAGTATTAAAGCTAACTCAATAACTATAAATAATAATATCCCAATTAAGCGCTATTTTTCTTTGTCTTGTTAAATAGAGGTATGGCTCTGCCAAGACCAGATGTCCTCCTTTTTGGATCAGACTCCTCTCTCTGATGATGTGAGCCTTTTTTGATAATTTGACAGAAAAAAATAACAATAGTGGTGGTCCAAGATGCGATTAGAAGTTTGAATGCTAAGAAATTCCCAGTCCCTGATGGCTTGACAGCCGAGTTTTTTAAAGTTTTCTCCAACATTTAGGCTCAATGCCTCATGGAGATCTTTAATGAATGTCTGGAAGGGGGCTTACTTCCCCTTTCCATGAGGCAGTCAGCCCTTATTCTTCTGTCAAAGGGGCCTGATCCTTTGGCTATTGAGAACTGGCGACCTATTGCACTCCTCAATGTTGATAGATTTTGGCAAAGATTTTATTCAGTCGTTTGGTGTCTGTCTCCAGCCACCTCCTTTCCCCCTTCCAATACTGTTCTGTGAAGGGTCGTAGCATTTTTTTGCAGTCCTTGAAATCCAGGAGGCCCTTGAGAGCTGCAGAGTGAAAGGTTGGGGACATTTTTTTTTTTTTGCACTGGATCAGTCTAAACTAGTGTTGAGCGAGCATGCTCGGCCGATGCTCGGATCGGCTCGAGCATCGCTCTGCTCGGCACATGGCGGTACTCGCACGAGTACCGCATGTGCTCGCCCGCCATGTTCGGGTCTCCTCCCCGCACGTTTTGCGGCTGCTGCGCAGCCAATAAACGTGCAGGGAGGCTCTGACATCAGTGTAATGCCAGCAGCCATGTTGGCTGCTGGCATTACACTGATTGGCTGGCCAGAACCCGTGGTCGGGTGCTGTATAGCACCTGACCATCGAGTTCGGCTCAGTCTGAGCCAGGGAGAGCTGAGGATAGGAAGGGAAAGGCAGTGTAGGGAGGAAAAAAAAAAATTGTGAAAAAAAAGAACCAAAAGTCCTTTTTAGGACTACTGTGTGTGGGGGCAGCAGGTTATTTTGTGTGGGGGGAAAAAAAAAAAAAAAAAAAAAAAAAAAAAATATTCTGTTTAGTGTGAAAAGTTGCAGATTAGAGCACATTCTGTTTAGTGTGCACAGTTGCAGATTAGAGCACATTCTGTTTAGTGTGCAAAGTTGCAGATTAGAGCACATTCTGTTTAGTGTGCAAAGTTGCAGATTAGAGCACATTCTGTTTAGTGTGCAAAGTTGCAGATTAGAGCACATTCTGTTAAGTCTTCAAACTAAAATATCAAAGTCACATATTCCATTCAGTGTGCGTCGCCGCAGTTTAGCAGCACATTCTGTGTACTGTGCAGAGTTGCAGAATAGGAAGAAATACTGTTAAGTCTTCAAACTAAAATATCAAAGTCACATATTCCATTCAGTGTGCGTCGCCGCAGTTTAGCAGCACATTCTGTGTACTGTGCACAGTTGCAGAATAGGAAGAAATACTGTTAAGTTTTCAAACTAAAATATCAAAGTCACATATTCCATTCAGTGTGTTTCACCGCTGTTTAGCAGCCTATTCTATGTACTCTGCACAGTTGCAGAATAATAAGAAATACTGTTAAGTTTTCAAACTAAAATATCAAAGTCACATATTCCATTCAGTGTGTTTCACCGCCGTTTAGCAGCCTATTCTGTGTACTGTGCAGAGTTGCAGAATAATAAGAAATACTGTTAAGTTTTCAAACTCAAATATTAAAGTCACATATTCCATTCAGTGTGTTTCACCGCCGTTTAGCAGCCTATTCTGTGTACTCTGTACAGTTGCAGAATAATAAGAAATACTGTTAAGTTTTCAAACTCAGATATTAAAGTCACATATTCCATTCAGTGTGTTTCACCGCCGTTTAGCAGCCTATTCTGTGTACTCTGTACAGTTGCAGAATAATAAGAAATACTGTTAAGTTTTCAAACTCAAATATTAAAGTCACATATTCCATTCAGTGTGTTTCACCGCCGTTTAGCAGCCTATTCTGTGTACTGTGCAGAGTTGCAGAATAATAAGAAATACTGTTAAGTTTTCAAACTCAAATATTAAAGTCACATATTCCATTCAGTGTGTTTCACCGCCGTTTAGCAGCCTATTCTGTGTACTCTGTACAGTTGCAGAATAATAAGAAATACTGTTAAGTTTTCAAACTCAAATATTAAAGTCACATATTCCATTCAGTGTGTTTCACCGCCGTTTAGCAGCCTATTCTGTGTACTCTGTACAGTTGCAGAATAATAAGAAATACTGTTAAGTTTTCAAACTCAAATATTAAAGTCACATATTCCATTCAGTGTGTTTCACCGCCGTTTAGCAGCCTATTCTGTGTACTGTGCAGAGTTGCAGAATAATAAGAAATACTGTTAAGTTTTCAAACTAAAATATCAAAGTCACATATTCCATTCAGTGTGTTTCACCGCCGTTTAGCAGCCTATTCTGTGTACTCTGTACAGTTGCAGAATAATAAGAAATACTGTTAAGTTTTCAAACTCAAATATTAAAGTCACATATTCCATTCAGTGTGTTTCACCGCCGTTTAGCAGCCTATTCTGTGTACTGTGCAGAGTTGCAGAATAATAAGAAATACTGTTAAGTTTTCAAACTAAAATATCAAAGTCACATATTCCATTCAGTGTGTTTCACCGCCGTTTAGCAGCCTATTCTGTGTACTCTGTACAGTTGCAGAATAATAAGAAATACTGTTAAGTTTTCAAACTCAAATATTAAAGTCACATATTCCATTCAGTGTGTTTCACCGCCGTTTAGCAGCCTATTCTGTGTACTGTGCAGAGTTGCAGAATAATAAGAAATACTGTTAAGTTTTCAAACTCAAATATTAAAGTCACATATTCCATTCAGTGTGTTTCACCGCCGTTTAGCAGCCTATTCTGTGTACTCTGTACAGTTGCAGAATAATAAGAAATACTGTTAAGTTTTCAAACTCAAATATTAAAGTCACATATTCCATTCAGTGTGTTTCACCGCCGTTTAGCAGCCTATTCTGTGTACTGTGCAGAGTTGCAGAATAATAAGAAATACTGTTAAGTTTTCAAACTCAAATATTAAAGTCACATATTCCATTCAGTGTGTTTCACCGCCGTTTAGCAGCCTATTCTGTGTACTCTGTACAGTTGCAGAATAATAAGAAATACTGTTAAGTTTTCAAACTCAAATATTAAAGTCACATATTTCATTCAGTGTGTTTCACCGCCGTTTAGCAGCCTATTCTGTGTACTCTGTACAGTTGCAGAATAATAAGAAATACTGTTAAGTTTTCAAACTCAAATATTAAAGTCACATATTCCATTCAGTGTGTTTCACCGCCGTTTAGCAGCCTATTCTGTGTACTGTGCAGAGTTGCAGAATAATAAGAAATACTGTTAAGTTTTCAAACTAAAATATCAAAGTCACATATTCCATTCAGTGTGTTTCACCGCCGTTTAGCAGCCTATTCTGTGTACTCTGTACAGTTGCAGAATAATAAGAAATACTGTTAAGTTTTCAAACTCAAATATTAAAGTCACATATTCCATTCAGTGTGTTTCACCGCCGTTTAGCAGCCTATTCTGTGTACTGTGCAGAGTTGCAGAATAATAAGAAATACTGTTAAGTTTTCAAACTCAAATATTAAAGTCACATATTCCATTCAGTGTGTTTCACCGCCGTTTAGCAGCCTATTCTGTGTACTCTGTACAGTTGCAGAATAATAAGAAATACTGTTAAGTTTTCAAACTCAAATATTAAAGTCACATATTCCATTCAGTGTGTTTCACCGCCGTTTAGCAGCCTATTCTGTGTACTGTGCAGAGTTGCAGAATAATAAGAAATACTGTTAAGTTTTCAAACTCAAATATTAAAGTCACATATTCCATTCAGTGTGTTTCACCGCCGTTTAGCAGCCTATTCTGTGTACTCTGTACAGTTGCAGAATAATAAGAAATACTGTTAAGTTTTCAAACTCAAATATTAAAGTCACATATTCCATTCAGTGTGTTTCACCGCCGTTTAGCAGCCTATTCTGTGTACTGTGCAGAGTTGCAGAATAATAAGAAATACTGTTAAGTTTTCAAACTCAAATATTAAAGTCACATATTCCATTCAGTGTGTTTCACCGCCGTTTAGCAGCCTATTCTGTGTACTCTGTACAGTTGCAGAATAATAAGAAATACTGTTAAGTTTTCAAACTCAAATATTAAAGTCACATATTCCATTCAGTGTGTTTCACCGCCGTTTAGCAGCCTATTCTGTGTACTGTGCAGAGTTGCAGAATAATAAGAAATACTGTTAAGTTTTCAAACTCAAATATTAAAGTCACATATTCCATTCAGTGTGTTTCACCGCCGTTTAGCAGCCTATTCTGTGTACTCTGTACAGTTGCAGAATAATAAGAAATACTGTTAAGTTTTCAAACTCAAATATTAAAGTCACATATTCCATTCAGTGTGTTTCACCGCCGTTTAGCAGCCTATTCTGTGTACTCTGTACAGTTGCAGAATAATAAGAAATACTGTTAAGTTTTCAAACTCAAATATTAAAGTCACATATTCTGTGTAAGATGAAGAAGGCGGGTAAAAAGGGACGGGGAAGTGGACGTGATCCTGAAAGTTCAGGGCGCGGGTCAGGACGCGGAGAAACTGTGCCTGGTGCCAGAGCACAAGAAAGAAAGACATCCACCATACCTAGCTTCATGTGTAATTTTACAGGGCGTCGCAGGACATCACTCTCGAGGTCCGACCACTGCGAACAGGTGGTCGGTTGGATGTCAGCTGATACTGCTTCCAGTCGGTTAAGCACCACCCTGTCTTCCACCAAGTCCACTCTCAGTAGCCAAGAGTCTGGTCAACATAATCCTCACCCTGATCATCCTTCCTCCCACCATACACGGTCTGGTCAAAGAAGTGATCCCACACTGGGATATAGTGAGGAGCTCGTCTCATCACCAATCCTTCATTTGACCCTCTCTCCAAGCACGCTTGCAGAGGAACATGACATTTTGTGCCCTGATTCACAACCTCTAGAGGCTACCCAATCACAAGAAGATGACAGATGTGAACGGCATTTAAGGTCAAAGGAAGTAGTGGATGATGATGATGATGATGAGACACAGTTGCCATTAAATCAACCACTATTTCCGTCTCAAGACCTTGTTGAGGAGAATGTTATACAGTTGTCAATGACTGAGTATGTGGTGGGATCAAGACTTGAGGAGGATGATCAGAGTGAGGAAGTGGAGGAGGACTTGGTGGACGATGAGGTGACTGACCCCACCTGGGAAGGTGTAGAGCCGAGCGATGACAGCAGTCCTGAGGGTGAGCCATCTGCAGCACCGCAACAGGCTGGAAGAGGCAGTGGTGTGGCTACAGAAAGAAGGCGGACCGCACCAAACCGGCCCGCAAATGTTCCACGGAGCACCCCCTTGCGTAAATCTACCTTGCCAAGGGGTAGGTGTTCCGCGGTATGGCGTTTTTTTAAGGAAAGTGCGGACGACAAAAGAATTGTAGTTTGCAACCTGTGCCACACCAGAATGAGCCGAGGCATGAACACTAGAAACCTCACCACCACCAGCATGATCCGACACATGGCATCCAAGCACCGTAGTAAGTGGGAGGAACGCCTGGATCGCCCATCTGTGTCTGCAGGCCACACCACTGCCTCCTCTTCCCCTGTTTTCGGTGCCGGCCAATCGCCTGTCGAAGGCGCAGGCCCGCATACCTCCCGCCCTGCACCTGTAGCATCTGAAGCACCATCAGCGACCACATCCACTTCCCTGTCCCAGCACAGCGTCCAAATGTCGTTACCCCAGGCATTTGAGCGCAAGAGAAAGTACCCAGCCACCCACCCACAGGCCATAGCACTAACCTCACACCTTTCCAAATTACTGGCCATCGAAATGCTGCCATTTAGGCTTGTGGACACTGAGTCCTTCCGCAGCCTGATGGCAGCAGCTGTCCCTCGGTACGCGGTCCCCAGCCGCCACTACTTTTCCCGGTGTGCCATCCCCGCATTACACCACCATGTGTCCCGTAACATCACCCGTGCCCTGACCAACGCAGTTACTGGGAAGGTCCACTTAACGACTGACACATGGACAAGTGCTTGTGGCCAGGGACGCTACATTTCCCTGACGGCACACTGGGTGAATGTCGTGGAGGCTGGGAGCGACTCGGACCCTGGGATGGCACGGGTGCTACCCACGCCGAGGATTGCGGGCCCTACCTCCATCAGGGTTTCCACCAGCACCTACGTTATTGGCTCCTCCTCCTCCGTTTCCACCTCCGAATTCTCTACACACAGCGCCACTCCCCCATCAGCCAGTAGCTGGAAGCAGTGTAGCACTGCAGTGGGGAAGCGTCAACAGGCCGTGCTGAAGCTGATCTGCCTTGGGGACAAACAGCACACGGCCTCAGAGCTGTTGCAGGGGATTAGTCACCAGACCGAGCAGTGGCTCTCGCCACTCAACCTGCAAGCAGGCATGGTTGTGTGTGATAATGGGCGTAACTTGGTGGCGGCTTTGGAGCTCGGCAAGCTCACACACGTACCATGCCTAGCGCATGTATTTAATTTAGTGGTGCAGCGATTTCTAAAAACCTACCCCAATGTGCATGATCTCTTGACCAAGGTGCGCCGCGTGTGTGCACATTTCCGTAAGTCATCAACAGCTTCAGCCGGCCTGTTGAAGCTGCAGCAGCGCTTACAATTGCCAGCTCACCGGCTGCTGTGTGACGTGAGCACGCGCTGGAACTCCACCTTCCACATGTTGGCCCGGCTTTGTGAGCAGCAGAGGGCAGTAGTGGAGTACCAGCTGTTACACGGTCGTCGCCTCTCCGTTCAACTTCCTGTAATCAGAAGTGAGGAGTGGGAATGGATGTCAGACCTCTGCGAGGTTTTACGCAATTTTGAGGAATCGACACAGATGGTGAGCGGCGATAACGCTATTATCAGTGTAACCATCCCACTTCTGTGTCTACTGAAACGCTCGCTGCTCACAATTAAAACCGACGCTTTGCATGTGGAAGAGGTGGAAATGGGGGAGGAAGAGCTTACACAAGGTGATAGCCAGAGCACCCTCACTTCGTCTTCTCAGCGACAATTGGAGGAGGCGGAGGAGGAGGAGGAGGAGGAGGAGGAAGACACGGTTGCCTCCGCTACAGAGGGTAGCCATGGAACTTTAGTTCCATCTCTTCAGCGTGGGTGGGCAGAAGAGGAGGAAGAGGATGAGGATATTGAGAGTCATCCTCCTGGTGAGGACAGCGAAATCTTGACTGTTGGTACTCTGGCACACATGGCTGACTTTATGTTAGGCTGCCTTTCCCGTGACCCACGCGTTGTACGCATTTTAGACAACACGGATTACTGGGTGTTCACCCTTCTGGACCCCCGCTACAAAGAGAATTTCTCATCTCTCATTCCTCCGGTGGAGAGGACAAGCAAAATGTTGCAATACCAGAAGGTTCTTGTCGAAAAATTGCTCCAAAATTTTC
Source organism: Rhinophrynus dorsalis (assembly GCA_037306005.1). Taxonomy (NCBI): domain Eukaryota; kingdom Metazoa; phylum Chordata; class Amphibia; order Anura; family Rhinophrynidae; genus Rhinophrynus; species Rhinophrynus dorsalis. The sequence goes on from CM074718.1 coordinate 529,210,329, forward strand.
CATCTGACAACGCTGGCGGCAGAGTACGTGCTACCTTGGCCAACCGAGAAGGGGAGAAAAGGGGAGCACACAGCAGTTCCGAGAAAGGCAGGGCAACACTCTCCAAGGCGTGGGACACCTTCATGACACCCCGCCAGCACCCTCACCCTGATGCGCAGCCTAGTGTCACAAGGAGGGAAAAGTTTTGGAAGATGGTGAAGGAGTACGTAGCAGACCGTGTCAGCGTCCTCAATGATCCCTCTGTGCCTTACAACTACTGGGTGTCCAAGCTGGACACGTGGTATGAACTGACACTCTACGCCTTGGAGGTGCTGGCCTGCCCTGCCGCCAGCGTTCTGTCTGAGCGGGTATTTAGTGCTGCTGGTGCCATCATAACAGATAAGCGTATCCGCCTTTCCACCGACAATGCTGATAGGTTGACACTTATAAAAATGAACAAGGCCTGGATTTCCCCTGACTTCTCCACTCCACTGGAGGAAAGCCCCGGGGGAACATAAACTCACTTTATATATGTTATTTACAATGATGGGAATACTCTGTATTCCCATTCACCCCTTCCACCCAAAAAACGGGTATATGGTTGACTCTTAATCTTCTCATCCTCCTCCTCCTCTTCCATATGCCCTGGGATATAATTTTTATATAGGGCCAGCTCACCAGCGGGCCCTGTGATATAATTTTTATATAGGGTCAGCTCACCAGCGGGCCCTGTTTGACAATTTTTATATAGGTCAGCTCACCAGCGGGCCTTCTCATATAATGTTTTATTGGGTCAGCTCTCTAGCGGTATCACGGTGCCCGTGATTTGCTGCAGTTACTTGTCTGTCACCAGTAGGGGGCTTCTATTGGCTGTCTGCAGATAGCCCGCCTCTTATTGACTATTTAAACCTAGATTGGGCACCCTTTGAGTGCCCTTTCGTGTTGTTTCTGACCTTCTTGCTATCACTATGCTAGTGATAGCTGGGCCTCTGTTCCAGTGTTCCTGAGTTCCTGATCTCATGTGTTCCTGAGTTCCTGATCTCTACTGTTCCAGTGTTTCCTGCATGCTGAAGTACTTCCAGTCCTGGTTCCGGCCTAGTCTCTGGTGTTGCAGTTCCTGCTGAACTTCTCTGCTGTTTTCTGACCTGACTGATCGTTGCTGGTTCCTGTCATCTCATCACCTGTCTTCAGTATCCTGGCGACCTTCTGCCTGGTCGCGTTGGTGACATTGCTACAATTCCGTGTTGGTCCCAGCGTGCGGACGCTGGTTTGCTCCTAAGCCTTGCGGCTATACAAACTCGCTTGTTACACCAGTGTGCGGTCACTGGTTTGCTCCTAAGCCTATCAGCTATACAAATCTGTGTTGGTCCCAGCGTGCGGACGCTGGTTTGCTCCTAAGCCTTGCGGCTATACAAACTCACTTGTTACACCAGTGTGCGGTCACTGGTTTGCTCCAAAGCCTATCAGCTCTACAAATCTGTGTTGGCCCCAGCGTGCGGACGCTGGTTTGCTCCTAAGCCTTGCGGCTATACATACTCACTTGTTACACCAGTGTGCGGTCACTGGTTTGCTCCATAGCCTATCGGCTATACAATTCTGTGTTGGTCCCAGCGTGCGGACGCTGGTTTGCTCCTAAGCCTTGCTGCTTAACGATTCTGCTATTTGCCAGTTTCATCTGTCTGCTGCTATTATCTCTGGGCTGCCCTGCCCGGTATTGGTAAGGCCGGTAGAACCTTTTGCCACATTCCATCTGAGGTTGCCTTACCCGGTATTGGCAGGGCCGGTAGAGCCTACATTGTGTATCCATTGAGGCTGCCTTGCCCGGTAATTTGGTAAGGCCGGTAAAACCGTTATGCTATTCCATCTGCAGGTTGCCTTACCCGGTATTGGCAAGGCCGGTAGAGCCTAAAGACTGTCCTGTCCGGTATATTGACAGGACCGGTAGAGTCTGCCTTCTGTCTGTGCTATATGCTGTATATATATATATATGTATGTTATTGCCATCCTAAGTTATCAAATTATTATTTCAATAAAATTGATTTTTTTTACCTAAAACTTGTGTCTGAGAGTCATAATAAACCGTGACAGTACGAAAGGGCCTTTCATGCCAATTACCCGCAGAAACCTAAACCCTATTCTAGGAGAGGGGGTCTTTGATAGGGGGGTACTATCACGGTGCCCGTGATTTGCTGCAGTTACTTGTCTGTCACCAGTAGGGGGCTTCTATTGGCTGTCTGCAGATAGCCCGCCTCTTATTGACTATTTAAACCTAGATTGGGCACCCTTTGAGTGCCCTTTCGTGTTGTTTCTGACCTTCTTGCTATCACTATGCTAGTGATAGCTGGGCCTCTGTTCCAGTGTTCCTGAGTTCCTGATCTCATGTGTTCCTGAGTTCCTGATCTCTACTGTTCCAGTGTTTCCTGCATGCTGAAGTACTTCCAGTCCTGGTTCCGGCCTAGTCTCTGGTGTTGCAGTTCCTGCTGAACTTCTCTGCTGTTTTCTGACCTGACTGATCGTTGCTGGTTCCTGTCATCTCATCACCTGTCTTCAGTATCCTGGCGACCTTCTGCCTGGTCGCGTTGGTGACATTGCTACAATTCCGTGTTGGTCCCAGCGTGCGGACGCTGGTTTGCTCCTAAGCCTTGCGGCTATACAAACTCGCTTGTTACACCAGTGTGCGGTCACTGGTTTGCTCCTAAGCCTATCAGCTATACAAATCTGTGTTGGTCCCAGCGTGCGGACGCTGGTTTGCTCCTAAGCCTTGCGGCTATACAAACTCACTTGTTACACCAGTGTGCGGTCACTGGTTTGCTCCAAAGCCTATCAGCTCTACAAATCTGTGTTGGCCCCAGCGTGCGGACGCTGGTTTGCTCCTAAGCCTTGCGGCTATACATACTCACTTGTTACACCAGTGTGCGGTCACTGGTTTGCTCCATAGCCTATCGGCTATACAATTCTGTGTTGGTCCCAGCGTGCGGACGCTGGTTTGCTCCTAAGCCTTGCTGCTTAACGATTCTGCTATTTGCCAGTTTCATCTGTCTGCTGCTATTATCTCTGGGCTGCCCTGCCCGGTATTGGTAAGGCCGGTAGAACCTTTTGCCACATTCCATCTGAGGTTGCCTTACCCGGTATTGGCAGGGCTGGTAGAGCCTACATTGTGTATCCATTGAGGCTGCCTTGCCCGGTAATTTGGTAAGGCCGGTAAAACCGTTATGCTATTCCATCTGCAGGTTGCCTTACCCGGTATTGGCAAGGCCGGTAGAGCCTAAAGACTGTCCTGTCCGGTATATTGACAGGACCGGTAGAGTCTGCCTTCTGTCTGTGCTATATGCTGTATATATATATATATGTATGTTATTGCCATCCTAAGTTATCAAATTATTATTTCAATAAAATTGATTTTTTTTACCTAAAACTTGTGTCTGAGAGTCATAATAAACCGGGACAAGCGGGCCCTCTCATATAATGTTTTATAGCGTCAGCTCACTAGCGGGCCTTCGCATATAATGTTTAGGATGGTCAGCTCTGCAGCAGACCCTCACCCATAATGTTTTAGATGGTCAGCTCAGCGCACGTTTCCATCTTAATCATGGCCTCAGTTCTGAAAATCAAGGAAATTTCTGGGAGAATTTGCCTCTGCGCACGTTTCCCTCTTAATCATGGCCTCAGTTCTGAAAATCAAGGAAATTTTTGGGAGAATTTGCCTCTGCGCACGTTTCCCTCTTAATCATGGCCTCAGTTCTGAAAATCAAGGAAATTTTTGGGAGAATTTGCCTCTGCGCACGTTTCCCTCTTAATCATGGCCTCAGTTCTGAAAATCAAGGAAATTTTTGGGAGAATTTGCCTCTGCGCACGTTTCCCTCTTAATCATGGCCTCAGTTCTGAAAATCAAGGAAATTTTTGGGAGAATTTGCCTCTGAGCACGTTTCCCTCTTAATCATGGCCTCAGTTCTGAAAATCAAGGAAATTTTTGGGAGAATTTGCCTCTGCGCACGTTTCCCTCTTAATCATGGCCTCAGTTCTGAAAATCAAGGACATTTTTGGGAGAATTTGCAGATGATATACAAGTAAATATACAGCAAATATTGTTTGGTAACAATTTTTCGCCTAAAGTCGTTTTTATTTTCCTTTTTGTGTGTTTTATGGTCAGTCTGTAAAAATGGCGTACTACGGGCGAAAGATCGTTCCCAGCAGCGATGTTGGAGTCCAAGGTGCATCCAGACATCCTCCCTATGCTGTCCCTGAACCATTTCTGTAGTGTTTCCATCTTTTTCTGCCCTTTTCCTATGGACCAGGCACCCTCCCCTCATCAGAGCAGGGGGTGCCTGGTGTAATGCTCGAGTCCTCCCATTGACTTCAATGGGGCTCGGGTGCTCGGCCGAGCACTCGAGCCTCAGGGGGTGCTCGGTCAGAGCACCCGAACACCCGAGCATTGGGGTGCTCGCTCATCACTAGTCTAAACCGTTTGATAGGGTCAATCATGAGTACCTTTGGTCAATCCTGCGGAGGTATGGTCTTCCTGATAAATTTGTCAATTGGCTTCAGGTATTGTACAAAGGGCCTGAGAGCTTCCCTCTTGTTAATGGATGGTAAGATGTGAACTTTAGGGCAGGTTCCGGGGTAATACAAGGCTGCCCCTTTAGCCCTCTTTTAAATGTGTTTGCCATTGACCCCTTTCATCAAAGGATCGAAGGTAGCACATTGAGTGGTATTCCTTGAGGTCTGGAATATACTTTGAAGGTAATCGTCTATGCAGATGATGTCACCATTGTAGTTTCTTCTACTGGGGAGGCTCGGTAGTGGCGGATGTCTTACACCACTATTCAGTTGTGTCTGGTTCAATCATTAACCACAATAAGAGTAAAGTTTTCTGGTTAGGGAAAGGGAAGGAAGAATTTTCCCTTTCAGAGGGCTTCCCTGATGCTCAGAACTAAATTAAAATCTTGGGCATTAAATTTGGGGAAGGTGATTATGCCTGTTCGAACTGGGAAGAACGGTTGACCATTGACCTTCGTATGTTGGAGTGGTGGAAGAAGTGGAAATTGACCTTATGGGAAAGGATTGACCTTATCAAAACTTTTCTGTTACCAGTTTTCATTTTTATCAGAAGTGTCTGTCTTTTGCCACCTTCTTTTTATGTAAGGACCTATAGTCTGTTTTTTCAGCTTTTGTGGGGAAATAGACTAAACCTGATCAGGAGAGGTAATACTTACCTGTCCAGGAGTGAAGGAGGTTTGGCTATGGTCAATATTGTGTTCTTTGTGAACACCTTTGTTAAGTTGAATTTTGGAAGCCTTTTTCTTGAGAAGACTCCTGGATGGGTACACATCTTTAGAAAGAGTGGGTCTCTCCTTTTCTTGTTAACTGGGAAGAAGGTGATACAGTAAAGTGCTTTCGGGCCCAGCGTGGCTACTTTCTGGCCTATGTTGCACAGGGCTTGAGAGCTTTGAGGCAGTGGAATCTGATGATGTCTGAGGTTAATTCACTCTCCAGACGTACTTTGGATAGGAGAGTTCTGGGCTCTCATTTTCAGATTTCACTGGCCCTAAGGGATTGCCCAGACAAAGTTAAGGAAGTTGGCTTAGCCATTATAAATTCCAAGAGGGTTCCATCTAAATTCAGGGATATTGTCTGGCTATATTTCCAAGGCAAGCTCTATGTTCTTGGGAATATCAACTACAGAAACATCAATGATGTTCCAGCAGAGTTGAGACTATGGACCACTTTCTGCTTGAATTCCCATTTAACATAGAGGTTTACAAAAGGGTCTCAAACCCATTAGGAATACCTTGCCTTTTAGGTTTGAGTTACTCTGAGCGGGCTTATGGGAATTTTCAAAGATATAGTGGGTTGGATTTGAGAACCATTTTTTAGTTAGTGCAGTAGTTTGCTATTTCACATGGATGGCACGGTGTCAGGTTTCTATTAGACAAAAAGTCCTTCTCTGTCAGGTGGTAGTGCACAATATTTTGGGTGAGGTGGGGAAGCTTCGGGATCTTGAAAGACGTTCAACATCAAGAGCTAATTTGCTATCTATATGGAGAAATATCAGGACTGATCCACCCTGAATTCTTCTGTTTGACGTCTTTTGGAGGCTTTCTATTTCTTATGCACTCCCTTAGATTTTGAGTTATTTTTGGATTTTTTTTTAAAAGGTTCACACAATTTTAAGTGAGTACCCAGTCTTTTAGTCTTTCTTACTTCTTGTTTTATGTTTGTATTGTTATTTTTGTTTTTTCTGTGTTTGTTTCTGTGCCGATTTATGCTTTATTTCTATAATCTTGAAGATGTATTGTGAAGTTTTTTATTTTCTGTTGCAAGTATTTAAATAAAATATTTCCAGAGTAGCTCCAGTTTGCTTTTATAAATGTGAGCCGCCATCATCCTCCATCCTTAAGCCTGGACTTGCCAGTAACTCCCCCTCCTTTCACTAGCCTAAGTCCAGTGCTTCAAGATCATCTTCGAGTCTGCCCTCTTTTCACCCTGCACATCCAGTTCCATACCAAATCCTTTCACCTGCCTAACATTGCATGGATTATTCCATTTTTTCCCTAAGTCAGCGGTTCACAATATTAGTCCTCAGGACACAACAGTGCAGGTTTTTAAGATATTATTTCTTATTAAAATGTATGTAGTAGCAGCTCCATCATTGATTTCTCCACCCGTGCTTAATCAGGGATATTCTTAAAACCTTAACTGTTAGTGTGCCCTGAGTACTGAGGCAAGGGATCACTGCCCTAGGTGCAACCCAAATGTTGATCCACAAACTTATTATATTTACTGTTGACTGCTGCAACCTCCTTTCTACTGTGATTCCCCTTAACCCATTGTTTTAAATTGAGTTGCATACCCCTCTGGGACGGAAAGAGTTAACCATCTATGTCCTCTCCATTCCATCCTAAATGTAGCTCTCAGGCTAATCCCAGAAGGTATCCTATTGAAATGTATTGGGCGACCTACATATGACCGTGTTAAAAATATCGCCTCAACCAAATGGGTGAGATCAGAATGTCGCCCCATTCAATAGAGCAACATTCTGATATCACACACTTAATGGTCGCCACATACATGGCAACAGTTCAGTGATTAAGGCTGCATTAACCACCTGAGTGCCCCCTTCAGTGCCCTCCTCCATGCAGATGCAGAATGAACAGGGCAAAACCTATAGACCCAGAGAAAAACTCACCATTTTTTGCAGGTGGGTGGCAGTACACAGGGTTCTCAAAGCACTCAGCAATGATTAATGCTGCATTAACCCCTGGAGTGCCCCAAATGGCATCTTCTCTTAACAGCCGTCACGGAGGAGGGCACTGAGCGGTGTGAGAATCCTGTGTACTGCCGCCAACCTGCAAAAACCGGTGAGTTTTTCTCTGGGTCTGCATCTGCACAGAGGAGGGCACTGAAGGGGGCAATCAAGGGGTTAATGCAGCCTTAATCATTGTCCTGTTCATTCTGCATCTTCACAGAGGAGGGCAATGAAGGGGGCACTCAAGGGGTTAATGCAGCATTAATCATTAAACTGTCGCCATGTAAGTGGCCACCATTAAGCATGCAATATCAGAATGTCACAACATTCTGATCTTGCCCATTCGGTTCAGGTGACATTTTTAAAACAGCCACATGTAAGTCGACCAATACATGGTGACATTTCAATAGTGAACCATCTCAGAGCTGCACATCTGTGGTGCCACAGTACATCTGCCTTGATCTGCTTCCAGTAGCCACCAGAATGAAATTCCAACTTTTAATCATGACCATCAAACCCCACAATAATGTAACTCTTCCATACAGATTAGCCCTCATCTCAGTATACAGTACTTCATGTCCCTTATATTCTGCCTCTACCTCACTACAGAGGAAACAAAAATGGGAGAGCACAAGGGCATGTCCCATGTCCCTTGTGCAGGAACACCAAATAATCTTGAAACCACCACCAGAAACACCTCCCAGGTGGGTACTCACAAGTGTATTTGTTGGGATCTTACATATGAGTCACAGCTCTGAAGGCTCCTGGGATATTTAGGTTTCCCTGACACAGCATACACAAAACTCTCAAACATACTAAGCAAAGTAAGCTGCTCTTCCTAACTCACTCTCCCCAGCAGCAAATTACATTCAAAACAGGAAAAAAAGAAGGCATCTGATGGGGCAATAAAGAAATAGCTTGAAATAAATATATGAAACAAAAGATGTGATTACCCAATCTCTTGTCTGGTATATTTATTTCAAGTGAAAAAAAGAGAAAGCTATTTCAAGCGTTCACCAATTACTCCCTTAAATAGTATTGAAACTAAGGTAATGTAAATGAATTACACATTTAGTAAAGAAAAAAGCCTCTGGAGATATATGGTGTACAGTGTGTGTTAGGAGTAGACTAATAGCCTGATGCTGATAGTAACAAGTGATTATAATTCACTATTTCAGAAACAAATTTAAAGGGATAGTAATTTTTCACAAAGAAAGTAGCTCTGATTAATCTTCCCAGTATTTGGGCCCTGGAGAGTGCTATTTCAATACTGTCAGAGTTCTAGTTCAAGAGTCATTGAATGATAAAGTATCCCCCTCCTGCCCCTTTTACTGTTCACCTCAGAGCAGCAAGTCTGTCCGGATGAATAGCAAAGAGGGGCAATCTTCAGTGAGCATAAGGAAAAACCTGTCAAGGGGGGCAGGGTTTTTCTTATGCTCACAGTAAGAAGATTGTCCCTTGCTACGAGCTGTCTGGTCCCAGGATCAGATTCCACATCTGAGAGGAGGCAGCTTACACTAGGTAAAAGGGGCGGGAGGGGATACTTTAGCATTCAATTACTCTTGAACTACGACTTGGACTGTATTGAAATAATGCTCTACATGGCCCAAATACTATGAAAATTAATTGGAGCTGCTGTTTTTGTGAAACATTACTATCACTTTAAACAGTGTAACTTGTATATCAACTTATACAGCAGAATATAACTCAAAAAGATTTATCTCTAACAGTCCCCTTAAAGCGATAGTAATACTTTATTATTACTATCCCCCATATTGTACATATTTGCAAAATAATGTAATAGCCCCAGGTTCATCTCTCAAACCTTTATGGTTTGAGAGATAACCGAAGGCAAAGTTACCTTCTCCCTCCCCCCTTCCCTGAAGTCAGCGTTGTACTGACTGCAGGGGAAGTCTGTCGTACCACAGGCTTGCGGCTCTGCAGCTGAGCCGAGATCACGTTAGTGAAAAATAATTATTTCACTGAAACTGTCTTCTACATGTGCTTGGTTTGCAAGCACATGTAGAAAACCATTTCAGTGAAATAATTATTTTTCACTAACACAATCGTGGCTCTGCTGCAGAGCCGCATGATGAAAGTCAGACCGGATATCCCTGCAATCAGTACAGTGCTGACTTCAGGGGAGGGAGGGGGGAACTTTGCCTTCGGTTATCTCTCAAACCATAAAGGTTTGAGAAATGAACCTGGGGGCTATTACATTATTTTGCAAATATGTACAATATGGGGGATAGTAATAATAAAGTATTACTATCCCTTTAAACTAATCAAAGTTATAAAAAGTTCATATATAAATACTTATGACTAGCTCTCTGCGGTTCCAGTGCGTCTGACAAATGCAGGGTCAGTCTCCGAATGTGGAAAATGAAGTAGAGATGGTTGATGAATGGATGAAAGAGTCAATGAAATGTCAGAAACATCTTAATGGATTGGTAGAAGAATGAAATGAAATGTCAGAAAGTCTTGATGAATTGATGGAATGGTGAATGAAGCGTCAAAAAAGTCTTTTTTCAAGCTGCTCTCATAGAAACACCAGGATCTCCAGGTGTGGTAGAAATTCACTATGGATAGGACTCAGGAGCTCAGAAACAGGGAATATAGATGGGGGGGGGGAAACAAAGCTAAAAAGTGCAGTACCGTCAATGAGTGAATGGTTAAAAATTAAATTGATGGAAATTATTGGTTTTAAAACCATATTTATTAAATAGATAACCAATAAAATATGAATCAGATAAAAATTATGGTAAATAAATGGCCAAGAGTTAGTCAAGGCTACTCATAAAATGTACATATACTTAAAAATAGTAAATTAATATAAATGTAAGTAAAATAAAGATGAGTTAAATGTGCTGATCACAAATAGAAAAGAGGTGCAGATACTGGGTCACTGTTCAGTGTAGCAAATACATAGGAAGAAGCTGTGACTCAGATCTAATTACCATATATTAAAATCTATGCATAGCTGGGTAATTAGTAACAACAGCTCAAAAAAGGATTTCACTGTAACAGTTCCCCCTTTTGTTTATCTGTTTACTGTCTTCTCTCTTGTAGTGTTGCACATCTGTATATAACTTTGAGGTGCCTTCCTCCGTGATCTGATCACCACTTCTGTTTTGGTGTCTCTCCGGTTCGAAGGTTCTGGCAGGCTCTCGTTCCTTTCAGAATGAAAGAGGATATTTAATGACAAGCCTTTAGATCAGTTTATTGGTTACTGCATTTTGATCATTCAGTGTTACTCAGGAAACATTGCCCAAGGATTTCCAGTTATTGCTCATGGATCGTTAAACCTTTGGGAAATGTTACATGGGACACTTTAATCATGGTAACAGTTAAAAAGAATTACTACGTGGTGTCATATGTTGACAGTTACATAGGCAGCCGTTACAATGTGTGGTAACTTTTCAACAATCAATAAAATTATAGGGAAATTGCAGCATGGTGTTTTTACATTGCCACAACTTTGCTGTTGCAGTTCACATAATAACTGCCGGTTACACACTGGAAGTACAGAAAATGACTGATGAGATTCACTGGTGATTTTCTAAAAAGGAAGGCACCAGGTCACCTCATTCTGTAATAAGTCTATAACTGCAGGGGATGCAGAGGGTGCATTTGTGACAGGGCTCAGGATCCTAGGGCCCCATCAGCCCCAGGCCCAATCCATTCTAATTATGTCTCTGAGAAAAGGTTTTGTTTTTGTGGCCCAAAAAATATCAGTTTCACTGAGGCTCTCCAATGACTAGTTAAGCTATTATTCTGTCTTGATGGTGGCATGTAATGGTGTATTGCTCTTCTGGTCTCATGCAATGAAAAATAAAAAAAGATATCTCTTGCATTCAAGAGTATACAGGAGTTGTACACTTTTCTTTTAATGAAAAAAAATATGTTATAGCATTTTCCCTGATAAGTAAAATAAGGGAACTCCCAATGCAGTAAGATTTTTCAGTCAAAAGTTATTATAGCTCATACTTATATTTTTGGCATTAAACTGGATTGCATTATAAAAAAAGTTTGCCCTTTGCACATTAGTTGGCACTGTTGCAAAACCATGCATTGCATACCCCTCTGGCTCCTGAAGGATTAATGTAATATATAGATTTGAACTGTATACATTCTGAATGAAAGATCTTCCACTGGGGGAAGAATCAAAGTTTTGTTCAGCAGGAAAGTCCTCTAAAATAAATAATATTTAAGTTTTAATTGGTTTTAATTGCCAATATATTCACTAGTGCTGGACGTAATTGCCAGAAGAGGCAACTACAACTATTAATATAATAATAATAATAATAATCATTATTATTATTATTATTATTAATCCCAGCATTTGCTACAACGTGGCTCCACAAAACCAAATCACACTACTTATACATAAAATCTAGAAGTAAGTGGGTACATACAAGATATGAGAGAATAATGATTTTGCCTGCAATATGATCTTTAGAATATAAAGTAAGGTAAGCTTACATAGGCTTCCATGAAGAATGTGGGTTTTAGGGCATGTTTACCCCACAGGTGGGAAACTAGCTGTAGACAACTAGAATTCCCATCAATCCCAACCAACTAATGGCAGGCTGGGAATTATGGAAGTTGTAGTCCTCCACAGTTGGAGGTCCTCATGTTACTTACTCCAGTTTATCTTTTCAGTTCTAGATGGGTGCTCAGTGCCACTTCCAGAACACTTCCAGAACTTCCAGACACACTAGTGTAAATGTACGATTCTCCAGTGCCTTTCCACTGGCGCTGTAGTGCATACAGTGCCAGTGGAGCTGGACCACTGAAATGCAATGGACAACCTCTGCCATTATTAGAACTTTAATACTAGCAAGCCCTGTATTTCATAGAATACACCATTTCTTTCATCTATGTTTTGTTTAGTACATTGAATTAATCAAGGAGTAGAGGAAAGGAACAGCCCAAAATGCCTAAAGACTGCTTAATTGTGGGTTGGGACTGAAAATCTATTCTAGCACCTGGTTTAGGTAGAAATTGCCATAGTCCATATACCTCATTATTTCTGAAGCTCTCAGAGAAATGCAATACAAACAATTCCATAGAACTCACTTTGCACCCAGAATGATACACAGGTTTTACACAACCACAAGTATATTTATCAAATTTGCAATGTGTTACCCAATGTGTAGCAATGTGTTTATCAAATTTGCAATGTGTTAGCTTTGTGTGGTCATTTTCCAGCCTAAGAAGATTTTAGAATAAACATATTACCCATATAAATCACACAAATTCTCTCTCTCTTTCAATTAATATCTAGGCAGCTGTTTTGGGGTTCAGAGCAAGGCAGTTTTAAGAACCGTGTGGCACCCAGCGGAATTGTGAAAATATTAACAGTTAACTGTAGCCTTTTTTCCTTTGTTATGTGCTCTTTGTGAGAAAAGCAGCCATTTATTTGTTGTAAACCCAGAACAGCCTCACTCCTCCCTGACTCTCTGGCCTCAGGACAAGTGGTGTAAAAAAATGGTATTGATCCTATACTGACTTTTAAAATAGGTGTCTTGAATGAATGGAACCACATGTCTTTTAACTGATTTCTCCATCCAAATATTTCTGAACTCGTCTTTATCTTGTGACCTCAATAGGGGGAAGGGGGGCTGATGACCTCAGCTCCTAGAGTCCCAGATGGTGACTTGACAAGCTACTATTATGTTAATTCTCCACGCTGAAATACAGAGGTAGTCTGAAATAGATCCCCTGAATAATATTCTGAACTGAATGCATCAGTACTTTGAAAGATAAAGCATTACCATGCATCTAACTGAATCACCCACTCATCACCCTATCTGTTCCCATCTCTCAACCTCACTCTCCTTCTGTTTTTTTCTTTTCCTTCCATACCAAATAGCCAAAGTGTCCAACAAGTGGCACATAGGCCAAATGCAGCCCATCTGACCCCTGGGTATTGACCCTCTAGTAACCATCTTGTCTCACCGTTCCTGCCTGTTAACCATTTTTTCCTCTCACATACTTCACCCCCCTTGTCCCCATGTTATGGCTTATTGCCCTTTTGTCTTTAATGAACATTCCTTGCTGATCTCTTGTAATTATATATTCCCCCACTGACCTCACTTAATCCTCTGCATTGCACTGTTTGTTTCCTGTAATTTTCAGTTTGTCTGATGTGATTGTAAATTGCCCTAACAGTTTATTGTATTGTCTATTGCCCTCCTGATTTCATACATACATATGGATTACTGATCATGTGACCCACTGTTGAAAATAATCAATTATCACTGCCCTATAGCCTTACCTCCCCTCACTTCTCTTTTACCCATCCTTTCCCTCTCCTCTTCTTATTCTGTTGTTCTATCTGATGAAGAAAAGCAAAAAAATGAGGCACTCTACGCCAAGTATTACTTGTGATTCACAGTTTATTGACTCAACCTATAGGGCCTTATATAGCAAGCTAAAAGGTGCAATTCTTGAGCAAAACATCTGCACCATAGGGGTGGAATAAAAATTCCCCAAATTCACTTTGATTTAAATGGGATGTTTTCCCCCTGAATGCTAAAGAAGTCTTCAGTGCATTGCAAAGTTCCTGGTATGCATCTGACACCTCAGCCTTGTCAGAATACATGACTTTAAAACTCATGCACATTATTTTAACATGAAAATTATGCTACTTATCAGTATGACCATAATTAATTCCCTAGGCTCTAGTGAAGTATTTTTGAAGTGGACTAGAAGATGCAAACATGATTAATTACATTTTCTGTGCTCCAGTGAATTCTACATTCTAGTCTATATAATGCAGGTTAACCCTCCAGGCTCCAGAGGGGAGTACAATCCATTGCTTGCAATGAACTGTGTAGCCCCCTGACACCCAAAGTTTTGCAAAAATGTTGACCTACTGGGGTGTCTCATTTTTGTTCACACTGGACCTGTGAGCATTCATCCTTTGTTTTAGGGTTTGTCCTGTATCACCCACATATAGTCCAGTTTGGTGACATTTCACACACATGATGAGGTAGACATTTGATGAGCTGCAGGAGAATTTGCCCTTGATATTGTGGTTTCGGTAGGAATGTGGTGTGGGCAACTTATCTGTGGTACAAATGTGTGCACAGGTTCCATGGGCTTTTGTAGACAAGGAGGAGTACCATTCTCTGTTGAGCAGCGTAGGTCTTGAGAATATTCTTTTTAATCTGCCATCAGTATGTAGTATTATTTATTCTTTTGAGATTTTATGCAGTACTTCAAACTGTGGGTTATAGTTGACCACTAATGACACTCTGCAGTTGATTGTATTCCAGGAGATTTCTTCTGGACACACTGTTGGCTCTGAAATTTGGGTTCTTGATCTTGGCATTATATCCATGACTGATAAAATCTCTCCTGAGATTTTTAAGATGTTGATCTCAGTCAGAAGTCTAAGAGTATATGCGGTTTACTTTTGGACCTGGCTGTAAACAAGTTTTGTGTGTGAATGGGATGGAAACTGTCATTTCTGAGACAATTAGGCCTTTCTGTTGGTTTGCGGTCCAGTGATGTCCAGATGGAGTTGTCACTACTACTGATTGTAGTATCCAAAAAGTTAATTTGTGTGGCTGTATGGCTGAGTTTAAGATTAATGGTGGAATGGAAGGCATTGTACTGTCTGTGAAATGCAGAAAGCTCATCTTTGCTGTCAGTACAAATTATTATATCACCTGTGTATCTGAGGTAGACCAGAGGCATTATTTGGCATATGGACAAGAACTCCTCCTCCAATTTTGCCATGAATAGGTTGGCATATTGTGGTGTCATTCAAGTCCCCATGGCAGTTCCAATCTTTTGTATGTATTGTTCTTGCCAAAATGTGATAATAATTGAGTATAAGTATAAAGTGTGTTAGGTGGGTTACAGGTTCTGTGGGCAAGCCCTCTTACTCTAGGAATGCTTTGCAGGCTGTATTACCATTGTCATGTGGAATGTTGATGTAGAGTGATTCCACATCCATAGTGCTTCTAATGGTTTCCCTAGAGATGGAGCCAAGATCAGACAGTTTGTTTAAGAGGCTGGTTGTATCCTGGATGTAGCTGAGTGTTTTTTTGACCAATGGTTTGAGAACCCTCTCCACCCAGCCAGAGATATTTTCTCTGAGGGTGGCTGTTCCAGATATTTTCTGCCTTCCAGGATTCCCTTCCTTGTGTATCGTAGGAAGCATATAGAAGTATGGTGGTCTCTAGTATTAGAAGCGAGTCCTTTCATGATTTTTAAGCTCTTCTGTGTAGTTAGATGTGGGAACTACAAGAAAATCCCAGTAGTAAACGTGGGGATTTATTTTAATTTATTGCTATTGTTTTTTAATAGCCTTGAAAAACATTTAAAGAAGAAAAAAGAAGATTTAAAGAAGAAGAAATAAGAATTACAGAATAAGTAATGTAACGGACCCTAGGCCGTTACTATGGAATTACACTTTTTCCACCAGAAAGACCTGACTTTCACTAAAGCGGCCCTTCTACTGGTCGCTCGCATTCTCATTGGCTCCAGGGAGTTAAAGGGACGCCACTGAAATAGACTGGGGAAAAGTAGGCCCTGTTCTGATTGGCTGATGGGGAGTTAAAGGGCTGCCATTGAAATAGAATGGGGAAATGTAGGCATTGCTCTGATTGGCTGACCGACTCAGAACCAAGTTAAAGGGACTCCATTGCCATAACATGGAGAAATGTCGGCGGCCACCAGATTGGCCAGTTGAACTAGTAACTCGCCCGCTCATTGGCTGGCCGTAAGTGCAGAGGCTCCACTGAGTCAGAGTTCCCATTGTTTCAATGTTTACCCCTGCCCCTTATCCATGAAGTTCAGCCCTTTGTGCCATTGTGTGCTCTTTTGTTTCTAAAGTTAATTATGTTTATACAGTTATAAAATCTTTTGTATTCACTGTGGATTGTTTTTACTGGATGCAATTACCTCCACATAAAAGAGCTGAATTCAGCCGAAATAAAGTGTTACAGTTTGGAACCTGAATGGCGTTCTGTTTCATTCATTTGGAGTGGTATCAAGGGTCTTCTTTTGACCCCCATCCTGGGATAGCTGGAGCGGAGCACCGGAGCCATCAACCTTTCCCTGGCGGTCCCCGAGAGAGAGAAACTCGGCATAACAGGCTAAGTCAACCCGAGGACTTAGGATCCTGTTACAAGTAAAGAAAAAGACAGATGAAGACCAGGTTGCTGAAGACCCTGGTAGACCTCAGGCTTCAAGGGAAATGTTCCAGCTTTGGGTAATGGGTCATGTGAAAGTGTTAGGGCTATTATTTTTTAACTTTATTGTTAATGTTAGGTGTAGTGTAGGGCCAAAGGGGTATTTTTAGGGTTAGTGTTTGGGAAGGTGGGGGGTGGGTGACTGTGTTATTAGCTCACGCTCAAACAGCCATACAGTCCTCTCCCATCTGTCTTCGTGGTGTAGCAGTGTGTGCCAGCCCAGGCCTGGATTTACATTTCAAGTGCCCCTAGGTGCAGCACTTTCTGGTGCCCTTGGCCCCACCCCTAACCATACCCCTCATTTAACCACACCTTCTTTTGTGGCCAAACCCATCTTTAGATTTATTCTTCACAATAAAGTGGTAATTTTCCAGAGGTGGATGAAAATGTTAATAGACAGGGATGGTGTGTATATGGTGTGCCATGGGAAGTAATGCGAATGGCAACACTTAGATTACTAATTGCTTGTGACTTATCTCCATTGTAATGCTCATTTAACCAATAGCTGTATGTTACACTGCTGATTATAATGCAAACCTAATTGTGTTTGACTCCAGCTAACATCCTGTTGAAATGGTCAATAGCAAAGTGTTCATGTGAGGTGAAGCAAAATTTTGTCATAGAATCTAGACATGACAAACCCCATAGATTGATGTATTGCAGTAGTGGTATTTGTTCCATCTGTGCTTCAGCTTTGCTGTGTAGTCCATCATTCTTTGGATCCAATATATGGTTCCAGCACACTGGTACTGAAGATCTGGAGTGCTATCTCATGTCCAATCATGCAGGACTTGAAGGAAAAGGACCAATACTTGAAATCTTTGCCTCTAATCAGTTATCCACTTCTGAAGGCCTTGGTCTCTTTTCCATTGTAAATAGGATCTGAAAGAATGAAACATGTTCCTTGTGGTAGAACTGTTTGAACAAGTGTCTGTTATCTTCATTGGCAGTGACCCCTGAGCAGACATATTGGCATGGCACTCCCATTAGTGTCTCTTTTACCCACTCCATTAGCACTGGCAGGATGGTGTGCTTGTGTTTTCTTACAGATGGCAAGGTGTGAGCAGCTGCTATTTTAACATAGATGAAGATTCTTAAATGAAAACATTGAACATTTTTACCTTGCTATAAATGTCTCTTTTAATTCTCTTTTCTTTTAATTTCACATTTCCTTAGAGCATTACCTTTCTATTTGGTTGTGATGTCATAATTCTGTGTTTCAGATGTTGAGGTAGGGATATACCAGTATTTATCTCCTTACCTGATTTCTTTACATTCTCCTCACTCCCTTTAAAGAATTGAGCACACTGCCATATGGTCAATTCACTGTCACTTATTTGTATTTATTTGGAATACATGACCATATTTATATTATCTGCTTCCTAACTTGTTTTTCCGTATTTCTATATATATCTATGTTATTAATACTAACACCTGGCCTATTTCAGAAACATGGGTAAATATAATGGTATGAAAAATTAAGTCTCAGCATCTTACATGGATGGTGTTCAAATAATGTCCCCTAATAACATTAAATAAAAATAAGCCACCAAGTGGCAATACTAACGATGCAACTGAATGCATGTATAAAAAAGAACAAGCACATCATCCATTTTCCATCAAGACCAAGGAAGTCTAGAAAGAAAGTGATGAAGCTACTGAGATATGGGGTATGCCATTCTGCTTATAGATACTAAGCTGTATTTAATCTGTATGCCTTATAAGGAAGTATTCAGTGTGGATGACAAAATCATTGAGTAGGTATAAGGGTTAAATGTGTACTAAGTGAAATGATATATAAGTTGAAAGAAGAGTGTATCAGAGTTCATATGAGTGACTTGGTTGTAATTCTACAAATATTACAGTTATATTCATCAAAGTCTTGTAGGCAGAGAAAGGCTGCACAGTGGAACATTTCCTACATTGATGCTTTTTTTTGGAATTTTAGTGTATAATCATCTCATGATCTCCTCTGCACATCAAACTCTGTAAAGTGATAGATTTCTGGTGACAGGAGTGGTTTTTACATAGACAAGCAGTGAAGACATCCTAAAGGAAAGAAAAACAAACATAACTTCTGTAACCTAATATGTACATATATTTTTAATCTGTCCAGTCCTTGTCTATAAGGGACAGACTTTATGGCTGTGTATTTACCCAATACCTAACAGGACCCATCTTTGGTCAAATTCAGCCCTTACATAGGAAGTATGATAGACAGGTTTACCCATTATACAGGAACCCTCCCCCTCTTTGGGCACACTGTGAGGTATGGACAATGTAAAGGACATGTCACATAAATGACAATGCATGCTGCAGTGGGGAAAATGGCAATAGCTGCTGATACAGGGTTTGGGGAGCAGTATGTTTCATTTTTCCCCGGATTGAGAGTAGGACTCCCTGTGGGTTAGCAGGTAACAAGAAAATGTGTTCTCTTACCTTTTCTGAAGGATTGTCCACTGGGCATTGTTGTACCTGTTGGGGTGATGGTTCTCAGTGTTGGTTTCCTGGAGATACTGCAAAATACTCATGTAGGCAGAAGAGCTGGTTAAAGTGTCTACAGTATCTGAGATTTTTGTGACAAAGGTGTAAACAGTTTCTTTATGACAGGAAGGGATTTGCCCTGTTCTTGATAATGCAACCTCCTCTTTTATTTTAAAATCTAATTTAGAGATGGGAACAGGGGCTGCAAAGTCTATGGGCAATTGAAGAGTGAATCCAGTAGGATCCTCTTCTTCCCAAACATTCCCATCTGAATCTCACACCTCTAGCTCACGTGCACAAACAGGGACAGAAGGCTTGGTTTCTAGCCTATCAGCTACTGCTATGTGTCCCTTGAGAAAAGAAATGTTTTGCAGCAGCTGGGCTTCCTTTCTTTTACATGGGGCACGGTCTATAATTTTGCCCTCTTTCATTTCTGTGAGCCAATCTTGAATTACTTTATTTGCACTTACAATGTGATCGTGCTCTTTCTGTACTGACACCAGAGTTTTCTTACACTCTATCTCTTTTTGCATAATTTTATTTTCCTTTTACATATTTTACATATACATAAATATTTCTATTTATGAGGATTCAGGTGCAAAAAAGATGGTTCAATCAAAAAAGAATTTATTAGAACATACCATCCAGAGTCTTAGATCACATGGCAGGTTAATCTATACTTCCTTATAAGGAATTACAGCATGCACAACAAAGACTAAACAGATCCTCCTAACATCCTAACTACAAAGATACATTTAAGAAAAACATAAAACACAAAACATTAGCACATTTCTATATACATAAGTGCACTGTGTGTTTTAGCATAATTACCTATGACAGATTATCCTTCTGAATATCCTTCTGTTACTGCTCTCCTCCACTGCCCCTTCTTCTCCTGCTTCTCTCCTTGGTTTGCCATCTACTCATTCACTGACTAAATGGAATCCAATCCCTTGTTTTATACACTTTACTTGCCATTGGCTACAATGTGAGGAGGTCTAAAACACATGACAGTGCAGTTTTGTGATACACATCTAACAGGTGTGGGTGCTTAGCCTTGCTGGCAAAACCTCTAATTTGAGACACTTCTGAAAATATCCACCTCTCTGAAGGATAATTTTCAAAGGGGAATGTCAGCACAAGGTCAGCAACCCCACCCCTCTGTCAGATATGCACATCCCTACTTGTTCCCAGTCCATTTGTCTTGTCTGTGAACAGGTGCTAACCGCTTCTTTGAGATGGACACAGGCAAAAACAATGGCACACACATCTGATTTGTGTATATACGCCATCTGTATTTGCAGAATAAATATTATGTATCAGTATTATGTGTGTACTGTAAACCATATTTGTACATCCCATTATAACTAATACATATTTATTAATTGACCATTCCTAGATATCATGAGATTACCCAGTTCTGCCCATTTTCTGCAAGGATAGAAAGTCCTTGAAATTAGCACAATTGTGGCCCACCTGTCCAGAAACAAGCTGGCCACTGATATTCAGGGACTAAGAGAAAATATATATCACGGTGCCCGTGATTGCTGCAATTCAGTGTCTATCACCTGTAGGGGGCTCCCATTGGCTGTCTGCCTTCAGCCCGCCT
The DNA here is from genome assembly GCA_037306005.1 of Rhinophrynus dorsalis. NCBI lineage: Eukaryota > Metazoa > Chordata > Amphibia > Anura > Rhinophrynidae > Rhinophrynus > Rhinophrynus dorsalis. The sequence continues at coordinate 529,230,856 of CM074718.1, forward strand.
CACATTGCCTTTTTAAACTCAGTCTGGGCACCCTTTGGTTGCTCTTTCGTGGTGTCTTTGACAGCATCCACTTCCTCCTTACTGCAGTAGCTGATTGGGCCTGTTGCTGAGTTCCTGAGTCAACCTGTTCCTGAGTTCCTGCCTGCTTTGTCAGTTCCAGTCCGGTTCCGGTTGTTCTCATCAGTAGCTGATGCTCCTGTTGCCAGTCTGCTTGGCCGCGCTTGATCTTCTCTGCTGGTTCCTGCATCTGTGGCGACATTGTTCTTCATTCGCTTCGGCGACATTTCCTCCTGTTGGTTTCCAGCGTTCGGACGCTGGTTTGCTCCATTAGCCTTGCGGCTCTCATTACAGCCTGTTGGTCCCAGCGTGCGGACGCTGGTTCGCTCCATTAGCCTTGCGGCTCTCATTACAGTCTGTTGGTTCCAGCGTGCGGATGCTGGTTTGCTCCATTTGCCTTGCGGCTCCCATTACAGTCTGTTGGTTCCAGCGTGCGGACGCTGGTTTGCTCCTTTAGCCTTGCGGCTCACATTACAGTCTGCTTGGTCCCAGCATGCGGACGCTGGTTCGCTCCATTAGCCTTGCGGCTCACATTCAGTCTGTTGGTCCCAGCGTGCGGACGCTGGTTTGCTCCAGTAAGCCTTGCGGCTCTCATTCTGCCTGTATGTTCCTAACGTAGGGCGCTGGTTTACTCCCTGACTTGCAGTCAGGTTCTTGATGATTCCGAGTGCGCTGTCCAGTCCTAACAGCATTGATTCCTACAGTATATGGACGCGAGAGTTTCTGATTACTGTGAAACCACTTGACCTGGTAACCTCTATATTCCATCTTACCGTCATTATCATCTGACAGTCATTAGGTCACTGTGGTTGTCACCTTGCTTTGGGCTGCCTTGCCCGGTATATTGGTAAGGCCGGTAGAACCTTTCACTTTGCCACCTTAAGGTTGCCTTACCCGGTATTGGCAAGGCCGGTAGAGCCTACTTATTGGTATTCCGTCAGGCTGCCTTGCCCAGTATATTGGTAAGGCCGGTAGAACCGCATACTATTCCATCTTAAGGTTGCCTTACCCGGTATTGGCAAGGCCGGTAGAGCCTACTACACTGGTATCCCGTTAGGCTGCCCAGCCCAGTATATTGGCTGGGCCGGTAGAGCCTCTTGTTCCAGACTTGCCTGGGTTGCTTTGCCCGGTATATTGGCAAGGCCGGTAGAACTTATTTGCTATTGTCATTATCTGCTATGTATTGTTTGTATGTGTATGAAAACCCTATGGGATTGCCTTTAAAGGGATAGTAATACCTAAAATGTAAAAAAAAATATGTTGTAGGGTTTATCCCCCTGAGTAAAACAAGAGTACTCCCACTGCTGAAAGATGTTTCATTCAAAAGTTATTCATTTTCAAAGTTGAATTTTTTAGGTGCAATATCACAGTGGCCTGAAATTTTACAGTGGCGCTGTTGCTACATGATCCTATGGACAGCTCTGGTCTCAGGACCATAAATCTCCATAGGATGGTGTAGCAACAGCGCCACTGTAAAATTTCAGGCCACTGTGATATTGCACCTAAAAAATTCAACTTTGAAAATTAATAACTTTTGAATGAAACACCTTTCGGCAGTGGGAGTACTCTTGTTTTACTCAGGGGGATAAACCCTACAACATATTTTTTTTTACATTTTAGGTATTACTATCCCTTTAACTTTTCAATAAAGATATGTTTTTACCTAAACCTTACGTCTGAGAGTCTTAACAAACTATGACAATATACTAGCAGATTTTTCTATCTATTATCTATCTATCTATCAATCTATCTATCGATCTATCTATCTATGTACATACTTTATTTCTGTAAAAGGAACATCTATTTACATAAAATAGAGATATTACACAAGCAACAACCCTATACTAGGGCCCTGTTGCCCCTACCTTGTAAAGTGGAGCTGGCAACATCGCTGGCGGTAATTGCTCTTCACTATGTCTAATGCGCTTCCAGCTTGCTCACATGTGATATGACATCACTAATGTCACAAACAGACATTTGGAAGCTGGGTGGGTTTGTGAAAGACTAGTCTGGTTTGAGAAGTGATTCATGGGATACAATGGATCATTTTAATGAACACATTACGTGGCTGTGAACTTGAGTGGTGGCAATGTGGCAAGTCAAATGGGGGGGTCAGTGGGTGGGCTGGTGTGCGTTTCAGGCCACTGCCAGGCACCCCTTAAAATCTGGCACCCTAGGCAAGTATGCAGTCTGACTGTTGTTAAATCTGGCTCGGTACCAACCCCTAAATTCTTAAAAGCTATCAGAGGGTGGTGTAAGATAAGTAGCTGAAAATCAGACTTGCTGGAATAGTTTCCTTTATAATGGACCTCGCCTGTCTGTCTAGAATATATATTTGTCAGCACTAGTGTTGAGCGAGCATGCTCGGCCGATGCTCGGATCGGCTCGAGCATCGCTCTGCTCGGCACATGGCGGTACTCGTACGAGTACCGCATGTGCTCGCCCGCCATGTTCGGGTCTCCTCCCCGCACGTTTTGCGGCTGCTGCGCAGCCAATAAACGTGCAGGGAGGCTCTGACATCGGTGTAATGCCAGCAGCCATGTTGGCTGCTGGCATTACACTGATTGGCTGGCCAGAACCCGTGGTCGGGTGCTGTATAGCACCTGACCATCGAGTTCGGCTCAGTCTGAGCCAGGGAGAGCTGAGGATAGGAAGGGAAAGGCAGTGTAGGGAGGAAAAAAACAAAAATTGTGAAAAAAAGAACCAAAAGTCCTTTTTAGGACTACTGTGTGTGGGGGCAGCAGGTTATTTTGTGTGGGGGGAAAAAACAAAAAAAAAAAAAAAAAAATATTCTGTTTAGTGTGAAAAGTTGCAGATTAGAGCACATTCTGTTTAGTGTGCACAGTTGCAGATTAGAGCACATTCTGTTTAGTGTGCAAAGTTGCAGATTAGAGCACATTCTGCTTAGTGTGCAAAGTTGCAGATTAGAGCACATTCTGTTTAGTGTGCAAAGTTGCAGATTAGAGCACATTCTGTTAAGTCTTCAAACTAAAATATCAAAGTCACATATTCCATTCAGTGTGCGTCGCCGCAGTTTAGCAGCACATTCTGTGTACTGTGCAGAGTTGCAGAATAGGAAGAAATACTGTTAAGTCTTCAAACTAAAATATCAAAGTCACATATTCCATTCAGTGTGCTTCGCCGCAGTTTAGCAGCACATTCTGTGTACTGTGCAGAGTTGCAGAATAGGAAGAAATACTGTTAAGTCTTCAAACTAAAATATCAAAGTCACATATTCCATTCAGTGTGCTTCGCCGCAGTTTAGCAGCACATTCTGTGTACTGTGCAGAGTTGCAGAATAGGAAGAAATACTGTTAAGTCTTCAAACTAAAATATCAAAGTCACATATTCCATTCAGTGTGCTTTGCTGCAGTTTAGCAGCACATTCTGTGTAGTGTGCAGAGTTGCAGAATAGTAAGAAATACTGTTAAGTTTTCAAACTCAAATATTAAAGTCACATATTCCATTCAGTGTGTGTCACCGCCGTTTAGCAGCCTATTCTGTGTACTCTGCAGAGTTGCAGAATAGTAAGAAATAGTGTTAAGTTTTCAAACTCAAATATTAAAGTCACATATTCCATTCAGTGTGTTTCACCGCCGTTTAGCAGCCTATTCTGTGTACTCTGCACAGTTGCAGAATAGTAAGAAATACTGTTAAGTTTTCAAACTCAAATATTAAAGTCACATATTCCATTCAGTGTGTATCACCGCCGTTTAGCAGCCTATTCTGTGTACTCTGCAGAGTTGCAGAATAGTAAGAAATACTGTTAAGTTTTCAAACTCAAATATTAAAGTCACATATTCCATTCAGTGTGTTTCACCGCCGTTTAGCAGCCTATTCTGTGTACTCTGCACAGTTGCAGAATAGTAAGAAATAGTGTTAAGTTTTCAAACTCAAATATTAAAGTCACATATTCCATTCAGTGTGTTTCACCGCCGTTTAGCAGCCTATTCTGTGTACTCTGCACAGTTGCAGAATAGTAAGAAATACTGTTAAGTTTTCAAACTCAAATATTAAAGTCACATATTCCATTCAGTGTGTATCACCGCCGTTTAGCAGCCTATTCTGTGTACTCTGCAGAGTTGCAGAATAGTAAGAAATACTGTTAAGTTTTCAAACTCAAATATTAAAGTCACATATTCCATTCAGTGTGTTTCACCGCCGTTTAGCAGCCTATTCTGTGTACTCTGCACAGTTGCAGAATAGTAAGAAATAGTGTTAAGTTTTCAAACTCAAATATTAAAGTCACATATTCCATTCAGTGTGTTTCACCGCCGTTTAGCAGCCTATTCTGTGTACTCTGCACAGTTGCAGAATAGTAAGAAATACTGTTAAGTTTTCAAACTCAAATATTAAAGTCACATATTCCATTCAGTGTGTATCACCGCCGTTTAGCAGCCTATTCTGTGTACTCTGCAGAGTTGCAGAATAGTAAGAAATAGTGTTAAGTTTTCAAACTCAAATATCAAAGTCACATATTCCATTCAGTGTGTATCACCGCCGTTTAGCAGCCTATTCTGTGTACTCTGCACAGTTGCAGAATAGTAAGAAATAGTGTTAAGTTTTCAAACTCAAATATTAAAGTCACATATTCCATTCAGTGTGTTTCACCGCCGTTTAGCAGCCTATTCTGTGTACTCTGCACAGTTGCAGAATAGTAAGAAATACTGTTAAGTTTTCAAACTCAAATATTAAAGTCACATATTCCATTCAGTGTGTATCACCGCAGTTTAGCAGCCTATTCTGTGTACTCTGCAGAGTTGCAGAATAGTAAGAAATAGTGTTAAGTTTTCAAACTCAAATATCAAAGTCACATATTCCATTCAGTGTGTATCACCGCCGTTTAGCAGCCTATTCTGTGTACTCTGCACAGTTGCAGAATAGTAAGAAATACTGTTAAGTTTTCAAACTCAAATATTAAAGTCACATATTCCATTCAGTGTGTATCACCGCCGTTTAGCAGCCTATTCTGTGTACTCTGCAGAGTTGCAGAATAGTAAGAAATAGTGTTAAGTTTTCAAACTCAAATATCAAAGTCACATATTCCATTCAGTGTGTATCACCGCCGTTTAGCAGCCTATTCTGTGTACTCTGCACAGTTGCAGAATAGTAAGAAATACTGTTAAGTTTTCAAACTCAAATATTAAAGTCACATATTCCATTCAGTGTGTTTCACCGCCGTTTAGCAGCCTATTCTGTGTACTCTGCACAGTTGCAGAATAGTAAGAAATACTGTTAAGTTTTCAAACTCAAATATTAAAGTCACATATTCCATTCAGTGTGTATCACCGCCGTTTAGCAGCCTATTCTGTGTACTCTGCACAGTTGCAGAATAGTAAGAAATAGTGTTAAGTTTTCAATCTCAAATATCAAAGTCACATATTCCATTCAGTGTGTATCACCGCCGTTTAGCAGCCTATTCTGTGTACTCTGCACAGTTGCAGAATAGTAAGAAATACTGTTAAGTTTTCAAACTCAAATATTAAAGTCACATATTCCATTCAGTGTGTATCACCGCCGTTTAGCAGCCTATTCTGTGTACTCTGCAGAGTTGCAGAATAGTAAGAAATAGTGTTAAGTTTTCAAACTCAAATATCAAAGTCACATATTCCATTCAGTGGGTATCACCGCCGTTTAGCAGCCTATTCTGTGTACTCTGCAGAGTTGCAGAATAGTAAGAAATAGTGTTAAGTTTTCAAACTCAAATATCAAAGTCACATATTCCATTCAGTGTGTATCACCGCCGTTTAGCAGCCTATTCTGTGTACTCTGCACAGTTGCAGAATAATAAGAAATACTGTTAAGTTTTCAAACTCAAATATTAAAGTCACATATTCCATTCAGTGTGTATCACCGCCGTTTAGCAGCCTATTCTGTGTACTCTGCAGAGTTGCAGAATAGTAAGAAATAGTGTTAAGTTTTCAAACTCAAATATCAAAGTCACATATTCCATTCAGTGTGTATCACCGCCGTTTAGCAGCCTATTCTGTGTACTCTGCACAGTTGCAGAATAGTAAGAAATACTGTTAAGTTTTCAAACTCAAATATCAAAGTCACATATTCCATTCAGTGTGTATCACCGCCGTTTAGCAGCCTATTCTGTGTACTCTGCAGAGTTGCAGAATAGTAAGAAATAGTGTTAAGTTTTCAAACTCAAATATCAAAGTCACATATTCCATTCAGTGTGTGTCACCGCAGTTTAGCAGCCTATTCTGTGTACTCTGCACAGTTGCAGAATAGTAAGAAATACTGTTAAGTTTTCAAACTCAAATATTAAAGTCACATATTCTGTGTAAGATGAAGAAGGCGGGTAAAAAGGGACGGGGAAGTGGACGTGATCCTGAAAGTTCAGGGCGCGGGTCAGGACGCGGAGAAACTGTGCCTGGTGCCAGAGCACAAGAAAGAAAGACATCCACCATACCTAGCTTCATGTGTAATTTTACAGGGCGTCGCAGGACATCACTCTCGAGGTCCGACCACTGCGAACAGGTGGTCGGTTGGATGACAGCTGATACTGCTTCCAGTCGGTTAAGCACCACCCTGTCTTCCACCAAGTCCACTCTCAGTAGCCAAGAGTCTGGTCAAAATAATCCTCACTCTGATCATCCTTCCTCCCACCATACACGGTCTGGTCAAAGAAGTGATCCCACACTGGGATATAGTGAGGAGCTCGTCTCATCACCAATCCTTCATTTGACCCTCTCTCCAAGCACGCTTGCAGAGGAACATGACATCTTGTGCCCTGATTCACAACCTCTAGAGGCTACCCAATCACAAGAAGATGACAGATGTGAACGGCATTTAAGGTCAAAGGAAGTAGTGGATGATGATGATGATGATGAGACACAGTTGCCATTAAATCAACCACTATTTCCGTCTCAAGACCTTGTTGAGGAGAATGTTATACAGTTGTCAATGACTGAGTATGTGGTGGGATCAAGACTTGAGGAGGATGATCAGAGTGAGGAAGTGGAGGAGGACTTGGTGGACGATGAGGTGACTGACCCCACCTGGGAAGGTGTAGAGCCGAGCGATGTCAGCAGTCCTGAGGGTGAGCCATCTGCAGCACCGCAACAGGCTGGAAGAGGCAGTGGTGTGGCTACAGAAAGAAGGCGGACCGCACCAAACCGGCCCGCAAATGTTCCACGGAGCACCCCCTTGCGTAAATCTACCTTGCCAAAGGGTAGGTGTTCCGCGGTATGGCGTTTTTTTAAGGAAAGTGCGGACGACAAAAGAATTGTAGTTTGCAACCTGTGCCACACCAGAATGAGCCGAGGCATGAACACTAGAAACCTCACCACCACCAGCATGATCCGACACATGGCATCCAAGCACCGTAGTAAGTGGGAGGAACGCCTGGATCGCCCATCTGTGTCTGCAGGCCACACCACTGCCTCCTCTTCCCCTGTTTTCGGTGCCGGCCAATCGCCTGTCGAAGGCGCAGGCCCGCATACCTCCCGCCCTGCACCTGTACCATCTGAAGCACCATCAGCGACCACATCCACTTCCCTGTCCCAGCACAGCGTCCAAATGTCGTTACCCCAGGCATTTGAGCGCAAGAGAAAGTACCCAGCCACCCACCCACAGGCCATAGCACTAACCTCACACCTTTCAAAATTACTGGCCATCGAAATGCTGCCATTTAGGCTTGTGGACACTGAGTCCTTCCGCAGCCTGATGGCAGCAGCTGTCCCTCGGTACGCGGTCCCCAGCCGCCACTACTTTTCCCGGTGTGCCATCCCCGCATTACACCACCATGTGTCCCGTAACATCACCCGTGCCCTGACCAACGCAGTTACTGGGAAGGTCCACTTAACGACTGACACATGGACAAGTGCTTGTGGCCAGGGACGCTACATTTCCCTGACGGCACACTGGGTGAATGTCGTGGAGGCTGGGAGCGACTCGGACCCTGGGATGGCACGGGTGCTACCCACGCCGAGGATTGCGGGCCCTACCTCCATCAGGGTTTCCACCAGCACCTACGTTATTGGCTCCTCCTCCTCCGTTTCCACCTCCGAATTCTCTACACGCAGCGCCACTCCCCCATCAGCCAGTAGCTGGAAGCAGTGTAGCACTGCAGTGGGGAAGCGTCAACAGGCCGTGCTGAAGCTGATCTGCCTTGGGGACAAACAGCACACGGCCTCAGAGCTGTTGCAGGGGATTAGTCACCAGACCGAGCAGTGGCTCTCGCCACTCAACCTGCAACCAGGCATGGTTGTGTGTGATAATGGGCGTAACTTGGTGGCGGCTTTGGAGCTCGGCAAGCTCACACACGTACCATGCCTAGCGCATGTATTTAATTTAGTGGTGCAGGGATTTCTAAAAACCTACCCCAATGTGCATGATCTCTTGACCAAGGTGCGCCGCGTGTGTGCACATTTCCGTAAGTCATCTACAGCTTCGGCCGGCCTGTTGAAGCTGCAGCAGCGCTTACAATTGCCAGCTCACCGGCTGCTGTGTGACGTGAGCACGCGCTGGAACTCCACCTTCCACATGTTGGCCCGGCTTTGTGAGCAGCAGAGGGCAGTAGTGGAGTACCAGCTGTTACACGGTCGTCGCCTCTCCGTTCAACTTCCTGTAATCAGAAGTGAGGAGTGGGAATGGATGTCAGACCTCTGCGAGGTTTTACGCAATTTTGAGGAATCGACACAGATGGTGAGCGGCGATAACGCTATTATCAGTGTAACCATCCCACTTCTGTGTCTACTGAAACGCTCGCTGCTCACAATTAAAACCGACGCTTTGCATGTGGAAGAGGTGGAAATGGGGGAGGAAGAGCTTACACAAGGTGATAGCCAGAGCACCCTCACTTCGTCTTCTCAGCGACAATTGGAGGAGGCGGAGGAGGAGGAGGAGGAGGAAGACACGGTTGCCTCCGCTACAGAGGGTAGCCATGGAACTTTAGTTCCATCTCTTCAGCGTGGGTGGGCAGAAGAGGAGGAAGAGGATGAGGATATTGAGAGTCATCCTCCTGGTGAGGACAGCGAAATCTTGACTGTTGGTACTCTGGCACACATGGCTGACTTTATGTTAGGCTGCCTTTCCCGTGACCCACGCGTTATACGCATTTTAAACAACACGGATTACTGGGTGTTCACCCTTCTGGACCCCCGCTACAAAGAGAATTTCTCATCTCTCATTCCTCCGGTGGAGAGGACAAGCAAAATGGTGCAATACCAGAAGGTTCTTGTCGAAAAATTGCTCCAAAATTTTCCATCTGACAACGCTGGCGGCAGAGTACGTGCTACCTTGGCCAGCCGAGAAGGGGAGAAAAGGGGAGCACACAGCAGTTCCGAGAAAGGCAGGGCAACACTCTCCAAGGCGTGGGACACCTTCATGACACCCCGCCAGCACCCTCACCCTGATGCGCAGCCTAGTGTCACAAGGAGGGAAAAGTTTTGGAAGATGGTGAAGGAGTACGTAGCAGACCGTGTCAGCGTCCTCAATGATCCCTCTGTGCCTTACAACTACTGGGTGTCCAAGCTGGACACGTGGTATGAACTGGCACTCTACGCCTTGGAGGTGCTGGCCTGCCCTGCCGCCAGCGTTCTGTCTGAGCGGGTATTTAGTGCTGCTGGTGGCATCATAACAGATAAGCGTATCCGCCTTTCCACCGACAATGCTGATAGGTTGACACTTATAAAAATGAACAAGGCCTGGATTTCCCCTGACTTCTCCACTCCACTGGAGGAAAGCCGCGGGGGAACATAAACTCACTTTATATATGTTATTTACAATGATGTGAATACTCTGTATTCCCATTCACCCCTTCCACCCAAAAAACGGGTATATGGTTGACTCTTAATCTTCTCATCCTCCTCCTCCTCTTCCATATGCCCTGTGCTATAATTTTTATATAGGGCCAGCTCACCAGCGGGCCCTGTGATATAATTTTTATATAGGGCCAGCTCACCAGCGGGCCCTGTGATATAATTTTTATATAGGGTCAGCTCACCAGCGGGCCCTGTTTGCCAATTTTTATATAGGTCAGCTCACCAGCGGGCCTTCTCATATAATGTTTTATTGGGTCAGCTCTCTAGCGGGCCCTCTCATATAATGTTTTATAGCGTCAGCTCACTAGCGGGCCTTCGCATATAATGTTTAGGATGGTCAGCTCTGCAGCAGACCCTCACCCATAATGTTTTAGATGGTCATCTCAGCGCACGTTTCCCTCTTAATCATGGCCTCAGTTCTGAAAATCAAGGAAATTTTTGGGAGAATTTGCCTCTGCGCACGTTTCCCTCTTAATCATGGCCTCAGTTCTGAAAATCAAGGAAATTTTTGGGAGAATTTGCCTCTGCGCACGTTTCCCTCTTAATCATGGCCTCAGTTCTGAAAATCAAGGAAATTTTTGGGAGAATTTGCCTCTGCGCACGTTTCCCTCTTAATCATGGCCTCAGTTCTGAAAATCAAGGAAATTTTTGGGAGAATTTGCAGATGATATACAAGTAAATATACAGCAAATATTGTTTGGTAACAATTTTTCGCCTAAAGTCGTTTTTATTTTCCTTTTTGTGTGTTTTATGGTCAGTCTGTAAAAATGGCGTACTACGGGCGAAAGATTGTTCCCAGCAGCGATGTTGGAGTCCAAGATGCATCCAGACATCCTCCCTATGCTGTCCCTGAACCATTTCTGTGGTGTTTCCATCCTTTTCTGCCATTTTCCTATGGACCAGGCACCCTCCCCTCATCAGAGCAGGGGGTGCCTGGTGTAATGCTCGAGTCCTCCCATTGACTTCAATGGGGCTCGGGTGCTCGGCCGAGCACTCGAGCCTCAGGGGGTGCTCGGTCAGAGCACCCGAACACCCGAGCATTGGGGTGCTCGCTCATCACTAGTCAGCACTGATCCTTGATACCTATTAGCAGGCAGATGGTTAAATACAAGAAAGGTAACAGCACAACATACTCCTCTAAGCGTAGTAGTCAATGGTACCTGCCTCTCAGTATAACCAGCTCCTCAAAGGACTCAAATTTGCACCAGCTGACTTTGTATTCTTTTTTGGACCTTAAAGGGATAGCAATGTCTCATTTTACACGTAGCTTGGAACATTAATCATATATAATAGTACTGCTGTGCGATGCTCTTACTCTTCAAAACTTGCTAGTTACACTGTAATAATATGTTGAAGTTGATCCCTCCCACCCCTTTTCCCAACGTAAGCATTTTTGTCCCTGATCTGACAGAGGATCACAATGAGGGACAATCTTCACGCAGCATTAGGAAAAACTTGACGAAGGAAAGATTGTCCATCATTGTGATCTTTCCGGTTCTGGGACTGGTTTTCAGATCTATGGGGAGGTGGCTTGCTATCGGGAAAAGGAGAGGCAGGGATCAACTTCAACATATTATTACAGTGTAACTACCAAGTTGAAGAGTAAGAGCAACACGCAGAGGTAGTATTACATATTATGAAAGGTCTGAGCTACATGTAAAATGAAATATTAGTATCCCTTTAATCAGTTTGTGAGGAAAGATGGAGATGAAGAAATCTTTGAGATCCTAGAAGATCTTAATTATGAGGGTGAAAATACTGGGAATGCTTTTGTTAGAACCAGCTTCAAACCTTAGTCTCACTTCTATCCAATACAGAAAAAAGGACGTTATATAGAAAGTTTCTATCAGACTATAATAAGACCACAAAATACACAAAGACAATCTCAACAAAAGGGAAAGAACTGCACTCAAACTCCTGTTGAAAAAGAAGGATCTAACCATCCAGGAGGCAGACAAAGGTTCCTCTATAGTTGTAGAGAACACCGCAGATTACCTGCAAGAAGGATATAGACTGTTAGAAGATCGAGAAATTGATAAAACTCTTACTTGTAATCCCAGTAAATTATACCTGATCTCCTACAAGCAGCATTTCGAAGGGGAATTATTACAAAACAAGAACTAAAATGTATATACACTACCGGTCAAAAGTTTTAGAACACTCCCATTTTTCCAGTTTTAAATTAAATTTACGCAGTTCAAGTCCAGTGAATAACCTGAAATGGTACAAAGGTAAACGGTAAACTGCCAGAGGTGGAAAAAAAAGTTTAGGTTAACAGAAACTGAAAAATAATGTACATTTCAGAGTTATACAAAAAGGCCTTTTCAAGGAAGAAGTAATGGTTTAACAAGTCACAGTTGTTCTGCAGTAATGCAAGTAAATTAATCCTTGAAAGTTCATGCTAACAATGCCTACAGGTGTCCCAACTTTTGTTGATTACATACAAGCCCTCTGTCCATATAAAAGTGTTGGAACAGACCGTGTTACTACTTCCTCTTAAGCAATATTTGTACTGCAGGAAGTAATATGGTGAAAAAAGGCAATTAACAAAGGAAGACAGACAGACCATTATAACCCTTAAAAATGTAGGTCTTTCCTTTAGAGAAATTGCAAAGAAAGCCAAGGTGTCAGTGAGTACAGTTTCCTACACCATCAAAAGGCACTTGGAATCTGGAGGAACTCTGACAGGAAGAGGTCTGGCAGACCCAAAGCCACAACAGAATCAGATGACAAGTGTCTAAGAGTCAACAGCTTGTGTAACAGGCGACTCACAGCACAACAGCTTCAGCACAGCTTAACACCGATAGAAGTAAGAAAGTGTCAGTTTCAACTGTGAAGGCAAGACTTTGAGCTGCAGGTTTGAATGGTCTAGTGGCAGTAAGAAAGCCATTGTTAAGATGGCATAATAAGAAAAAGAGGCTTGCCTGGGCCATGAAGCACCACCAGTGGACTACTGAATACTGGAAGAAGGTCTTATGGACCGACGAATCAAAATTTGGGATCTTCGGTTCATCACGCAGTGTTTTTGCATGCCATTGAGTAGGCAAACGGATGGTTCCTGAGTGTATGACACCCACTATCAAACATGGAGGAGGAAGCGTGATGATCTGGGGCTCTTTTGCTCGATCCAGAGTCAGCGACTTGCACAGAGTGAGTGACACCCTGAACCAATACTCCTACCACAGCATTTTGCAGTGCCATGCAATAAACTCTGGTAAATGCCTAGTTGGTCAGGGGTTCATCCTACAGCAAGATAATGACTCAAAACATACTCCAAAAATCAACAAAAGTACCACTAATCCACTGGACAGATCCATCATAGCAGGCATAAACTCTATGACATCCAACATATCTGCATATTTGGACTTCTTCCTACAGAATTATGTAGTTGGGTTACCTAGCTACATTAGAGATAGACAACATGTGCTTGAGCTACTGCAAAATAATGAACACCAGGACTATTGCTGGGTCACATTGGCTGTAGAGGCTTTATACACTAACAGCCAGATGGAGTGCAGCGAGGGACAATCTTCATTGAGCATAATGGAAATCCTACCCTCCTTAATCAAGGGGGGCAGGGTTTCCCTTATACTCTGTGACTGAAGATTGTCCCACTGTGAGCACTGTCTGGTCTCACAACCGGATTCCACATCTAAGGAGAGGCGGCTTGCAGGCTGTAAAAGGAGGGGGATCCTTTACCAGTGAATATCTTTTGAACTACAACACTGAGCATATTAAAATAAAGCGTTTCATGATCCTCTTTATAGATGGATCAATCAGAGCTGCATTTTTGGTTTCAATACATTTTTATTATTCATAGTTCTGTTACCGTTTTATAAATTTTTATATTTTATTATTTTTTTTCATTTGTCTTTATTTTTTCAATTTTTCTCTATTTTGTGTTTTTTTTTGTTGACTTTTTGTACCCAGTTTCAAATATTTGTGCTTCTTATGCTGTCTAGATACATATTTGGAGTCCTAATGCTGGCCTATATACTTCTGTACACCACAAATTGTATGTGCCACATGCTTTAATATAGTGGAGAAGCCCATCTCTTTTATTCCACTGTGGACACATGCACCCTCCCCACCTCCAACTACTTCTGGATATACATATCCTAGTATGCAGCAAGAGGAAATGTGTGAAGCACTGCATTCCACATGTGGAACGCAGATGATGTGCCCTCAAAATTCGGATTATCATTCTGATGGATGGGACTCAAGGCTATGGGCAAAAACGCATGCACAAAGAAAAATATACACATGGAGATATGAACATCAGTTCATACTTAAGTTTTGCTCTTGAAGAAGTGACATTGAGATAGTCACAAAATGCATTGAGCTCTCACATTACAACATATTGGTATTGTTTTTACTTATTTGTACTGATACTTTATGATATTTCTATTGCTTTAATTAGTGTAATTTTCTTGATAACCTTTTTATCCTTTGGAGAAACATTCACCATTGTTTTGATTTGACATATTTGGATAGATAGATAGATAGATAGATAGATAGATAGATAGATAGATAGATATTGTATGAAGGACCTTTTTGTGCCTTCTAATATTTTAACTTTAATAATAATATATAGGTACAGCTTTTCACTCTTCATATTCCCTTTCTTTTTTCCTTTTTACACATTTTTCATATCTTATGATTAACGTTCCAAGCATACTCCACTGCGTGGAGATACAGATCACATATTGACACATATGTAGGCTAATACATCTAGGAACTACAGTTCCATATACTAATATTCCTAACTGTGTGCCACAAGTGGGGAGGGATGCAAGGAGTATTATTAGCCTGCAGTTACTCCTAAATTCCAGTGCAAGTTGGTTATACCTGAGGCAGGTAAAGCTTCTTGTACATGTGAATAGAATACAGGAATATAGGAGGGATCGGGGAGATATATTATTTCTGTACCACTGACTACTCCGCTTAGAGGCGTTTGTGTCGCTGTTCTTTCTTCTATTCTATACAGTATACAGTTACATGGGTCTTGAACTATGATACCCACAACTTACGGCAGCATACAATTACACTTCCAGAGGACCAAAAACAACTTCGCTTGTGGGCTAAGCACTTATTAAGGGGATAGTAATGTTTCATAATAAAAGCAGCTCTAATTAATCATCATAGTATTTGGACTTTGGAGAGTGTTATTTCAATTCTGTCAGAGTTGTAGTTCAAGAGTAATTCAATGACAAAATGTCCCCCTCTCGCCCCTTTTACTGATGTAACACTGCTCAACCAGAGCAGAAGGGAGGTGTCCAGGTAGATTGCAGAGGGGGACAATCTTCAATTAACATAAGGGAAAAACCTGAAAAGCTTGTCAAAGGAGGCAGGGCTTTCATTGTTTTCACTGTAAGAAGATTGTCCCCAGCTGTTATCTGTCTGGTCTTACAACTAGATTCCACATCTGAGAAGAGATGGCTTACACTAGATAAAAGGGGCGGGAGAGGAAACTTTGCTTGTGAATATCTCTTAAACCATAAATGTTTGAGAGATAAGACTTATATCATTGTTCATGTTTTTTTTAATGCCTACAAAATAAAATAAAGTTAAAATGAAGTATTACGATCCCTTTAAGGATTATTTTTTTCTTTTACAGAGGATTAAATACAGCATTATATTGTGTCCTCTAAAGATGTATTACATGCATGGGCAGAGAGCAAGATAAACGCATTTCATGTCCTGATATAGACACTTCTTTAGATAATATGAAATCATATTATCAGTTTGTTTATCTTGCTCTCTGCCAGCATATGTAATACATCTTTTGAGGATACAATATAGTGCGGGATTTAAGGATCTGTGTCGACTATCATGCATTCTAGACAGACAGGAGAGGACCACAATAAATGAAATAATTCCAGCTGATTGGATCTCAGACCCTTTTCTCCCTCCACCTCATGCCTGCTTATAAGAATTTAGGGATCGGTTCTACTGCTACACCCAGAAGATGTACTAGAGAGGATTGAATGGGTGTTAAAGACATTGTGGTTGTTTCCATCATCCATGTCTAACAGTGAGCATATATTTCTCTATTTAGTATTGTATGATATGTGTATATGATGGTAGATTGCCCAGATATTGATCTGTTTATATGTACAGACTGAATTTGATTATTATCAGTTTATTCGAACTACCTAGTCACAGTATATATTTATATATGTTTATGGTGTTATTATTACTAGTATTTATAATTTTTATGCATTATTATTAAGTTACCAATACTACTAATAGAGGTAATTTCTTCTTATCTTGTTTTTCCTTTTAGAATTTTTCAGGGCTGTGTATCACACGCCAGCCATTTAGATTGTAGCTGCCTCTATTGTGTTAGATTTCAGGGACATCTCCCTTATTTATCATAATTATATATTTAGGATCTATATACATTTCTTATACATAGTACGTGGCATCCTCTTGAGATATATATTGTTGGCTATAACTCATAGTATATATATGTATAGTATTTTTGTATAAAGAGCATCCTCTATTACTTTTCACTTTTCTTTTATTGATTTTATGTGTCTATGCATATTTGTTTCTATGTGTATGTGTGTGTGTATTTGTATTGGTATATATATATATATATATATATATAAAAGCAAATATACAAAGTATTGGTGCACATCCAAATTTTCATCACCATTAACCCTTTACTCTGCGGCATTGTGCCTGCATATCACTACTATATTAAAGATGAGGATTTAGTTACATTATATGGCCATAGAATGCTAAGCTTGCCACCAACGCCAAGGTACCTCATTTTGGCAAGTCCCTAACCTTAATATGCTTTGTCTTATGAGCTGAATCTCTCCTACTTTAGGCATATACTAACCTTAATTTACTTTATCCTGAGAGCTGAGTCTTGGTCAGCTTTACTCATTAATGGAGAGAGACTCTCTGACAGGCATTATATAGTGTCCTAGAGACAATGAGCTTTGCACCTGGGGGTGGGAGGGGTGCTTAAACCAATAGAAGCTGGTCAAAACTTCCAAAAGTACAATTCCAATCCAGGTTTTGGTAAGCACACCCAAAGAAAAAACACACATTTAAAACCGCTGGAGTGCAACCAATTTTGACCAAAATAGCTAAAAGCAAATATACAAAGTATTGGTGCACATCCAGATTTTCATCACCATTAACCCTTTACTCTGCGGCATTGTGCCTGCATATCACTACTATATTAAAGATGAGGATTTAGTTACATTATATGGCCATAGAATGCTAAGCTTGCCACCAACGCCAAAATGAGGTACCTTGGCGTTGGTGGCAAGCTTAGCATTCTATGGCCATATAATGTAACTAAATCCTCATCTTTAATATAGTAGTGATATGCAGGCACAATGCTGCAGAGTAAAGGGTTAATGGTGATGAAAATTTGGATGTGCACCAATACTCTGTATATTTGCTTTTAGCTATTTTGGTCAAAATTGGTTGCACTCCAGCGGTTTTAAATGTGTGTTTTTTCTTTGGGTGTGCTTACCAAAACCTGGATTGGAATTATATATATATATATATGTGTGTGTGTGTGTGTGTATGTGTGTGTGTGTAGAGGCATGTGTGTAAAGGTATGCGTGCTTCTGTGTATATGTTTGCGTGTGCAGGTGTATGCATGTGTGTGTTTCTATCGATGTGAATATGTGTCTGTGACTGTATGTACGCTTCTTTGTGTATATGTGTCTGTATTTTTGTGTGTGTATCTGAGTGTATGTGTTTATGTATGTGTACTGTATGTATGTGTGTATGTGCATATATGATTGTGTGTGTGTTATTGTATGTTTGTACGCTTAAGTGTGTGTGTGTGTCTGAATCTGTATGTGTGTATATTTGTTAATATGACTGTATGCAAGTGTGTATGTATGTATGTGTGTATATGTGTGTGTGTATAGGCATGTGTTTGTGTGTTTATATATATGTATGTCTGCTTCTGTGTGTATATTTGTGTGTGTGTTTGCGTATCTGAGTATATGTGTGTGTTTCTATCTGAGTGTCTGTGTGTGACTGTGTGCATGTGTGTGTGTGTGACTGTATATGTGTCTGTGTGAGACTGTATATATATTCTTGTGTGTGTATGTGTGCACAGGTGAATTAATGCATGTGTGTGTCTGAGTGTATATGCTTATGTGGAACTGTATGGATCTGTGCTTCTGTGTTTATATATGTGTGTGTATGTATCTGAGTGTATGTGTGTGTATCTGAGTGTGTATGACTATGTGTGTTTGTGTATGTTTGACTATGTGTGTATGTGTGTGTGTTTATCTTAGTATGTATGTATGTGTGTGTGTGTGTGTGTGTCTGAATATGTATATGTGTGACTGTATGTATGTGTGTATGTGTGTGTGAGATAGAGCGACTATATGCATGAGTGTGTGTATGTTTGTGTGTTGGAGCATGTAAACGTGTCCGTATTTTTATGTATGGATGTATGGATGTATGTGTGTGTGTGTGTGTGTGTGTGTGTGTGTGTGTGTGTGTGTGTGAGACTGTAATATATGTACGTATGTGTGTGTTTATGTCTATCTGAGTGTGTGTGAATGTGTGCTTCTGTGTCTATAGTGTGTGTAACTGTATGCATTTATGTATATACTGGTTGAACAGCCCATGTACACAGGCCACAGTGCCACCCATCAAGGGCCGCGGTGCAGTCATTCACAATAAAGACTGCCCGCACCACGGCTGATAACGGAGCTACATTATCAGCCGCAGCACGGGCAGTCTGTACTGCGCATGACTGCAGCGTGCACAGCCATCTGTACTGCGCATGACAGCTTCTGACAAACATACATTAGCAAATTATTATATAGGATGTATGTATGTGTGTGTCTATCTGAGTGTGTATCTGTGTGTATGACTGTATATATGTGTGCATGTATGAATGTGTGTGTGTGTGTGTGTGCACTCATATTTGAGTGTATAAGGATTTTCTGGTGCAAACTAAAAGCACCAAAGGGGACAAATACAATTGTCATTGCATCAAATTGAGCATTTTAAAACCATAAATATTAGAGAATTGTCCAACATGTTATTTAGAAGTGCGTTGGATACCTCTCTAGCATTCAGGGGTGTGACAGCTCCATTTTAATCAAGAAGATTTTATTTGTACCCTATGGTGCCTATGATTTGTACCATGGTTTGCACCACTTAGCCTTTAAACGTAAGACTCATAGACAGACAGACACACATGATCAGTATATACTAGAGCATTACTTCATCCTCTGCAGTACATCATCTTTGTATGTATAAGTGTTTGCAATCCTGAATTTGAACGAACTCATATAAACAAGTTTGAGCATGAGTGAGTATGAATAGGAGTATGTCTGCATAAGCAAGCTAGAGTGAGGGTATAAGAGCAAGTCTGAGAGTGACTCTAAGCATAAGTGAGCGTTAGTCTGTGTGAACATGATTTAGATAGTCTGAGCATGAATAAGCACGAGCGGGTCTGAAAGTTAGTAAGCATAAGCAAATATGACTGATCACATGTAAGTCTACATTTTAGTGAATGAGAATGTATAATACTGTGCATGAGTGAGTGGCCTGTGAGATAGCATTGCCTATTTATCACCACTTTTATAAAGCCAGGTACAAAAACATTCTTTTGCAATGGAGAAAGTGTGCAGATAGTGGAAAGTAAATATAGAGAGAGTAAAATAATAATAATAATAACTCTACATCTATATGTTACGGTAATTATGGCAATGTAAGTATTGGCAGATGAAGCAAAAGTTCTTCCAGCAGTCCATATCGCTAGTTGAGGAATGCATTCACATTATGCAGTTTGGTTGCATGTGAAGAGAATCATATAACCTCTTAAAAAATACACAAAATGGATGTTCTCCAGAGCAGTACTTTGTTGTAACATTGCTTAAAATATATTTATGTGACAAGATTTTAAATATAAATGGTTTTACTTATAACAAATAAGGTATTAAATAAATGTTTATGATTTTTCTTATGATGGGTTTTCATTAAAATGTGTTCAATTTATGCTTGGTTTATAATATCCATCAGGATAGCGGAAAGATTTACCTGTTTATTTAGGATGTCTAGATTTAGTGTATTCAATAGCTTAGCCAGATTTTGTTGATTCTTGAGATATTCAGTGATTTGCAGAATGTTTACCTTATCTGTGGAGGTGGAATACCACTCAATCAGTCAGCTCTAGGAAAACATTAAAATCCCACCTCTCACCCACTGAGCATTAGACATTCATGCATTGATAGACGTTCTTTGAGATGGCTCAGTTGATTAATTCACCATCTGTAGAATCTGTTGAAACCTCAGGTCTCAGTTTCTTGTCCTGGCAAGGTCAACTCAGCCTATCATCCTTCTGAGAGATAAAATGAGTAACAAGGGCTTATTTGAAAATGAGAGATAATCTCAAGTATCCTTCCTGGTAAAATATGTTTATAATAATCCTGGTAAATACATTGATTTTCAAACACACTGACTGACTAAACCTCTTCTTCAGGGTGGGAGTAAGGTCTGCAAGATTTAACAAATCTAAACCTAAAACCAGGGGTACCCAGACTTTCAGGACATGTGAGCTACTTTTTTGTAGTCATCCTAACATTATCTACTACCCAGCGGCCTGGCACCCGCAACATGCTACCTTCTTCAGCACAAACCTCTAGCAACTGAGTGCCCTCTTCGGCTCTTTAATATGGCATAATCTCCCAGTGCTCTGCATTACTGAAGAGAAGACCACACGAGAGCTCCAGCAGTATAGAGATCTGTTCAGAAGGAGGTACAGACCTCTCTTGCCAAGCAGCTGGACCACCAGGGAGGTAGGAAACGGACACGGGGGGGGGCAATGTGAGGGCAATGTGAAGGGAATGTGGAAATGGGGGGCCATGTGGAGATGGAGAGGGGCAATGTGGAGATGATGGTGGGCAATGTGGAGAATGGGAGCATTGTGGAGATTTCCAGTGGAGATGGCCAATGGGCGGGCCAATGTGGACAGGGGGGTCCATGGCAACTTTTGCACCAGGGCCTGGTGGCTTCTAGTTACGCCTCTGATACTACCCTACCAGCATGTGTCAATGGTCCCACGCCTTCTCATTCAAACATGTTCTACAACATATGCTTATATTACCTGTCCATGTAAAATAAAATTGGAACAAAAAATATTGTAAAAACATCTGTTAAACAAGTAATTCTGGACAATCCAACTGTACCCTAAAGGTCAAAAAATATTTCTAAATTTCCCATTATTTAAATGTGGCTTTTAACCCTTGATTGCTAGAGAGGTATCCAGTCTAAACACTCCTCAGTATGAATGTTTTCTTGGCCTACCAGTAAGCGGTTAAAGATCCACTGGTGTGTTGAGATCTATCTACTGGGCACCTCTGGCTTAAGCCGTGTACTGCTTTTCCCAACCACAGTCCCCATTACTGCCTAATAAGGCTGAATGACAGCCTATGGAGCACAATTTGTGGTTGTTTCTGCATGTTCTGCAATTCAGGGCCATTGCAGAACAAGCAGAAACAACCACAGGGTTCAGGTTTTGGCCCTCATATATGCTACCAAGATGATCAGCTGGGCATACACACCCACATTTTGAGGAATGTCAGCTGTATGAGCCACATGCACATTATGAGTGGTTTATGTGATTAGCACAGCTGACATCCCTCAAAATGTGGATGTGTATGCCAAGCTGATCATCTTGGTAGCATATTTGAGGGCCAGAACCTGAACCCTGTGGTTGTTTCTGCTGTACAAAACTCCTGCTCCTGGTTTATGGTGGCCCAGATTACCTTGTGGATGATAAATGTTATCAATGGTCATCTATGGGGAAATTTGTAGCTAAAACCAGTGTTATACAGTTATCACATGAAATGTAATCCATACTTTCTCTACAAGTTTATATATACTTTTATTGGCCATTATTTAATGAGATCTCTACTAATTGTATTCTCTACGTCAGGCAGCAGCGGATGGGGCTAGACTCAGCATCATGAGAAAAGTCATTAACTAGTCGTGGGTGGAGCCATGGTGTCTAGAGATGTTTGGGACCATGTGAAATAAATCTAGCCCTGGATGCAAATTTCAGCCCCAGCTCAATCGTCAGGCCTGTTCCTGGCCATGTTCCCACAGGAGAATACTTTCTGAAGTTGAACTGTCAAGATGACATCAGTTTTTCAGACTTTATAGGCTTACATCTTTGATCTTAGCCTCTTGGATATTAGAGAGGACACAAAAGCATCATGAATTGGGTTCAACTGTACCTAGCACTCAATTCTCTGCAAAGAAGACCATATAATGAGGTGAATGTACAAATCCACCAACTAATCTCCACTGGCATTAATCACCAACTCTGGTGGCTGCACTTCCATGTACAGTGGTGTGAAAAAGAAAGTACACCATCTTTGAATTCTATGGTTTTACATATCAGTACATAATAACAATCATCTGTTCCTTAGCAGGGCTAAAAATTAGGTAAATACAACCTTAGATGAACAACAACAAACGACATATTACACTGTGTCATGATTTATTTAACAAAAATAAAACCAAAATGGAGAAGTCATGTGTGAAAAACAAAGTACATCTTATGATTCAATAGCTTGTCGAACCACCTTTAGCAGTAATCATTTTCTGTAAGACTTTATCCTCTCACATCGTTGTAAGAGGAATTTTGGCCCACTCTTCTTTACAATTTTGCTTCAGTTCATTGAGGTTTGCTGGCATTTGTTTATTAACAGCTCTCAACCGGGTTGTGGTCTGGGCTTTGACTGGGCCATTGTAACACCTTGATTCTTTTCTTTTTTCACTCATTCTGTTGTGGATTTGCTGGTGTGCTTGGGATCATTGCCCTGCTGCATGTCCCAATTTCAGCCAAGCTTTAGATGTTGTACAGATGGCCTCATATTTAACTCTAGAATACTTTGGTATGCAAAGGAGTTCATGGTCGACTCAATGACTGCAAGGTTTCCAGGTCCTGTGGCTGCAAAACAAGCCCAAATCATCACCCCTCCACCACCGTGCTTGAGAGTTGGTATGAGGTGTTTGTGCTGTGCATTATGGCCAGACATCTCCAATTTTGTCTCGTCTGTCCAAAGGACATTGTTCCAGTCTTGTGGTTTGTTCAGATGCAACCTAAGCCGTGCTGCCATGTTCTTTTTAGAGAGAAAAGGCTTTCTCCTGGCAACACTTCCAAACAAACCATACTTGTTCAGTATTTTTCTAATTGTACTGTCACAAACTTTAACATTTAGCATGCTAACTGCGGCCTGTAGAGTCTAAAATATAACTCTTGAGTTTTTTGCAATTTCTCTGAGCATGGCACGGTCTGACCTTGGGGTGAATGTGCTGGGACATTCACTCCTGGGAAGATTGGCAACTGTCTTGAATGTTTTACAATTTTGAATAATCTTTCTCACTGTAGAATGATGGGCTTTAAATTATTTGTAAATTATCTTATAACCCTTCCCAGATTGAAGGGCAGCAACAATTGCTTCTCTAAGATCTATGCTGATGTCTTTCCTCCTTGGATTGTGTTATCACACACCTGAATGCTTCAGACCAGCAAACTGCCAAAACTTTGGCTTTTATAGAGGTGGTCACACCTCTGATGATCAATTAATGAAGGGCATTTGATTAGCAGCACCTGTCTAATACTTAGCATCTTAATTCCTATGGAAGCAGTAAGGGTGTACTTAGTTTTTCACACATGGCTTCTCCATTTTGACTTTATTTTTGTTAAATAAATCATGACACGGTGTAATATGTCATGTGTTGTTCATCTGAGGTTGTATTTACCTAATTTTCAGACCTGCTAAGGAACAGATGATTGTTATTATGTCCTGATATGTAAAACCATAGAATTCAAAGAGGGTGCACTTTCTTTTTCACACAACTGTATGCACTAGATCATGTCATCAATTTAGTGCATGCTAGAACAAACATTCTTCTGTGAATAAGACTTTAATGCCAGCAAATCTCAAACACCTCTCCAACAACATGTGCCTGAAAATGGCATAAAGGTATGCCAACACCCTCTGTGTCTTTTTAGCACCTCACATAAAACAAGGGGCAGATGAATGGAATGCACTGAACTGCCCATTCAATACCCTTACCTTGGCACAAATGGCATTAAGGGAAGAATTGTCAGTATTAGTAGATTAGTAAATTGATGTTAAGCACACGTAGCACTATATTATAGATTGCAGAGTCTGGTTTAGTCGTATTAGTACATTCTCCTTAATACGTCTATGTTGATTTCATCTGATGTGCTGTGGAATTCTTCTGTTTTGTAATCTTTTAACATTGTTCACACGAGTGACAGTGCTGTGGTTACACCATTGCTATGCATAGTAGGCAACAATATGGCACTTGCAATGGTCCAGAAGACTAGAGTTGGATTAGTAGAGGTCTGCATGACAGCCTATGGGGCTACAGGTGACTAAATTGTCCCAATGCTTTTTGCAACAATCTAAATCATGGTTGGACCATTTGGGCTCCTGACAATCACATAATGCTGACGCCTGCATGGTCCAACCATCAGATTTAAAGAACTGGAGAAAGGGCATGATGGAGAGAACTGAGTAACTTTATGAAAGATAGCAAAGGAGATAAACCTGAGAAAAGGAAGGGAAAGAAGAACAAATGTGTGGAGTTTGTGACAGAAGAGAAAGGATTGATGGACGACTGAAGAGAAAAACCCATATACATATATATATATATATATATATATATATATATATATATATATATGAGAAATGATGGCTAGAGGTAAGGAAAAAGAACAAAGGATAGAATAGGAAGGGAGATGGGAGGGGAAAGAAAAAGTAGGTAGGATGGAGTGAGGGGAAAAAAGCGATGAGACAGACGAAACAAAAAGGTAGGATGGAGATAGCATGGAAAATAGTAACGAGCATGGGTGGAGAGAAGAGAAGGTGGAGAGTGGGGGAAGGGAGAAAAGCAGTTTGGAGGAATGAGAGAATAAATGTATTATAGAGAGAAAGGATAGAGGATAAGAGCAGAAGAAGAAGGATAGGCTGAGGGGAGGGAAGAAACAAAATGGGTGAGAAGTAGGATGAGTAGGATGGAGGGGAAAAGAAGATGGATAAGTGTAACAGGAGGCTAACAAGAGCAGAGATAATGTATCTACCAGTATAATCTGCTTTATGCAATATTCATCACAAAATATTGAAAATATAAACTTCATATATTCTTTTTAGATGTAGTCATTACTGTATAGTCATCTCTTTACAGAAAACAACATATATACCTCTGACAAAATGCGCACACACTCTACATATCACACAATACACACATCTGCCATCGATAAAATCATACCCTCACAAACAAAAAACAAATGCCAGTACTTACTCTTAAAGGAGAACTAACATCTCCTAATAATACCCATTTAACTTAAAATGGCTAGAAAATCCTAATGGCCCTATGAATTTTGCTTTCATTGAAGAGTTAACAAGTGCAATCAATCCTGAATCTCATGTCAATAGTAACATAGTAACATAGTAATTTAGGTTGAAAAAAGACTTGCATCCATCTAGTTCAACCTTTTCCTATTCCATCGTTGATCCAAAAGAAGGCAAAAAAAACCCTCAATTAGCAATTTAAAATTCTGCCTTGAATGGGGGGAAAAATAGAGGTGGATGAAGATGAAAAAAGTATATATAAGAGAAATGATGGATAGAGGTAAGGAGAAAAAACAAAGGATAGAGTGAATTGGAAGGGAGACGGGAGGGGAAAGAATAAGTAGGTAGGATATATAGGATATTTATATACCTCTGACAAAATGCCCACACACTCTACATATCACACAATACACACAGCCCCCATAGAGAAAATCATACAGATCAACCCTCACAAACAAAAGACAAATTCCAGTTTTTACTCTCAAAGGAGAACTAACAACTCCTAATAATACCCACTTAACTTAGAATGTCTAGAAAATCCTAATGGCCCCTATGAATTTTGCTTTTGTTGAAGAGTTAACAAGTACAATCAATCCTGGATCTCGCAGGTTCGTTTCCACAATATTGGCCACAGTGCCACAGGTTCAGTGCCACAAGACTGGCATAGAGTCAACGTAGTGCCTCTATTTAAGAAGGGAACTAAAACAGAACCTGGGAATTATAGACTTGTGAGTTTGACCTCTGTCGTTGGAAAACTGCTAGAAGGGATAATAAGGGATTATATTCAGGATTATACCACCAAAATAAAATTATTAGCAGGAATCAACATGGTTTTATGAAGAATACCTCGTGACAAACTAATCTTTACAGCTTGTATGAAGAAGTAAGTAGCAACCTAGATAACGGTAAGGCAGTTGATGTAGTATATCTAGATTTTGCAAATGCATTTGATACAGTGCCACACAGAAGGCTGGGGTATAACATAAGGAAATTGGGGCTAGGGGATAACCCTTGCAATTGGATAGAAAACTGGTTGAAGGGTAGGAAAGTGTGGTTATAAATGGACAATTCTCCAATACAGTTAAAGCTGAGAGTGGAGTACCTCAGGGTTCTAAATAGGTCCAATGTTTTTTAACATGTTTATAAATGACCTGGAAATAGATATAGAAATCAAAATATCAATATTTGCAGATGACACTAAACTATGTAGGGTAATTAATTCAGAACAGGATATTTGCTCTCTACAGAGGGATTTACATAAAATGGCAGATTGGGCAACCAAATGTAATATGAAGTTTAATGCGGGAAAATGTAAATTTATGCATTTGGGAAGAAAAAATTCCAATGTTACTTATGAACTTAATGGAATCATTTTAGGGGACTCATTGCTAGAGAATCCTTGTAAACTACAGACTTGGAAACAGTGACCAGTGTCAAATAGCAGTAGCAAAAGCAAACACAACCCTGTCTTGCATAAAAAGAGGTATCGAAGCAAGAGTGGATAACATCATTTTGCCATTGTAAAAATCATTGGTAAGACCTCACCTCGAATATGCAGTGTAGTTTTGGGCACCAGTTCTGAAAAAGAATATACTAGTACTAGAGAGGGTACAGGTAAGAGCAACAAAATTAATTAAGGGAATGGAGGACTTGACGTATGAGGAACGTTTACAGTAATTTACTAAAGAGAAAAGATGACTAAGAGGAGATCTTATCACATTGTACAAATATATGAGAGGGAGAGGTCAATACAATGATCTCTATGTTGAAACTCTATCCATAAAATTGACATTCACTATGTCAATCAGTGAGAAATGCTCCATCTGGCAAAGGTACCCCAGTCAAACAAATATAGCTCAAGATGCAACCAATCCAGAAGCACCCAATAAATATAATATAAATTGCTAGTAAGAATGGGCACCAAAAGGCATATACAAGCTTAACCAGGCTCACATTCAACTGCCCAACTATGTAGCACTTTTCAAAATGCGGATAGGCATAACCAATAACAGAAAGAAACAATTATTAAGAACAAAAAAACATTCATGAGGATATATGGTCCTCCATTTATAACACAATACTGATACTCTGATAACATGTAGCAACTACAATAAAGATATATGGACAGTCACAAACAAACCCCTCCCCCCAAAAAAAATTAAAAAAAATACCAAAATAAAACATATATTTGATAGAAATCATCAAACAGAAATTAGGCCACATAAGCTGCTTTGTAAAGAGGCAAACGGTCAACCATGGTTCCCCAAAAAAAGAAACCACAGTGGATGACTCACTGCTGCTCTTGTCAGCAGAATGGAAGGCTACTGCCATCCAGCCAGTGAGGGACATGTGAGGATAATACAGCTACAGAAATGAATGAAAAATTCATAATACCTGCACCCTACCCTAGCATCACACCACTTTTCACCAATCAGCTGTTAGTAAGAAATCTCGATTAAGAACATTAGCAGAAGAGATGGAATGCAGAGTTCCATCCCTCGTGTATCAAGTGAGAATTCTGACAACTGCCACTGAGTGGCTTGCAACTTCCTCTGGACCAAGATGGCGGGTAACAATCTTGGAGTGACTGTGGTCCAGCCTCATTTATCCAGAGAGCACTTGGCTACATTAGTAAGTTAGATGTTCTTGGGAGGATCGAAGGGTGACCTTTCGTTTTCCCTGCTGCCAAGGAGATGTGGAAAGAGTTGTCTCTGTAGATCAGATCAACATATGAGTGTGCACCATGCTTGATCTTATGTTTTGAGTGATGTTAGCAGGTAAGTTATGCATTGCTGATGCAATATATAAGGTAAGGGGGCTGAAGGTCACTATTAAGAGTTTTGATGGAGGCAGGGGTTTGTGATGATGAAGGGAGAGATTCTGAAAGTTCTTATGGGGCAATCATTAATTGTGGGTTCGGATTGAGTGTTGATTGCAGAGGGCAGTGTGGTAGTTGAGGGATTGTGGGGCTATATTTAATTGTGGGTTCACACAGAGTGGGGATTGCAGATGGCAATCTGATAGTAGAGAGGTTTTGTGGAAGGAAAGTGGCTGCTAGGGTGAAGGTGAGGATTATGGCTGTGGGGTAATGAGGGTCTCTCTACCATTAGCTATTTTCTTAAACATATTTAACTCAGCAGGCAGCACTGCGTCAAAAGGTGCTTTCTCTATGGTGACCTTTCCTTTCTTCTCCCCTTTTGCCCATTCATTTCCCCCTTCATCCTTTCTTCTCCTTCTTTGCCCTTTCTTTTCCCCCATTTTCCCTTTCTCTTTTCACCTTTTGCCCCTCTTTTAACCTTTTACTTTTTTTGCTTCAACCAGCAATTCAATGCAATTCATGCAATTCTATGACTACCCATTGTAGTCATAGATTTGTAAGTTCTGTGGTATCACTAGTATAGCTTAATTTCAGTTGTAAACTCAATGGTATCATTAATGTAGCTTTATTCCAGTGGTATGCTCTTTAGTATCACTGATGTACCTTCATTACAGCTGTAAGTTCTGTGGTATCACCAGTGTAGCTCCATTTCAGTTGGAAGTTTTGTGGTATTACATGCCTTGCTTCACAACATTAATGCCAGTTCTACGAATTTTGTTTCATGTGTTTTTATTCTTAGAACAAAACACAGATTGCATCTGTCTGATATCATAAGGGAGCATGCAGTTGTATAAAGGGAAGCAATGAGTTGGAGATCTCTATATCAGCCAAGGGGTTAAAACTTTTTTTGTGCCCTTCTTGTTATAGGCCAAGGGTATTTTCTCTGCCAGGAAACAGTGGATTGAACTGGAGGTGGGGTCATATGAGGCCTGGGGTTGTGGCCATGAGTGGAGCTAAAATCACTTGGAGTGACTTGCCTAAGGTCTCCTGGGGTGTAAATCCAGCCTTGACCACGCACTCTCATTGCATTCATCCCTCTGGAGGATGAGATTTCTATTTCCCTCTCCTCCTACAACCCCACCACCTGTTACTGTCTCTTCACAACATACTTGCTCTGTGCTACCACCATCTTCTTTACTTTCTCCTTTGGATATTGTATTATGTGCATGAAAAGTCACAGTGAGTTGCTCATATTAGCATTTAATTGTATGTAGCTAGTTACATAGACAACTATCTTGTCCACAATTGACAGTGAATGCAACATACACATAACTGGCAATGATAGCATAGGATGTTTCGATGATTACAAATTCTATTAAAACTTCTTATCCCTGTGGACCCCATGTGGACTTTAGCAAATCATTTCTGGTTAATGTCCTGTGTTCCTGCCTACTGCTTATGGATCCCATCCTCCCCTGAAGTGGTCGCTGTAATCTTCTCAGAGGTAGAGTTAACACATTTGCACTTACGGTACATGCATCTGACCCACTCTACTGTATGCACCCCCACCTAGCGTGTTGCTTTTTCTATTCCTCACAGCACTCCGCGACAGATCCACTTGTTTCTGCTTATATGCACCGCCTGTCAATGTCCAACTCTACCCCACTGTTACCACTGCTCCAAATCTTTTCTTGACCACTTTCACCACAGATCACCCCTACTACATTTTTATCTGTCTCCCATTGATTATTTTGTCTCTTTTCCCCCGATCTCTCTCTCCAAGTGCTCTCCAGACCAGCACTGCCTTAACTGTAAAGCTGCAGTATTTTAACTACTTATGTTTCAACCATGGGCGTCCGCAGGGGGGGGGCAAGGGGGGGCACTTGCCCCCCCCTGGATTTTCATCTTGCCAATGCCACTTAATACATGAGCCTCAGCGTAGCTCTCGCTCGCACTCTGAAGTACCTCTCCTTCTGCTGCCCGCGGCGATCATCTCTCCTCTCCCCCTCCGCGACGCCCGTCACGCACAGTTGGCAGCCAATGAGAAAGGGGTATCCAACTCTCCTCTGTCATTGGCTGCAGTGTGATCTGCACTGCAGCCAATGAGAGAGGAGAGTTGGATACCCTCTCTCATTGGCTGCCAACTGTGCGTGGCGGGCATCGCATCGCGGAGGGGGAGAGGAGAGGTGATCGCCGTGGGCAGCTGAAGGCGTCGCGGAGGGGAGAGGAGAGGTGATCGCCGCAGGCAGCTGAAGGAGCGGTGCTGCAGACAGCGAACGAGAGCTACAGACCCCGCTCAGGAGGAGACCTGGTGGACTGCATTCAAGGTAAGGCTGGGTGCACTCTAAGACATCCATGGGCGTCCGCAGTGGGGGGCACTTGTGAAGCTTATGGGGCAATGTGAAGCTGATGGGGGCAATGTGAGAGCAAGCTGATGGGGGCAAGTTGGAGCAATTTGAAGCTGATGGGGGCAAGTTGGAGCTGATGGGGCAATGTGAGGGCAAGTTGGAGCTGATGGAGCAATGTGAGGGCAAGTTGGAGCTGATGGGAGCAAGTTGAAGCTGATGGGGCAATGTGAGGGCAAGTTGGAGTTGATGGAGCAATTTGAGGGAAAGTTGGATCTGATGGGGCAATGTGAGGGCAAGTTGGAGCTGATGGAGCAATGTGAGGGCAAGTTGGAGCTGATGGGAGCAACTTGAAGCTGATGGGACAATGTGAGGGCAAGTTGGAACTGATGGGAGCAAGTTGAAGCTGATGGGGCAATGCGAAGGCAAGTTGGAGCTGATGGGAGCAAGTTGAAGCTGATGGGGCAATGTGAGGGCAAGTTGGAGCTGATGGGGCAATGTGAGGTCAAGTTGGAGCTGATGGAGCAATGTGAGGGCAAGTTGGAACTGATGGGAGCAAGTTGAAGCTGATGTGGCAATGTGAGGGCAAGTTGGAGCTGATGGAGCAATGTGAGGGCAAGTTGGAACTGATGGGAGCAAGTTGGAGCTGATGGGGCAATGTGAGGGCAAGTTGGAGCTGATGGGGGCAAGTTGGAGCAAGTTGAAGCTGATGGGGGCAAGTTGGAGCAAGTTGAAGCTGATGGGGCAAGTTGGACCAAGTTGAAGCTGATGGGGGTAATGTGAGGGCAAGTTGGAGCTGATGGGGGCAAGTTGGAGCAAGTTGAAGCTGATGGGGGCAAGTTGGAGCTGATGGTGGCAATGTGAGGGCAAGTTGGAGCTTTATGTGATGACTATTCCCCTCCCCTTCATGACATTGTGAAAAAAGGACAGAGTATGGATGTCATTAAAATTATGCCCCCCCCTGGAAAAATTTCTGCGGACGCCCATGGTTTCAACTAGAATTTAACACAAGCATAAATGATAAGTAGCGTATTGATGTCTGTTAATAACAATAAACTGATTTTGAATAGAAAATAAAATAATCAAAATCCGTTACAATATTCAACAGTCAATTATTTTGGTGGTGCACACTGGGTATTTTGGTCCACAGTATTGTGTTTTTAATTAAAGCCTATCCAGCAGAGAGGATGTGGCTTGGTATTTTAAGTTAAAATAAAAATAATTTTATCTAATACTGGGCAATAAAGTGTTATGATCAATTTCTACAATAATTAAGATACTGAACTAGTCTCCAGTAGAAGGGACGTGAGATGGTGATTCTTGACAGATACCTCACTGTGACTCTTTCTTTTTTGTTTTCTTATTCTATTTGAGACCTGCAGTATCAGATCCCAGATTCTTGTATTGCGCCCTTTTTACCAGACAGATTACAAGCGTTTACATGCATGCATTTTATGTTACTGGCATTCTGAAGAATTGCATTCTTTGAAATATTAGTTTGCTTTTTATCTGGCTGTAACAATATCACCTCCCTATTAGGTGAACTATCCGATGCTCACACTCCAACCATGCCCCTTCTCTAATCCCATTTTCTCATTCAGATTGTCTGCCCCATGCTGTGTTGTGTCATGCCCCCATTCCCCTTCCTAGTTAAAGGCTTTATGCCTGGAATATAAAGATACCTTGTATCAATGTTACACATGTCCTAGACTATTAGTGGAACATCTGCAGCTCTAATTACTCAGAATAAAACAGGGGCTGGTAACAAATGGCTCTTCACCTGTTGTATTTCCACCATCCTCAAAGACAGGCAGAAAGAAACAGTTATAAAAGGAGACAGACAGATAAAAAGACACAGTGAGAGGCACCGTGAAAAAGACATATAGAAACAGACAGTGAAAGAGTGCAATCAAGAGACAGTACATACGCAAAAGAGGGAGCAAACACAAGACAGAGTTTGTACACACAAAAGGAAAATGTATGCAAGACAGAGCATACAAGACAGAGCTTTTTCAAGAAAGTAATATATTGTATTTGGCACAAAAAACTTCAATGGGCAAGGGTTGGGTCTGGTGGTGGCCGCAATCAAACATGCTGGTGGCCGCATTTGAGAACCGCTGATATACAGAACACATGAGAGTGCAGAAAGAGAGGAAATGCAAGGTAGAATAAATGTAAGACAGCAAGACAGCTTAGGCAGTAGTGAGAGGGCTTGTAATAGAGAGGTAGATGGCACAAAAGAGAATGCATTCAAGAAAGAATGCACTCAAAAGATAATGCATGCAAGACAGAATGCACTCAAAAGATAATGCATGCAAGAGCAAGCACACACAAGAGCACACCCAAGACAGAGACACACCGAGAAACTGAGATGGTGACTTCAAGGTAGCAATAGTGAGAGGGGGAGGAATTGAAAAATATAGCAAAGCAAGAGAGGGAGGCAAGAGAACAGAGACAACCATGGGTTCCTCTAATCAGATTACTAAGGATCAGACAATACTGATAACTGGCTCTTACCTAGCAGGGGTAGGTTATAAAAAGATATCTAAATGCTTACAATTGCTTACAATTTCTACTGTCCGAAATGTCATTAAGATATTTACGTTAAAGAGAACTGTTTGAAGTCAAGACAAGATTTAGATGACAAAGTAAAATCTCCAGTACAGTTGCTCATAGACTGGTCAGGAATGCAGTACAAACCCCCCATATCACTGCATACAACCTGCAGGAAATTTTAGCTGGTAGGGGAGTAGTAATGCTTTGGAGTTGTGTGGCAGCCAGTGGCACAGGACATATTGTATGGGTAGATGGAATAATGGCTTCTAGGCTGGGTGAAAGCTGGAGTTGGTAAGATATCTGCATCTGTCTGTGGGTGTTCTGTATACAGATGAGTGTAGCTTTCCATTGGTGAGAGTTATGGTTATGTACAGGAAATGCATGCTTTTCGAAGAGAAATCCATTTTAAGCTTAATTGATGGATGAATTGCGTTGAAGGATTTGTGAAAATCTTTGATCTATAGAGAGAGAGAAAGAGAGAGAAATAGAGAGAGTGATTATTGTATAATAATTATATGTACCTGCAGTTTTTTATTGAGCAATCAATATATCTATCTGTCTATCTATCTATCTATCTATCTATCTATCTATCTATCTATCTTTCTATCTATCTATCTATCTATCTATCTACCTATCCTATATAATAATTCGCTAAAAAGTGTGTAATGCCCATACCTGGGAACTCTCCGGATTTGCCCCGGAGACTCCGGTTCTGACAGAACTTTACCGGGTCTCCGGGGCAGAGGCAGATTCCTCCGGATGTGGAGAGTTTCTATTGAAACTCTGCCACATCCGCTTTTTCTCCTGCTGATACTCAGTCCCTAGCCCTCTGAGTGCCAGAGTGGTAAGGAATGCATTGCTTTGAAATGCATTCCGTACCACTCTGGCACTCAAAGGGTTAAGACCCCCCCCCCACTCACGACAAGCCCCGCCCCTTTTTGACGCGATTAGCGTCATTTTTGTCACCCCCTGGTGAACAGAGGACTACCCTCCGGGTAGCCCTCAACTGAAAGTTCCCAGGTATGGTAATGCCCCAGTCATGCGCAGTAGAGACTGGGCATTCCGAAGGAGCGTCCCGCTCTGTATCAGCCACGACGCGGGCAGTTTCTACTGAGCATGACTACACCGTGACCGGCTGGCACTGTATCAGCCACGGTGTGGGCAGTCTCTACTGTGCATGACTGCCCCGCGACCGGGTGGCAGTGGCACTGTGACCCGTGTAACGGGCTGTTCAACTAGTCTATCTATAATATACTGGTTAGAAGGAAACAGTTTACTGAATCTTTGGTCTTTTATAATTATTTTTGTTCCCTGATTAAGGCCTTGCCAGGCTGAAACATTGAAATTAACTATACAGTATGCTTTTTGATTACATTTTACTTTTTTTTTTGTTTCTTTTTTGCACTTAAAGGGATAGTAATGTTTCCCAAAAACAGCAGCTCCAATTAATCGTCATAGTATTTCGGCCATGGAGAGTGTTATTTCATTACTGTGAGCATTGTAGTTCAAAAGTAATTGAATGATAAAGTATCCCCCTCCCATCCATTTTACCTAGTGTATACCACCTCCCCTCAGATGTGGAATATGGTCTTAAGACCAGACAGCTCACAGCAAGGGACAATCTTCTTACTGTGAGAACAATGAAAACCCTGCCCCCCTTGACAGGTTTTTCCCTTATACTAATTGAAGATTGTCCCTCTCTGCAAGCCATCTGGACACCACCTTTCTGTTCTGAGGTGAGCAGTGTTAAATCAGAAAAGTGCTACTAAGCAGCTAGTCGCCAGATGGGGACTTAGTGAAGCTAAAGATTGTGTCGGGTGGTAGTTCCGCTTTAATAGGTATGAATTAATTGAATTGACCAGTCTCGCACACATTCCTTTTGGAAGCGGAAGAAATAATTAAAACTCCCTTGGAGTCCATACGATATCAGTCTTTATTTTTAATTTTTGGTGTTAGGTTATCCTCGTTAGGATAATTTTTAGTCTGTATAATAAATGTTAAGTTTTACGTATCCCATTTCATCCATGTTATATAGGATGAACTAATGAGGTGAATACTTGATAGTGTGCTTAGTATTGCAGGGTTTCTCATTCTCTATGGCCCAAATAATATAAAGATTAATTGGAGCTGCTTTCATTTTGAAACATTCTATCCCTTTAATTAGCAAAAACTCAGATATATTTACGTATATGAATTAATTCAACCAACCAGCAAATGCGATCTAATATCACTAATTGTCAGAAACTGCACTCAGAGTCTCTTTATACTTAAAAATTAAACATATAGGTATACTGGTTGTATTTTCAGAGAGGCCTCGCATTGTTTTTGATGATACCTATTATACTATATCTTCAAAACTTAAAAGAAAGAAGCACATTTTTACATATTTGTTTCATGTTGAAGAGCAACTAACAGGGATATCGGCAAACAAGCCGGGTCCCTAAATGAACTAAAGCGCGTTTCACTATTAGCTTGATCACAGAATCATTTTGTGTGTCCAAAGTATGCCGGCAGAAGCGCTGATTTTAACAGCTAGGTAAGCACAAAATGATACTGTGATCAAGCTAATAGTGAAACTTGCTATATATAGGATAATAGGTATCATCAGAAACAATGCGAGGCCTTGCTGGAAATACAACCGATATAGCTATATCTTTCATTTTTAAGTATAATGAGACTCTGAGTGTAGTCTCTGAGAATTAGAGATATTAGATCACTTTAGTTTACTTTATACTTTTAGGCAACGCATAGCCTTTAGACAGATTTCCTGGCAATCTGGATTATGCCCCAGTAACATGATAATCAGGGTACAGATAATTAGCTTTTTCACAAGCACACTACACACTTAAAAATCAAATATCTATCCTAGCGCTATACATCAAATATAAGTGATAATACTTTAATATAATAAATGTACAGATATCAATTAGTATCCAAAGTAGAAAAATAATTTATTAATAACAAAGACACCAAATAAACGGGAAATATATCCCACTTACTGAATCAAATTGCTAATAACAGCTAAATGTATTCTGATATATAATCAGCTGTGTCTCTATATGGAGCCGCAACACGACGTATCCCAAAAATAACACCGTACCCTCAAAATAACCCATGTCCCGTGGAACCTCAAAAGGCACAGCAAAAAATATATCCTATTACACACCTTAAAAACAATATCCCTTTCCGTGATCTACTGAGACCAATCTTTCCGTCCTCTTGTTCCAACACTCTGAAATAGACACAAAATTGTCTGACTCCACGTGTCTAGATTTTCAGCTGGGGATAGGGCTCTGGAGATCCACAAATAGCAATGTAACCCTTAATATTACAGGAAGCGGTGGCGCTTCAGGGGCCCCTAAAAAGAGCCAATGCTAAGCCTGTGTAATAAACTACAGTCGTCTGCAACTTGTAAATAACCAAACCCCCAATATGTTGGCAGAATTGCGTCTCAATTAAAAATGTAACATACGAAATAAAACAAAAGTATATCATAAAAATTAAAACAAAAAATGAGAGCATAAAAAGTGACCAATATTTAGAAATTGGAAATCAATTACATTTATATATTAAGTCCTTCAGGAACATATATAAGTTGTGCAATATTTTCAATTGTTTGAGTTCTTATTGTGAAACTTATACAAATTACTTCTTCTGCTCCAAGCCTTCTTAGGGTCAACGGGATACATTAATCTGTACACTCTTCTTATACTTTTCTCACATTTTCATCATTTTTTCAATCCTAAAGTTTTTCTTCACTTGGCCCAAAATATCTTACTTATTTGGCCAAGACTATTTTAACTCAGGAAAGTTCTTTTTCGCAAAAACTGGAGTAAATTGTCTACTTACCGTTGCCATCTTCACTTGGAGCACGACAAATATTCTAAATGGTTGGTGTGCACACTTGTCTACAATGTATCTTTTTCCTCTTTTGTTGTTCCCAAAATGGATCACCAAGTGTTATAGATAGAACAACATGTTGTTAGGGTAAATCAGTCCTGCCACGACCAATATTCTTCCCAATTTTAAAAAGTTCTCCAAAAGAAAAGCTCAAATTTGTTATAATGTTGCTCTTTTGAATCTCAACATTTAAACAGTTTTATATGATAGTAAAGACGCGTTTCGGAAAACACCGTTTCCTTTCTCACTACACATTTAGATTCAATGGTATAGTGGTTTAAAAGAATGTTTAGTCACTTTTTGGATACCAACAATAGAAAGATATCCAAGAATGTGGTTAATTCATCATATGTATAGGTATATATAGGGTTAACTACTATACTTTTCTTGATAAATATTCTTAAATTCAATTCTGGTTAGTTGAATTCATTCATATACGTGAATATATCTGAGTTTTTGATAATTAACAAGATCCTGAGATGCATTAACCCTTTCACGGTCTTTATCTATCTAGGTGAAAAGTGGTCTCTAGATAGATTGTCTGGCAATACGGATTATGCCCTGGTAACGACTTATTTAGGGTACAGACATTGAGCATTCAAATAGTATATTATACACTGATGTCCATAGATATACTGGTTTAAAATATTTTTCTAGCCGCTAAACCAAGCAAGTGATAATGTTGGTTTTTGAATTGCTTTTCTTAGGCTGAACACTTGTGTGTATAATATTTATTTAGCCGCTAAACCAACTGAGAGATATTGTTGATCTTGAACTGCTCTTTTAAAGCTGAATATGTGTGATCAGTACTCTCTATATGGATCTGTCTCTACTCATAAGATAATCTTTTTGAGTTATAATATAATAGAGACTTTGTACATAGTCGCTAAATTTTATAAATAATTGCTCCGTTTTATGTAAGGTGTAAAATCAACTAGTGGACTGGGTACTTATTTTGCGCCTGATCAAAAAAGATTATGATTATAACTAGATCCTAATATAGTACTCATTTGGATCTATTAAGAACCACAAGTAATATTGTTGGGGTGCTGGCCAGAGCAGCCAGAGACTGGGAGCCATTATACGAGTGGTGGAGGGAGGCAGCGGAGCTGACAGTGGTAGCCCTGGCCAGGCTAGGCAGTTTTTTCAGTGAGTCCCTACCTATCAGTTGGGTTTTAGAGGCAGATGAAAGGGACAGACGAGTAGCAGAGAAGCGCGTCTGCTCTCACTGATGACAGGCTTCCGTCTGTCATCAGAGTCTGGTAGCACAACCCTTACACAGGAAGGGTGCCACACCTCAGGCCAGGCAAATATTGCCCCATAGAGAATCCCTATTCCTGGAGGGTAGGAAGAGGGGAACCCTCTCAGAGGAAGGACTATCAGAAAGACTGAGCTGCCTAATAGCAGGA
This sequence comes from Rhinophrynus dorsalis, assembly GCA_037306005.1. Lineage (NCBI taxonomy): Eukaryota > Metazoa > Chordata > Amphibia > Anura > Rhinophrynidae > Rhinophrynus > Rhinophrynus dorsalis. The sequence goes on from CM074718.1 coordinate 529,269,112, forward strand.
CAAGACCGCAACTGGAGGACAACAGGGAAGGAGCTTACACTTGGCTCCAACAGAGCCAGCAGAGTATTATGTAGCACAGTGGTGCCCGTCTCTCTCTCTCTCCCCTCCGCTCCTTCAGTCCTGGTGCGCATGTATGTAGTTGCCACGGTAATCAGACTGGATGTCACGATCTGTGCATGTATCCGTAGATTGAAGGAGCAGAGGGCGAGAGAGAGACGGGCAGCGCTGTGCTACATACTACTCTGCTGGCCTTAGTTACACTATGAGACTGGTACAGAGCAGTGCAACATTGCACAAGTATGTCAGTTTTATTTATGTTTCAATGTCATTTTATTGAAAAACGGGCGACCTTTAAACAGGCGTTTAAACAGGCGACATGAAAACCTTGCGCTTATAAGCAGCGCAACATTCTCATGCCGCCCTTTTAAACCACACAACATGTTTAATGCGGTGTGCAGCAGCACGATATTTAAAATGCGTCTTATTAAAAGTGATCCGTCTCACACACATTCCTTTTGGATTTCAACACATTTATGTTAAAGCAGATGAAATAATCAAAACTCCCTTGGAGTCCATACAATTTCATAGTCTATATTTTCAATTTTTAGTTTTATGTTATCCTTGTTAGGATAATTTTTATTCTGTATAATAAATGTTAAGTTTTACGTTTTCCATTTAATCCATGTTATATATGATGAACTAATGAGGTGAATACTTGATAGTGTGCTTAGTATTAGTATCATAGTAACATAGTAAATTAGGTTGAATAAAGACACAAGTCCATCAAGTTCAACCTTCTCCTCATACCCCAGTAACTGAGAATTTTATAGCTTTCCTGCTACCAATTAAGTTAGTCTTTATCAGACCTTCCTGACCAGCCTACTGATAAACAGTAGAACTCTGTATGTTCCCTTTTGAAAGAAATGTATCTAATCTTCTCTTAAATGTATCCATTGTATCTGCCAAAACCACCTCCTTGGGCAATGAATTCCACAATTTAACAGACCTAACCATAAAAAAACCCTTCCTCTGCTGAAGTTTAAACCTCCTTTCCTCTAATCTCAAGGGGTGTACCCTGGTCACCTGATCAGGCCTTGGAATAAATAGCTCACCACAGAGATCCTTGTATTGACCTCTGATATACTTGTGCAATGTGATAAGGTCTCCTCTAAGTCGTCTTTTCTCTAGAGTAAATAAACCAAGTTTTTCTAGTCGTTCCTCATATGTCAAGTCCTCCATTCCCTTAATTAATTTTGTTGCTCTTCGCTGTACCCTGCATACTCAAGGTGAGGTCTTACCAGTGATTTGTATAATGGCAAAATAATGTTATCCACTCTTGCTTTGATACCTCTTTTCATGCAAGACAGGATTTTGTTTGTCTTTGCTACTGCTGTTTGACACTGGTCACTGTTTCCAAGTTTGTAGTTGACAAGGATACCCAGGTCTTTCTCTAGCAATGAGTCCCCTAAAATGATTTCATTAAGTTCATAAGTAGCCTTGAGATTGTTTCCTCCCAAATGCATGACTTTACACTTCCCCACATTAAACTTCACATTCCATATGTTTGCCCAATCTGACATTGTATATAAGTCCCTCTATAGAGAGAAAATATCCTGTTCTGAATTAATGACCTTGCATAATTTAGTATCATCTGCAAATATTGATATTTTGCTTTCTATATCTATTTCCAGGTCATTAATAAACATGTTAAAAAGCAGTGGACCTAATATTGAACCCTGAGGTAGTCCACTCTCCACTTTAACTGTATTGGAGAATTTTCCATTTACAACCATACACTGTTCCCTATCCTTCAACCAGTTCTGCATCCAATTGCAAAGGTTATCTCCTAGCCCAAATTTCCTTATTTTATACACCAGGCTTCTGTGTGGCACTGTATCAAATGCCTTTGCAAAGTCTAGATATACTACATCTACTGCCTTGCCATTATCAAGGTTGCTGCTTACTTCCTCATAGAAGCTGAAAAGATTAGTTTGGCATGATATATTCTTCATATCTGATTGTACTATTTAATACCTCTGTATGTCTATTCCCCAATTGTACAGCGCTGCGGAATTAGTTGGCGCTATATAAATAAAGAATAATAATAATAATAATAATAAAACCATGTTGATTTGTGCTAATGATTTTATTTTTTGTGTTGTAATCCTGAATATAGTCCTTTATTATCCCTTCTAGCAGTTTTCCCACTACAGAGGTCAAACTCACTGGTCTATAATTCCCAGGTTCTGTTTTAGTTCCCTTCTTAAATAGAGGCACTATGTTAGCTCTTCGCCAATCCTTTGGCACTGAGCCTATGGTGATAGAATCTTTAAAGAGTAAATATAGGGGTTTTGCTAACACTGCACTAAGTTCCTGAAGAACCGTTGGATGTATACCATTAGGACCCGGTGCTTTGTCGGTCTTAATTTTGTTCAGTCTTCCCATGACATCTTCTTGAGTTAACCCAATATCTATTAATTGTATTGTTTTATTTGTTACTTGCGGAGTCGCTTCTACCATTCCTTGCTCCCTTGTATATACTGATGCAAAGAAAGTGTTTAAAACATCGGCCTTTTCCTTATCCTCACTAATCAACCCACCCATCTCATTTTTGAATGGTCCAATGCACTCCCTCTCTCTCTTTTTGCTATTTATATATTTGAAAAACTTTTTTGAATTAGTCTTGCTTTCCCTTGCAATTCAAGTTTCATTATCTATTTTTGCTACCCTAACTGCCTTTTTGCAATCTTTGTTGCACTCCCTGTATTTTAAGAAAGATTGTTCAGTTTCTTTAGACTTAAATAATTTGAATGCATTTTTTCCTTGCCATTTCCTTCTTTACATGTGCAGTTAACCACATTGGCTGTGACTTACTTCTTTTGCATTTGTTCCCGTGATTGCTGCTTTGCTATGTCTGTCACCTATAGGGGGCTCCCATTGGCTGCTTGCCTATTTAAACCTAGCCTGGGCACCTTTCAGTTGCCCTTTCGTGGTGTCTCTGAGTATTTTCATTTCCACCATGCTACAGACACTATTGGCCATTCTGCTGTTCCTGAGTTCCTGAGTTCATGCTGTTCCAGTACCGCTGTCTGCTGTGTTGGTTCCAGTCCTGTTCTGGTTGAGTTTCCTGTAGTGCTTCTTCCTGCTGCTGATCTCCGTTACCGTTCCTGATCCGGTCGGACGTTGTTGCTGGTTCCTGTTTCTTCATGAGCCTGATTCCTACAGCGGTGGCGACATTGTTCATCAATCAGTTGGCAACATTTCAGCCAGTTGGTTCCAGCGTGCGGGCGCTGGTTGGCTCCATTGTCTCACAATACTATTCTTGAGTGTCTGTTGGTTCCCAGCGTGCGGACGCTGGTTCGCTCCAAGCCTTGTGGCTACATTATACAAAACTTTGTTGGTTCCCAGCGTGCGGACGCTTGTTCGCTCCAAGCCTTGCGGCTACATTATACTAAACTCTGTTGGTTCCCAGCGTGCGGACGCTGGTTCGCTCCAAAGCCTTGCGGCTATAGTACACATAAACACTGTTGTTTCCCAACATGCGGACGCTGGTTCGCTTCAAAGCCTTGCGGCTACAGTATACTAAACTCTGTTGGTTCCCAGCGTGCGGACACTGGTTCGCTCCAAGCCTTGCGGTTACATTATACAAAACACTGTTGGTTCCCAGCATGCGGACGCTGGTTCGCTCCAAAGCCTTGTGGCTAGATTATACAAAACTCTGTTGGCTCCCAGTGTACGGACGCTGGTTCGCTCCTGGCCCTCGTAGCTCACTACTCAGTTATATTGTTGGCACTTGTGTGCTCTCCAGTCTTTACTGCCGTTATTCCATCTATCCCTGTCATAGGGTCTCATATATTCTGTAGTATTGGACTACGCATATTATTACATCTTCACTGTCATTTCTTCCTGACAGTATTGGGGCCACTTGGGTTACACCTCTTCCATTACGTTGCCCTGCCTGGTATATTGGTAAGGCCGGTAGAACCTATTACCTTCCATTTTATGGTTGCCTTACCCGGTATTGGCAGGGCCAGTAGAACCTAGCCTGTCTGTGTTCCTTCAGGCTGCCTTGCCCGGTATATTGGCAGGGCTGGTAGAGTCTGGTTTGCTGGTTACCCGTTAGGCTGCCTTGCCCGGTATATTGGCAGGGCCGGTAAAGCCTGTACCATCTTGACTTTGTTTGGCTGCCTTGCCCGGTATATTGGCAGGGCCGGTAGAGCCTGTACCATCCTGATTATTGCCTGGCTGCCTTGCCCGGTATATTGGCAGGGCCGGTAGAGCCTGTACCATCCTGTTTATTGTCTGGCTGCCTTGCCCGGTATATTGGCAGGGCCGGTAGAGCCACCTATACATTGCATGCTCAGGCTGCCCTGCCCGGTATATTGACAGGGCCGGTAGAGTCTGATTTCATATTACCATTCCACTTACTATTTATGTATTGTATGTACGTGTATGCAATCCTATGGGATTATTTTAAATTTTCTCAATAAAGTTGTATTTTTACCTAACTTTTCGTCTGAGAGTCGTAACAAACCGTGGCATATATACTGTTGGGTACATTACTGCAAACTAAATTTGAATTCTGACCATTTTTCCTCAGTATTTTTGCCTTTAAATAAAATATCCCAGTCTATGTGTTGCATTGAAGCCCTTAACAATTTGAAGTTAGCTTTTTTAAAATTAAGAGTTTTGGTTGAACCTATACAGTTTTGCTTTGCCAGACTAATCTCAAATGTAACCATGTTGTGATCACTGTTTCCCAAATGTTCTCTTACCTTAATATTGGATATCATTTCTGTGTTATTAGTTATCACTAGGTCCAATACATTGTTATTTCTTGTCGGCACTTCCACCATTTGTAACATGTAGCTTTCACAAAGTGTGTTCACAAACCTGCTACCCTTAGCACTCTGACAGGTCTCATTTTTCCAGTTGATATCTGGATAATTAAAATCTCCCATAATTATAGTATGCCCAAGCTGGGCAGCTTTCCTTATTTGCAATAGCAGTTGGGCCTTAACATTGTCATCGATATTTGGTGGTTTGTAGAATATGCCCATACCTGGGAACTTTCAAAATGAGCTGACCCTGAGATTGTGTAAATATTAACCCTTAAATTTCCCACAATATAAATTATCTGTGATATATCCCTCATCGCTGTAATCGAGAGTCGCTCCAATCAGCATTCACAGAGCCATTACTATACAATACGTTACAGATATCACTTCATGAACACACACAAATCAGTCAGGACTTCTCCCTCTGCCTTTCTGGTACAAGTGGCACCCATTTAGAGACTAAAGAAGCATATAACAGGTAGCACTGAACTCTCTCACCCTGAGATTTTGGCTCTTCACCCTGAGACCCTGAGATTTGGGCCAAAACCCTGAGTCTCAGGGTCAAACCCTGAGAGTTCCCAGGTATGAATATGCCCACCAACACCTTTTTTTTACCTTTTACACCATTGCAGGTTTCTTTTTTTTTATTATTTTGTTTAAATTTTTTTTTTTCAATCAGTTCAATTCAGCAAATAAATAGTAACTCTGCAGAAATATGTCAAGCTTGTTAGCTTTCACTGCAGGTTGTATTATCTCCTTTTCACATCATTAAAACATATATATTCAATGTAGGTTAGCTGTGTTTTATATATATATATACACACACAAACACACTTGACTATAGCATGAAGGACACTGACCTTGGTAAATCCTTCTGATAATCTAATTAAATGCTGCATTTTCCTGTAGGTATAATCCCCTTTGAAGATAGAGTAAATAGTTACATTGCCCCTTAGGGCATACTGAATCCAAAGTGAACCATTAATCTTGTCTCTTGCTCTCTGTCTGTCTGTAGGAGATCCTGTTTTAAGTTGATGTCCAGAGAGTAAGCCCTACAAAGACAGTAATACTTTTGGTCTGTCTTTTGAATTGAATAGCCCGAGGGGGCTGAATACTCAATATTCCTACTTATGGAAGAATTAAGATGCACCATAGCGAAAAAAATACAAATTCTAAAAAAATCCCATTGATTTAACTGGGGATTATAATCCTGAGACCTATCTGGCATTCAAGGGATTGGAAAAATAAAGTATGCTCAATTATAATGAAAGAGAAGCTAGCAATGTCAAATAATTCTAAGGGGGAATTCACTAAGCAGTGATAAGAAGGGGATAAAGAGGTAATAAAACTGAGACAACTTCTCCAGTTTATCACTTCTCCAGTTCCTATGTTATTCTATGGAGCCTATTCAATAAGATCTGCAAAGCTGAATAAATCTTAGTGCATTGGCTCCATAGAATAACATAGAAATTGGAGAAGTGATAAACTGGAGAAGTCATCTCCACTTTATCACCTAGTGAATCTCCCCCTAATTATTCCTGTCACATGTCTAGGAAAAATCCCAGCACTGACTTTTTCTTTGGGGGAGATGCACTATGGGGTGATAAAGAAGTGATAAAGTGGAGACGGCATCTCCAGTGATATCCCTTCTCCAGTTCCTATGTTATTCTATGGAACCTATGCACTAAGATATCTCCAACTTTGGAGATCTTAGTGCATAGGATCTATAGAATAACACAGGAACTGGAGAAGTGATAGTAATGCAGAAGTTATCTGCGCAATATCACCCCTTTATCATGCCTTAGTGCATAACCCCCTTTTAGTGCTAGATGGGGATCCAAGTCATTGTAACATAGCAACATAGTAAATTAGGTTGAATAAACACACAAGTCCATCAAGTTCAACCTTCTCCTCATACCCCAGTAACTGAGAATCTTATGGCTTTCCTGCTACCAATTAAGTTAGTCTTTATCAGACCTTCCTGATCTGCCTACTGATAAACAGAACTCTGTATGATCCCTTTTGAAAGAAATGTATCTAATCTTCTCTTAAATGTATCCATTGTATCTGCCATAACCACCTCCTTGGGCAATGAATTCCACAATTTAACAGACCTTACTGTAAAAGCACCCTTCCTCTGCTGAAGTTTAAACCTCCTTTCCTCTAATCACAAGGGGTGTCCCCTGGTCACCTGATCAGGCCTTGGAATAAATAGCTCACCACAGACATCCTTGTATTGACCTCTCATATATTTGTACAATGTGATAAGGTCTCCTCTTAGTCGTCTTTTCTCTAGAGTAAATAAACCAAGTTTGTCTAGTCGTTCCTCATATGTCAAGTCCTCCATTCCCTTAAATAATTTTTCTTGCTCTTCGTTGTACCCTCTCTAGTTCTAGTATATCCTTTTTCAGAACCGGTGCCCAAAATTGCACTGCATACTCAATGTGAGTTCTTACCAATGATTTGTATAATGGCAAAATAATGTTATCCACTCTTGCTTCGATACCTCTTTTTATGCAAGACAGGATTTTGTTTGCCTTTTCTACTGCTGTTTGACACTGGTCACTGTTTCCAAGTTTGTAGTTGACAAGGATACCCAGGTCTTTCTCTAGCAATGAGTCCCCTAAAATGATTCCATTAAGTTCATAAGTAGCCTTGGGATTGTTTCCTCCCAAATGCATGACTTTACACTTCCCCACATTAAACTTCATATTCCATTTGTTTGCCCAATCTGACATTGTATATAAGTCCCTCTGTAGAGAGAAAATAACCTGTTCTGAATTAATGACCTTGCATAATATAGTACCATCTGCAAATATTGATATTTTGCTTTCTATATCTATTTCCAGGTCATTTATAAACATGTTAAAATGCAGTGGACCTAATACTGAACCCTGAGGTACTCCACTCTCCACTTTAACTGTACTGGAGAATTTTCCATTTACAACCACACACTGTTCCCTATCCTTCAACCAGTTTAGTATCCAACTGCAAAGGTTATCTCCTAGCCCCAATTTCCTTATTTTATACACCAGCCTTCTGTGTGGCACTGTATCAGATGCCTTTCCAAAGTCTAGATATACTACATTTACTGCCTTGCCATTGTGAAGTCCCAGAGCTGACTTTTATGCACTTTAACTCTACAAACTTCATGGATGAAGGTTTACCATATCTGTCCACTTATCCTTTACTCGTGGTCATCTTCTCTCTGGCGTTTGTATAATCCCCATGTTTAATAACGCAACTCAAATTTTAGACCATGGGGCAAGTCCATAATTATTCTTATTTTCATCTTTATAATAAAAAGTACAATATAAAACTACGTCTCCATCATAACTTAAATTTCTTTAACAGATTAATATTGTTCTTTTTCTATTGGTATATATTTATCAATGTACTTATATTGTCTGTATTAATTGTTACTTTTCTTCATTTAACCTACATTTAAAAAAAAAAAAATGTTTCAATCAGTGGGAATTTTTGTTTCTTCCCCCTAGCGCAGATAGTGTGCACCACAATTCCTCCATTGTTCTTTTGAACATACATCGCTAAATATATTTTTAATGAGCTGCATATGTCTTTAAGCCTTATCTATAGTAATAAAGGAAGAAGAAAAAAACTTTTGGTGAATTAGTGATACCAGTTTACACATTCATGCCTCCAGCAGCACATTCCCACTCTTTTAGTTGTTCTTCTTGCCAAACAACTATATCTTTCATTTCCTTTCCCATACACCTCCCCCACACACCGAAGAACTAACTAAATTCACCTCCCCCAACCCCAGTCAGTATCATTTTGTTCCCAGTAGCTGTGTTTCACTAGTACTTTTATTTATAACACTAAACCACTTTTAACACTATGAGGACCAAAGAGGTGTGCTTCTCAATGTGTTGCTCACCCCTGCAAGGGGTTGAAGAAGATATAGCAATGGTTGATATTTGTTTGTCTTTCATTGCACTGCTAAATGTTAAAGTGTAACTGATGTCAACTACACTGTTGAACACATTGCAATGTACTGCACCCCCAGGTCGTTATGGGGTTAATGGTCACTAGTTTAACCCCTTAAGGACCGGGAAAATCTGAGTTTGATTTGACTTAAGGACCGGAGCAATTTTGACTTTTTTGACTATGTCTTTGTTCAACCATATTTTCTCTTTAATTCCTTTTGTGCACCCACATAAATTATATACTGTTTTTTTAAGCACAAGTAGGGCTTTCTTTTGATACCACAATTATATGAATACCTCATTGTTTAATTTGATTAAAATAGAAAAAAAGAGGAAAAAAATTGAAAAAAAAACAACATTTTGCTTATATTTTCGTGTCAGGATTTGCATACAATTAGTTTATGACAAAAAAATACCCCTAAATATATTCATTTGCTTCTCCTGAATATAAGAATACCCCATATGTCTAGTATTTCAATCACTTCCTCACATTTACAAGGTAAATATTACAAGATGGATGCCATTATTTCCAACTTGTAATTTCTCAACAATTGGCATGTGAGCATCATAGCTTAGCTGACGGTGCCAGACCCAAAAATGTCCCACAAAGGTATATGTTTCTGAAAACTACACAACATAAGGTAAATAATCAGGAGAATTTTGGAGTTTTTCATGCAGCTATTTTTCCAGAAAAAAATTTCAAAATTGTGGTAATATTTTGTTTTTTTGCAGTTTTCACACTTACATTTCAATACTACTGTTGATATCAAGCACATGATAGGTGAAGATTTTTAAAAATGCATTGTTTAGTGTTCAGCTCCTTCTTCTGAGTACGGCAATACCCCATATGCATAGGTTTCTCAAGGTTTGGGAGAGCTACGGGGCCCAAATTGGAACATGCGCGTTTCCAGTTTCACACTTTGAATTTTCACAGCTTGCATCACTGGTGCCATGTCTCATTTGGGGCTGTGTAACAGTGCTCCACTCTAAGATTTCCCCCCAAAAGTATATATTTTTGGAAAGTAGACACCCCAGGCTTTCATTTTATTTATGTTTTCAATTTTTTTACGCAGCCATTTTACCACCAATCGCTTGTAAATCTTGACGTAAGTTAAAAAAAACAGCGTTTTTCACACTTGCACTTCAATGTTGATGTGAATTTCAAGCACATGATAGGTGAAGATTTTTAAAAATGCATTGTTTAGTGTTCAGCTCCTTCTTCTGAGTACGGCAATACCCCATATGCATAGGTTTCTCAAGGTTTGGGAGAGCTACGGGGCCCAAATTGGAACATGCGCGTTTCCAGTTTCACACTTTGAATTTTCACAGCTTGCATCACTGGTGCCATGTCTCATTTGGGGCTGTGTAACAGTGCTCCACTCTAAGATTTCCCCCCAAAAGTATATATTTTTGGAAAGTAGACACCCCAGGTTTTCATTTTATGTATGTTTTCTATTTTTTTACGCAGCCATTTTACCACCAATCGCTCGTAAATCTTGACGCAAGTTAAAAAAACAGCGTTTTTCACACTTGCACTTCAATGTTGATGTGAATTTCAAGCACATGATAGGTGAAGATTTTTAAAAATGCATTGTTTAGTGTTCAGCTCCTTCTTCTGAGTACGGCAATACCCCATATGCATAGGTTTCTCAAGGTTTGGGAGAGCTACGGGGCCCAAATTGGAACATGCGCGTTTCCAGTTTCACACTTTGAATTTTCACAGCTTGCATCACTGGTGCCATGTCTCATTTGGGGCTGTGTAACAGTGCTCCACTCTAAGATTTCCCCCCAAAAGTATATATTTTTAGAAAGTAGACACCCCAGGCTTTCATTTTATGTATGTTTTCAATTTTTTTATGCAGCCATTTTACCACCAATCGCTCGTAAATCTTGACGTAAGTTAAAAAAACAGCGTTTTTCACACTTGCACTTCAATGTTGATGTGAATTTCAAGCACATGATAGGTGAAGATTTTTAAAAATGCATTGTTTAGTGTTCAGCTCCTTCTTCTGAGTACAGCGATACCCCATATGCATAGGTTTCTCAAGGTTTGGGGGAGCTACGGGGCCCAATTTTGAACAAATATTGAATTTTCACATCTTGGTTAACTGATGCCATTACTCATTTTGGGCTATGTTCCAGTGCTGCACTTTAGAATTTCCCCCCAAAAGTGTATATTTTTGGAATGTAGACACCCCCAGCTTTCATTTTAGGTGTGTTTTCAAAGTTTTTACACGGCCATTTTACCACCACTTTCTCATAAACTTGACGTAAGTAAAAAAACAGCGTTTTTCACACTTTGCCTTCAATGTTGATGTGAATTTCAAGCACAGAATAGGTGAAGATTTTATAAACTGAATTGAATAGTGTTCAGCTCCTTCTTCTGAGTACGGCAATACCCCATATGCATAGCTTTCTCATGGTTTGGGGGAGCTACGGGGGCCAAATTGGAACATACGCGTTTCCAGGTTCACACTTTGAATCTTCACAGCTTGCGTTACTGGTGCCATGTCTCATTTGGGGCTGTGTAACAGTGCTCTTTTTTTAAGATTTCCCCCCAAAAGTGTATATTTTTGGAAAGTAGACACCCCAGGCTCTCGTTTTAGGTGTGTTTTCCAATTTTATACACTGCCATTTTACCACCAATCCTGTGAAAATTTGACGTAAGTAAAAAAAATTCAGCATTTTTCACACTTTGCCTTCCATTTTGATGTGAATTTCAAGCACAGAATAGGTGAAGATTTTATAAACTGAATTGAATAGTGTTCAGCTCCTTCTTCTGAGTACGGCAATACCCCATATGCATAGCTTTCTCATGGTTTGGGGGAGCTATGGGGGCCAAATTGGAACATGCGCGTTTCCAGGTTCACACTTTGAATCTTCACAGCTTGCGTTACTGGTGCCATGTCTCATTTGGGGCTGTGTAACAGTGCTCTTTTTTTAAGATTTCCCCCCAAAAGTGTATATTTTTGGAAAGTAGACACCCCAGGCTCTCGTTTTAGGTGTGTTTTCCAATTTTATACACAGCCATTTTTCCACCAATCCCTCGTAAACCATGACGTAAGTAAAAAAAAAACAAAAAAACAGCGTTTTTCACACTTAGGGTTGGCGGCAGTATACTGGGCTGCATACAAATTGGTTTGGGAAACAATTTCACCTAAAATGTCTTCCCCCAAAAACAAATAAAAAAAATGATCATGGGTAAATCCTTCCACATCAATTTGAATCCCTGGGTTGCCTGTGAATTCTGAGATTTGTGGGCATAAATTGATACCCATTCATTAGGATCCGGAGTGGCAGGTGTTGGGGCATTTCTTTGGGCAGGTCTTTTGGCAGGTCTTTGGGCAGATCTTTTGGCAGGTGCTGGGGCAGTTTCCAGGGCAGCTCTTGGGGCAGCACTTGGGGCATTTCTTTGGTAGGTCTTTGGGCAGATCTTTTGGCAGGTGCTGGGGCAGTTGCCAGGGCAGCTCTTGGGGCATTTCTTTGGTAGGTCTTTGGGCAGATCTTTTGGCAGGTGCTGGGGCAGTTGCCAGGGCAGCTCTTGGGGCAGCACTTGGGGCATTTCTTTGGGTAGGTATTTTGGTAGGTCTTTGGGCAGTTCTTTTGGCAGGTGCTGGGGCAGTTGCCAGAGCAGCTTTTGGGGCAGTGCGTCTTTTCTTGACAGAAGGCCCAGCGTCATCACTAGAGCTGATCTCACTTTCTGAAAACTGCACTATGTCAAAATCTGACGCAGTGTCTGTTGCCTCAGAGTCAGATGCCAAAAAGGCATATGCCTCTTCAACGCTGTACCTGCGCTGCATTTTGCCCACTAAAAAAGCTTTTTTTTTTTTCTTACGCTATCCCTAAACCTAAATCTAACCCTAAAACTTACCCTAACCTACGTATATCCTGAACCTACCTAACCCAAGTGAACTACCTATCTAAACTGCACTTATTATATATATATTTTTTTTTTTTTTTTGGGGGGGGGGTTTGGGGTTTTTTGGGTTTTTTTTGTTTTCTTACGCTATCCCTAAACCTAAATCTAACCCTAAAACTTACCCTAACCTACGTATATCCTGAACCTACCTAACCCAAGTGAACTACCTATCTAAACTGCACTCATTATATATATATATTTTTTTTTTTTTGGGGGGGGGGTTTTGGGGTTTTTTTGGGGGTTTTTTTCTTACGCTATCCCTAAACCTAAATCTAACCCTAAAACTTACCCTAACCTACGTCTATCCTGAAGCTACCTAACCCAATTGAACTACCTATCTAAACTGCGCTTATTATATATTTATTTATTTTTTTGGGGGGGGGGTTTTGTTTTGTTTTGTTTTTTTTTTCTCCCCTAAACCTAAATCTATCCCTAAAACTTTCCCTAACACACATCTACACTAAACCTACCCAACTACCTACCAAAATACCTAAACTATATTTATTATAAAAAAAAAAAAAAAAAAAAAAGTAAAAAAAAATGTAAAAAATTTTTTAACATTTTTAAAAAAATCTAAAAAAATTCAGCAGCAGCAAATTGATCACTCCAAGAGTGATCAGATGGGGGGGCACTTATTGATCACTGCAGAACAGTGATCAAAGGGTTAATTTTCTTTATTTAAACTTTTTTTTTAACAGGCACACTGGAACACCATCTCCCTCTGTCTCTCTCCACCTTAGCAGTATGCAAGGTGGAGGGAGGCAGAGAGATCTGACAGGGACAGTATTTACAAATACTGTCCCTGTCATTCAGGTTTTGCAACATGTGATTCGCTTTTGAAGCGAATCGCATGTTGCAACAATGTTTCAGCCGCTTGTTACTAAGTGTCCCGATACCGGGACACTTAGTAACAAGCGGCTTGAACTCTTCCATCGCTCCGTGCGGCCGCGATGGAAGAGTTTAACCCTTGACGTACCAGGACCGTCAAGGGTCGTTCGGTCACATTTACCCTTGACGGTCCTGGTACATCAAGGGTCGCTAAGGGGTTAAAGAGTTTCTGCAGCATTTAGTATCCCCTTCCCACTCCTTTCCCTGATGCTAGTCAGTTCTCCAGAGAGACGGTTGTCTGGTCAGTCGAAGGCATTCAAGACCTAATGGACAAAAACAAGTATAAAATATATTTTTTTAATAACACTTCAGTGATACGGTTGTTATAGATGGCTCACTAAGCAGGTTTAAAGAGATAGCAATGGATAGATATTACTGCAAGATCGATTCTTCAATATATATTTTTATAACATAGCATACCTTTCTAAATGCTCATAACGTTGTCATTTTCATTTTAATTAAAAGTGTCCACCTCCTGCTCCTTTTATATGTAACGCTGCCTCCTCTCAGATCTTAAATTCTGTCGCTTGACTGAAGAAATCGCAACAAGGAACAATCTTCTGTTTATCAGTATAATGAAAACTCTGTCCCCCTTGATGAAGGAGAGCAGGTTTTTCCTTATGCTGACAGAAGATTGTCCCTCGTCACAATCCATCTGGACCGGCTTGCTACTGTGAGGAGAGGCATCGTGATGTATGAAAAAGAGGCAGGAGGGGAGATACTTTTAATTAAAATAAAATAAAAATGAGGTTATGAGCATTTAGTAAGGTATGCTTTGTTATAAAAATGTATATTGAAGAATCGAGCTTGCAGTAATTTCTAACCATTAATATCTCTTGGTTTCGGTGTCTATCTAACCATTAATATATATTGGTTTATTTGTCTATTTACTGAGAGGAATAGTTTATATTAATATCAAATCTCTAAATGGCTCAAAGAGGTATATATCTTGGTTTTGCTGTTGTTGTATGGTTGATATTTTAATCATACTACTGTATGAAGGGATTTTAGATGCAATGCCTAGTTTGCAGACTCTCACATGTGCATATTGTGGCCCCCGCGACTTTGGCCCTTGTTGCTTGTTCATGAGGTTACATCTTCAATCAGTGCTAAATGTCCTGTCCATGGAAACAGACATGAGAGTTGCTACCGGGTAAGCATGCACTAAGGCTTGATAAAGAGGAGATGACTTCTCCAGCAATATCACTTCTCCAGTTCCTATGCTATCGTATGGAGCCTAACCACTAAGATCTTTCCCACTTGAGAAAGCTTAGTGTCTAGGCTCCATAGAATAACATTGGAACTGTTGAACTGATCTCACTGGGGATGTTGAGGGAGATGAACTAAGGGGTGATAAAATGAAGAAAACTTCTTAAGTGATATTTATGTTATTCTTTGAAACCTATGCACTAAGAATTCTCATGGGAAACATCTTAGTGAATGGGCTCCATGGTATAACATAGGAACTGGAGAAGTGATACCACTGGAAAAGTCATCTCCACTGTATCACCTCTTTATCACACTTTAGGGCACAACCCCCTATCTCCTGTTTATCACACCTTTATCACTCCTTAGTGCATCTATGCCCAGGGCCACAAAGCACAAATTCTTTTTTTTTTATTATATATTTATTTATTTTTTTTATTATAAACATACAAAACATATACATCATGAAACTTTCATTATTACATGCATTTTAGAAATTCCCAATATATTCTTACATAAAAATGCACAACAAAATTGTCACCATATTCCCATCCACAGTATTGTTTTAACTAAACAAAGCGTTCTCATACAATTCTCTATTAATTTTCACTGTCCTACTGGGTCATAAAATCATCAATCTGAAGCCATTGCTTTATAATATTGCTATCTCTCCAACTAGTCTGATTTATCCACCATAACCCTGCTTCCATATCAAATTGGAACTGAATTTGATTTCTTAATTGAGGCCATGTAAATTTTAAACTCATTCTCCATTGTCTAGCAATAAGAAGTTTAGCAGCTACTAGAAAATGAGTTACTAATATTCTATGTGGTCTGTCCATTTGCAGCCAATTTAAATGCAATAAAGCAAAATCTGTTCTTTTATCTAATCTGAACCTCCCGATATTCTCCAATCTCTTAAATGTAATATCCCACAATTCCTCTACACCCTGACAAAACCACCAAATGTGCAGGAAAGAACCAACATATCTTCTATGTTTTATGCTGTGCAGCTGATTCTCCTCCCATCTACTTCCTGGGCTGGGCTTTGGGCTCTGTGTATGACCTGGCTTGTCTGACCATCCACCCTGGTGCTGACCTGTGGCTCTGTCTGACTATTCTCCTGCCTACTCCTTGTGTATAGCAGACACCCAATCTGGTGCAGACCTGTGGCTCTGGTTGACTACCTGTACTGTGTATGACCCGGTTTGTCTGACCATCCATCCGGATGCTGACCTGTGGCTCTGTCTGACTATTCTCCTGCCTTACTGTTTATGGTAGACACCCAGTCTGGTGCGAACCTGTTGATCTGGTTAAGACTTACATTTCGGTTTCACGGATTGAGACTGGGTTTTCTCCCTGTTGCGTTCCCCAGGGGAGTTTTCCTTCGTCGGACTGATGGCAGGCTTGCGTCAGGATTATCTCCCTATCAGCTACCACCTTCGGGAGATTCCTCTGCCTACTCACTGATTGCAGGTGTGAGTCAGGCTGTCTCTTGCTGCGTTCCTGCTTGCCTTCCCGTATACAGAGACTACAGGGGCAGGTGCTTGTCTCTGGTAGAGGCTTCCTCATTTAGGCAGACCCCTATTCCTGATACAGTTGCTGACCTCTAGTGGGACCTCTACTGCTTTTCCATGATTATTGCCTGTTATTCCTTGTTTCTGTGATTACTCTTATTGTATTTATTTAATAAATTGTTACTTTTACTATACCGTTCTGACTCCTGAATTATTCTTGTGAAACCGTGACAGTTAGAGCAAGTTACTTACAATGGGAGATGAAAGAATTTGATCACTGTGAGGTAGTCTGTGTGTGTGGGGGGGTTTATCTTTCCATCTGTTATTTTAAAGCTTTAAAATAAAACTCAGTTAAGCTGGGGCTTTATTTTAGGGGTCACTGATTCAGCAGCATGACAGAACTTTCTGGCTTTACTCCTGGCTATTTTCTTTGCTGTAGTGACTAGTGAGGGTATGATAACACTCATGAGGTAACAATATTTGAAGGATTAGTCTCATTTCTCATGTCCTATTATAGATTAAGAAGAAGGCTGGCACTTGATAAAAAAATATCTTTCCATATCAGGTGTATTCTATTCCCCTCCTTACCTCTTTTCACAACATGCAATAGGATGTGATTTTGCCAGGAGTGGCCAGGGAGGCAAATCCTTCCTGTCCACTCCTGGCAAAATCTCTGCAAGGACTTGCCATCCTTTCTATTTCTCTTCTCCTTCCAATTCAGCCTCTCTCCACTGGAACATGCCCCCCCCACCTCAGTAGTTTATCCGCGTGCCCACTTTACCTCCCTCTACCCACTAATAATGATCAGGATACCCCCTCCTGAGGCAGCTGGAAGATCCACACAGAGGATGGAATATTTGAATTGCCACCCATTTTCTTCTCAGTTGTGCCTCCTCCTTGCAGGACCTGTTTGACTGAAAATAGGTTTGTGCTCTGTCAGGACCTTACAGGACACTAGTACAGTTTCAATGTGCAGACTTCTCCTCCTTGAGACTATGGTATCTTGTCAGGACCTGATGGTCCTAACACACCACAAACCTATCTTCAGTCCAACGGTTCCTACAAGGAGGAGGCACAACAGCAGAGGAAGCTTCCAACAACCGGTGGGGTGTTACATGCTGCTTAACTACACCCTAATCCATTATCAATATTTTCCCACTCCCTAATTAACTATCAAGGCCAAGATACTTAGCTACAGCTACAGCCCCAGGATGGCAGTACATTTACAAAGTGGCGAACAAGGATCGGGTGCTAAACCTGGCTTCATCTTTAGTATATGTAGGACTTTTCTGAAATTCTGATGTCTTCTTTGAACACTATGGTGTACAAAACATTAAAGCGGAACTACCACCCCTTACAAACATGGCCCCAAATAATTACCCATCTGGTGGACTAGCTGCTCCCGGACTGACAGGCAGGAAACAGCGCAGACATCTATCCATAGTGATGTCTGCGTGTCTGCGCTGTCAGTCCCAGTCCGCTGTAAGAGGCATTGCTTGGGACCTTAAGGTACGGAAGGGACTGACAGCGTAGGCACACAGAAATCACCATGGAAATATGTCTGCAGTGTTTCCTGCCTGTCAGTCCGGGAGCAGTGCATAATTCTCATTAATGTGGTAATAATTCTGGCAGCTAGCGCTACTGAGCAGCTAGTCACCAGATGGGTAATTATTTGGGGCCATGTTTGTAAGGGGTGGTAGTTCCGCTTTAACCCTTTGAGTGCCAGAGAGGAATCCAATGCATTGTGTTGCAATAAGTTGGATACTTCTCTGCTATTAAAAAGAATAACTCTTTCACCAAAAAAGCAGCTCCAATTAATCTTCATAGGATTTGGGCCATGGAGAGTGTTATTTCAATACTGTCAGAGTTGTAGTTCAAGAGTAATTGAATGATAAAATATCTCCCTCCAACCCCTTTTACTGATGTAACACTGCTCACCTCAGAGCAGCAATACTGTCCACATTGATCTCAGAGAGGGACAATCTTCAATGAGCATAAGGAAAAACCTGTCAAGGTGGGCAGGCTAACTAGGTCTCCAAGGTCAGACTGTGATATACCAAATTCCACATCTGAGGGGAGGTGTCCTATACTTGGTAAAAGGGGCGGGAGGGGGCATCCTTTATCATTCAATTACTCTTGAACTACAGCTCTGACAGCATTGAAATAGCATTCTCCATGGCCCAAATACTATGAAGAATAATTGGAGCTGATGTATTGTTAAACATTATTATCCCTTTAACTACCACAGGGAGAAGCAAAACCAATACATTGTAAATCTCAATGCCTGCTTTGTACAATGTATGAAATGACACATGGTTCCATTAAATATGCATTAAATCACCAGCTAGCAATGGGTGGGCTGCCAATATAATAGTGAGAGGATGGTCACAAGGCACATGCATGTGTTCACACTTTATTGAATACTACAATGAAGCATGTGGATGTTTTCCTTGTACTACAGTGTAGTGACGTCCACGCGCCTGCGCTATCAGTCCCAGCCGGGTCTAGGAGGCGTTGCTAGGAGCCATTTGGCTCCAGCAGGGACTGACAGCGCAGGTGCGTGGACGTCACTAAGGCAAGATGTCTGCGCTCCGTCTTGCTGTCAGTCCATGAAGAATAGAGATTTCTCTTTAATCCGGTAAGAATTCTGGCGACTAGCGCTACTGAGCAGCTAGTCGCCAGATGGGCAATGATGTGATGCTATCTTATTATTGGGTGGTAGTTCCGCTTTAAAGCATATTCATTTTTTTTAAAACCGCTTGTTTGCAAAAATTAGAAGAATAAATACAGCCCCGCACCTACTTCCGCATGGGCTGCTCTTGCCGAAGTCTGCCGCACTGCCTCTGCTCCCTTCCCACTACCCAGCCTCCTCCGATGACGGAGGCTGTCTGTCTGTAAGCTGGAATGCTCTAATTGGCATAGATCGATTACTGGCCAATGAGAGCACTCCAACTTACAGACAGACAGCCTCCGTCATCGGAGGAGGCTGGACAGAGAGGCATAGCGGCAGGCTGCGGCAAGGATCAGGTAACCGCAGCCTGTCTGGAAATAGGTGTGGGGCTGTATTTATTCTTCTAATTTCTGCAAACAAGAGGTTTAAAAAAAATAAATAAATAAACTTTAAAGCATATTCGCTATATAAGAAAACTATTTACACAAAGTTGTAAAGGGGTGATAGATCCCCTTTAAATTAATGGGAAATTGTATTTGTCCCCATGGTACTACCGCTTTGCCCAACAATTTCCGCAGTTCTCTTAGTACATCATCCTCACTGTGTAGGGCTTGTTATCACTGCACAGTGGGGTAGATGTACTAAGAAGAGTCTGATCATTTCTGTAGCAAACCTCTCTAGCATTCATGGGTTTAAAAGCCTCATTGAAAGCAATAAGATTTTTTTTTTTATTTCTCCTTTATGGAGCAGTTAATTTTCTCCAGAATTACACTAGTTATTTTTAGTACATCACCCTCAGTGGTTTTAAACCCAAAGAGTATCTGTGTTGTTCACAGTTTCCTATAACACCAAATGCATTTTATTGGCTATGTCTACGTTTGTAGACTAAACAAAAGCTGCTTTTAAAAGAATCTAAAAAACAAATTATTACTGATTAATTGGTTTCTGACACTTGATGCAAGAAGAAAGTCTATTTAATCTGCCCACCTACTCAGGAAACAAAGGTGATTTAGTGATTCTGAAGTCTTCTAATTACATTAATCTGTCAAGTTTTGGGGAAGATTCCCAAAGGCAACACATCTTTACTTTACTATGCCTTCAAATGAAGAGCACACTCAGCAACACACCCTTGTACAGGACTGACCCCCAGGAAAGGATAATCTGCCAAACTGTGAAAAGTAAAGAAAACATAGAGGTGAGGACGTTTCCAGGGACCTTCTAACGTCACATCACACTCATCATGGGCTGGATTCAAATGCAGGAGATAAATGTTACCTCCCGTTTTATAAAAAATGTTCCTATTGAAGTCTATGGGAATACCTGGAGATAAAAGCAGAGATAAAATTAGCACATGCATTTGAATCCAGCCGCATGTCTGTAAAACAGGGATGTGCAATTTAACCCTTTGAGTGCCAGAGAGGTACTTATTGCAATGCATTGTATACCCCTCTGGCACTCAAAGGGTTAAGTTTCAGAGGCTGTTAAAAGCCTATGGACATAGTAAATTTAGCCAGTCATGCAAATTCTAACAACCCCTTGAATAGCGGTTTTCCAAGGTGTTAAATGCATATTAACCCTTTGAATGCCAGCGGGTAGTGCAATGCATTACTTTGACACTCAAAGGGTTAAATGTCAGCGGCTGCAAAAGCTTAATGCTCCATATGTATTAAAAATAAAATGAAGCAATTACTGCACTGTAGAGGACAAATAAAATGATCTTGAATCTTCACTGATATAAACGGGGCTTTTAACCCCTTGATTCCTAGAAAGGGGCATTAGCACTGGACATTTCTCTAACACTGAACAGCATACAAACTTCTTTTAAC
Organism: Rhinophrynus dorsalis; assembly: GCA_037306005.1. NCBI lineage: Eukaryota > Metazoa > Chordata > Amphibia > Anura > Rhinophrynidae > Rhinophrynus > Rhinophrynus dorsalis. The sequence goes on from CM074718.1 coordinate 529,289,924, forward strand.
TAAATGGGGAAGGAGGTATTTGTTCCCCATAGCGAAGTTGGTTTGCTCCAAAATTGCTCCACTTTTGCCTCAGAATTAATCTAGCCATATGTCTAAATAAAACATGGAGCAATTCTGGGGCAAACCAACTGCACTAAAGGGGAGAAATAACTGTCCCTTTTGGCTTAAAGGGGTTTTTAACCCCTTGTATGTAGATCATGCAATGTGTTGGAGACTTCTCTAGTATTAAAGGGGTTAATACCTCCATTTAAATCAGCTGGAATTTTAGGAATATTTATTTGCCCCCCCAGTTGGTTCGCCCCAGAACTGCTCCACTTTTATCTTTATACTCATGACCCTATGACCTTTAAAGTATAAGTGAGAATTTAACTCTTTGTTGTGCGTATTTATACAAATGTAGATTATTAGCCTAGATATGGATTGCGTGTAATATTCTGTATAAATTCAAATTTTTGCTCATGTTTATCGTCAATGCACTCACGTTATGCATTAACCCTTTGAGTGACAGAGGCGTAAGCAACGTATTGCTTTGCAATGTGTTGAATATCCCTCTGGCACTCAAAGGGTTAATATATGGCCCCAATTTGGTGCTCTTTTCTCTTTCTAGCAATTGATGAAAACACAACACTGAAGTAACAAAAAAATGTGGGGTTACAAAGATGGTTGACGGAACATACAAGAGATTAATGTTAAAGATTTGCTGCTTTATTCATTCATCCAGTAAAATATATGGAACACTGGATGATTAAAACAATTAGTGCCTCTGTCCTACACATTTCACATGTAGAGCACACTTACTCATAGACCTTCTGGTATAAACTATGGAGCCATACCACAAAAAACAAAATTAGCAATTCTGAAACAACTGCATCACAAGGGTGAAATAAAAGTTCCCATTGATTTAGGCATTATAGACAACTAGGGTTGCCACCTTTTCCTACAAAAAATACCGGCCATAGCGGTGGGTCGGTGAGGGCGGAGTAAAAAAAGGGAGGAGCCACAAAAGGGAGGAGCCATAAAAGGGGCAGAACCACTCAATGTTGCATGACCACTCTCAGACTAAGCACTCTCTCTCTCTCTCAGACTAAGCATACTCACTCACTCTCTCTCAGACTAAGCACACTCTCTCTCTCAGACTAAGCACACACACACTCTCTCTCAGACTAAGCACTCATTCTCTCTCTCAGACTAAGCACTCATTCTCTCTCTCAGACTAAGCACTCACTCTCTCAGACTAAGCACTCACTCTCTCAGACTAAGCACTCACTCTCTCAGACTAAGCACACACACACACTCTCTCTCTCTCTCAGACTAAGCACTCATTCTCTCTCTCAGACTAAGCACTCACTCTCAGACTAAGCACTCAATCTCTCAGACTAAGCACTCACACACACACACACTCTCTCTCTCAGACTAAGCACTCACACACACTCTCTCTCTCAGACTAAGCACTCACTCTCTCAGACTAAGCACTCACTCTCTCAGACTAAGCACACACACACACTCTCTCTCTCTCTCAGACTAAGCACTCACTCTCTCAGACTAAGCACTCACTCTCTCAGACTAAGCACTCACACACACACACACACTCTCTCTCTCAGACTAAGCACTCATTCTCTCTCTCAGACTAAGCACTCATTCTCTCTCTCAGACTAAGCACTCACTCAGACTAAGCACTCACTCTCAGACTAAGCACACACACACACACACACACACTCTCTCTCAGACTAAGCACTCTCTCTCAGACTAAGCACACACACACACACACTCTCTCTCTCTCTCTCTCAAACTAAGCACTCTCTCTCTCAAACTAAGCACTCACTCTCTCTCTCAAACTAAGCACTCACTCTCTCTCTCAAACTAAGCACTCACTCTCTCAGACTAAGCACTCACTCTCTCAGACTAAGCACTCACTCTCTCAGACTAAGCACACACGCACTCACTCTCTCTCTCTCTCACACACACTAAGCATTCTCTCTGTCAGACTAAGCTCTCCCAGGCCAGTGTGGTGAAGGATCCCCTACACACTAAGGTGATCAGACCTCCCAATTAAGCCGTTGATGCCTAGATGGGAATTAAACACATTTCCAAGCAACGTGTTGCATGTCACTCTAGTTCCCAAGGAGGTTAATGCAGAATACCTTTGTAAAAATGTCACACACTGCCTGCCCTGTCCTCCTCCTCCACACACTGCTTGCCCTATTTTCCTCCTCACCCTGCCCAGCTCTGTCCACATTGCCCACACTGTCCACCTGCACAGGGTCTACCTCCATCCTGCCCACCTCCACACTGCCCATCCTGTCCACCTCCACACACTGCCCACCTCCACACTGCCGACATTGTCCACACTATTCACTTCCGCACTGCTCACCCTGTCTACCTCTGCACTGTCCACATTGTCACCTTCACACTACCCACCTCCACACACTGCCCACCTCCAAACTACTAACACTGTCCACCTCCACAATGTCCACCCACAAGCCAGGTGACACTATCTATGACTTGCCATGGGCCACACATTAATAGATGTTAGATTATTTATTTATTTTACTACACTACATGCAATCTGTGTGACTTCTAAGGAGAAGTTTACAAACTGGAAAGCAGTATACTGTCCATTTGTAAGGAACCTTTGATTTCCTGTATTTCAAAACATAATAAAGATAGATTAACCATTTTACTTTCTTAGAATAAATACAAAAACATGGAAACAATGTATGGTATAGCGCAGGGCTCAAAATTTCAATTCCTGAGCTACTAGCCAGGCCTGAAAAGTTACTCGCCACCAGTTTCCACACCTAGCCCCACCTTTTACCCCACTCACCCAAAGGCCATAGTAAGCAACACAATGCTTAACCTTTAAAAGGCCATAGGATGGTCTAACAATAGTGCCACTGTAAAAGATCAGGCTGTAGAGGTACGTCTAACAAAAATTCAAGTTCCAGCTGCAATAACTTGCAAATAAAACATCAACAGTTGTAGTTTCCACGTTTTAATCAGTAGGATAAACTCTTAATTATATTTTTTCAATATTAAGCTTTAAAATAATTTTAAAGCACTGGGCGACTAATGATTTTAACCTGATGAGATCAGCCTTGTGGAGTCAAGTTAGAAAGAAAGGTTAAGTGAATAAAAAAGGATGCTTTGTACAACCGAAGAACATCATGCCCTGCTCTCACCGGCTACACACCACACAGTCTGTTCTCCTAAAAACAGGGACACCAGGGTGATACACATATATACATCACACAGTCTGATCTCCTAAACACAGGGACACCAGGGTGATACACTTATATACACACCACACAGTCTGATCTCCTAAACACAGGGACACCAGGGTAGAAAAGAGGGGTTTGGAAGGTATTGCAAAGGGATTGAATGCCTCCCCCTTCTATAGACATGTTAGCTTGTTCTCTGTTCTTTTCACTTTACTTCCTGCACCTACCAAACACCCATGTCTCCTTCACCTAACTGAGACTGCAACTGTCAAAAGAATTACACTCAACATAGACGTGGAGATGCTACTACATTCTCTGGAGCTGCTACTTTCTTTTCTTCTGGTCTCTGCCTTCTTCTCCCTACTGTGTTTTACCATGCTTGTAAATCATAAATAAAACCTTAAAAAAATAAATGTATATCTGTGGATGGGTGGTGTCACATACGCCTTTAGAGTTTGTCAGTGTGATACATGTGGGATATTAAGAGTTTAGTTCACATGGACAACTTTATTGCAGTGACAGAAATGCACAACAAAACAACTGCACAACTCTGTTAACACTGTTCCACGTAGGTCTGTTAAAGGGACAGTAACACTTTATTTTGACTGTAAATGTTCTGCAAGTGCATAATATGTATTGTCAGTTTGACTTTATATATTTTGCACTTGCAGAACATGTATGGTCACAGGATAGAGTCAGTCACTATCATTTGCAAAGTACACAAAGCAGGATGATTGTAGCATGCTACACCTGTACACTGACAACTGTATATATGTTGTTTCTGCTATTTATATGAATAGAAAGGTGCTTTGGGAGAAAAAAAAAGAATCAACTACAACATGTAAAATCTTAACTTTTTTCATGTAATTTAATTGCATCAAAAGCTGCAAGGCTGATTTGGGATGATGATGTAATTACTGCTGAACTAATTTCTAGGGCTTCTTAATTACAGTGAAGCTTCTATTTGCACAGGTCACCCTTTCTGTGTTTAGCATGCAAGCAGGTGGCTCCTGTTTAATTGCTTCTCTATATTAGTATAGCACCAGTATACTTTGTGTAGTTAAATGTACTCTGTTCGTTATAAGGTATATTCTTTCAGTAAAATTAAGTGACTGTATATACCCGTTGATGAATCACAGCGCAAAGCAGTAACTTGTGAAAACAAACACTGAGCACGAGCTGCATGCTGAATCCTGTCAGCAGATCAAATATCTTGTCTGTGATCACTGATACATTGCTACCAAATGTCATTCAGTCAAACGGCACCATTCATCGAGGCGAATCTTTAGTTTTCCTGTATTAGAGGTGGCTCATCATATCTAGTCAGATTATGAGACAATTGTAGCTACCTGCCGTCTTTCTTTAATCAGACCAAGCTAGGAACAGCAAAGTGGTTGTTCCCTGAACGCTAAACCTCATGGCCGATTTCTGGAATTCACCAGTCTATCACTCAATCACTACTGCCAACCACAGTGTTGAACCTGTAAACACTTATTTTATCCAAAATCAATATATTAATATTTCTGAGCTCACATGCCTCCTGGTGGCATGGCTAGTATTAATATATTGATTTTGGATATAGTAAGTGTTTACAGGTTCAACACTGTGGTTGGCAATAGTGATTGAGGGATAGACTGGTGACTTCCATCAGCGATCAGCGTGTTAAATGAATCTGACTCCAGTACCTGTACAGAGATGAGAGGCTCAGTGCTGGGCCCGGCGTCCATGGGCACGCAGACTCTTGGCTACCAAGGAGAGGAGGATGCGCTCAGTGGGCGCCGGCAGCCAAAGATGGATTCCAACTTACAGCGTGCGTGCGCATATTATTAAGCACGACACGCATGCCCAATTAATTTTTCGGCATCTCTGTCTGCTCTGCTTCACTCACGCGGCTAAGAGGGAAGCAGTGTGCATGTGACAATTGCAGGGTGCGAATGCGCCGGGCTGCCGAAGTGGTCTATGCATAGTGGGAAGTGGGGCAAAGCAGTAATACCGGCTTTTCAGTTGCCGGTATAGAGGTTATACCGGCACCGGCTCAGCAGTGCTAATTACCGGCTGTGCCGGTAAAATACCGGCCGGGTGGCAACCCTATAGACCACTATAGCATTAAGGGAGTTAAACGAACGCCTAAAAATGAAAGTGGGTTATATAATTTTAGTATCGTACTAATGCAAGTGTAGAGTGTCCTATTTAATTTTGTTTGCATTGACACAAGTGCTAATGCAGTTAATATATAGAGATTAGTGCCCATTGCTCAAGTCAAGAAAGGATGTTACCTTATCTCAGCCCGTATACAGACAACATATCATGATCACTTCTGAGACACCTATCCAGATTGCTATGGTAATGGGACTCAAGGAGCTCCAGAAAAGCCAGGAGTTGATGTTCCAACAGAGCGTATGTAAAACTAGATTTTATATTTCAAAAAACATAGATACAATTTTCAGATGCTCTAGTCTTACAGGATATAGTTTATTATATATATAACCACAGGTACATTTAGGTCAGTGGTTCTCAACCTGTGGATCGGGACCCCTTAGGGGGTCGAATGCTGATTTGCCAGGGGTCACCTAAACCCATCAGATATTTATATTTTGATTCATAACAGTAGCTAAATTACGGCGATGAAGGAGCAATGAAAATAATTTTACTGTTAGGGGTCGCCACAACTTGGGAAATTTTAACAAAGGGTCGCGGCACTAGAAAGGCTGAGAACCGCTGATTTAGGTGTTAGTACTCCTTTAAAAACACAGTTTAAATCAATGGGATTTAGTGCATGTTTAATCCCTTATGATACAATTGGTTTGCTCCAGAATGCCTCCTTTTCCTTTGCGCATATATCTGCTAGCTCCGGACCTCTCACAGTCTGTCTCTGCTCCTGGCTCCGGGGCAGCAGCCAGGGCCACTGGGTGCACTTTAGCCCATGTATATGGGCTTTCATACTAATATATATATATATATATATATATATATATATATATATATATATATCTCAATGCCCCCAAAATATTTTAATTTTCTTGTCCTGAACCTCACATGACCAGGATTTTTATATTTTTTTCATGTTTATGGGGCAAATATTACATGGTGAGAACCACTAATCTGGCAAGCGAGAACCATATTTTAGTTAACTGTTTCAGAACCCAAAAAACCCCCCATAAAAGTATGTTTCTGAAAATTAAACAACATAGGGCATTTCGCTGGGAGAACTTTGGTGCTTTTCATACAGCTATTTTTCCACAAATCTGTGTCAAATTTCTGGTTTTATATATATATATATATATATATATATATATATATATATATATATATATATATATATGTATATATCCTATATAATAATTTGCTAAGTTTGCTGCAGTCATGCACAGTAGAGACTGCCCGTGACGCGACTGATACGGAGCGGGGTGCTCCGAATTCCGACCGTGGCCCTCGGAGTGCCCCACTCATATCAGCAGCGTCACGGACAGTCTCTACTGCGCATGATTGCACCATGACTGGCCGACACTGTTGCCCATGTACACGGGCTCTTCAACTAGTATATATATATAAATAATCAAAGATTATAGACTGGCACTTGTCAGGAACTTTTTTAAAATTAACTTTTACTAATGTTTTGTAAATTTTTCAGCCTACTTGTAAGCATACCTGGGAACTTATGGTTGTAGTCCTGTGATACCACTAAGGGGGATAAAAAATGCAATTCATGTCAAAAAGGGGTGGGGCTTAATCATGGGTGGGGGCGGGACTAACACAATTTAAAAAAAATGTAAGAAATAGGCTGGGGAAGGAGGCGAAGCCGCTGGGGAGTGGGGGGAACAATCTTGGAATGCACAGATGTGGGGAGTTTGATTAGAAACTCCCCTCATCCAGAGAAACAACCTCTGCCCCGGGCCAAACCAAGGAGTTCCCAGCTATGCTTGTAAGCCTTTCTCAAGAATAAGCTGAAACGATTATTGCTATTACCTTGACAGGCACTCAGGTCATTCATTGCTATTCAGAGAATGCTGCCTCAAAAATATTCAATACGTATATTTCACACTTTGAGTGCCAGAGGGGTAAGGAACACAATGCAAAGCAACTATTCACACATACATTACAATGTTGCTGTAGATTTAAAGCACAAAATATTTGCAGATGTTAAAAAAACCAAAAAAAAACCTTTTGATTAGTGTTCAGTTACATCTTTAGATTCTACTTTAGATTGTAAGCTTTCGGGCGTGGACCTTGCACCCAATGTTTTACTCTTCAAAGCACTTGTAACCCTGTATTGTCAAAATTTTAAAGTACACTTATGGAGCTATATAAATAAACATTTTCATTCATTTTTTCATCTTCTGAGGATGGCAATGCCCCACATGCATACGTTTTGGGGAAACTACTGGTCCAAATTTGGAACATGTGTATTTCTATTTTCAGATATGAAATTTTCACAGATTGCTTTACCAGTGCCATCTCTCATGTGGGGCAGTTTAGCAGTCCTTAAGTTCAAATTATTCTACAAAAGTATATTTTTTGAATAGCAGGTGACCCAGGGTTTCATTCTAGTTGCATTTTGACACTTTTCATGCATTAGCTTTACCACCCAATCCCTCCCAAAACCTGCAGTAGGAAAAATAATTTTAGATTTTTGCACTTACATTACAGTGTTGCTGTGGATTTCAAGCACATAATTATAGTTCTGCTACATCCTCTGAGTACATAGATGTCCAACATGCATAGGTTTATCATGTTTTTTGGAACGTACGGGGACAAATTTGGAACAACACATTTCCATTTTCAGATATGGAATTTTCACAGATTGCTTTACTGGTGCCATATCTCATTTGCAGCAGTTTAGCAGTCTTCCAATTCAGATTATCCCCACAGAAGTATATTTTTTATAAAGTAGGCATCCCAAAGTTTAATTCTAGCTCCATTTTGACACTTTTCATGCAGCCATTTTATCATCAACCAAATCTCCTTTCAAAAGCAGTAGAAAGAAAAAAATCTACGCTTTTTGGATGGTTTTCTTGTACAAAAAATATTTGGTTGCAGAAAATTATCAAAAACTAGATTTGATTTCTCCACTTCATAAAGATGTCACATATGTGTAGGTTTGTCAACTATTGTGGGAATTTATAAGTCATATTTTATAAGTGTTACTTGTATCACTGAATGATGTGGCGTTGGGCCTTTTGTTATTAGTAATGGTATTGCCTACTAAACTACATTTATAACAGATAAAGCCCCATCTACGGATTAAAAAAAAAATTGAAGTCTATTAATAAAAAAATCTTTATAGACCCAACAGTAGTCAAAACATAACATATAAACTTAGGGTGCATTGCTTCCCATTATATTTTTCATAGTGTTAGATCTAAGGAGAGGTATGTGTTAAAAAACAGGATATTTCATGGAAAAAAATGGCCACATAATAAAATGGTAGCTGTTACATCACTAATGCATTGCTGCTATGTGGTATTGCTAAAACACAGTTGCCAATGCAGAGCCCAGATTGTGAATGGCAATCAGGACCAATGACTAGATTTTGCCTGTTTTACATAGTTGTAGCACACCCTGAAACATTTCAGTGTATGTTTGTTTTTTCTTTTTTTCTCATTGCAGAACTTTAAAAGGAACGTGTTCGAACACAAGTTCTTGGTTCTTTAGACATCGCTGTAGCACCGGGTGCATCTTGGAACAAAAATCTTGTTGTGAATATGGGAGTTACTGTTGTGTTACGATTATGGGATTTAACTTTTCCAAACGGTTCTACCCAAAAGACTGGAGTCCACTGGACCGGCGGCAGCTGGCAGAAATATTGCAGGCTTCCATGACTTTAAGTGCTTGCCGACTCCTGATTGGTCAATCAGAGTTAAAAGGCCGCCATTGACTTAACACCGGGAAAAGTTGGCCCCTCTCTGATTGGCCACCCTTTTAAAGGGACTGGACTGTAGTCTTGCTGGATTGTCGAAAGCCTGTAATACATCCGACATCCAGCGGGTGCCTCTCTGGGATATCAGGAAGATACGACATCAGGTCCAACTGTGCATGTCTTGGGGAGGAGGCAGTTTCCTGATTGGCCAAAGCCCTGGATGATGAGTTTAAAGGTCCCCCATAGAGTTAACATGGGCATACCTGGGAACTCTCCGGTTTTGCCCCGGAGACTCCAGATTTCAAACTGAATTACTGGGTCTCCGGGGCAGTGTGTGAATCACTTGTACTCCATCCTGTCTGGTTCCTCCCACTCCCCGCCCTCTTACCTTCATTTTGCAGGGTTTTTTGTCCTGCCCCCCCTGCTACTAAGCCCCGCCCCTTTTATGACGTGATTCGCGTCATTTTCGGCACTGACAGGGTTACCCTCCGGGTAGCCCTGCATGAAAAGTTCCCAGGTATGAACATGGGAGAAAGTAGGCGGCCCAGGGATTGGTCGGTTGTCTGCACTCCCAAGAGCCCGGATAGACCAAGATGGCCCTGAAGAACCTGGTCAGGATTGGCCAGGCCACTCTGGGCCACGGATTGGTCGCCTCTCGAGGCGGCTAAATCAAATCATGCAAAACATGCTTGGTCACAAAGGTTCATGCTGTGAATGTGTATTCTTTCCCACGTCTGCCTATTGTATCCAACCCTATCCTTTTGTGTAGTGTTTACTCTCCACCCAGATCCTTTGTACAAGTTAATACACTCATGTCTGGCCCATTGTTCCAGGACCCCACTGTTCTGTATATAAGTCTGTTGGTTTCTACAATAAAGTGTTCTAGTTTTGCCCTCCAACTGGTCCTGTCTAGTTATTGGGAGGGCATGGTCTGTCTTTCAGCGCTGATTGAGATGTCAGAGAAGCAGTAGATCCAGTGAGCTGGTGGTACGGACCTTCAGTACCAGGACTCACGTCACAAATCTCATAATTATTTGGAGTTGGTACTGCACAAATCTTTACTTTGTAAAAATATGAATTATGAGAAGCCATCTGCATCATATAAATGGCAACATCAGCTTTGCCATGACCTGATACTGGTACAGTTCTCTCATCATGGATGGTGTAATGTACACATCCTTTATGTTCCTAATCTTAATTGCCAACAGCTTCTCTTGGCACAAAGCTAAGGATGCACCCCCCCCCATTTCAGCTGGATATTTATAAGTTGTTTAGGGAACCCCTTTACTATATTTTCTAACCACAGGCCATTATCTGTAAACAAAAAGTAACTTAAAGGGACAGTAATGTCCCAGAACAAATAGTTATCATTTTGTAGTGCTTACAAACTTGTGCTGAATGCAAAAAAACCTATTTCTCAAACTGCTATGGTTTGAGAGATATTCCTATTCAGTGCTGTGCTGACTGCAGGGGAATCCTGTCCGGGGACCAACTGGCGGCTCTGCAGCAGAGCCGCAATCGTGTTATTTAAAAATAATTCATTGAAAAGGTCTACAAAGTGTGTCTGGCTTGCAAGCACACTTTATAGACCATTTCAATGAAGTAATTTGTTTTAAATAAGGCCATTACGGCTCTGCTGCAGAGCCTCCTCGTGTCGGCTGACACGGATCTCCTGCTGTCAACTTTGACAGGGAATATCTCTCAAACCATAGCGGTTTGAGAGATAGGGTTTTTTGCATTTAGCTCAAGTTTTTAAGCACTACAAAATGATAACTATTTGTTCTTGGACATTACTAATACTTTAAATAACAGGATGCTGATATAAAAATGACATAAGTTGTACCCTTATTAAGTAGGGGCATAATGAGGCCCCATTCAATCTATTGCACATATATTACTATTATTTTACGTTATTATTCCTTTAATTACGAATCTACATAAAGTCTAATTCTATCTAATATCCAATTAAGCTATTACCCACCTAAGCTATATAACTAACCAAAACCAAAGTAAACTGCAAAAAATAATAAAAAATAATAATAATCATAAATCAACTCCAAAGGGTCATTTTGCTTATGTAAATACTATTTGATATTTTTATTTTGAATTGGATTTTATACCCTAAACCTACTTCATCCCCATGTAAAGCTTAATCCTACCTAATTTCCCACTAACTACCCATCCAAACTATATAGTTAATTAATTAATTAAAACCAATTTAATAAAAAAAGATAAAAAAAAACCCAAAAAAACAAGAAAAGGGTCAAAAGAAGAGTACAGAGAAGTAGAGGGGGAAAAGTAATTTTGTTACAGGGACAACATTCTCTGTCTCTGCCTCACTATCAGAAAGGGAGGGGGAGTCAAAGAAGAGTGACAAAGCCAATGTTTATAAACATTGCCTTTTTCATATGGCCCCACTTGCACATGTGATTTGCCCTAGCAGTGATCACATGTGTGGAACCCACCAAGGATTGGCTGAAACTGACAGCTCCAGTCCTGTGGGAATAAGATAAACTAAGATGTGTAAACCAGACAGAGTCAACATGAGGCCCTCCCCCTGCTACTGGACTACTCATCCCCCACCATCCAAAGGATGGCAGAGGATGATAGGAGTTAAAACCCAGCAACAGCTCGAGGGCCTCTATTGCTCAATCTTTGGGCTCGATTCTCTTACCCCTGCTGTTTTTTAAAACCAGCAGTGGTGGTTTTGACAGCACAGTTTGCTGTTCTATTAACTGCACTATCAACAACCACCGACACCCAAAAATGTCCTATGGGTGCAAAATATGAGCCCATTGGACATCGTATATAACAAGTAGAATTTGGTATCCTTTTCCATGTGGTGGCTTCAAAGCATAAGAAACACACTTTTCATGGCAAAAAATCTGCACCATGAAAAGGAGGAGCAGAGTCCCTAACATGTGGTGAAAACCACTGCTGTGTGTTAGAAAACTGGTTTCCAGCCAATCAACTTCTTCATTCCCCCGCAAGAAGGTTATTGGCTGGGAGGTTCGTAAGCACAAATCCCAGCCAATTGGAGGTTGCCAATCATATTGAACAGATACTGGCATATAAAAGCCAGGCTCTGTTCAAAATTCTCTCAGTAGGACTAGGGCAATGGCCCAATAGGTAGGCGGGGGGGGGGGTTCTCTGTCAATTTGCATGCCTGCTGCCTCCAGCGGAGACAGAGGTGGTGGCAAGGGGACATTTGGTGTTAGGAGTAGTACTATTTAGAGTTATGTTAGGGATAGTGTAAGGTTAGTGTATGGGAGGTGGGGTAGGGTGACTATTTTGAACTTACTTTTTCCTCCTTGATTCAATTTGTGCTATTTAGTTGAGTTGTGGGAACAAAAACCAGCAACGAGTGTTGGTGTATTAGCCACCAACACTGATTGAACCATGTACCTCGCGAGCCAAAGAATAGCTGCGGTACATAGGTGAGTTTGTTGCTCCCTTACCAGCTGTTCTCCCCTACCAGCTGTTTTACCGGGGGGAATAGAATTAAGCCCTTGTTTTTATACTACTCGCAATAATGAGAATCTTTTAATCATTTTATTAAATAACTGTCTTGATGCATTTTAAACCTTATTATTTCCATCTTGTTTAATCCTTTAAGGACCAGAGATGTGGGTAAAATGAATGTGTTGTACATGCTTATATTCTAAAAGGATTCAAAAATAGCAAATTTTTATTAGCATTTTTATCGATTTTTTTTTTATTATGCATCTTATGTAATTTTTTTTAGATTTACCATGTGGGGGAAGTACATATGCAGAAGAAATAAATATATGAGCAATTGTTAATTCCATGAATCACTTTTTTTCATCACAGTGACCAAACAAGCAGCTTAGGAACAGTTTTGCACTGAAATATTTGTTTGGTCACTCTTAAAGGGATAGTAATGTTTCATAATAAAAGCAGCTCTAATTAATCATCATAGTATTTGGACCTTGGAGAGTGTTATTTCAATTCTGTCAGATTTGTAGTTCCAGAGAAATTCAATGACAAAGTATCCCCCTCCCGCCCCTTTTACTGATGTAACACTGCTCAGCCAGATCAGAAGGGAGGTGCCCAGGTAGATTGCAGAAAGGGACAATCTTCAATTAAGATAAGGGAAAAACCTGAAAAACTTGTCAAGGGGGGTAGGGCTTTCATTGTTCTCATAGGAAGAAGACTGTCCCCTGATGTTATCTGTCTGGTCTAGCAACCAGATTCCACATCTGAGAAGAGATGGCTTACACTAGGTAAAAGGGGCGGCAGGCAGGGGCGGGCTGGCCCGGGGGGCAGGGGGACAATTGCCCCCCGGGCCGGTCATAAGACTGGGTCCTCAGGCCACTAGGTTGACTCAGGCAGGCTGGCTGGGTTTCAATCACTATCAGTACCAGCCAGCCAATGAGATTTTAGGTCATGGTTTTCTGTACTGCGCATGTTCCTGGACTCCTAGTGCTCCACACATATACATGAGTGAAGGGGTGACAGTATGCGGAGTCCATTCGCTGGGTGTCATCTTTCTGTAGAGGCACCAGTAATTTACCTAACCTAACCCTGTCCATTAAGATCTGTAGTTCCACTTACTAGCAGGTAACTCTTTTTATGTGTGTGTTTGTGGGAGAGAAAGACTGATACTGAAAGGGGGTAGTCTATGTAAGAGACACTGGGTAAAAGTTGAGAAAAAGTAACACAGGAAGGAAGGTCACAAACAAAAACATGAGAGCATGGAAAACCTGTAGATTACTAGTGCTTAACCCCCGAGTCTCCAATGCATTGCAAAGCCTTTTCAATGCTACATAACACAAAACAAACTGTTGCTTCATTTCAGTCTCCATTGGGCTTGGGATGCACAGCTTTGTAACTGCAGTGGAAACGACTCTGGTACTAAAAGGGTTAACTGCAACTCTGCAGCTCAATGTTGCTGGTCTATTTGATAATCTCGTAAATAACAAAAGTGCACTCCTGTTGCTTTCACAGCACGATCAGGCTGTAGAGTAGCTGTTAACCATTTGAGTACCAGAGAGATGTTTAATGCAGTCCTCTAGTATCCTGTTCATGTGGTCCCCACTGTGCAAAAGCAGCAGTGCAAATCCTGTGCAATGTATTGGGGATTGGGAGGAAACAAATCTGTACTCAGGACTCCTCAGAGCAGTGAAACCTACCTTCACTATGTTCACACTAGCGCCCACAAGGCTGTGGCACATGATTGGGAGCATTGCAGCAGGCAGACAGCTGCTGGGCTGCTGTGCACTGTGCCCATAGGAGATGCTACCACACCAGCCCTGAACTGGATCAGCCTCTGACACAGGTAGATATAAGGGTAGTTTTGCCGATTTTTGTTATAAGCCATCCATTCTGCAGGGCTACTTGAATTATCTGCTGTTCCAATACAACCAGGCAGAATGAATGTTTCAACGGAGCTTTCAATCTTAACAATTTTAACCCATTGAGAGCCAGGTAACACTAACATACACTATAAAAATTAACTTAGATATCCAATACAGCCTTGCAGAATGGATAACTTGGATAACTTATATTATTCAATATCAGTTGCATAGAAGTAGTCAGCCTGTGGCTCCTCAGATGTTGTTGGACTACAATTGTAAGTTCTGTTCTATAGCCTATAATTGTAGCCCAAAAGCAGTTGAGGAACAACAGGTTTCCTGGCTGCTGTACTATTTATTGACAACCAAAAGGTAAATTGCCAAGAGTCAAGGACTCAGTAAACACTCATTCTGTTGGATTATATGGTTCTGTTATCCTGTACATTAACCCTTTGAATGTCAGTAAGGTATCCATGCATTTTATAGTATATTAGTACAGTTTTTGCTGTGGTGCCATAAGTTTGTCCCTTAATTGCTCCAACTTTCTTTTCCTTTTGTCATGTGGCCAACTGTGCAATATGTTATGTCTCAAAGTACAGTGACCAGATTTTACAAATGGTTAAGGCGCCTCTTTACCCACTATAAGAAGTGACTAAGGCAACTCTCTGCCAGTTACACTTATCCCCGGTCAAATAATTTCTGATGAGGGCTACAGCTCAGAGGGATGGGTATTTCATTGTCAGTGAGGGAGCTCCATGTATCAGAGCACCTTTTTAAACGCTTAAAGACCAAGGAGATTTGCACTGCATTGCTTTACAATTCCTTGCACAACCCCCTATTCCTAAGGCAGTGGTTCTCAACTCCTGTCATCAGGACCCACTAACAGGCCAGGACTTAGGGATTTCTCTGCTAGAGCACAGGTGTGGTGATCAGAGGCTCATTCACATTGATTAACTCACCTGTGCTCTAACAAGGAAATCATCACATCCTGGCCTGTTAGTGGGTCCCGAGGACCGGAGTTGAGAAACACTGTCCTAAGGGGTTTAAAATTACTTTGAACCCAAAAACTGACTGGGGCAGCTCTAATCAGGTGCCCAGTCACGTGACAGCTGAATAAAAGCAAATGGCAGTATACAGGGAGTACAAGGAGTTCCACCATTGAAAAACCCACCACTTTGAGAGCCATAGTTGTATCAATCACATTGCAAAGCAGTGTTAATGTATGTGTGTGTGTTTGTGTACTGTCTCAGACCACCATCATCCTCTCAGCATATCACCCAGCCCTCTTCAGGTTCACCCACCCATCCCGTTTCTCACCTTCGTCCTCCCCCTCCGCTTCATTCTCCTATCCGCTTCCTTCGCTTCATTCTCCTATCTTCTCTCAAGTTAATTCTCCCATCCTCTTTCATTCTTCAATACTCTCTCTCTTAGCCTCATCCTCCCTCCCCTCCCTGTCAGTTTAATCTTATTCTCACAGTTTATCCTCCCATCCTTTCTCTCAGCTTCCTTCTCCCCTGCTCTCTCTCAGCTTCCTTCTCCCCTGCTCTCTCTCAGCTTCCTTCTCCCCTGCTCTCTCTCAGCTTCATTCTCCCCTGCTCTCTCTCTTTCTCTGACCCTCTCCCTCTCACCTTCATCCAGTCATTCCCACACCTTCATCCTCCCATTCTGTGTCTCAGATCCATCCTCCCATTCTTTCAGCTTCATCTTTCCATCCTCACTAATCTTCCTCCACCCATCCCCTCTTAGCTTTATCCACCCATTCTCCTATCCACTCTTTCAGCTTCAACCACTCATCATCTCTCTCAGCTAAATCCACAGATCATCTCAGCTTCATTCACACATCCTCTCTGCATTACCCACCCATACACTCATCTTCACTCATGCATACTCTCACAGATTCCTCCATCTGTTCTTTTTCATCTTCCCCCACCATTCCTCCCCAACCCATCTTCTCAGCTTCCCTCACCCATTCTCTATCGGTTTCTCGCACCCATCCTCTCAGCTTATCCCACCCATCCTCTCTATCAGCTTCCCTATTCTCTATGTTCATTTCCTCTGCCCATTCTATTCCCCATCTATCCTTTCTCTAAGCTTCGCCCCAACTGTCCTCCTCCACCCATTCTCTCTCAGATGCTTCCACCCATTCTCTTTCTCAGCTTTCTCCATTCTTTTTCTCTTTTTATTTCCTCTGTCCATTCCATACCCCCATATTTTCACCCATGTCCTATATCCTCTCCCATTTTAATATCCATATTTGCCTTTCACCATCCCTCCAACACACAAACACCCTAAGTATCTGCATGTGAAGGTTCTAAAATTTAATGTTGGTGGGGGGTCACTAGTGGCCAATATCATGGCTACCCATAGAGGGAAATGTTGAGTATGTGGTCTTCAACTATATTTAAGTCTATACTGTGACACACATGACCGATTGCTAGCTCTGTTATGTTTTGTGTTTCACATTATAGATTGCTACTTCTATTTTGAAACTTGTATCATAGAATTGTAAGCTCTGTGGAATCACTAGTGTAGTTCTATTTCCATTGTAAGCTCTGTTATAGCACTAGTGTAGCTCCATTTCAATTGTAAGCTTTGTGGCATTACTAGTGTAACACAGTTTCCACTGTAAGCTCTGTGGTATCCCTCACCTTATTTCACATGATTTATGCCATCTATAAAATTATCAAAAGGGAGTGGGCTGGAGCGTAGTTGAAATGGGCCACTTGATTATACTTGCCCCCCAGGCCAAAAGTTGCCAGCCCTCCCCTGGCGGCAGGGAAACTTTATCCTTCAATTACTCTTGAACCAGAACTCTGACAGTATTGATATAACACTCTCCATGACCCAAATACTATGAAGATTAATTGGAGCTGCTGTTTTTGTGAAACATTACTATCCCTTTAACTGGTTTCTCATTTGTCCCCCCATTTTTTATATTACTTTGGAGGCCAAATAAAAAGGTATGATCATGTAAACCTTAATTTGCACAATGTGTATGGGTACTCATGGACCAGGTTCACATTGGCAACAGCTTTGTTGCAAGATGGTATTATTATTATTCTTTACTAATATAGCACCAACTAATTCTTCAGAGCTGTACAATGGTACAGTAATACAAGGTGATATGTAAAATTACTGTAGCCATGAAAGCCACCGATTTGAATTTATTTACATAACATGTAATTTATTCCGAGAAACCGGTTTCTGCAACAAAACTGCCCATGTTAACTAGGCCTAATTAGGATGAGTGTCAGAGAGGTATATAATGCATTGTACGCAATGCATTGCATACCTTTATGGCACTCAAAGGGTTTATTTGTTTAACAATAAGAGATATATTGGTAGGTGTCCTTCATTCAACAGTCATGTTTAGCTATCAGTATAATTCCTACATTGTATCTGCATCTGCATCTAGGTAAATGTGCTGAAATCTGCCTTTAGATCATACCTTATCACAACTAACAATAGGCTTTAATGGACCTGAATAGCTTGTAAATGTAAAGAAATATTTTCAGGGCAAATACAAACATAACATAAATAAATGTAGCGCGTAAGATAGCATTGATTAAAGTTTATACAAATGTGGCATTTAACCCGTTGAATACAAAATATGGCTACGAGTTAAATGTCCCAATAATGTCAATGTGAATATTAGGGATTATTATTTGTTTTATGTCTTGTCTTTGGTTTGCCAAAAAAATGCTGCAGACTATTGTGACCAGTGTAGCGTCTGTGTCTTGAAATCCTGCAATAAAAAGTTTTGTACTGGTTTTATCTACTAAGCTGAAGTGCAGTTCTTGTTTGTCATTTGGATTATTAAAGGGTATGGGATTCCCTGAACCTGCACCACGAAGAAAAGACCAGCTGGCGGTGAGTGATCTGTTGCTTGAAACAGTGTATATACATGGAAGTTTCATCAGTAGCAGTGCCATTGTTTCTCTACAGCAGATTTTATTATGCATACTGACATATTTATCGCCCTGTAGATAAACAGAGTGTGATTCTTGAATGAGCTTGGAATGCATGGAATTGGAATGCATGTTTTCCATTGATCTCTACTTTACTTAAGACTTCTGATCGTTTAAAAAAGCTACTTCAACAACCTAAAGCTGTTGAAGCAGAAATTGTCCACTCAGGAGATTAAATCCTGATCAACTGCAATGCAATCTCCAGACTTAGCCAGTCCTTTTGAAGCTACATGGTGTTTTGATCCCCTCCTGATAAGCCCAGCAGTGAGCTCCAGAAGACGCTGAATAAACAAAATGCAATGGTTGAAAGAGGGAAAACATTCCAGATGTTTTTTTCCCTGGAAAATTTGTTCCCAATGTGCAATTCAGCTGTAAATAAAATGTGGCCCAACCCAGAAATGGAGAGAGGCTTTACCCAAACCTGCAGGAATCGGCACAGGAGGTGATGGAGTCATACTGCTTTTTTTCACTTCCTCATATAGTTTCTATGATTGTGCCAATCATAGGATATTTAGGATAGTTTTGTTTTTTTTGACAGCTTACTATGTGAAGTCTGTGACACTGGGACATTAAAGACATCACCTAAAATAAATAGGTTTCATATTTATCTGTTCCTCATTCTCCTTTACACATTTCTCTGTTCTTCATTCTCCTTTACACGCTCATTGTTATTCATTCTCCTTTACATACTCACGTGTCTCTCACTCTCCTTTACATTCTTCTCTGTTCTTCATTTCCCTTTAAACTCATTAACATCTCCTCTGTCCTGTTCTTGTCCCTCAATTCCTCCTCTGTCCTTCCCACAACTTTCTGCTCCTCTTTATTTTACCTACCCTTCTTCCACGGCCTATTCTTCCCCACCGTCCCATATACTTGCCCTATCCTTCCATTTCTATGTCCTTCTCTCATTTTCCTCTCCACATACTTCACTTACATCAAGGGCTTGAGTTAGATCTCCATGCCACAACCACAGCCACACATCTCCCCTCCATCCTTCCCCATCCACTGTTAACTGGGTCAGAATATTCTACTGGCCTATAATACAGGAGGACAAAATATAGCTCATGGGATGATTGCTTTCTGGCCCTCATGTATGGCTGTTTGATTCCAAAGATATGGTGTTATAATTTCATAGGAATAGTGCAGCAAGTCTTAAAATGAATAATGTACAAACGGAAGGAAAAGACAGCTGTAAGTTCTGATGTCCCAGAAAGTATTTAGGGGCATCAAAATGACACTGTAACAAGGCCATTTCTGCACTCTTTTGGCCCCAAAGCGGAGAATCAGCCCTAAGATGTAACTTTTATTAGTATAGGAACACCATATTGGCCTCCTCCAAAATGGATGAACAAGTAACACAATCCATTTGCCTGATTTGGATTTATTCTATTGAAAATGTTGCAATTAAACAGATCTTGAAACAGCACTGGGAGAATCTTACCACTTATATAGATCTCAAGAGGTAATAGGTAATTGATGAACAGTCATTACAGGTGACCGCTACAGGAAACTTGGCTTAAGTCATAGGCTTTTATACATTTGGTGGATGCACTGCATGCAGATTTGGTGACCTATCTAAATCTTTCACAAGTAGTCAAACTAAAAGGAATTTATAAACTGAAAGATATCCAACCTTATTTACCTGATATCTTGCCAATGTGGAAAACAATACATTGGAAAAACTAAACTTGAGATGAGAAGGAGGATGGATATTGGAACATGTTGGCGATATATATGCAAAAGTAGAGACAAACTGGTTGCAAGACACAGCAATGAGATTCATGGTGGTGAATTGAAAGCAATGAAATTCAAGGGTATTGAAAAATTGAGGTTAAGCTAAAGAAAAGGAGAATTGAACCAAAGACTATTAAAATGTAAGGTCAAATGTATATATACACACATATTATATATATATATATATATATATATATATATATATATATATATATATATATATATATATATAAAATATTTAAGATGAAGAAAAAAGGCAGCACCAGTGGGACTTTTCAATAATTGATTTAGTGATTTTATTGTCAACGTTTTGGTCAAAATCTGGACCTTTCTCAAGACATTTAGTGATTGTGAGCCTCAAACATTTAAACCATGTCATTACCCATAACACCCCATGCTTATTTGAGGTCACTCACGTGCAGTCGGAGTCCCCACTGCACGAGAGTGACGTCATACAACCAAGTGAAACAAAAATTAATATTAAATTAAAATTTAATTAAAAATTAAAAAGTATATATTCTTCAAAGCCATATTCCCAAACAGCTATATTTCAACTTGTAATTGTCAAAATGTGCCCCAAGATACATGTGGGTGATTCTAATTATTCATCGCTAAAGAGCGTTGCGATTGGACAAAGGGTTTTGTACTTTATTCCATCAAAATATCACTATACACGAAATCTATAAATATAATAAACCTAACTCCCCTTCATATCCGCTGATCTGTGAACCCAAAAAGGACTTATAAACACAAACAAGAAAAATCCTTGTTCATAAGCATGAAGAAAGAACAGCGTTATCTACTCGCTGTTCATTTCAGCTATACCACAGAGCACTTGGCTAAACCGTATCCAAAAGTTACAATTTAACAATCTTCTTTAAATCCATTTACAATGTAAATGCTATAAGTTTAAAGACAGTATTGCCACCCGGTTAACCGCTGGATGCGGTTACTGGTATATTCCCTGTCATTAGTGCTGCAGAGCATTACTGCTGGAATCCATAGATATATATATATCCCAGATGGCAAAAAGTTTATCAACTGAGTAAGTCAAAGGGAAATATTCTGCACATATCCTAATATGACACACCATTAATCCAAAGCTTAATCGTTTAGCACTTAACATCTAATGTCAACTCCCCTTCTCTTCAATACAATGTATCTCAAATGTACTTTTAGTCTCCCATGATCTGATATTTTGAATAATGAAACCATCATATCCAAAACAATGTATTCTAGTACTACTGGCAATGTATATATAGCCAAGTGGAGAGTTCCTAGTCCAGAAGCTCATTCCGATTGGTTTTCTGTCCAAAACTTAGTAATGATCAAATTTTATTCAGGAACCAACTGAAGTGAGGCTGAAAATATTGTGTATTGCTTATATGTTATCCAAAATTGTCTGATGTCTGAGTCCCAGGTGATACCGCCCAAAATTGTATGCATCCTATACCTCCGCATTACACAACGCCATCTAATGCTTCTGATGGGTGGTACATTCAGCGGCAGTATTATATTGATGAGCACTTCATATATACAATTACATCAAATGTGTCCCACACCAATTAAAATAGTTACTTAGTTGTGTTTCTGATGTCTGAGCCTTAAAACATTGCACTATTTTGGAAACCTGAATAATAGTTTACTGCAACCAAGACAGACAACACATTGTGGTTTTTATGGTGCCTGTAGTAACGATACCAGTATTTTTTACTAGGCTAGCATTCCTTGTACAACACTGAAAAAGAAATTAGTAACACTTTATGTGATATACTGCTACATGTCGTTACACAAATATAGTTAGTTTATACTGTTGCTTCAGGGTGGATTAAATGTACTCAGGGCTGATTATGGCCTGTTCGTAACAGAGCACTGAAAGATTTCATGACCCTCAATGATGCCATCTATTGGTTGTAGTGTATATAAAAGGGGCGGGAGGGGGAAACTTTATCATTCAATTACTCTT
Source organism: Rhinophrynus dorsalis (assembly GCA_037306005.1). Taxonomy (NCBI): domain Eukaryota; kingdom Metazoa; phylum Chordata; class Amphibia; order Anura; family Rhinophrynidae; genus Rhinophrynus; species Rhinophrynus dorsalis. The sequence goes on from CM074718.1 coordinate 529,311,982, forward strand.
GAACTACAACTCTGACAGTGTTGAAATAACACTCTTCATGGCCCATTACTATCCCTTTAAGACAAGGGTTCAGGGGGAGAAAGGCAGACAAGTGGGAGAGGGTTAGACAAGGGTTAAATGGGAAAAGAGAGGCGGACAAGGATTAAAGAGAGGTGCACAATGGTTAAAATGGGGAGAGGTAGACAAGGGTTAAGAGGGGAGAGAGATGACAATGAATAAGTATGGAAAGAGTGGGAAAAAACACTGAATGAGACAGGGTGAAAATAAGTGGGCAAGGGTTAAAGGAGAAAAAGATAGGTAGACAAGGGTTAAGGTAGTGGGAAGTGGATACAAAGCATTAAAGTACAGAGAGGGCTATTAGGGTTGTGGTTAATGGGGAAAAGTAAAGTAGTGAAAGGGATAAGGAGAGAGGTGGTTAGAAGTAAAAAGAGTTAAAGTGGGTGGGGATATAGGAGAGGGGAAAAGGGTTAACGAGAAGGTGGTGGATTAATGGAGAATAGACAGGGATAGGAAGATCTATGAGAAGGAAACAGGGTCATAAAAGGCCATGAAGGGGACAGGTAAAATAAAGGTGGTTGTCCTTGGCCGATTCTGAGAAATACCCCTCACCCCTTCCTGTGCCAGTTCTTGAACAGAATCTGTCCCTTACGTTTACATATGCTAATGTGGAGCACAAGGTGTGTACAGACCCTACAAAGGAGGAAGTGGGAGAGACACTAATGATGACTGTTTGTTTATCAACTAGGGATGTCAAGCTACTGAAACTAGGGGTAGGCCTTGACCCTGCATTTACAGCAAATGTTTTTAGTCACCACTGAAATGGCAAGGTTTTATACATGCTTAAGAATAAGACTTTTTACAGGTGCCAGGAATGACTGATGCCCAACCCACACTTGAAAAATACTCCACTAATCTCAAATATTTGATTTGTAATCCCAAAAGCAAGTTCCATGAATTGTGCAGTGGAAATGCACATTTGTCTGATGCAATAAAAAGAGATTGACCAGATTTATTTAGATAATATTGTGCATTCAGATCTGTCAATAGTTTACAGGATGATTTTAAAACATCTATTTAATGGTTAGACTATTATTTTAAACCATTTGAGTGCCAGAGGTGTACAAAACGCATTGCTCTGCAATGCGTTGCGTTCCCCTCTGGCACTCAAAGTGTTAAACCAGCTGATAAAAGTGGAGACTTGAAGCCACATGCATAAAAAAGTTGAGCAATTATGAGGCAAACCAACAGCACCACAGGGGGGAAAACTGAAAGTATTATTGATTTAGGGACTTAAATCCTAGATGTGCCTTCAACACTCCCTTTGAGTTCTAGAGCGGTATCCAATGTACTCAAAATGATAAACTGAGGTTTGGTGAAAGGAAAATATTACTCAGAAGGACTAGCACTCATGTCTGAGTCTAAAACAGCCTGATAGGAGGAAGGAAAGTTAGTGGGAAAAATATAACCTTTATTGGTATTAAAGGGATTGTAGTGTATATAATAAAGTTGCACTTCTACAATGGTTTTATAACATGCAGCTTTAAGTTTAATAACTTACTGTTCAGTAGTTCAAAAGATATTGAAGCTTAAATGATCCCCCTCCCGTCCCTTCTGGCCGTCACGCTGCCTGTGAGCGTGGTTCGGATGGCAAGCAGCAAGGGACAAACTTCACTATGCAAAAACAAAATCCTGCCCCCCCTTCGCCAAGGGTGGTAGGGTGTTCATTATACTTACTCGCTGATGTTTGTCCCACGATCGGATTGCAGATTCAGTGGGAGGCGGCCATAAGGAGCAGGAGGGGGGATCATTTAAGCTTCAATATCTTATAAACTACTGAACAGTAAGTTATTAAACTTAGCACTGCATGTTATAAAACCATTGTAGAAGTACAACTTTATTATAGACATTAGTATCCCTTTAATTAAAACTAGACACAGTGAAAAAGTAATGTATGCGTACTTCTGGAATAAAAAACAGTTAAAGGGATAGTAATGTTTCCCAATAAAAGCAGTTCTGATTAATCTTCATAGTATTTGGGCCATGGAGATCATTATTTCAATACTGTTCGAGTTGCAGTTCAAGAGTAATTGAATGATAAAATATCCCCCTCCCACCCCTTTTACTGATGTAACACTGTTCACCTCAGAGCATCAAGACTGTCCAGATGGATCACAGAGAGGGACAATCTTCAGTCATCATAAGAAAAAACCTGTCAAGGGGGGCAGGGTTTTCCTTATGCTCACAGTAAGAAGATTGTCCCTTTCTGCAACCTGTCTGGTCAAGGGACCAGATTCCACACCTGAGGGGAGCAGTATTGCACTAGGTAACAGGGATGGGAGGGGGGATAATTTATCATTCAATTACTCTTGAATTACAACTCTGACAGTATTGAAATAACACTCTCCATAACCCAAATACCATGAAGATTAATTGGAGCTGCTGTTTTTGTGAAACATTACTATCCCTTTAATCTTGTCACAAAAATAATAGCAGAAACACACCTGGACTTAAAGGGATAGTAATGTCTAGTTAAAATGATTTTTTCCAAGTCTTTTGTATATTAATACTAACATATTGAGCTATATATAATTTCTTACTTTATTGTAGTTCAAAAGTTATTCAGCTCTAAAGATCCTTCACCCACTCCTTTCTGGCCTCCTCCCTCTGAATCTGCATACCTGGGAACTTGCAGTTGAGCGCTACCTGGAAGGTAGTCCTCTGTTCAGCAGGGGGTGACAAAAATGATGCTAATTGTATCAAAAAGGGGCGGGGCTTTACGTGAGAGGGGGGCAGGGCTTAAAGGTGACACACAGAAGGCTGGGGACGGAGGAACAGCAGGAGGAAAAGCAGATGTGGCAGAGATTCAATAGAAATTCCCCACATCCAGAGGAATCGGCCTCTGCCCCGGAGCCCGGTAAAGCTCTGTTAGAACCGGAGTCGCCAGGGCAAATCCGGAGAGTTCCCAGGTATGTGATTCTGTAATTGTGTCATGCGACTGGACAGCTGCAGCGAGGGACAAACTTCAGTAAGTATGAGGTATATCCTGCCCCCCCTTCCCCCCGAAGTAGGGCAGAACTTCCCTTTGCTTATTGAAGTTTGTCCCTCGCTGCAGCCGTCCGGACCAGACTGCAGCTTCTACTGTGACGTAGCTAGAAAGGGATGGAGGAGGATCTTTAGAACTGAATAACTTTTAACTACAATAAAGTAAGGGCTTAAATATAGCTCAATATGTTCGTATTAATATACAAAAGACTTGGCAAAATCATTACTAACCCTTTAAAACTGTCCATTTGTTCTATGCTGAACAAGATATCAGTTCACAGCTCTAGCTCTACAGCTGATAAGACTATTCACCAAAAAGAAAAGGGTAGACAGAGACAGTGAGAGTAAATATTCAATTAAGACAAAGATTTTATCAGTCCTAAAGAGAACTCTTGGGGCTATTATTCACACCAGTAGCATTATGCAATGAGTTTGAGCACATTGATGGCTCAAGTATTTACAAATTATCAAGCACATTGCAGAACACAGATAACCAGCACTGGAAAGGGGTTTGGGGAATGATAGTTGAGTTGATTTGCAAGAGTCAAAAGATACATACAGTCTGCAATGAGTTTGCACAAGTGGATGGCTCCAGTATATACAGCCATCAGCACATTCCACAACACAGATTACCAGCTTTACAAAGGGCTTTTGGAGCTAATGGGTGCATTGACTCAAAAGAGTCACAAAAGAGATATTAGTCATCTAGTCCAGGCGTATGTCAATGTACAGCAGGGGAGGGCTGGGAACATGTGGCCCAGGAGGCAAATACAATTAAGTGGCCTATTTCTATTATTGTTTGAGCGGCTGTCCTAGCCCACCCCTTTTGTTAATTTTAAAATTGGCACTTTAAAGTAAGTCAATGATACCATGTAACTTAAAGTTGAAAAGGGGCTACACTAGTGATACTACAGAATTACAATGTAAGTAAAGCTATACTAGTGATAATACAAAGCTTACAGTGTAAGTAAAGCGTACAAGGGAAATGGGTGTAGTGTAGCTCCATTTTGATTGTAGCTCTGTGGTATTATTTGAGTAGCTCTATTTTATCACTAGTGGAGCTCCATTTATAGCAGCAAGCAGGTAAGGCAGTGGCCCAATGCCCCAGACATATGATTGGCCCAGGGGGCAATTGCCCCCTGCCCCTCTGGCCAGGAGAGACTGGGCAATGGGTAAGGTGTGGGGGGCCCTGCAAGATACACTTATCCTGGGCCCGATAATTTCTGATTCCCACCCTGCTGGAGTTATGAAGTAAGAAGCTGTCTTGTCACTTAATTTTATATTTTTATAATTTTCATCTGTCATTTATGTTTACTCAAGTGAGACATTGTTTTTTTCATACCTGGGAACATTTTAGTGTCTTTCCCCCAATCCCAACCTGTCACAGCTTACCTTGTTCCCAGCGACGCTCGGCGTCATTCCACGCGTCATCTGCAGACGCGAGGCTTTAGAGTGAAGCAGGCCTTTGTTTTATTCCATGCTTCCTGTAGTCTCCTCCTACCTACTTCCTTCCTCTGAGCCTGCTCCTCCTACCTACTTCCTGAGGAGGAGTTTAAAGGTCAGCCTGAGTCTGACTCAGTTGCCCTTGCACTGTTGTTCCTAGCAGTTCTATTCTTGGGCTCTGTGTATGACCTGGCTAGTCTTCCATCCAATCTGGTGCTGACCTGTGGCTCTATCTGACTACTCTTTGATTATCCCTTTAGTGGACACCCAACCTGGTGCAGACCTATGGCTCTGGCTGACTACCCGAACTGTGTATGACCTGGCTTGTCTGACTACCCTCTCTGGTGCTAACTTGAGGCTCTGTCTGACTATTCTTACATTTGTCCCTTGTACCTAGCAGACACCCTAATTAGTGCGGACCTGGGGCTCTGGCAGACTAGCTCTAATACTGACCGCAGGCATGGGTCAGTTAATGCTCCATACTGACTGCAGGTGTGGGTCAGCTAATGCTCCATACTGACTGCAGGCGTGGGTCAGTTATTGCTCTATACTGACTGCAGGTGTGAGTCAGTACTCCAGCGACATTGGATCAAGATCCTGTGTTCCTGTTTCTGTTCCTGCTCCTGGTTCCTATCGAGACTACCAGTGGCTGAGGCCTAGTCTCTAGCAGAGTGGTCTAGCTTGGCAGCATTTAACTATGCCGTACTAACTCCTGAACATCTTTGGGAAACAGTGACACAACCCCAGAGAGCTGCTGCTGTGGACATACCAATAAGGCGATTTGTGTCTTAACATGGGTGGGGATTAAAAAAGGCATGATGGAAGTGATAAGTAGGTGGAGCTGGTCCCTAAAGTCACCAGAAGTTGGCAGAAAATGCTCAAAAAAAGTCTGGGAAATGAGAAGAGTCACTGGAAATACTCAGACCCAGAGAAACTGTTTCAGTCTTCAGTACTGAACATAAAGTCTAGAGGTCAGATCCAGTTCTCAAGTGTGGTCTCTCGTATTAACCTCGCAAAATTTCAGTATATCATTTTGCCCCTTACATGTGTTTAGTGCACCCTGTCTTAAGTTTGATACCATGGCAACTGTGAAGAAATTAGGCAATCCATATTAGGGTGTCCGAGTCAGCTTGCTAAGGGTATTAATGCCTATACTTTCCCCTGTAACATTTTAATTTTTTTTTTTTTCAAACTTCATTGGAATGTGATGTAATGTGCAGTAGTGAAGAATATTAGCATGGAGGCCCAAGAAATGTACATAAAAAACTGAAATGGATTCTGGCATTAACATTAGGTAGTTAATATAAATGTTTAGTGTTGTATTGAACATAATGGTTTAACCCAGGGATGTCCAAGTTCAGTCCTCAAGGGCCACTAAGAGGCCAGGATCTAAGGATTTCCCTAATTAAGCATAAGTGAGTTAATCAGTGGATCATTCTTTTGATTGACCCACCTGTGCTCAAACAGGGAAATCCTTAAATCTTGTACTGTAGATAGTCCCTGAAGACTGAAATTGGACACCCCTCATTTAACCCATTGCAACGCATTGAGTTGCATACCCCTCTGGTCCTTAAATTATTAAATGAGAAGAAGGAGAAGAAGAAGGACAAGGAGGAGAAGGAGAAGAAGAAAATCCTGTTAAAGAAGAACTAACACCTCCTAATAATAACCTCTCATTTACCTTATGATAGCAAAAAAATCCTAATGACCCCTATGAAATTTTGTTAGGTCATCAAACTCTGCTCACTGCACATAGTAATCTTAGTGTTATACAGACCAGTGTGGTGTACAACACATTGCACACCTCATCTTAAAGGGTTAAATAGGCTCATTCATTCTGCTTCCTTCATCAGCTGTCATGTTCACCTCCATGGACATGACATCGAGGCCTGATTAAAGATGTGGATATATTGAACAAAGAAGCCAGGGCAAAATTCATAGAGGCCATTAGGATTTTCTGGCCATAGTACTGGGAGTTTAACCACCTTAGCTGGACGCATAATATTCTATACATCCTGCTGTTTAACCTCTGATAAATATTATAACTACCTTAGAACATTTAACCCCATTTCAGGTCACCACCTGAAAGAATGCACAATGAAAATGACTAACATAGACGGAAATTCAACAGAAATATTTGCTATGTTAGTGTATACAGACAAACTCTGAAATGGATTTCCAGAAAGGTGAGATTAGATTTCCTCATATGGACATTACAATGACATTTAGAATAATAGTAAAAAGAAACAACTGTAAAAGGAAATAAATATCGGTTTATCTATATGTGTTAATATCACGTACTACATAATGACCCCACCTTAACAAGGAAGTCTGTTGTATATCCTTGTTGACATTTCATGTTTTCTGGGCAAAGACTTGATGTTCTGAAGTTGGTATGTGTTTTATGATGTTGAAAAATTAATGGAAAATCATAAATTGATATGCTGTAAACTAAGGTGGCAAAGTGCCCATAATAAGTGATTTTTTTTTTTTAACTAAAGTGACATTGTTCATTTGTATCTAGAACTTTCTATATCCCCCTCTCCCTGGTGATCTGGGGCATGCAATACAATATGATCAATGTGTGAAGCCAGAAGTGAAAACTCAGCAATGGGTGAAGATGGGTGTGAAAACCCAGTATTTTGTTAAGCTACTGTTGGTGTTGGTGTGTCCCTTGATGTGAGCACATAACATTCCATAAAATTATTTTAAATATATGTGTAAACTTGTGTGAAGTGAATCTTTACTTTTAGAAGGAGAACAAAGCAGGTGTTCTGCTCGACAAATCTAAAATTGAAATCCCATTTAAATCAAATTGGGAACATTTCTACCTTTCTTAATTTATCAAACACCATAGAAAACACAACAAAATGTTTATGTATCTAAAATAGCAACCTTTAAAGGGATAGTAATACTTTATTATTACTATTCCCCATATTGTAGATATTTGCAAAACAATTTAATAGCCCCCAGGTTCATCTCTCAAACCTCTATGGTTTGAGAGATAACCGTAAGCAAAGTTCCCTCCTCCCTCCCCCTTCCCTGAAGTCAGAGTTGTAGCTGACTGCAGGGATATCCGGTCTTACGAGCATCAGGCAGCTCTGCAGCAGAGCCGAGATCGCGTTAGTGAAAAAGAATTATTTCACTGAAACGGTCTTCTACATGTGCTTGCAAACCAAGCACAAACCAAGCACACATAGAAGACTGTTTCAGTTAAATAATTCTTTTTTACTAACGTGATCTCAGCTCTGCTGCAGAGCCGTCTGACTGTCGTATGACAGACTTCTCCTGCAGTCAGCACAACTCTAACTTCAGGGAAGGGGGAAGGAGGGGGGGATTTTGTGTCCGGTTATCTCTCAAACCATAAAGGTTTGAGAGATGAATCTGGGGGCTATTAAATTCTTTTGCAAATATCTACAATGTGAGGATTAGTAATAATAAAGTATTACTATCCCTTTAAACCAGTGTTTCGCAACTCCTGTCCTCAGGACCCACTAACAGGCCAGGACTTAGGGATTTCTCTGCTAGAGCACAGATGTGGTGATCAGAGGCTCATTCACATTGATTGACTCACCCGTGCTCTAACAAGGAAATCATCAATTCCTGGCCTGTCAGTGTCATCAATAACATTTTATGAGTATTTTTTTTATTTAAGATGCGGTTGCTGAAAACTCTCGGTTTTGGGCTCATAAACACTGTTACAACTGTTGCTTTCATAAGCAGCAACAATACCATAAGTGTTTGGTCCTGGAACACTGATAAGCATGGATTTGATCTGGCAGCAAGTGAGACCTGATAACTTATCTAGGGCTTGATTCAATTTGAGCCAGTATAACAAAAGGTAGGGCAAAATGAATTAGAAACATAGAATCTGACGGCAGATAAGAGCCATTCAGTCCATCTAATCTGCCCATATTCCTACTGTAATAACATCAAACCTTTTTTGGTCCTTGGTCTTTTCTTATTTTAACCCTTTGAGTGCCAGAGGGGTACGCAACGCATTGCTCTGCAATGTGTTGTGTTCTCCTCTGGCATTCAAAGGGGTTAAACTAAGGGATAGTAATACTTAAAAATTACTAATCCCAATATTGTAGTGCTAAAAAAAGAAATTAATTGCTCCCAGTGACATCTCTCAGACCTTTATGGTTTGAGAGATATTCGCTCGCAAAGTTCCCCCATCCCTCCCTCCCCTTTCCCTGAAGTCAGCGTTGTACCTTAAATGTTAATCTTATACAGGGTATGGGGGAGAACACAGACTGTTTGGATAATTTTAGAATATGGGAAAAAGATGGTCACTCATATATGTGTGAGCTATAGACCCCCAGGACAAGCAGAGGAGTTGGATCAACTGCTGGTCAAGGAAGTAACTAAGATGACAGTGAAAGGTGAGGTTATTATTATGAGGGGCTTTATTCTTTCAGATGTAGACTGGAAAAACCAAGCAGCAGGTTCAGCCAGGAGTAGAGATATCCTAAATTCTTTACATGGATTTGCTCTTAGTCAATTAAAAGAAAAGCAGACTAGGAAGGAATCCACACTAGATTTTATTTACTAATGGAGCCTTGGCATAAGATGTAGCTGTAGGAGAGTGTCTGGGCTCCAGGGATCATAAATATGTGTGGATAGAGGCTGAGTTACACCACACAAAAACAAAGGTTCTAGATTTTAGAAAGCCTGATTTTTCTAAAATGGAAACATTTTTATGTCAGTCTTTAGCAACTTGGAGATCTTTAGATGGAGTCCAGGAGAAATGGGGTTATCTGAAATGTGTTTTACTAAAAGCAGCAGAGCATTGCATTAGACATATCAGCAAGGGTAAAAGAAAACTACTGTGGTACTCAACAGTACTTCAAGTTTCTAAGGTAAAAACAGATAAATCAATGGGACCAGATGGAATACACCCAGAGTTATTAAAATAACATAAGAGTGTTCTGGTAAAACCTTTAACAGAATGATTCAATCAGTCACTATCGCTTGGAGTGGTTCCAGAAGATTGGAAGGTAGCAAATGTAGTACCTCTTCACAAAAAAAGTAGCAGGGAAGAGTCTGGTAACTATAGACCAGTAAGTCTTTCATCAGTAGTGGGAAAAAAAATGGAAACTATGTTAAAGGGAAGAATTGTTAAATATCTGAATTTAAATGACTTGCAAGATACCAAATAGCATGGGTTTCCAGCAGACCATGGGGATCAGTAGATATAGCTTATCTAGTTTTCAGTAAAGCATTTGATACTGTCCCTCATATAAGACTCATTAATGAATTGCAGTGTTTGGGTCTGGATGTAAAAATAGTGAAATGGATAAGGCAATGGCTGAGTGACAGGAGACAGAGAGTGGAAGTCAATGGAGAATATTCGGACGAAGGGAGTGTCACTAGTGGGGTACCTCATGGTTCTGTACTGGGGCCCATTCTTTTTAATATTTTTATTAGTGATATAGCAAAAGGTATTCAATGTAAGGTATGCCTTTTTGCAGATGATACAAAGAATGGACAAGAGTGTGGCAGCTGCAGTTTAATGTTGATAAATGTAAAATAAAGCACTTGGGACATAAAAATCCAAAGGAAAAATATACTATTAAGAGTAATGTGCTGTCAGAGACAACAGAGGAAAGGGATTTGAGAGTAATTATTTCTAATGACTTAAAGGTAGGCAGGCAATGTAATACAGTGGTTGGGGGCAAACATGGTGCTGGGTTGTATAGCTAGGGGCATTAGTAGCAGAAAAAGGGAAGTGGTCATGCCACTCTACAGATCACTAGTTAGACCTCACCTAGAGTATTGTGTACAGTACTGAAGACCCCATCTCCAGAAGGATATAGATACTCTAGAGAAAATTCAGAGAAGGGCTACTAAAATGGTGACTGGCTTACAGGAAAAGAAATATCAGGATAGACTAAAGGATCTGAACATGTATAGCTTGGAGGAGAGAAGAGAGAAAGGGGATATGACTGAAACATTCAAATACATGAAGGGATTCAACAAAGTGCAGGATGGAAGTACATATCAAAGGAGTAAAAATGTTAGAACAAGAGGCCATAGTATAAAACTAGAAGAGCAAAGGTTTAGATGTAATGTAAGAAAGTTTTACTTCTTTGAGAGGGTAGTAGATAAATGGCATAGCCTACCAGTAGAAGTGGTAGAAGTTAATACAGTGACAGAATTTAAGCATGCATGGGATAGGCATAAGACTATCTTGAACCAAATAAGGTTTGAGGTTTTTACACTAGGAAAATGGGCAGAATAAATTAACGGAATGGTTCTTATCTGCCAGCAAATTCTATGTTTCTGTATTATCCATGAAGAATACGAACAGGAAAGTCGCACTTGTAGTTGATGCTGCTCACAAGCTAGGTACCCCATCTTTCTTTTAAGCAACTTTTCAGCAGTGGCTTTGAGAGTTTGTTCTGTTTGCCAACCTGTGGTCCGCCAGTCATTAAGGATAGTATTGGATTATTTTAACAAAATTTAATCTTGTAGATTTAAAAAAAATAAATCAAATAATGCAGTCCGATCTCTCAAACCTTTATGGTTTAAGAGATATATGCAGCTATACTTCCTGCCTCCCTCCCCTTGCACTGACGTCAGCACTCTAGCTGACAGCAGGAGATTCTAATTGGTTTTCAAGCACACTTTGTAGACAGTTCCAATTAGGTAATTTTTAGTTAGAGCTATTTCGGCTCCGCCGAGACCAGAATCTCCTGCTGTCAGCTAGAGTGCTGACATCAGTACAAGGGGAGGGAGGGAGGGAGGGAGAACAGCCATCATTTGATTTTTTTAATATCTACAAGACTGAATTTTGTTAAAATAATCCAATACTATCCCTTTAAGCCTATGTTCCATTCTGCAAGCACTGAGAATCATCTGCTGTTGTCATTGGCCATCTCTTTGTCATAATGATACACTTCTACCTATACTTTCCTGGAGCTTCTTGACGGTTTATTGATGAGTCCTTTGTCAAGGTGCATAATATTCCTACTGTGCTCATAGAAACCCCAGTCAGAATAACCAGCTGAATGAACTCCTTTGGTTAGTGGCTTAGTCACCCATTGCACCTCTTCTCTTCATACCACTGTAAGAGATATGTATCAGGAAATGGCTACAATTTAGGTGATCTCTTCTCCACAAACTCCCATCATCCTGGGATACCCATTTCTGGCCTAGATTTAAAGGCAACCGTTAAACCAGCCGCTAAGTGAAAAAGGCACATCGCTCGCAAATAATACAGGAGTTACGGCAGATTCAATAACTACTCTACGAGAATAGCTATCGAGCGTAGGCACACAAAAAACACGTAACACAAAACCCGTTGTCGCTCATGTTAATGCACAACGGGCGGACAAATCACACGATAACTGAGCTCCAAACAACATGTAACATAACGGCTGCCGTTGTCAAGCAACCATGATTGATGCCAAAACAAATTCAAACACACATCCAATCCCAAAGCCCCAATGTATCAAATAACTTCAAATACACCTATATATACCCAAAAATAACCGCCACACACTGTCTGTTATCGAGTTCTTCAGAGCCAGATATCAGGACCCAGGAGCGGAGGATAGTGATCAGAGAGAGGGAGACAGGAGCGTTCATTGGAGGTAGAGGAGTTTTGGAGTTTGGAGAGAGGAGAGCATTGCACAGAATACGACACATAGCACACCTTTGCACATATTACATACACACATACAAACACATACACATACATACATACACATAGTCCTTTTATTTTATAACACCTCACACATTTTACTTTTATTTTTGACAGTGTGAATCTGGGAGTGAAAGTGTGTGACAGAGAGTGACTGGATCGAGTGTGTCTGTGAGGGCCTGTGGGAGTGCCTGGGTGTGACTGGGTGAATGATGGCGAGGAGAGGAGGACAGGAGAGAGGGATGGGGAGAGTAGTGGAGGAGGAGGAAGATCAGGAGGGGATCCCTCAGCAGAGCAGGGGTGGGAGAGGGAGATCCGCAGGGCGGAGGGGGACCCGGCCCACAAGAGCAGGAACACGCAGGACAGGGACAGAACCTGCAGTGGGACGAGGGGTAGTTGCTGGGGAGCACCCCACACAGTCAGGGTCAGACCAGGCAGGGCACTCCGGCTCTGAGTCATCCCATGCCGGAGCTGATGAGGCCAGGATCAGAGACCCAAAGTATACAGAGGAGGAGAACACGGCTCTTGTGGAAGCTGTCCTGGAGAGGCAGAGTGTTCTCCACCCGACAGCGAAGGTCCCTGGCCTGTCAGCGAGGAGGAAAGCAGCCTGGAACCAGATCTGCAGCCGGGTCAACGCGGTGGCTCCATGCAGACGGGACGTGGAGTCCATCAAGAAGCGATGGGGCGACTGCCGGAGGGTGGTCAAGAACAAGCTCTCCGAACTCGCCAAGCACGCCCGAGGCACTGGAGGTGGCCCACCTGTCCCTATCACCTTCTGCGGCTGGGAGGAGATGGTGCGCCAGAATATGTCCCCAACCCTGATCGAGGGGGTTGTTGGAGGAGCTGACACTGGGGATGAGAGGACCCTCCACACTACCGGTAAGTGCAACACTACAGAACAACACACTACAGTAACCAACACCAGCTGCACACACACTCACACCTCAACACATGTCCATCATTCATGCACACAACTGCACCAACACAGCACCCTGAGGGTTAAAAACAGGACACAACACAAGGACAAATATCAAGGTCCAACTTGGAACAAACCTGTCCAAGTCCTACTTCAACCCTCCTGTCGCTGTGCTCATCACACACAGTACACAAACCATGCAGTTCCAAATGTCGACTGTCATCACTGTTCACACACAATGTCACCCATGTCCCCGCTGGGATGTCAGCACTTAACCCCTTGAGTGCTAGAGGGATCATCAATGCATCGATCAACAATGCTTTGGCAACCCCTCTGGGACTCAAAGGGTTAACCAGACAACAATCAAGTCAATAGGCCAACGATCACATGCTACACAGGGGACATTCACTAAGCGGTGACAAACACATGGTGGAGAGAAATTCACCCTCACACATCCTCATTTCACCAATACCAGTGTTAGCCTATGGAGAATATGCAATAACATGAATCAAGTTGCTAAGGTCCCATCGTATACACTCCATAGAAAACACTGGAAATGGGGAAATGAGATCACTGGAGAAGTCAGCATTATGTACACTCCATCATGTCAACAACACCGCTTACTGAATCACAAAAAGGATGGAGCAGGTCACACATCACAGTGGCACTGAGAATAACTGCTTGTATGTGCAACACACAGGCCTCAAACAATACCCCAGAATTAAAGGGGGAAAAAGTAGGCCTTGGTGTTGTGTCTGCAATCATTTACCCTAACTTCAAATGACATATCTCACATCTGATTCCCACATGGATCCTCAGGGGTGCTGATGCCATGGATGGATGGTACACCAGACACTGTTTGCAGGATACACATGGGAACCAAATATCATCCATTGTACCTTGGTCACCAACAGGCCATGAATGTTAGATATCTCGGATTGAGTATGGTTGCCTCACTCAGAAGGATGGATGGGCTCATACTCAAAGAAAAACAGGCCTCAATCAGAGATATCCCTCACTACTGGCGTGATTGTTGCCCTTCAGGATTCAACTGGAACACACGACATGGACAGGATCCTGTCCAGTTCATCAATCTCTGATTGCCAGGGTGGTATCCCATGCCCTACAATGAAATGCATAGGATATGATCCTGACAACCAGAGAGTCACCTGTCAAGTAATGAAAAATTGTGAATTGGACGGGATCAGCTAAGAAGATAAGGTTGAATAACACTTGATTCCCACTGCACATCTGTTCAAACAAAGATATGCACACAAAGAAAATGGTCAGATATGTACCTTTCAAATGGCTCAAAATATGTCCCAACACGATGTGAACCCAGAGATCATCTCACTGCCTGTGATTGCCCTACTGGCCAGATATGTGCATCCATCAGAAACTAACTTACATTGATACCATCCAAATACACATACCTAGTATATCCCACTCTACGTAGATGGGATATACGAGGTATGCTCATATCCATCATATCAATCCAATGTATATTTTGATGGGTGCACATATATAGCCAGTAAGGCAATCACACCTACTGAAATGATCTCTGGCTTCATATCTGGAAAGGATATATTCATATCCATATGAAAGGTACACATCCACATGCATATATGACCATTTCTCCTTGTATGTAACTGTAATAGCATAGCAATTGTTAATTTCACCAACATGTGGATCCATGTTAGTCCTATCCCGCCAACCCTCATGGTTAGACAGATATCACTCTATTTGACAGCTGGAGATTCCAGTCATTAGAACACACGGAGGCTCTTCAGCAGAGCCTAAATTGCCCCATTCAGAGATGGAGACATCTTTGAGATGGTCAACAAAGTGTGCCAGGTTTGCAAGCACACTCTGTTCACCATTCCAATGAGGTTTACATCTCTGAATGGGGCAATTTAGGCTCTGCTGAAGAGCCTCTGTGTGGTGAAATGACTGTCAAACATGTCAAAATGACTGTCAAATAGAGCAATATCTGTCTAACCATGTGGGTTGGAGGGATAGGACTAACATCGATCCACATCTATCTCTTACAATGCCTACAATATTACATCATGGTGAAATTAACCATTGCTATTCCGTTAAAGGGATAGTAATACCTAACATGTGAAAAGAAAAATATATTGCAGGGTTCATCCCCCGAGCAAAACAAGGGTATTCCCACTGCTCAAAGGTGTTTCATTCAAAATGTAGCACAGCTCATAGTTGACTACTCCAGCGGCAATATCACAGTGGCCTGGAACTCTAAAATGGCGATGTTGCTAGACCATCCTATGGACAGCTTACGTCCAGACGCAATAAATTCTCATAGGATAATGTAGCAACAGTGCCAATGTACAACTTCAGGCCACTGGGATATAGCACCAAAGCAATTTTACTCTGAGCTGGGAGACTTTTTGAACAAAAACCTCCTCCAGCAGTGGGAGTACCCTTGTTTCACTCAGGGTGATAAACCACAAAACATATATTTCCCTTTCTGCATTTCATGTATTAGTATCCCATTAATCCCATCATGGCTACGTTTACTAATCACACAATCTCAATTCTCCACACAGCTTATGGGCCTCCATCGCAGCAGGAGCCCGTGGAGGAGCCGACCACACCACCCAGTGAGGAGGATACAGAGGAGGGGACTAGCCACTGGGAAGCGTCTACAACCACCACACCTCCTCCCCAACTGGCTGCATCACCACTGCCTGCCTCTCAACTGCCTGCCTCTCAACTGCCTGCCTCTCAACTGGCTGCCTCTCAACTGCCTGCCTCTCAACTGCCTGCCTCTCAACTGGCTGCCTCTCAACTGCCTGCCTCTCAACTGCCTGCCTCTCAACTGCCTGCCTCTCAACTGCCTGCCTCTCAACTGCCTGCCTCTCAACTGGCTGCCCCACCACAGGATGCTCGACAAATGTACAGCGGCTGGATTCAGGGGGAGAGATGGATGCATCCCACTAGCACCGGGAGCTATTACCCTCCAGCAGCAGCACCACCACCACCAGGGAGGCAATGGCTGCCCGGGAATGTGGCCACCAGCCAATATGGGCCATATTCCACCGAGATGGATCTACCCTCCTGGATGGCTCCCCAGCATGGCCCCAGGTATGATCCCAGGTGGGGGCCAAGCACCTACCACTGGCCAAGGTATGACCCTTGGCCACTTGACTACCAACACCTGGGCCTGATTGGGGAGCCCCAGCGCCCTCAGCCAAGGGACTTGTTCACCCCACCACCTCAACCAGCACAGACATCAGTGGGCAGCAGTGGGTCCCTTGATGTGGTGGGCACCCACACACCGTCTGTGCAAGCCACTCCACCGACACAAACAGCAGTAGCAGCCACAGCACACCCAGTACCAGCAGAGGAGACAGCAGAGGCTGGGGAGATAGAGGCTGAGGAGACAGCTGAACCTGTTGAAGCAGAGGCTGAGGAGACAGCTGAAGCTGGGGAAACAGAGGCTGAGGAGACAGCTGAAGCTGGGGAAACAGAGGCTGAGGAGACAGCTGAAGCTGGGGAAACAGAGGCTGAGGAGACAGCTGAAGCTGGGGAAACAGCACATGTGTCACCGGCCACTCCCATCTCCAGCAGTCAACGCACCCCAGATCTGGAGGCTGAGTGCATGGCCCTTCAAAGAGGACAGCTCCGGGCAACCCACGCCACCAACGACAACCTCACGAGGAACCGGAGGGAATCCCGGAGGAACACGAACAGGTTGGAGACCAGAATCCAAGCTCTGGAGTCAGAGGTTGCCAGGGGGAACACACAACTCCACCAGATACATACGGGGATGATGGACATGTTTGCACAGGTGCTTGTGGAGTTGCGAGAGATTAACCGCAGGGAGAACCTGAGGATGGAGAGGGAGAACCTGCGTTCCACAGAGGGGTCCACTGCACCCACCACCCCTTCCAGTGTTACCCCAGAAGCCACACCTAGGGGACAGAGGGTGACAAGGCAATCAGCCAGGGCATCCACCTCTGGCACCAAGTCTAAGGCCCCCCCCCCAAAAAAAAAGAAATGAAAGGCCCAACCTGTCATCTGCCCCCTCAATAAATGAAAATTGTGCTTTTGAATCCTGTCTGATCTGCTGTGTAATCACTTATAGATTGGGTGGCAGGGTTGTCTCCAATGCATTGCCAAACAATGCAGTGAACTCAACTCCTGCCTGGGGGAAATGTTTGTGTGATGTTACAACATGGGTTCACACACACCCACACCGTTGTCCAAATTCACCTGGCAACCCATCCCTGTAGCCATATAACACAACAGTGTTACATGGCCATGATGTGTGTCAGATTTGATCAGAACATACCCCTTAGCACAACAACTGGTGCAACACTGAACATTCGTCTGCATCAATTGTTGTGTTTGAGGGGAAAACCAAACTAACAGCTATGCGACTTAGCAGGGAAATAACAAGCAGGACAGATTGAACATGCATCAATATGGTCTTTAAATCAAAATTCTATTGTGCAGCTGACATACTGGGGAACACAATGTACACCCTAGGATCTCAATGTGTGTGTTACACATTGTGATCCTAGGGTGAGCATTGTGTTCTCCAGCAAGTCAGTTGCACAACAGGAGTTTGAATCACAGCCTAACTTACTGCATAACCCAAAAATCTTCCTAAGATTTCATTGTGTAGCACGCACATTGGAACCTTAGGCTGAGCATTGGCTTATGTATTAAAGGGATAGTAAACCTTGAAAATAAGTTCATTCTATATTGTAGCCCTTAAAAAAACATGTAAAATGATATAAGTCTTATATCCCAAATCATATATGTTTGGTAGATAAGACTGATATCATTTTTCATGGTTTTTAAAGGGCTACAATGTGAAATAAACTTATTTTCCAGGTTTACTATCCCTTTAAGTTGTGTTGTTGTTTAACTAAGGTTATAACACACTTCACCAGTAATAACACTTGTCCACATGGTTGTTTTTGTTGATGTAGCCCATGTACTGAGATATGACAACCTACAGCAATCTCAGGACATTGATTATATTGAGCAACACACAAACCATGGACATCACATCACAGTGGAAGTGTGTCCCCTGTATCACCAGCTAATCACTCACAACACACATCAGTGTATCACTGCCATCATGTCATTGCATGTATACATCACAAAGTCCACTCATGGTCAGGCAACTAGTGGACTCCTGTGATGTAAATCATGCCTTCCTTTGTATGAGGGATACTCTAGCCTTGGGTACGGTTCCACATTGACAGGTGTTTGATCCAACATTCATTCATACAGACACGGATTGAGTAGTGATGTTTCTTGTGTATGTAGCCAATATGCATTAAACACTTGTATGAGCACAAAAAGGTACATCTGAACTAAATAGGATTACATTAGAAATGCTAGTGAACTGCTCATGTGTTGTCTACATCGTTTGGCATCTGTGTATGAGCAGTCTTACTGTACAGGTCTGATACCTGGATGTTAGTACACACATAAATTTGTGTCCATATGTGAATGTTCCAGTAGAGGTTGCTGTGAACATCAGGTCAAACATTGCATCACCAACACAATCACTTGGAACGCCAAGGGGTCAGCTTCATGGAAGTGTTGTCCAGACTTCAGTCCAGTCATATGGAAACTCCTCTGTTCAAGGATGGATCGTGCTATGGATGCCTGTGGGACAAGAGGACAGGATTTGGAACATCACCCTCGAAGTGATCGTCATGCAACAGCTACAACATCATGATCCTCTTAATCTTTCCCGTTACATAAGTCTACACAAACCACTGCTTTGTAATGTGTTGTGTACTGGTCTATGAACCATCATGGGGGGAACTAAGGGGATGTTAACCATCCTTAGGGATATTTGCCCCTGACATGGTTACACACATCAACAAATATGTCCTAATAGCTTCCTGAAAATAATATATTTGGGCTGCCACTGTCAGAGACAGGCCAAATATGTTTGGTTCATGGAGCTAGTAGGACATATTTGTTAATGTGTGTATTTCTTTCTGGGGCACATATCACTGCACACACATACACACACACAGGGCAGCATGGTGTCCATGGAGATGTGATCCACATTTCATGAGCTCCATGTTGTGTAACACACTATTACTGTCGATCCACCCCTCTGCTGCTTTATTCAACTGTAGCAAGCTACTGGTCCCATGTCCCCACGAATGCCCCCTGAACCCCTTATGTGACAGAGTTCTATCCGATGCATTGGCTTGGATGAGACTCCCTTGCTACAGGGGTACCATGGTTGCTATGGGTCTGATCCTAGCAGAACACTTTAGTTGGTGCCTAGGGAGCTGTGGGATATGCTGAACAAGGTTAAAGTGTTGTACCTTGGTTTCCAGGGGGGGCATGCATGATATCCTTGAGGTAGCAGTATCAACATGGACGACAGGTTGTCAGGTGTATTCGGAATCTCTAGGCCCAATCTGACTGGTCCACGGAATAGTTGATGCTGGTGGTCCATACTGCAGCCAGTGACAGGGCTGTGTCACTGATCCTGTGGGGTGAAACAGAACATGTGTGTTGTGGTGGGTGTGTATGCATGGATTGTGTGCATACATGTATTATACTCACAGCAGAAGTGATCCCTGATCAATCTGTCCCTTGTCTGCATCCCTGTTGGGGTTTCCTCACACTCAACGATATCCACAGGGTCTTCAGGTCTGGGTGGGGGATGGACATCGTCGATAAGTCTGGTGTCCACCGCGATATTATGTAGGATGGCACATGCCACGATGATGTCGCAGACCTTGCCTGGTGCATACTGCAATGCTCCCCCCGAGTGGTCCAGACATCGGAATCGGGACTTGAGGAGGCCGAAGGTCCGCTCAATGGCATTCCGTGTTCTGGCATGAGCCTGGTTATATCGTTCCTGGGCATCGTTTTGGGGATTGGCGACCGGGGTGAGGAGCCATGGCTTGCATCCATAGCCAGCATCACCTGTGGAAAGTGAGTGACATGGTGTGACAAGGAGCACATATTGTGTAAATGTTGTTTTCTGTGGTGAACGTACTAGCACATGTGTATGTGGTGTCATTTGGTGCTGTTATCTCACCCAGAAGCCATCCGCCTGTATAGGTCCCATTTTCGAAATCCCTCTGCACAGATGAATTTCTGAGTATATGTGAATCGTGACAGCTCCCGGGAAATTTCGCACAGACATTCATTATGGCCAGGTTGCTGTCACACACCATCTGCACATTCATGGAGTGGAAGTTTTTGCGGTTCAGGAACATATGTCCCTGACGTGCTGGTGCTTTGATACGGACATGGGTGCAATCTATTGCACCCATGACCCTGGGCATGCCTCCCCTTGCATAGAAGCCCTGCTTCAGATGTGTCCACTCCATATCGGTGATGGGGAAACGTATGTAGGTACTGGCCTTGGCTTTGAGGGCTGGCAAGACCTGGGCCAGCACCCTGGAGAATGTGGCCTGGGACATGCCAGATGCGTAACCCTCTGTCGACTGAAAGGCGCCACTTGCCATGAAGTGTATGGCACACAGGAGTTTTTGAAGGCCAGTTAGAGCATGGTTATGGGTGCATATGGGATCCACCTGCTCCTTGATGACCTCATACAGGGCTATGATGCTGTGTGGCCTCAACCTGTAGCGATCAATAACCTCGTCATCGGTCATTCCAAAGAGAGTGACCCTTGGACGGTATACCCTGGGCCTTGGTGGTCGTCTATGCATCCTGGGCTGCTGCAGGGGTCCCTGTGGCAGCTGGGGAGCATCCTGTTGCTGCAGCTGTGCATCTGCACGCAGGTGTCCTCCGGGTGGGGATGGGCTCCTGTGTGGCTGCTGAGCCAGAGCCTCCTCACTTGCAACAGGTGGAGGCTGTTGATGAGGCGTGCTTGGAGGTTGCTGATGTTCCCCAGCTCTCTCCCTTGCACGCCTTCTCCGCAGCCTTCACAACAATATGTAACCCAACATACTGTTTGCTCTCTCTATCTGTCTCTCTCTCTCTCTATCTCTCTCTATCTCTCTCTCCCTCCCTGAGTGGAAAACAAGCCACAAGTGAGTGTGTTGAGTTGTCCCTTTAAGTACTTGCTAGGGCGTTGTGTAGGTGTGTTGATGAGGTGAGTGCTGACCAATGGTGAGTTGTTTTTGTCCAGGTAAGTGTTAGCAGGTGTGTGTGTGTGTTATAAGATGTGGTGTGTTGTGCTTGTTCTGTGTGTGCCATTTGCGGACGTGCAGTTGTGGGGTGCAGGTGGCGTGTTGATGTTGCCCAGGTGAGCTTGTATTTGCAGGTGTCCGCTTTGTGTGATGACCCCCATTGTTCCGTGCCATGTTGTGTTGTTGTTTTTGTGTGTTGTTGTCCCTGTGGTGTTGGTTGTTGTTGTTTGTGTAGTGATTTGTGTTGTGTGTGCATGTTTTTGTGTTGTTTTGGCATTGCACGGGTTAATTTTCCCATTTACATGGTTGTGCGGTAAGCATTTGGTGTGTTTTCCTCTGTAACGGGTGTTTTGTTTTGGCCGTTAAGTGTCTAACGGCTAAAAAAAGTGGGTCTTAACTTTTAGCCGTTAGGTGTGTCTTTTTTTCAGCCGTTAGCAGTACCGCAAGCCTTTGAATAGCTCTGGGCTATGTTGTTCCATGTGTCTGAATGCACGTTAGTGTATCGGCCGTAAGGATTCTGCAACTGCCGTTAGCTGTTGTTTAGACGGATCTTTGAATTGCAACATGACACTTAACGCACCCGTTAGTGATTTTTTTTGCTAACGGCTGCCTTTAAATCGAGCCCTCTATGTCTACATAACACAGTAATTGATTGGAAGGCAGGGCTGATCATCTCCTGGAGTTAATTTTGTAAAACTCCTTGCATTCTCATATAAACTTTCTCACGTACTAATCCAGTACCGTAATTTTGCATATGTCTTTTGTAAGATCCTACAACTGTGTAATTGACCTTCTCAATGGAACAAATCTTCCTAAAATTTACTCCTACCCTCTTTCAGCTGATGAAACCAAAGCTATGGAAGAGCATATTCAGGACGGAATGTGGAGTATAGTTTTAGGCACCAGTTTTTAAACCCTTAAAGGGATAGTAATACTTCGTTTTATCTTTATTTTATTTGGTAGGCATTAAAAAAGCATGAAGAACGATATAAGTCTTATTTCTCAAACCTTCACAAGCAAAGTATCCCCCCCGTTCAGCCAGATTAGAAGGGAAGTGCCCAGGTAGACTGCAGAGAGGGACAATCTTCAATTAAGATAAGGGAAAAAGCTGAAAAACTTGTCAAGGGGGAAGGGCTTTCATTGTTTTCATACAAAGAAGATTGTCCCCTGCTGTTATCTGTCTGGTCATACAACCAGATTCACATCTGAGAAGAGATGGCTTACACTAGGTAAAAGTCGCGGGAGGGGGAAACTTTGCTTGTGAATAGCTCTTAAACCATAAAGGTTTGAGAGATAAGACTTATATCATTCTTCATGTTTTTTTAATGCCTACAAAATAAAATAAAGTTAAAACGAAGTATTACTATCCCTTTACGGACCAGCTATCTAGAGAATTAACATTCCCTTAAGGACCACTTTGATCCTTGCCAACGAACCGGTATACGTGACTTGTTACGTGTACCAGCAAGCTGAGTTGAGGTCTGAGAGAGACCACTCCTGTCTTAGAGCAGTCAATTTCAGACCCCATTATTGCTTACAGCTCTCCCGCAGGAACGCTGTAAGTAAAACGTATGTGATGTGCTATGACCGGTCCTTAAGGCAATAAAACTGCATGACAGTCATAGCATGTTTAGCATTATTAATGAATTGGAAAAAATGCAGAGATGTGCAACAAAACTGATAAAGGGATTGGAGGTTCTGGTTGTTTTTTTTTTTTTACAATAGAGAAGAGACGTTTTATGGATAATATGATTACCATTTACAAATATATTCGAGGCCAATACAAAGAACTCTCCAATTAACTATTTACTCAACAAACTGAGCTAAGAATGAGAGGTCAGCCATTAAGAATAGAGGAAAGGTGCTTTTGACTACAATAAAGGCAGGGATTTTTTTTTTTATGGAATTCTTCGCCTCGGGATGCTTTGCCAAACTGATTTTAAAAAAGTAATGGATACTTATCTAGCACAGAACAATATTGAGAATTATAACAGTTGGCTTCAAAGGAAATAGAATGTTGATCCAGGGAAATATCTGACTGATATTTGGCATCAGGAAGGATTTTTTTACCTCCTTGGGGCTTAATTGGAAATGGCTTCAATTATTTTTTTTCCGTCCTCTGGATCAACAGGGATGATTTGGCATGGGCTGGACTTGATGGATGAATGCCTTTTTTCAGCCTTATAAACTATGTTTCTATGTAGGGTAGTAGATACATTGATGGAATTTAAGCATGCACGGGGTAGGCATATGGCTGTCTTGAACATAAGACAAGACCAAGGAACAAATAAGGCTTGAGGTTTTTACAGTAGGAAAATGGGCAAAGTAGATGGGCCAAATGGTTCTTATCGGCTGTCAAATTCTATGTTTCTATGTTATCTTCCTCCTCTCTGGCAGAAGCTGGGAATCCTGAAGCCCTGCCTTGATTATAGATGCTTTAACAGCATTACCCACAGAAACAGTTGTCTGCTACCTTTCATATTTAAACCATTCAACTGGCTTCAAGGATCTACAGTCATTACTAAGCTACACATTTATGGAGCTTACAATTGGATCTGTATCCGAGAGGGAGATGAGTGGGAGACTGCCTTCATTAACCATTCAGGACACTACATATATCTGGTGATACCACTTGAAGTGGCACTGCTGTGTTCTAGTCCTTTGTCGAAGATGCATTCCATGACATGCTTCAGACACACAATACACATGTAGCCTTGATCCTGGAGTGCTTACATATTCAAAGTCTGTACACTAAGCTAGAAAAATGTGGGTTCAAGATGACTCATCTTCATTTCTAGTGCCACGTTATCTCTACTGATGACCTGGAAATGGATCCCACACAGAATTAAGAACTGGCAACTACATCAAAGTCTTAAAGCCTAACCAAAGGCATTTCTTAAGGGACTTTTCCAAAACTGTGGCGCCATCACAAAAATGACCTATTAGGGTGTGGAAGCAATGGCAGCCTTTTGGTTTTCTGAAATCATCTTTCTCCTCAGCACCTTTCCTTCTGCATCCAGATCCACATCAGGCCTTTGTCATAGAAGCAGATACTTTGGAAGTGGCAGGACAGTATTCTCAGTCCTATGATGTGGGTAGCCAAGAGCTTTTAGAAATCAAGATAGCCTTAGAGGGTACTTTTACACATATCTATCTTAATAGATTATCATAAGCTTCACCATCTTCAACCAGTTCAACTTATTACATACCAGTTATAAGAATTCAAGGCTGACACCCTCTACCGAAGCATTTGAAGGAACCTCTGATCCTTCAGGTTCTGCTTAGCCCATCATACCTTCTTCTCAAATTATTGCCTCACTTTCTTCTTCCTTCCTCCAAAAGCACACAGGAAAATATTCTTACTGGTACAGAAGTATCTTCTGGAAAGATGCCTACTTCCCTCCACTCCAAAATCCTGCACTGAACTTATAACTCTGTAGAAGTTGGGCATCCTGGAGTCAAACTTACCTTTAACCATCTTGCTTACAGCTTTTAGTAGCCTAAACTCAAAGCTGATATTGTTGATTATGTGTTATTCTGGCCTGTTGTGCCAAAGTCAAGACACCTCAAGCTAAACCAGTGGGCCTTGGTCCCATCTGGCAATCAATTTCATCATAGATCTCCCTCCACCCAAAGGCATGACAGTTGTCTGGGTCATAGTGGACAACTTTTCTAAACATGGGCACTTTGTGCCTCTCCCTAAGTTGACTTCTTTTGAAGAACTGGCTGACCTCTTTGTGAAAGAAATTTATCACCTCTCTGAAGTACCTGAGCAAACTGTTTCTGACAGAGGCTCTTTGTTTGTGTCAAAATTCTTGAGGGCCTTTTGTAAAAGATTTAGTATTGATCTGCACTTCTAATCTGCCTACAGTTCCCAGTGTAATGGCTAGATGGAGAGATTAAATCACAATTTTCAATAGTTTCTCTGATGCGCCTGCAGTACTCGCCCCCTTGTTAGAGTTTCCCTATAACTTCTTGCTGCAAAATTCCCTGGGACACACGTCTTTCTTTTTGGCTTTGGGATATAACCCCTGCATTTTTATCCTGGAAGAAAAACTTGATGAGTACTTGCGGCTGATGCCTGGGCTGCCTCCCTTTTATATCTATGGAAGGGTATCCAAGCCACACTCCTGGCTACTCAATCTTGCCAAAAGAAAGCCTCTGACTAACATCATCCTTCTGCACCAGTTTATGTTCCAGGAGACATGGTTTAGTTTCAAACAACAAACATCAAGTTCACCAGCCATCTAAAAAGCTTGTTTCTCTCTGCACAGGACCTTAGAAATTGGAGATCCTTCCAGACCTCAAGAGCTCTCTTACTTTCCATGTCTCTTTGCTCAAGTCATGTAAACATAATCTATTTGCTCATTGTGTTCCTCCTGTGTCCTTGGATGAATTTGAAATTGAAGAGCTATGGTCCAGAAGAGTCGTCCTTGGTTCCAATGTCCAGTCCACTCTTCTGCTCTGAAAAGAGCATTTCATTGTTAAAGGGATAGTAATACTTCGTTTTATCTTTATTTTATTTTGTAGGCATTAAAAAAACATGAAGAACGATATAAGTCTTATTTCTCAAACCTTTATGGTTTAAGAGATATTCACAAGCAAAGTATTCCCCCCCTTCAGCCAGATTAGAAGGGAAGTGCCCAGGTAGACTGCAGAGAGGGACAATCTTCAATTAAGATAAGGGAAAAAGCTGAAAAACCTGTCAAGGGGGTAATGGCTTTCACTGTTTTCATACAAAGAAGAGTGTCCCCTGCTGTTATCTGTCTGGTCTTACAACCAGATTCACATCTGAGAAGAGATGGCTTACACTAGGAAAAAGGGGCGGGAGGGGGAAACTTTGCTTGTGAATATCTCTTAAACCATAAAGGTTTGAGAGATAAGACTTATATCATTCTTCATGTTTTTTTAATGCCTACAAAATAAAATAAAGTTAAAACGAAGTATTACTGTCCCTTTAATTTCCCTCTAAGCTCTGTCTATTATCCCTGTGGGGAGTCCATAGAGGAAGGTGTAATGTGAGAATCCAGTCCAGGATATCCTGCTTTGCTATTATTTGCAGGTCTTCCTGCTTATTTCTATACACCCACTACACTTATGCCTCTTCAGATATTACCTGTAATCCTGTCTGATTTCTTAGGCAGACCACTGAGGCCTATATCAAGCAACCACACAGGAACTGCAGTGCATGTTTAAATTGTATTTCTGGCTAAAGCTCCTGAGCTTTGATTCCAGATATCTGTATTTGACCATGACTTCTTCCTGACCACACTTGTTTCCTGCCTTCACAGCTATGCTCCTGATCTGACTCCACATGATGATTTGAATTATGTGACACTAGTTTATGAGCACCTTGTTCTTTTGCTTACCTATGTGTGCCACAGGTTGCTTCTACCTCTGAGTAAGTGAGTAAACAGTCTTCTTACATTGCTTTCTCTCACTTCAGAATATAGTTCTGGCTGCTGTTTCAGTGTATCTTCTGCTTAGTAGTCCTCTTCTGCACTCCTGTCCTGTTGGTCAATGTGACAATATTCTGCAGGTGCAGAATAAATAAACTGAATGAGCCAACTGTTTTTTTTCTACTTTTTTTTTCTTTATTTTCAGGATTTTTATTGAGAAAATCCAACATTACAATGTCAAAAAGTTGAAAGGATGACATATCTCATTAAATGAAACATAGGTACAATAAAGTCATATACATACATATAATCCCAAAATAAATTAGAAGCAAATGTGGTGGTCATTCTTTTTATTTTAACCCTTAAAATTAACATATTACTGTCTCTAGACATTGGTACTCTCTGGAGCAAGAAAACTCCTCAGAGGACATTGAAAGCACAGAAGAATTATACACTTTCTCGCAAAGTACAACACTCAAACAGTGTATCACTATTTAGTACAGAATGCCAGGACTAATACTTTCTCTTTGGACACAACTGTATTGGCACTGTTTGATCAAATAGCCAGGCATAACTATGCCATTTTCACTCACAGCACACCCTTCTGTCATCAGGAGGGGCATTACTAATGAGGTAAGGGCATTATGCATGTGTTGTATGTATGTGTAAGTATATATGTACACAAATACACATATGAATGTACACATACATGCATGCATGCACTACTTTACAAGACCTGTTAGTGGGGTTTTGCTCCAGATTGCATCTCTATCCTCTAAACTGGCACCCAGGCAACAGCACTAATGTTTTTTTCCTAAGACGATAGGCACATACAGAAACTTCTTATGAAACTGTATTGCTTTATTGATATGGACACCAAGGCCATTTGCCAACATTCTGCAAGAGTTCCTCCTAACACCATATACTATACACATGTACATATACATATATATATATATAAATATACATACACATACTGATTTGTTCTCTTTGAAGATGCATTATAACTGTGGCCTTCTGAAAAAAATGCTACTAGAGATGTTGCCCATCACAATGTGATGGCGATCTCTCTAGCATTCAAGTGGTTAAAAACTCCATGGGAATTCTGTGAATCTTATTTGAAACCTGTAGTGCAGATGGTCTGCTCCATAATTACTCCAGGGGGTAGAGTCACTAAGCGGTGGCAAAGACGTGATAAAGAGGTGATAGAGTAGAGGTGACTTCTCCAGTTTATCACTTATCCAATTCCCATGTTAGTCTTTGGGGCCTATTCAAGATGATTTCTTCAACACTGGAGATCTTAGCGTATAGGCTCCATAGAATACGATAGGAATTGGAGAAGTGATAAACTGGAGAAGTCACCTCCACTTTATCACACCTTAGTGAATGTCCCCCCCCCCCAGGGTCTTCTTAGTACATCAGTGAATGTCACGGGCACCCAGAAAGCTCAGAACTCAGTACGGTAATGTAATGCAAAATATTTATTAGAACAAATCACAGCAATAAATATATAGTACAATAAGCAAAGGGTTACTAGCTGGCGACACTACTACCAGAAATAGTAGGCCTCACGCTAGACCACAATGCTGGAGACTGGGCTGAAGCCCCTGTGAGTCTCAGCAGGAAACAGGAACGCTAGCTCTTGATCCATCGACTGGAACACTGGAACTGTAATCTTGATCCGAAGAACAGGAACACAATGACTGCTGGACTGGAGAACTGACCACGCCTGAAATCACTGCTAAGAGACCCTGTGACTCACGCCTGCAGTAACTATATCGAGACCCTGTGACTTACGCCTGCAGTCACTATATCGAGACCCTGTGACTCATGCCTGCAGTCACCAATCAGATTCTCTGTCCACAACAGTGGTCTGTCTTAGGCCAATAGTACAAACCGATCACAGTAAGGGGTACTTGTGATCACTGGGTCATACACAGAGAGGGTTCTCGTACTTAGCCGGGTCATACACAGTGCGGGTTCTCATAAATAGCCAGGTCATACACAGAGTGGGTTTTCGTAGATAGCCAGGTCATACACAGAGTCCAAGTACTTCACCTAAGAACAACAACGCAAGGACATCTGAGTCAGGCCTCAGTCTGCCTTATAAACCCCTCCACAGGAAGTAGGAGGAGCAGCTCAGAGGGAGGAAGTAGGAAGTAGGTAGGAGGAGACTACAGTAAACAAGCAGATAAAACAGAGGCCTGCAGCCGTCTTGAAGCCTCGCGCCTGTAATAATGCTGGAGTCAAGGTAAGCTGTGACAGTGAGTCAGTGAACCCCTGAAGTAGGGATTTGAAAAAATATAACCTCTGGAAAAAAGAAGGAGGTAAATAGACTATTTCACCTCCTGTAGAAAAGTCATTTCTGTTGTCACCTTCATGATTCTCTTTGTGTAGGTGTGGAGCATGTATGTGGAGTTCAGCACGTTGCCAAAGAAGAAAATTACACTTTTCACCCATCTGTAACCAAAAGCTCTAACACATTTTATAGATCTAGATGACTTCTGTACTACTTTAAGTGAAAAATAAGGAAATTTGACACAACAAAAAGTACAGTCACAGTGTTACACCCAGCTGCTGTCATACATTTCCATTTAAACAAATAAGCTTTAAAAACTCCATTGCTGGCTGTCCCTATGAAAAAGAAAACACCATTAAAAATCCCTTCACACAGCACCCAACTAAATTTGTTACAACAAACAAAGCTTGTTATACAAACAACACTTCAAATGTGTGGAAAGTCCAGCTTATCAAGCTCATAAATTGTGAAAGCTTCTCTGCATGTGACTTCACCTGTGAAATAAAAAGGCATGTGACTGAAAATATATTTAAGTCCACAAATAGGTGCCAGAGAGGGGATTTCCTCTGTGTACATGCCTACTGTCATAATATCTAGGCTGGCCAGGAGTTTCCAGCAAACATTTAACTACCACCACAATAGTTTTATGCATTGCAATGCTTTCAAGAGGTTAAAAGCCCATTTAAATAATGAGAGATTTTGGCAATCTTTACTTCTCACCTATGGTGAAGTTGTCTTGCGTCAGAAGGAGGGGATAATGTGGAAATTACCTTTTCGCCAGTGATTTCACTTCTCCAATTTCTATGGAGCCTATGCACTAAGATCTCTCCCTCTTGAGAGGGAGCATGGGCTCCATAGAATAACACAGGAACTGGAGAAGTGATATTCCTGTACAGTAATCTCCATTTCTTCACCTTTTTTGTCTCGCCTTAGTGCATCCATCTTACGGCAGGGGTGAGCAACCTGCGACCCTCCAGTTGCTGATAGGGTGACCACATTTCCAATCTGCAATTCTGGGACATGTGGTCACCCTAGTGGGAATTCAAAATCTGTGTCAGCCGGCAGGAGCCTCAGCCGCGGGACTCAGACCTCAGTCTCACTCGCAGTGCCGCTGCGCCAGCACACTGGCACCATCCCAGCTGTTTCTCACTCACCAGTCCAGTCAGCCAATGAAATGTACTTGCTATATGGTCCTTATTGGCTGACTCAGCGTGCGGCGCTATGTAGGTAGGCTGTGGCTGCCATCTTTGTTGCTCCATTCCGGGACTCTTTATTGTCCCGGTGGGGGGTGACCTGGAACGCGGGGCACAGACCTCCAATAAGGGACAGTCCTGGGCATTCCGGGATGCATGGTCACCCTAGGGACTACAATTCCCATTATCCCCAGTCATTCCTCAACAGCTTGGGGGTCCCAGGTTGCCAGCTCTGCCCTATGGACTGCATTTGGGAAACTAAACATGAGAAGTTCAGTGGCAAACCAACTGCACCACAGGGAACAAAAACTACCATCATTATAATGTATTTAAATTGAGCTTTATTTTAACCCCTTAAATGGCAGGGATATCTTCAAACAACTGCTTGGCAATGCACTGGAGCCCTCTGTAGCATTTAAGGAGTTGAAAACCCTGTGTAAATAAGGGGGGATGTTTGTCCCCTATGATGCAGATGGTTTGCTACAGAATTTCTTTTATTTTATTTTCTCAGTACAGTCCTATGTGCCTTTTCCACACTAAAATGTCTTGTCAGCTACAACAGTATGTACAGGTGAATCAAGGTAAATGGCTGGAGGATGATAAGGTGTGTTCTGAAATGTGTAGTTTCTGCTGGTTATTTGCCTTTCTAGTTTCTGTAATTACAGATCACGCTCAGAGATTACAAAGCATGAAGCAGGCAAAATTATTTAAAGCTAATCCTATATAATAATTCGCTAAACGTGTGTAACGCCGCGTCATGTGCAGTAGACACTGCTGCTCGTGCTGAAGTCATGCGCAGTAGAGACTGTCCGTTCCGCGGCTGATACAGAGCTGGATGCTCCGAAGGAGCGTCCAGCTCTGTATCAGCCGAGGCGCGGGCAGTCTGTACTGCGCATGACTGCCCCACGACCAGGTGGCAGTGGCACTGTGACCCGTGTAACGGGCTCTTCAACTAGTAACAAATATCACACTTGGGTAGAAAATTCACAAGTAAGTACCTGAACCCCTTGGCGGCTAGAGCGTTCGCCAACATATTGTGAAGCAGTGCATTAATATAATGATACATTAATCTGATATACAAGCACTGTGCCATTTCTCACATCCACATCAGAGAACTGTAAGTTACACTGTCCCACATTCATGAAAGTGAACTGGAGTTATTCTGGAGTGAACCAACTGGACCATAGGGGACAAAACAAATTCCTAAACTCACATGCACTTGGCTAAATCTTTTTGACCCCTTGAATGCTAGAGAGGTCTCCAATACATTGCAAAGCAATGCATTGGAGACTTCTCTAACATTCAGGGGGTTACAAGCCCAATTTGATTGAACAGGGATTTTTATCTGTCCCTTATGGTGCAGTTGGCTTACATCACAATAACTCCAGTTTGTTTTTATAAATATGGGACAATCACTGTATGGCTGATGTACTAAGCGGAACTGGAACAAAATGGGGGTAAACCCTGTACCACCGTGGACAATTTCCAAATTCCCATTGATCTGAATGCCACATCTCTACTTTAAATATTTTTGGACAGCCATACACACAACAAATATATATTTCCCTGTTTATAATGGGGGTCACATTTATCATTATAATTGCTATTTTGAAGGTGCCGAGACTTAAGTTTTGCCTGCAGAGATATTTATTAAAGCAGTTATGGCTCATTGATAAATATGTCTCTTCTCTTTGCCATCAAGGAAGAAGTAATGGTACCTCTGGGGTGTTAGTAATACTCTGTATATCACTTGAAGCACACTTCAGTGATTAATTAGGCTGAGGCTGGACATCCGGACACAGACTGGTCTCTTTTTGTGGAAGGACCCTAAATGTTAATTGCTGTAATTATCTAGTTCTCAATCTGTTCACTGACAAAGCACATTAATTGGAAACTATTACATTCCTGAATAAAGCTTCTTTTTTGTCAATAGGAAAACAAAAGGACAGTAGGTCATGTGACCTTTGCCTACTCAAGCAGCTGTTAAATGTAGGCCATCTATTTCCAGCTCATTAGCAATGTCAGATACAGTTATTGTAAGGAAAGAACTGCATTCATTTCACTCTCATTGTTCCTGATCACCCAATTATTAGCTTTTGTTCTCTTATCTGTGCAAATACAATTAATTAGGAAATGTTTTTTTTAAATAGAACTAAAATAAAATAGGTTTCAAAATGCTGTATCTTTGTTTTCCTAGCAATAGGTAGCTGTGGAAGCACAAACAATACTGTTATCTAATAGATATCCTTAAATCCATTCGTTATTTATGTATATTTTATCCACTTAACTCAATGAAATGTGTAAAAGCAAGTTCTGACCCCATTTCCCCTTTTCCAGGGATTAGAGAAGAAATGAGATGCACTGAAGCTGATGTACACAGTAGGAAGCTACAGAGAAGCGGCTCTGGAATAAGTAAACTTCACCATAAGGAATACATGAAAATCAGCAAAAAAAAAAAAAAAAATCACAAAGACTTAACCCTTTGAGTGCCAGAGGGGTACGCAACGCATTGCTTTGCAATGCGTTGCGTACCCCTCTGGTACTCAAACGGTTAAACAATTTTTTTTTTTTTTAAATACGTTTTATTGGGTCAGAGTAAGAGATACAGTGGAAATTAACATCCATGGAAAAAAGGTAGAGAATCAGCAATGTTACAGGTACAACAGTTGTATGATATCAACTCTACACATATCTAATGAGACTGTCCATGGCTAACGTAGAGAAAACTGATAGTTATGCTTTCAGAGGGGATGAAAGACCCTTATCTTACTGGGCTGAAAAAGCGAGAGATAGGAAAAGAGTGAGAAAAAGGAAGAAGGGAGAAGAAACCAAGAAGGTAAAGTAGAGGGAAAGAGGAGAAGAAAAGGGGAATTTCCATAGAGGATGTGAGGCCAGGATAAGTGTTGCATAACTGAAGAATCAGGGAAGATTTAGGGTGCCCTCTCCCCTTCTATGAACCAGTTATCTAGAAGGGACCAGGCTGCGCTCGGGTCTATATCTCTTTTAATTAAAGTCATCTGGATCAAGAGAGTTTGATCCCCCACTCTTGACTTAATGATTTATGTATCTTTTATCCACTTAGAGCGGAACATTCATCAAAATTAAAATGCCCCCATATCATTATTAACATAGCAATAAGCAAATACATACTTTTATTATGCTGAATAAGTCAGCATTATTGAGAAATACAACTTGTTCGGCAGGCATCAGTGGCAGGTATCTTGCTGCAGATACTCTGTGCTCCTGTGCCGTCAGTCCCTTCCTGTACCTTAAAGTGGAACTACCACCTCTTAAACAATTTAACTTCAATAACTCCTCATCTGGCGACTAGCAGCTTAGTAGAAGGATGCATATTTCTTTTGAATAGGGTAATAATTCTTGAGACTAGCGCTACTAAGCTGGTAGTTGCCAGATGGGGAGTTATTGAAGTTAAATTGTTTAAGAGGTGGTAGTTCCGCTTTAAGGTACAATGGAGCTCCCCTCACTAATCCTGGAGGAGACCAGGACAGACAGCGCAGGTGTGCAGATGTCTCTAATCCAAGATGTCTGCTCTGATGTCTGGCCATCAGTCTGAG
Source organism: Rhinophrynus dorsalis (assembly GCA_037306005.1). NCBI lineage: Eukaryota > Metazoa > Chordata > Amphibia > Anura > Rhinophrynidae > Rhinophrynus > Rhinophrynus dorsalis. The sequence goes on from CM074718.1 coordinate 529,345,617, forward strand.
ATGAAGTGGGATTTCTTAATAACGCTGTAGTTATGAGGGATAATAATACTATTTCTAAGCTTATCACTATATGACTAATTATTGGGGGACTTTATTTGGGGTGCCTTATGCACAGGGCTGAATTTACATCTCAGGCGGCACCACTAGGCAAGCAATTATAGATGTCCTTAGCTCCACCCCTATCCACACCTCCATTTCCCACATGACCCCACCCCCAGTCCTATCCACTATTTCTTGGCACAGAAAATACTTTTGTCCTATAAAAAGCAAGGACAAAAAAAAAAAAAAAAGCTTTAACCCCATGGTTGCTAGAGAGCTCTCCAACGCATTGCAGAGAATTGCATTGGAAATCTCTATAGCATCCAAGGGGTTAAATAGCCTGCCTAGGGGAATAAAAATGGTGCAGGGACATTTACATTGGCATGGCCAGCCCCACAGTTCAAAATGTGGGTGTTACTAGCAATTGGGGCACCCCTAAAAATTTGGAGGGCTAGACAGTTGCCTACTCTGCCTATTGGGAAATCCGGCCCTAATTATGTATAAAGGTACATTAGAGCCATTCTGGTGAAAAACAACAGGGGACAGTTAAACATTTCAAAAACTCTCCCTGATTTTAGTGGGTCTTTTATCCTCTTGAAAACTAGAGAGGTCTCCAAACCTTTCTAGCATTTAAAGTGACAGTAATGTTTCATAATAAAAGCAGCTCTAATTAATCTTCAGAGTATTTGGGCCATGGAGAGTGTTATTTCAGTTCTGTCAGAGTTGTAGTTTTGGAGTAATTCAATGATAAAGTATCCCCCTCCCGCCCCTTTTACTGATGTCACACTGTTCAGCCAGAACAAAAGGGAGGTGCCCAGGTAGACTGCAGAGAAGGACAATCTTCAATTAAGATAAGGGAAAAACCTGAAAAACTTGTCAAGGGGGGCAGGGCTTTCATTGTTCTAATAGAAAGAAGATTGTCCCCTGCTGTTATCTGTCTGGTCTATGGACTGCATTCCACAACTGAGAAGAGATGGCTTACACTAGATAAAAGGGGCGGGAGGGGGAAACTTTGCTTGTGAATATCTCTTAAACCATAAAGGTTTGAGAGATAAGACTTATATCGTTCTTCATGTTTTTTTAATGCCTACAAAATAAAATAAAGATAAAATTAAGTATTACTATCCCTTTAAGGGGTTAAAGGACCCATTTAAATTTGTCATGGTTTGGGGGATTTTTCTCTTTCCCCTCTGGTGGAGTTTACTCCAGAATATACATAAGGCCCAAAAGGAATCCTGATCAGTGGCAGGCCTTAAAGGGACAGTAATGTTTCGTAATAAAAGCAGCTCTAATAATCATCATAGTATTTGGCCCTTGAAGACTATTATTTCAATTCTGTCAGAGTTGTAGTTCAAGAGTAATTGAATGATAAAGTATCCCCCTCCCGCCCCTTTTACTGATATAACACTGCTCAGCTCAGAGAAGCAGGGAAGTGCCAGGTAGATTGCAGAGAGGGACACTCTTCAATTAAGATAAGGGAAAACCTGTGAAATATTACTATCCCTTTAACCTAAATCAGTGAAACTGTCTCAGACTTCTCAGAACATGCCAGTGTCATTGCCGTGGATGTACTCTATGGGCTGTATGTTCAAAATAAAAGTGGAGGAGTTCAGGCCTTACTGCCTTCCTACAGACAACTGTTGAGCAGCAGGAAAAGGACCCTCTTCCTCTAGAGTCTTGGGGCTCGATTTAAAGGCAACCGTTAAACCAGCCGCTAAGTGAAAAAGGCACATCGCTCACAAATAATACAGGAGTTACGGCAGATTCAATAGCTACTCTACAAGAATAGCTATCGAGCGTAGGCACACAAAAAACACGTAACACAAAACCCGTTGTCGCTCATGTTAATGCACAACGGGCGGACAAATCACACGATAACTGAGCTCCAAACAACATGTAACATAACGGCTGCCGTTGTCAAGCAACCATGATTGATGCCAAAACAAATTCAAACACACATCCAATCCCAAAGGCCCAATGTATCAAATAACTTCAAATACACCTACATATACCCAAAAATAACCGCCACACACTGTCTGTTATCGAGTTCTTCAGAGCCAGATATCAGGACCCAGGAGCGGAGGATAGTCATTAGAGAGAGGGAGAGAGGCGCGTTCATTGGAGGTAGAGGAGTTTTGCAGTTTGGAGAGAGGAGAGAGGTGCACTATATATACACATATCACACTTTTGCACATATTACATACACACATACAAACACAAACACATACACATACATACACATAGTCCTTTTATTTCATAACACCTTACACATTTTACTTTTTATTTTGACAGTGTGAATCTGGGAGTGAAAGTGTGTGACAGAGAGTGACTGGATCGAGTGTGTCTGTGAGGGCCTGTGGGAGTGCCTGGGTGTGACTGGGTGAGTGATGGCAAGGAGAGGAGGACAGGAGAGAGGGATGGGGAGAGTAGTGGAGGAGGAGGAAGGTCAGGAGGGGATCCCTCAGCAGAGCAGGGGTGGGAGAGGGAGATCCGCAGGGCGGAGGGGGACCAGGCCCACCAGAGCAGGAACACGCAGGACAGGGACAGAACCTGCAGTGGGACGAGGGGTAGTTCCTGGGGAGCACCCCACACAGGCAGGGTCAGACCAGGCAGGGCACTCCGGCTCTGAATCCTCCCATGCCGGAGCTGATGAGGGCAGGATCAGGGATCCCAGATATAGTGAGGAGGAGAACACGGCTCTCGTGGAAGCTGTCCTGGAGAGGCAGAGTGTTCTCCACCCGACGGCAAAGGTCCCTGGCCTGGCAGCGCGGAGGAAGGCAGCCTGGAACCAGATCTGCAGCCGGGTGAACGCGGTGGCAACATGCAGGCGGGACGTGGAGTCTGTGAAGAAGAGATGGGGCGACTGCCGGAGGGTGGTCAAGAACAAGATGTCTGACATGGCCAAGCAAGCCCGAGGCACCGGAGGTGGCCCATCTGTGCCCATCACATTCTGCGGCTGGGAGGAGATGGTGCGGCAGAACATGTCCCCGACCATGATCGAGGGGGTCGTGGGAGGAACTGACACTGGGGATGAGAGGAGCCTCCACACTACCGGTAAGTGCAACACTACAGAACAACACACTACAGCAACCAACACCAGCTGCACACACACTCACACCTCAACACATGGCCATCACTCAGCCATACAACTGCACCAACACAGCACCATGAGGGTTAAAAAAAGGACACAACACCTGGACAAATGGCAACGTCCAACTTGGGACAAACCTGTCAAAGTCCTACTTCAACCCTCCTGTCGCTGTGCTCATTACACACAATACACAAACCTTCATTTTCAAATTGTCGACTGTCATAGATCATCACTGTTCACACACAATGTCACCCATGTCCCCACCCCCACCCTAACCCCTTGAGTGCTAGAGGGATCATCAATGCATCGATCAACAATGCATTGGCAACCCCTCTGGGACTCAAGGGGTTAACCTGACAACAAACAAGTCAATAGGACAACGATCACATGCTACACAGGGGACATTCACTAAGCGGTGACAAACACATGGTGGACACAAAGTAACCCTCACACACCCTCACTTCACCAGTACCAGTGTTAGTCCATGGAGAATATGCCAAAACAAGAATCAAGTTCATAGGGTCCCATTGTACAGACTCCATGGAAAACACTGGAAATGGGGAAAGGAGATCACTGGAGAAGTCACCATCATGTTCATGTCATCGGTTCAACATCACCGCTTACTGAATCACAAAAGGGGGCATCAGATCACACATCACAGTGTCACACAGAATAAATGCTTGTAGGTGCAACACACAGGCCGAAAACTATTTTACAGAATTCAAGCTGGAAAAAGTAGGCATTGGTGTTGTGGCTGCAATCATTTACTCTGACTTGAAATGACATATCCCATATCTGATTCCCACATGGATCCACAGGGGTGCTGATGCCATGGATCGATGGTACACCAGCATCTCTATGCAGGATACATATGGGAAACAAATAGCAAACATTGTACCTTGGTCACCAACAGGCCATGACTGATGGATATCTAGGACTGAGTACGGTTGCCTCACACAGAAGGATGGATGGGCTCATACACAGACAAAAAAACAGGCCTCAATCAAAGATATCCCTCACTACTGGCTGGATTGTTGCCCTTAGGATTCAAATGTAACTAAATATGTTCCAACATGATGTGAACACAGAGATCACTTCACTGGATGTGATTGCCTTACTGGCCAGATATGTGCACCCATCACATATCAACCTACATTGCTACCATCCAAATACACATACATAGTATATCACACCCTACGTAGATGGGATATACGAGGTATGTTCATATCCATCATATCAATACAATGTCTGGTTGGATGGGTGCACATATATAGCCAGTAAGGCAATCACACCTAATGAAATGCTCTCTGGCATCACATCTTGGAAGGATATTACTCCATCCATATGAAGGGTACATATCCACATACATATATCACCATTTCTACTTGTGTGTCACTGTAATGGGATAGCAATGGGTAATGTCATCATGATGTCATATCATTGCCATCGTTAACAGATGTGTCTTGATCTAAGTCCCATCCCTCCAACACTCATGGTTATACAGATATTGCTCCATGTGACAGGTGAAGATATCCATCATTTGACCACACGGAGGCTCTTCAGCAGAGCCAAAGTCACAACATATAGAGAGAAATACCTCTTTGGAATGGTCCACAGAGTGTGCTTGTAAATCATGCACACCCTGTACACCATTCCAATTAAGTATTGTTCTCTAAATGGGTTGATTTTGTCTCTGCTGAAAATCCCTCGTGTAGACAAATGACTGAAATCTACATCCGTCACATAGAGCATTATCTGAACAACCATGAGGGTAGGAGGGATAGGACTAACAGAGAACAACATCTGTTCCCACAATGTCTACAATCTGACATCAAGGTGGACTTAACCTTTGCCACCCCCCTGGAGGGATAGCAATCCCTACAAGTTGTGAAGACAAATATATGTTGTTGGATCCCCCCCCCCCCCGAGTTAAACAATGGTATTCGTACTGCTGAAAGGTGTGTTGATGCAAAAGGTATCACAGCTCAGACATGGATATGTCAGGGGCAATATCCTAGTGGCCTGATATTGTACAGTGGTGCTGTTACTACACAATCATATGGACAGCTCTGGTACAGGGACCAGATATCTACATGGGAGGGTGTAGCAACAGCCCCACTGTACTATTTCTGGCCACTGTGATATTGCACCTCAAAATGAAACCTTCACCCATAATAACTCAAACACCTTTCAGCAGTGGGAGTACCCTTGTTTACCCAGGGGGATTAACACAAACACATATATTTTTCTTCAACACATATCAAAGTAGAATTGTCTCCACAAACATATGGCTAAGGTCACTAATCACAACATCTTCTTCCTCCACACAGCTTACGGCCGTCAAGCCCAGCAGGAGACAGTGGAGGAGGCTATGTCACCCCCCAGTGAGGAGGACACAGAGGAGGGGACCAGCCGGTGGTCACCTTACCCACCATCACCATCCCCTCCAACACAGGCTGCATCACCACCTACTGCACCACCCCAGGCTGCACCACCCCTTCCAGCTGCACCACCACAGGCTGCACCACCCCTTCCAGCTGCACCACCACAGGCTGCACCACCCCTTCCAGCTGCACCACCACAGGCTGCACCACCCTTTCCAGCTGCACCTCCCCAGTACAGTGGCTGGATGCCACAGGAGGAGAGGTGGACACATCCATCCACCTCCACCAGCTACTACCCTCCATCAGCAGCACCACCACCGCCAGGGAGGCAATGGCTGCCAGGGGCCGTGGCCAACACCCAATATGGGCCATATGCCTCCCAGATCAACCCACCCTCCTGGATGGCTCCACAGCATGCCCCAAGGTATGATCCAAGGTGGGGTCCCACCACCTATCAGTGGCCACCATATGACCCTTGGCCACTGGACTACACACACCTGGGCCTGATTGGTGAGCCCCAGCGCCCCCTACCCAGGGACATATTCACACCTCCACCAGCACACACATCTCTGGGCAGCTCTGCATCACTTGATGTGGTGGGCATATGCCCATCATCTGCACCAGCCACTCCAACAGCAGCCACAGCACCCTCAGCAGCAGCAGAGGATACAGCACCTCCAGCAGCAGAGGAAACAGCACCTCCAGCAGCAGAGGAAACAGCACCTCCAGCAGAGGAGGAAACAGCACCCTCAGCAGCAGAGGAGGAAACAGCACCCTCAGCAGCAGAGGAGGAAACAGCACCCTCAGCAGCAGAGGAAGAAACAGCACCCTCAGCAGCAGAGGAAGAAACAGCAGCACCAGGGACACCGGGCACATCCACCTCCAGCACCGCACGCCTCACAGGGATGGAGGCGGAGTGTATGGCCCTTCAGAGGAGACTACTCCGGTCGAGCAGGAGTACTGACAGCAATATCACCAGGAGCAGGAGGCAATCCAGGAAGAACATTGTCCAATTGGAGAGCAGGATCCAAGGTTTGGAGTCGGAGGTGTCCAGGGGGAATACACTACTCCAGCAGCTCAGGACTGGTGTGATGGACATGTTAACACAGGTCCTTGTGGAGCTGAGGGAGATAAACCGCAGGGAGAACCTGAGGATGGAGAGGGAGAACTTGCGTTCCACTGAGGGGTCTACTGCAACCACCACCCCCTCTAGTGTTACCCCTGAAGCAACACCTAGGGGGCAGAGGGTTACCAGGAGATCCACAAGGGCATCCACCTCTGGCACCCAGGCTAAGGCCCCCCACCCAAAGAAGAAAAAATGAAAGGGCCAACCTGTTAAGTTTCCCCTCAATAAAGAAAACATTTTTTTTTTAATTCCAGTCTGATCTGTTGTGTCTTCAGTTATGGATTGGGTGGCAGGGTTGTCTCCAATGCATTGCCATACAATGCAGTGAACACAACCTCTGCCTATGTGAAATGTTAGTGGGATGCTACAACATGGGTTCACACACACACCGTTGTACAAATTCAACTTGTAATACATCCCTGGAGCCATATTACACCACTGTGTTATATGGCGGTGTTGTGTGTTGAATTTGAACAACAAAACATACCCCTTAGCACAACAAATTGTACAACACTGAACATTTGTCTACATCATGTGCTGTGTTTAACCCTTTGAGTGCCAGAGTGGTAGACAACGCATTGTCAAGAAATGCGTTGGGGACCACTCTTGCACTCAGTGGGTTAATGGGATAACCAGACAAACAGCTCTGTGATTTAGCAGGGACATTATAAGCAGGATAGATAAATGGGACATGTATCCATGTTGTCTTGGATTCACACACTCATTGTGCAACTGACTTACTGAAGAAGCCAATGTTTTTAACCTAGGATTTCAACGTGTAGCACACACATTGATATCCTGGGCTGAGCATTGGGGTCTTCTGTAAGTTGAGTTGCTGTTTCCCTAAGGGTGTAACAGACTTCACCAGTGATAACACATGTCCACTTAGTCTGGTTGTTCGTTAGCCCATGTACTGAGATATGTCAAAGTGGAGCAAAATCTCCGAACATGGATTATACTGAGCAATACAGATACTGTGGACAGGTATTCACTGTGGAAGTATGTCCCCTGTATCACCTCTTCATCACTCCCACAACACATTGGTGCATCACTGCCACCATCATCTGTTTGCATGGATACATCACAGAGTCCAGTCACTGGCAAACAAGTGGTGGACTCCTGTGATGTGGGTGTTGCCTTTCCATGTATGGGGCATACTCTACCCTGGGTGTGGTAACACATTGACATATGTGTTCTCAAATATATCCTCCTACGGACACAGATAGAATGGTGATGGTTCATCTTTATTGTGTCTCAAAGTACATTAGAATGTACATGTGTTTTGTGTGTGTATTGCCTATATGCATTGAACACCTGTATGAGAACACTAAATGTACTTTGAAACTAAATTGTAATACTTCAGTAACACTGCTGCCCTGCTCATGTGTTGTCCATGAGGTTTGACAACTCTGTAGCTGAGCATCCTGACTGTACAGGTTAAAACACTCAAGAATTAGTGTTTTCTGTGTCTCTATGAGAATGTTCCAGTAGAGGTTTGTGTGAACCTCAGGTCAAACTTTGCATCACCAACAACATCACCATAAACAGCAAGGGGTGATCTTCATGAAGGTGTTGTCAAGACATCAATCCAGTCACATGGAAGATCTTCAGTTCAAGGATGGATCATGTTACGGATGCCTGCGGGACAAGAGGACAGGATTTGGAGCAGTAGACCTGAACTGATCATCAAGCAACAACAATTTAGTCTTTTTCATCCCCTCAGTTTTCACAGTTACAGGTGAGTGCACAAACCATTGCTTGACAATGTGTTGTGTACTCATCTGTAACCAATTCTGTGGGGAACTAAGGACATGTGCATCAGTCCTATGGATATGTGCCCCTGACATGTATACACACATTAACAAGTGTTCGGAGAGCTCCATGGAAGTAATGACATTGTGCTGCCACTGTGAAAGTGACAGTGGCAGCCCAATGTCATTTGTTCCATGGAACTGTTAGGACACATTTGTTGATGTGTGTATTCATGTCAGGGGCACATACGTCTGCACACTCACAGGTCTGCATGGAGTCCGTGGTAATCTGATCTACGTCTCATGACCTCTACATTGTGTGCCCATACCACTGTACATCCACCCCTGTGCTGCTCTTCTCAGCTGTAGCACAGTACAGGTCCCATATTGAGTCTGATGTCCCTTCTCATGCAAATCATTAGATAATACTCTTTCACTACTGGGCTAGCATGGTTGTTCAGGCTCTAATCATGGCATATCCAGTTAGTTGCTGTCAATCAAGCCGTGTAAGGTGATGAACATGGGTAATATGTTGTACCTTGTTTCTCCTGGGGGTGTGCGTGATATCCTTGGGGTCTGTATGTCAACGTGGAGAGTGGAATGGAGGATGGTTGTTGAGTCCACACACACAATTTTCCACGTCCACTGCCAGTGCAGTGCTGTGTCACTGTTCCTGTGGGGTGAGACAGAACAAAATGTGCAGTGTGGTTAGTGTCACAGGACTGCTGGGGGACTTGCATGGATTGTTTGCATGCCTGTGTTATACTCACAGGTGAAGTATTCCGTGATGAGCCTGTCTCTGATCTGTGCCCCTCTCATGGTCTCCTCCACATGCCCGATGTCCATGGGCACTTCCTGTATGGGGGGGTCCGGGATGTGCTCCAGCAGCCTGGTGTCCACTGCGATATTGTGCAGTATTGCGCACGCCACAATGATGTCACACACCTTAGCCGGTGCATACTGCAGTGCTCCCCCAGAGTGGTCCAGACATCGGAATCTTGACTTGAGGAGCCCAAATGTCCGCTCAGTAGCATTCCTGGTTCTGGCATGAGCCTGGTTGTAGCTTTCCTGGGCATGTGTTTGGGGATTGGCCAGAGGGGTCAGTAGCCAGGACTTGCATCCATAGCCAGCATCACCTGTGTAATGTGAGTGACATGGTGAAACAGGGAGCACATGTTGTGTGAATGATGTTTTGTGTGGTGGACGTAGTAGGTGTGGGTCAGGTGCATGCTGAGCTGAGTGGTGTGTACGCCTGTGTATGTGGTGTGATTTTGTTTTGTGAACTCACTAAGTAGCCATCCCCCTGTAAAGGTTCCATTCTCAAAATCTCTGTGGACTGAGGAGTTTTGTAGAATGTATGCATCATGTGTGCTGCCAGGATATTTTGCACAGACATTCATGATCCTCATGTTGCTGTCACACACCATCTGCACGTTGATGGAGTGGAAGTTCTTCCTGTTGATGAATATCTGTGCGTCACGTGCTGGGGCCTTAATCCGGACATGGGTGCAATCTATAGCACCCATGACCCTGGGCATGCCTCCCTTTGCGTAAAAGGCCTGCTTGACGTGTATCCAGTCCATGTCGGTGGTGGGAAAATGTATATGGGTACTGGCCTTGATTTTGAGGGCTGGCAGGACCTGGGCCAGCACTCTGGAGAATGTGGCCTGTGACATGCCAGATGCGTAACCCTCAGTGGACTGGAAGGCCCCGCTTGCCATGAAGTGTATGGCACAGAGTAGTTTCTGCAGGCCAGTTAGGGCATGGTTGTGGATGTAGATGGGATCCACCTGCTCCTTGATGACCTCATACAAGGCAATGATGCTGTCAGGCCTCAACCTGTAGCGATCAATGACCTCGTCATCAGCCATTCCAAAGAGTGTGACCCTTGGGCGGTATACCCTGGGCCTTGGTGGTCGTCTATACATCCTGTGCCCTCCAGGTGGGGATGGACTCCTGTGTGGCTGGTGAGCCAGAGCCTCCTCACTTGCAACAGGTGAAGGCTGTTGATGAGGCGTGCTTGGGGTTTGCTGATGTTCCCTAGCTCTCTCCCTTGCACGCCTTCTACGCAGTCTTCGCAACAATATGTAACCCAACATACTGTTTGCTCTCTCTATCTGTCTCTATCTATCTGTATCTATCTATCTGTCTCTCTCTCTCTCTCTCTCTCTCTCTGTCTATCTCTCTCTCTCCCTCCCTGAGTGGAAAACAAGCCACAAGTGAGTGTGTTGAGTTGTCCCTTTAAGTACTTGCTAGGGCGTTGTGTAGGTGTGGTGATGAGGTGAGTGCTGACCAATGGTGAGTTGTTTGTGTCCAGGTAAGTGTTTGCAGGTGTGTGTGTGTTATAAGATGTGGTGTGTTGTGCTTGTTCTGTGTGTGCCATTTGCGGGCGTGCAGTTGTGGGGTGCAGGTCGCGTGTTGATGTTTCCCAGGTGAGCTTGTATTTGCAGGGTCCGCTTTGTGTGATGACCCCCATTGTTCCGTGCCATGTTGTGTTGTTGTTTTTTTGTGTGTCATTGTTCCTGTGGTGTTGGTTGTTGTTTTGTGTGTAGTGATTTGTGTTGTGTGTGCATGTTTTTGTGTTGTTTTGGCACTGCACGGGTTAATTTTCCCATTTACATGGTTGTGCGGTAAGCCTTTTGTGTGTTTTCCTCTGTAACGGGTGTTTAGTTTTGGCCGTTAGGTGTCTAACGTGTGTGAGAAGTGGGTCTTAACTTTTAGCCGTTAGGTGTGTCTTTTTTTCAGCCGTTATCAGTACCGCAAGCCTTTGAATAGCTCTGGGGTATGTTGTTCCATGCGTCTGAATGCACGTAAGTGTATCGGCCGTAGGAATTGTGCAACTGCCGTTAGCTGTTGTTTAGACGGATCTTTGAATTGCAACATGACACTTAACGCACCCATTAGTGATATTTTTGGTTAACGGCTGCCTTTAAATCGAGCCCTTGGATTCTCTGGAGACTCACTTAGATCCTGGGTCCTTTGTAGTTTTACCATTTTGGTAAAACACTTTCGCCTCCATCTGGAGTCTGGTCTGTAATTTTCTTGTTCTTTAAAGGGATAGTAATACTTCGTTTTATCTTTATTTTATTTTGTAGGCATTAAAAAAACTTGAAGAACGATATAAGTCTTATCTCTCAAACCTTTATGGCTTGAGACATATTCACAAGCAAAGTTCCCCTCCCGCCCCTTTTACCTAGTGTAAGCCATCTCTTCTCAGAGAGAACAACGAAAGCCCTGTCCCCCTTGACAAGTAATTATTTTCCAATATCGCTACTGAGGCTCTGCTGAAGAGCCGCCTCATGTCGGTTGACGCGGATCTCCTTCTGTCAGCTTTACCGCTGACATCAGGAAAGGGGGAACTTTAGATGCGAATAGCTCTCAAACCGTAAAGGTTTGAAAAACAGGATTTATGCCACATAATTTTTTTTTTTTTTTTAAATCTACAAAACAAGAAACATTTTTTTTATTGGACATTGATATTACTTTAAAAAGATTTGCATGGACCAGACTACAGATACTTTGCATTAAGATGTATAACAATAATCTACCATTGTGGGATGGCTTCACCAATGTTACAATTTTGTAGTAGTGTTTTGGGGTTTATTTTAGCGTTTTCAGGTTCTGGTAGCATAGAATATATTTATCATTTAGATGTTGAATATGTAAGTAGCTAAAATTATGAATAGTGGAGGCACATCATGTCATACAATTATATTATCAGATAAACCTAAAAACCGCAAAATGGAATCTCAACACGTAGCCCAGTACACCTGTTGAATACCAATGGTCAATTCAGAGTTCAGAGTTACAGATAGTTAGTCAAAATACATTAAAGGGGATGTATCACATCTATACAACTTACCCTAAATAGGTTATATATCAAATATGATTAAAAGTGTTTTCATTTTTTTTTACGCTATACTTGTGCTAAATTTAAGGCTGGATAGAGGGAGGATAGAGGATAGAGGAGGCTGGATAGAGGGAGGGTAGGAGAGGCAGAGCGACAGACTGTGTTTACAGAGCAGGTAACTGCAGTCTATGCAGAAGTAGCTGCAGGGCAAACTTTATAACTTCAATTTAGCACAAATAAAGCGTAACCGTAAAAAAAAAAAAATAAAACACCTTTAGTCATATTTGATATATAAACTAATTATTTAAGGTAAGTTATATAGAGGTGATACATCCCCTTTAAGAGAAAAGACAGTTATTTTAAAATGTAAAGAGACAGATTTTTTTGTTTTATTAGTTGTAACAGGCCCCATCTGTCCAATAAGTTCCAGATATGCATCTATAAAATAGGATTTTAGTCTTACCTGTTAAATCTTTTTCTCTTAGTCCATACAGGTTGCTGGTAACTTTGGGTAGGCGCTCCACCCCATTAAGTAGGCAGGTACAATTCTGAGAAGTGAGTGCAGGGGTGGAGCCTACACTCTAACCTTAGCTGCAGCTTCCTGTTTTAACTTCAGTAAGTTTTGGAACTACTACAAGTAGTCAGAAGACTCCTGTGAGCATGAACCCAAAAGTGGTCCCCCACGTTCTGTCACAGGAGCACCAAGCATGGTCCCTTGACAGGGTGGGAGACCAGTAACCTGAATGGACTAAGAGAAAAGGATTTAACAGGTAAGACTAAAATCCTCTTTTCTCTGTCGTCCAATACAGGTTACTAGTAACTCTGGGATGTCCAACCATTAAGCTTCCCAGAGGCGGGAAGAAGGCAAGGACCAGGCGCAAGGCCCCCAAACTCACCAGAACAGATATGAACCATCAGATCAGAGATAGCCCAACAACAACTGAAGCGTCAACGGACACTAAACAGGGGTAACGGCACCCCAGGAATGTTACACAGCACACTGAACTAGAACCAACAGGGCTCAAAACTGAAGGAAGCACCAAGAACCAAGGAAAATCCTAGATAGGCAATACTGCCTCCAGGATTTTCCTCCCAAAGCTGGCATCAAGTGGAAGCCTTGCATAACTGATCAGCGGAGGCCTGATTCTTGTAAGCCCAAGAGGCCCCAATAGATCGAGTGGCAGAGGGGTACACAATGCATTGCGGACCTCTCTGGGCTCACAGGGTTAAAGAATGTATTGAGCGCCCAAGAATAAATCAATATGTCCCTATGAAGTGTCCGAACACATGCTATCTTAATAATAAATCATGCGTCAATGATATGTAATTCAAAAATAGTTATGATAATATTATACATAGCTTTTAACTGTCTCCGCTGCTGTGTGCAGCCGCAGAGGTGGTGGCAGCGACGACATCGCTATGTGACATGGGTCCCCCTCCTCTCGGGCCGATGCCCGATCTGCAATGGGGAATTTGAGCAGAGACTACCTTTATATATAGGCAGTCTCTGATCCAATTCCCTCACCGCCATTGGCTGAGATGTGCTTTGAGCTACTGTGCTTTAAAGTGATTGGCTGGGATGTGCATAAGCACATCTCGGCCAATGGCGTTGATGGAATTGGATCATATATAAAGGCAGTCTCTGTTCAAATTCCCCATTGCGGACCAGGCTGCGCACATGGCGCTGTCTCCGCTGCCGCCGCCTCTGCGGACGCACACAGCAGCGGAGACAGTTAAAAGCTATGTATAATATTATTATTATAACTATTTTTGAATTACATATCATTGACACACGATTTATTATTATAACATATGTTCAGTCACTTCATGGGGGCGTATTGACTTATTTTTGGGCACTCAATACACTCTTTAACCCTGTGAGCCCAGAGAGGTCCGCAACGCATTTGCAAAGCCACTCAGGGGGTTAAACGATGTATAGTTTATTCCTTTTATTAATACTTTTGTTTTATTTTTACAGCTAAGAAGAAAGAAGACTGAAGAGAAGGCAGAAGATAGAAGAGAAGAATGAAATGAAGACAGAAGGAGAAGGACAGTAGATGACAGGCAAGTTTGACACAGATTAGTTAACGATCAGTGCTTGACAGTATGTCAGGCACCGATCGTTAGGTTTTTTTTACTGTTAAGTTCCCAATACTGCTGTTATTTAGCGGCGTTTTGTGAACTTAATGCACAAAACAGATGTTTGGCCGCAAGACCATTTTTGTGGACTAACGTCCATTGTGCTTTATGCTGGTGGGACATTTGGATACCGACCAAAACATTTTTATTTTGTCGGTCAGTATCCATTTTTCTCTACCTGCATTTTTATCTACAACATTTGGATCAAGCCCTATGTCTGAAAATTTAGATCTGGATATCCAAGCTTGGGCAGATTAAGCTTTAAGAAGGCCATCCGCTCCACTAGGTGTGGGGAGAACATTGAGTACTGTGGTTTGAGGATGTTGCCCATCATTGAGAAGACCCTCTCACTTTGGATGCTGGTGGTAGACAAGAAAGCAGCTTGAGACCCACCAAAGACAGCTCTGGCCAGATAACAGCTTTGTGGTTCCAATAGCTTAGGGGGCCGCCAACTTGACACTGTGGTTGAAGCGCCAGCAATCTTACGACAGACGTCAATGAGATTCGACAGCCTGCAATGCCCTTCAACTGGAAGAGCTGCAGTATATGTGCTGCAAAGCCCAAACCCATGAAGTCTCCATTGTGATGGCCATGGTACCTGCCCCTATAGCTTAGGGGGTACCTACCAGGTCATTTACACCGGACTGGCCTCAAAGGACCACAAGACAGACCTGGACAGTTTGCCGCTGGATCTAGTTGCACCACTCAGAGGAGAGCCAGTCAATGTAGCGCAGTGACCTGGGTAGGGACTCACACTTCTATCCACTGGAACAGGTCACTGAAGAGCAAGTATCATCTCCTCTGCTCCGAAGTCTCCACCAGGCAGGCACTCACACCTCTGCCTTTTTGCTGAGATATAGACCCGCTCTGCTCCCAACACTTCCTCCAGTCAGGCACTAAACCCTCTGCCCTAGTAAAACGACACCAACTTTAACAAGGCACTTTTGTCTACACGGGCCGGTGTTGTCAATCCCCACCCCCAATAACAGAGCCTAAACATCTGCTTCAGGAGTAGAAAACACATGTAGGTTTATTGAAATTCAGTACCAGGCCTTTTACAGCCTACATTTACTTTAGGGTGACACTACATGCATCTAAACAGAACTGGCAACAGCAACGTATTTGCATACTGCCTGGCTACTGGCCACTCGCATGGGACTCACAGCAATGCTGCTATGTATGGCACCAACCAATAGATGGCAGTGCAGTGCTGCTATGCAGTGTTCAACCAATAGAAGGCAGGGCACAGGACAGGATAATACAGTGCTGAACCAATAGATGGCGATATTGAGTTCAAAGGCCTTTAGGTGGAAAAGTCCATGACAGCTGTATTGCCTATATTTCCCATGTGATCCCAGAATCCTCACATATCTTTCACCGGGACATTAGAGGCTAACCTCCTGTTTCTTCACACCCATCTTTGCCTGATTTCACCATGTTTGCTGATCCTTCGGTCACCAGTAATCTGATCTTAACTGGAGGTGCTTACCTGCCATCCAGTTCTCTGTGCGAGCACCTTCCTAAGCTCTGCCAAAATGTGAGCTGATGAGTGCTGCTCAACCATAACCTCAGCATGGAGGAGAAAAGAACAATTACATATCTGCCCTCCTGACCCAGTTCCAACCCTCCTGTCACCCAATGTGCCTGCAGCTGCAAAAGTAGTGCATTTCTATAGACTTTGGGTTGCCACAAGTGTGCCATCAGAGAAAGAAAGGAATGATATGCATTAGAGGTGCTCTATATATAAGAGGTGAAGTTGGCATTCTGTCCAAAAGTCTTGGACAGCTCATCCTTCAATAATGAAACACAGGAGTGGTACAGTGAGGGAACTACATTCTTGTTGAAGGTGGTGCAAGAGGTGACAGTGGGAAGCAAGAGCCTCTGACACCTGCCTGAAAGGATCTCCTTCAATCACTGATAATGAGCTTCTTCAACAGTGATCAACTGCCCAAGCAGCCTTGGTAACGTATTTGACTGCTACTTGGACATATTCCTTAAATGGATAGCCACAGTGTTCAAGGATGGGCAGGTACTGAGGTCCCTGCCTCACCTGTCTCTGGGAACTAATCTGAGTCTTAGAAGAGTTTAAGGCTTCTCCATGCCCTCTGCCCTGGCTACTGCTGTTAGTGGTGGCTAATGTGGTGTTGCTGTTGGCACCAATGCTGCCACATTGAGGCTGAAGAATAGCTGGTGTGTAAGGAGATGTAGGTTCATACCAGAACTGGTGAGATGTCTTTACACTTACCCCCCAGCTCACTTCCTTATGACACTACGGGCACCTTGCAGTGTGCCATCTCCCACGCTCTCTGAATGATCCCACTGCTGTAGGCCAGCCACAGATACAACAATCAATATATATATACTACTATGTGACAGTACCACAAGCTTCCCTAACAGGATATAAAAGGGAGCACCACACAAAATAACCAACAGCCAATTTTATCTCGCAAATAATCCTTCGTGGAAACTAGGTGGGAAAGTAAGCTCACAATTCTAAGGTATCTTTACAGCTGTCGTATGGGTGGGGACCCCATTGGTACATATACTGTAGCAAAAAAAAGAAGAAAAATAACAGTGCAGAAAGCCTCCTCTGAGCATAGTATTATGGACACTTTGTCACCACATGCTCTGATGAAATGGTACTCACTTGGAAGAGAGGTTAAAAAACTGACTCTCAGTATGAAAGCACTCCTGGTATAAACCTCAGGATGGTTAACACCTCTCAGCTTACTGGTCTTGTCCACAGGTACTTCTCCTCTGATCCAGGACTCTCCAAAACAATAAATAAGCTCACTACTGGGTATGTAAACCCCTCTACAGAGCTTCTTGTATATCCCATCTAGCAGTACGGTGTATATACTCTATATAGATTCACTTTCTGCACTGTTGTTTTTCTTCTTTTTTTACTGTAGGACAGCCACAGCCTGGCATGAAATTAACAAGGTACTGCTTTTCTGAATGGCAGTGTAAGTGGTTGTGGTTCTGGTGGGAGCACATGGAGAACCAGTGGCAGAGAGCGTAGAAGGAGAAGATGCTGGGTTGCAGGTCTCCTCTGGCTCATAATCCAGTTTCTTATAACAGGTTAACCATTTGGGAAGAGCTGGAATTAAGGCTGTCTTCTGCTGCAAGATTAGACAACAGCAAACTTCCCTCCTCTTCCTAACTTTCTTCTGTCCCCAAAATAACCCCCTGCTGCTACCATTAACCTACCCACATATGTTATGGGGAGTTTCAAACATCACAGGGCTGGCAGTGTTTGTAGAGGTAGTGGCACTAGTGGTGGTAGTCATTGCACTAGTGGCAGAGCTGGATTTACATCTCAGGAGCCTGTAGGCACAGAAATCTGAAGCGCCCCCCCCCCAAAAAAAAAAAAGTGCAAAAAGTTGCTCAGAAGAAGTGCCGACGAAATGCGCGTCGGCTAGTGTTGCTAACACACCTCTGTTGCTAGTTTGTTTCACACATATTCAGGGTTTAACTATTTGTTTGAGGCATTAAGGTACAGGGCAAAAAATATTAAATGGCAAGCCTGATAAGACCTGGTATACTTTAACAGAATCAGAGGCAACAAGGATCAGCCCCGTTTTTAGGTATTATATCATAACTATTATAGGTAGGCAGGATCGGTTCCAACATACTCTCTAGCCTTTAGTATAATAGAAATAATTAGAGGCAAGTCAGAACAGCCCCAGCAATCTATTCGATCTCAAACTGATTTTCAGCAGCTAGAAGCAAGCCGGACCAGTCCCTGCATATAAGAGTATTTAAAGACAAGCCGGATCAGCCCACGGCATATACAAGTTATTAGAAGCAAGCCGGTAACTTGTTTAATTGTGAGTCTAGTTAGAGACTAGCCAGATCAGCTCCAGCAAATCATTACAGGCGAGCAGGATTAGCTCCGGTATACTCTTTAGCTGCTAAATTTAGTTTAAAATTAAAGGGGAAATATGCAGTAAACTTACAAACATAAGGCAGCATGATGATGATATTGATATGCGTGTGCGCTTCTGCGGCACTTCAGGCGACCTCTGCTCGTGGCACAGCACCAGACACTCACTCCTCCTCCTACAGGAAAGGGGGGGAGAGAACGAGGAGTTCATCACCACTCCGCCACCCCCGTGCAGTAGCTTGATACGTGGCTGCGCCGCGCATTCAGTCATCATACACAGACACACACAACCTACCCCTGCCTGCACTCAGCACTCCAGCAGCTTTATACATGCTGATGCATCATATAAGAATAATTTAAAACAAAAAAATCCCAATGACAGGCACCCCTCTGTGGGGTGCGCCTGTAGGCAGATGCCTACTCTGCCTTATTTTAAATCCGGCCCTGACTAGTGGCACTAGCAAGGGTGGCACCAGCAGTGGTAGTATTTCTGGTGTTCTGTGGCTAGTCATGACTATGGAATTGTCTATGTGTACCAGCAATCTTAGTCTTCTTCTTTGATCCAACAAAAGCACCAGTGACCCCTCCTTACGGCATTGATTGCCTTCTTTTGGTAAGTGGGCTGAAGAGTTTGCCCCTAGGGCCAGGATGTTCGTTGCTGCTGCTGCTGCCTGCAGCTTATGGTATTGCCAAGGAAGAAGACTTCTGCTTGGAGGGGGCTAATGTACTAGTTTCATCTGACTGCTTTCTTGTGGCTGCCTTCGACCTCTGTCCTCACCCCAATAAGTGGAAGCACTACCAGACATTTCATTCACGATCAATAAAGCAGGTTATTAAATATTTAACTTTATTTTTACTTTTTTTTTCTTTACACTAAAACACCCAGGAACAACAGGTGTAGTTGCTGGAGACAGCAGTGACATGTATGGAAAATAGCACATGCACACTGCCTACATTCACTTAAGCTTGAAAAGTATTTTTTTTTTTATTAACACATTCAGCAGGTTTGAACAGTACTTTTTTTATTAACAAACTCTGGAACAGGAATGGTTGCTCACTGGACTGCAGTCAGCTATGGATTGGATGGACAATTTTTCTTTGGGTATGACACTAGCACCTGACTCCTAGTCCCACTACCTAGATATAAATTATTTACTTACTATCTAATCTAACTTCTGCTAAAATAACAGTACAACAGGCTCTAGTACTAAAAATATGCAATTATTCAGGACATAAACTGGTGTTTGCAGGTACCTCCTGTTTCAGGGGGCCTCACAATACCAGTTCAACAGACATTAACTAATTTATCCCTGCGGCCAAATGGTCTGTAAGAATTGAGGCTGTTCTAACTGTACAACACAAAAAATCAGATGCTTTACTCACAGATAGGAAGAAAGAAAATTAAGGCAACAAATATATTGAACGCTTTGAGTGCCAGGGGTGGCACTCAAAGGTTTAAGAGGATCATACGCGTTTACCTATACTTAAGACTTCCATTCACAATTTCGTTGGGGAGATATGAGTGTGCCTGCAGTTCATCGCACAGATATGAATTAACAAAGTGCTTTGCGGTGATCTACATTTGCCACCCTCCAACTTTGCACAAAATGCGACTCGTCACACATCAGACAGGAAGTAAGATCTTGCGACCGGCAGATCACGTGATTCCGGGGCCCCGCCTTCTCTGCTCATCACACTTTGATCTTGCTCCTGGACCATGGCGAGTGGATGCAATGTGGTGTGTCTCTGTGCAGTGTTTGGCCTGCTGGTTTCCTGCATCTTGCAGCACTGCTCTGCACTGCACACTAAAGGCTCCCTGCCTCTGGACCACATCACGTTCTACAAGGTAATAAGGAGACAGCTCATGTAAAAGCACATGTGTGATCATCATCATTCCACATCTGATCCAAAATGCAAAGGCACAACATGGACCTTATCCATTACATTTGAGTTATTAATTATAATACATGGGTTTATTTATTATTGGAAACTGGCCAATATCCTACGTGAGAGAATAGTTGAAATTAAATTACTTTGAGTCATTGTATTGAACAAAGCATTTGTATTCGTTGTCTTAACGTTAGTCCCGCTTACCTCTTCAAATCTCCTTCATATTTGGGTCATGTGTAACAAATAGGTTACTGGGGTCTGGCAATAGTTCATCACTTTCATACATGCAACTTTCTCAGAATGTTAGCATACATGGGGTGGGGGTTAAAGAGATGGATTTGACCGTGCATATTGATTTTGTGTGTACGCATCTCCCAAGTGTATTGGTTACGGTCTATTTATGTAAAGCAGAATAACCCCCTCCCTAAGCCATTCGATGCTCATCCCTTTGATGCTCACGGAGATTAATATAAAATAATATTAACCCTTTGCTTGACAGGGGGTACAGAATGCATTGTTTTCGATTCCGTACCCCTCTGGCACGCAAAGGGTTAACTGATCTGTTTTTATTTGAATTAACCTTTTGAGCGCCAGCCTGGAATTCAAATGGGGTTGAAAGCACTTACGTGCTGTGTGTTATCGGAAAAGGCAGCTGTATTATTCCTTTTGCAACGAAGTTTATTCCATAGCCAGTCGATACATTATAGAGCCTGGAGTGTCATGCTGTCCAATCCAGTGCGACCAAGTGTCAGGTTCCTCTTACAGCCGCATGTGATTGGTCAGGAAGGAAAACAAGTATCCATGTGTGAAAGTTTAGACTAGTCTAGAACAGTGGTTCTCAAGCTTTTTTGGTCAGGGCACCCTTGACACGCCATCTGGAATTTTCGATGCACCGCAAACATTTTATAGGACATTTGTCATAGGCGTGGTGAGGGGTACATATGCATAATATATAGTAATAAATTTCACCATAATAATGACAAGTATATTGGGCATAACAATTTCTAGGTGAGTTCACCATGGGCTGTTATAGCAAGTGAAAAAAAGAACTTACTGTTAAGGTGCAGCAAAAGTTGACGGCATATCATTTAACCGTTTGAGTGCCAGAGAGGTATCCAGTGCATATCTAATGCACTCAAATGTTTCATAAAACATACACTGTAATGTGTAATTAATTAACCCATTTAAAATAAATTTCACAGGAACAGGGGGATGTATAACATATCGTTTTTTAATGTACTGAACGTCCCTATGGTCCTGAAGGGGTTAACGTTTTCGGCCATAAATGTTTGTTAGTGATTCTGAAGCAGGGGTGCCCTGGCACTATTGTGTGCCACAGACATCCAGTTAGGGCACCCCATGTTTTCTATGAAGACTGAAAAAATGTGAATATTGTCTTTTAAATGTAGACATATGGATATTGTTATGCACAATATGTTTGTTGCTTCTAAGGAATCAATTAGGCAGTTCACTTTGGTCCTACAAAGGACAGTTTTGTAAACATGTCACTGCCATTAGTATGTGTTGGTCCTAAGAAGGACAGACCCATGCATATGTTACTGTCTTTAGTACCCTTGATTCTAGGAAAGACAGACCCATAAACATCATTGCTATTTGTACACTTTCGTCCTATGAAGGACTGACCCATAAACATGTCAATGCCATTAGTACAGGTAGGTATAAACAAATGAATCATGAAAAGAAAAAGGATAGACCAAGCGGTGCCTCCTTTGCATATCGATCTTCCTAAATAATGGACCAGCACCCTATGAGCGTATACTCAACAAAGAAAAAAAATTGGAAAATGGCTTACGCCAACTCACCAGTAGCTGGGGAAAGTAAGCTGCCCCCAGAAACAGTATGGATGGTTGATAGCTCTGATTTCAACAGCTGCTTACTCGAAGAACACACACTCACAAAGTGGCTCAAACATGTGAAGGCAATAGAAAAAAAAACTGGAGAAAACGGCAAATAGTCTGACAACGTAGATATAATGTTGCACCGATGAAAGAAAAAGGTATTCACATTTTGATATGGTCAGAAGGTTGATATCAAGCAATCTGACAGACATCTTAAAACCCATCTCCGCTCGGGTAGCACACAGCATTAGAAGTCCAATTGGATGAGGCTGAGGATTCCAATTCAAGTAATAAACATTTTAATGTTAAAAATCTTGAAAGTTAATACAGGCTCAAACACTGCTTTATCAAAGCAAACAAGCTGTACAAAACAAAGGAATGCCACTGCCAAACAGATCCAAACTATAAACATCTTTCCATTCTACTGATTGGTTGAATTGAATGATCAATCATATCATAGCTAAACCCTATAGGTGCTCCTACAATGTAACACAGAGGAAACAATGAAATATAAGTCCAAACCTCAGAGTATCACATCGAAACCCATGCTACAGGACTAATTAAAATAATAAATAATAAAATAATCATAAATCACATTTGCAAAAGTTATAAAAGATATGAGAACCATTACATATCACATTTATAATAACAGAAATACGATAATATAAAAATAAATAAAAGATATAAATAAATGATTTCAGCAAACATTCTCTATACGGACACTTCACCTGTATGGGGAAAAAGGGATATCTCCACTCGAAACCCCAACAAATGAAACATCCTCCAGACAAAACGTATCAAATATATGGCTAAAAATATCACTAAAGTAGCAGCTAAGATCTTAACTCTTAAAAAACAAAAATGAAAAAATGCTGACTGATATACTATATTGAGATTAAAAAAAATATTACATTCGACACTGTGATCCTAAATGGCAACCTCTATATATATAAATACTAGTTGAACAGCCCGTTACACGGGCCACAGTGCCACTGCCACCCGGTCGCAGGGCAGTCAAGCGCAGTAGAGACTGCCCGCGCCACAGCTGATACAGAGCTGGACGCTCCTTCGGAGTGCCCAGCTCTGTATCAGCCGCGGCGCGGGCAGTCTCTACTGCGCATGACTGCAGCACGCACAGCAGTGTCTACTGCGCATGTTGCGACGTTACACACGATTTAGCGAATTATTATATAGGATGGCTAAATGAAAAGAGCAAGTGCCTGAAGAAGAATAATAAACCATCCCTACTTCAAAATCCGATCTACAGGCGACCAAATCCCCCAAAATTAAAAACAAATGTAAAAATGAGAAAAAAAAAAATGAAAAATTGAAAAGTAATAAAAACTAAAACTCATGATGAAATAATAATTTGAAATGGAAAATCATACTAATACTATTCAAATTATGTAGAAAATGTGTAATAATTTAAATTATGATCCGATATTATATAAACGCTAGGTAATGTGACGTTAAAGTGGAACTTTCATGACTATTAAATCATTTTTCATATAGCGTTAAAGGGTTAGTAATGTCCAAATTTTTTTTATAGATTTGTAGAGGCTTAAAAAAGATTGAGAGATGGGGTTTGTGGCAATGACAAACTATTATGGTTTGAGAGATATTGGCAATGAAAGTTCCCCCTTTCCTCCCCTTCTCCTGACATCAGCATCTAGCTGACAGCAGGAGATCCCAGTCAGGGGATCAGCCTGCGGCTCTGCAGCAGAGCTGAAATCCCGTTATTGCAAAATAATTATTTTATTGGAAAGGTCTACAAAGTGTGCGTAGTTTGCAAGCACACTTTGTAGACCTTTCTAATGAAGTCATTCGTTTGCAATAACGGGGTTTCGGCTCTGCTGCAGAGCCTCATTGTGTCGGCCGACACGGATCCCCTTCTGTCAGCTTTACAGCTGACATCAAGGGAAGGGGGAAATTTAATTGATGGGGTTTGTTTAAGCCTCTACAAATCTATAAAAAAAATTGGATGTTACTAACACTTTAAGCAAATCAATAATTGTATTATCCTTAGTAAGTCCAGCATTAATTACAAACCCAGCTTCTTCAGAGATTCACCGGCAGGCATCTTGATGTAGAGGAACCTTTGCATCTGCACTGTCCCTCCCTTTCTGTGCCTAAAGGTAGAATTCAAATCCCCCAAGCAAACAGGGATGGACATCGGATGGTGCACAGATGCCTCTTCGGCAAGATGTCGTCTTCAGTAAGTCTTAGAAGAAGCTGGGTTTCTAAATAATGCCGGACTTACTAAGGATGATACAAGTATGTATATGCTTAACACTATGTGAAAAATTATTTGGGGGACACTTTAATATTCATGAGCGTTCTGCTTTAAACTGTGAAGTGTCATAACGACAATAATTAGACACTGTCAAATGACACATAATAATTTGGCCAGTGAATTATGACCAAACGCTCTTAAAAAAGAAGGACTACTCAGTCCCACTATGGAAATGGCATACAAACGTGTACCTATTTTGTGTGAACCTACACAGATTTCTGCCAGATGTCCATATAGATCTCTCCATATATTTCTAGTAGATATCAAATGTGATGATGACAGAAAAGCACCCTCCACCGTACTCTAAAATAGAAAGAACAGTGGTATCATGCTGTGGAGCCATCAAACTATATCCCCATTTGTGTACCACATAGTGCTGTACCGAAAAAAGTGAGGAACTGATGCAGGTGAATGTGTAAATTAAAAAATGAAACATTGAGGAGGCTATTTATATCAAAAGAAGATGCTGACTAGCAAGGCAATTGAGAGAGCAAGAAGACCAAGCTAAAAGTATTGGAACCCAGTGGCAGGTAAGCAGAAAACAAACAAGTCCAAAACACAGTACCGGTATAGGGAGATCCAGTGGAATGGTCAGAGGCAAGCAGAGGTCAGGGCAGGCAGCAAAGGGGCAAATCTATGTAAAAAGCTAAAGTCTGAAGCCAGGAGGTCAGTCGGAAACAAACGAAACAGCCGAGTTTCACAGGAAAATGAGCCAAACAACTGAGCACTTTCCAGGTACAGAGCAGGGCTTTTGAATACAGCTAGATACCAGAGCCGTGTGATGAGGTCATTCATGCGCAATGTGATAGTGTGACATCACGCATGTGCAATGACTACCACAGCATCTGCAGGACAGTTGGAAAGTTACCGATCCTGACACATAGTCACCTCCTATAGTATGTCAACCAATGCCAATGGGGTAACACTTTTCTTGGGCTGGAATAAGACTTTGAAGGCTCTAGGAAGTTTCATGATATTGAAAGATTTTAGTATTTTTGAAGTGATAAGTTTAAAAGTTTTATTTACCTATAGCAACACTCTAGCGTAGACAAAAGTAGTCAAATGGCCACTCATTTGATACAGGTAAATATCTGCCTTCCAAGATGGTATCCCTTACTGAAATATTCTTCCTAGTTGTAATGGTTATGAACATTTTAGTGCAGGCAGGTCATTTCAAAAAAGTAAACCGGCAGGTGTAGTTTTGTACCTCTGGCACCTGCTACAGTTTGTCAACCCATACCAATGGGGTACCATTTTTTTCTTGGGCTGGTAGAAAGTAAAGAATACAGTAGTAAATACCATGGTTTTAAATGATTTTAGTATCTTTGAAGTGGTGTAAAGAAAGAAAAATTCCTTGTAGCTCCACACCAACCTGGGGGCAGAAAGGCAAAAATACCCTTATTTGATGCAGGTGAATATCTGCTTTTCAGAATGGTATGCCTTGTATGTTTTTCCTTCATATAGCTAATAGACATGGCTATTTTAGTGCAGGCATCCAGTTTCAAAAAGAAAGCAGGTGGGTATAATTTTGTGCTTTTGGCGCCCCCTACTGTATGTCAACCCATACTAACCCCTTAACGACCCTTGATGGTCATAGCATGTCATGGGTTGTTATACCCTTAACGACCCATGACGTGCTATGACCGTCATGGAATTCCAGGCTCCCCCCCCCCCGCGGCTGCACGCTGTCCGGGGAGTCTGGAATCCGAATCGCCAAAAAAAAAAAAAAAAAATGCTCCGTGGTCCTTTAGTGACCGCGCGGCCGGTCCTTAAGGGGTTAATGGGGTACCATTTTTATACGACGAGTAGGAACTAATGAGTACAGTAGGAAATTCAATAAGATGCAGAAATTTTAGTACAGATGAAGGGGTGGAAATGTAAAAAGAAAATCCCTATATGTTCCTTTAGCGTCAACTTCTGGAAACATTTGTGCACACCAGGGTAGGGGTAGAAAGGCAAGTGATTCCTCATTTCATAAAGTGGAATATCAGCTTTCTAATATGGTATGCATTTTGTACATTTTCTTCATTTCTGTAGTTACAACAATTTCAGGACTGACAAGTCATGTTTGAAAGACAGATGTTGTTGGTGTAC
Source organism: Rhinophrynus dorsalis (assembly GCA_037306005.1). Classification (NCBI taxonomy): domain Eukaryota; kingdom Metazoa; phylum Chordata; class Amphibia; order Anura; family Rhinophrynidae; genus Rhinophrynus; species Rhinophrynus dorsalis. The sequence continues at coordinate 529,372,019 of CM074718.1, forward strand.
TTTTGTGCTTCTGGCACTCCTTACAATATATCAGCTCATAGCAACAGGGTGTTATTTGTCTCATAAGAACAGTAGCTAATGGATACATTAGGAAATTCCATAGTTTTCAAAGATTTCATTATGATTGGGGAAAACTTTTTTTTTTTTTTTTTTTTAACTTTAGTGCCAACTTCTGGAAACATTTGTGCACAGCCGTGTAAAGGTAGGAAAGCAAGGGGCCCCTCATTTGATGCAGTGGAATGTCTGCTTTCAGGAGATATATAATAAATAGTGGTCAGGGGAGGTCAAGCATATAGGTAAATTTAAGTATAAGATATTTTTGTACATAGAATTCAGAGATTTAAAAAGTAGTTGAAATTTTCACACCCAAAATGAATGTTTTGGATATATAGTTTTATTAGCAAAATTATACATTTTAAACTTTTTTCAACTTTTTTTTTTTTTTTTTTAGCATTTATGTCATCATAGTTTGTCACATGATGAAAAAAAATAAAAAAAGATATGTAGTTTTCCATATATAACTATGAAGTTACCACCGGCAATCATACCTAAACAGATGGATAGAAAAATGCTGAAAATGTGTCCTGCCACCAGGGAACAATACAGTTCCCAAGACTCTGGTACTGAAAGGGTTCAGCTTTGACAACTATGCAATAACATTATGTGTACAGTTTTCTGGGCAACATTAATGTACTTTTCCTTTCAGGGTTAATAAGCTATGCGCATACCAGAGGGTTAATTCTTCACATTTATCATGACATAGGATTTCTTATACTATGGTTTGGATAACATATATTGTCCCTGTGGTACAGTTGGTTTACTCCTGGGTTTAGGCCCATGTGTACAGAAACAAAAGTACGGCAGTACTGACCCAAACCATTTGCGTGCACCAAGGGACCAAAGAAACATTTCCATAGACTCAAATGGTTCTTTTAACCCCTTGAATTATAGAGGGGTCTCCAAAACATGCATGTTTGTTTATGGGCACATCTAATGTGTAATTTTCCAAGCTCCAGTGGTAAACCCATATGTGTTCAGGTTATAGTTGCTGATGGATCCCTAGCCAGAACCAGAATACTGGCTTCACTAACTTAGTGTTTCTCAACCTTCTCCGTGACAAATACCCCTACATTTCTTAAAAAATATTCATTTGTACCCCAATAATCAGCTGAGCTATGTTGAACCCATAATTTTACTGGAAATTGGGCATGCACCAATATTAGAACACAGTCACTCAGACATACACAGATATACACTCTCATTTTCTCTTACACGTGCTGTCTACACACTCAATCCTAGGACAAACACACTTTTTTATTGACTCTCATATGCACACACTGTTGCTCCCAGACACACATTCACTTTTATCACACTAGGTTTAATATTCACAGATATGTAGAACTACTCTTTGAAATCCTGTCTTTGATTTTTCCACATTTTGTTGTGTTACAAACTGGAATTAAATTGGATTTAATTGGGATTTTTATCAGTTTTTACACAAAAAGGTTTGAGAGATATTCGCAACTAAAGTTCCCTGTTCCTGGCTGTTTCAGTCAAGTCTGCCATCTAGCTGACAGACTTGGATTCTGGTCCAAAGACCAGCCGACGGCTCTTCAGTAGAGCCGAGATTGCAATCTTTTTTTTTTTTTTTTTTTTTTTTAACTGCTTCATTAGAACAGTCTACAAAGTGTGCCTGCAAACCAGGCACATTTTGTAGACCGCTCCAATGAAATAGTTTTTTTTTTTTTTTTTTTTAAAGATCGCGATATCGGCTCTGCTGAAGAGCCACCGACTGGTCTGCGGATCAGAATCCAAGTCTGTCAGCTAGAGCGCTGACGTCAGGGAGGGGGGAACAGGTTTCAGAGAAAAGACTTATATCGTTATTAATATTTTTTAATGACTACAATACTAAATAAACATAAAATTAAGTATTGCTATCCCTTTAAGGCCGTTTTGACCTTATACTAATCTTTAAACTTATATTTTGACATTTTAACTGCTGGAAAGCAATGATTATAATGCTTCCCCTGCAAATCCAGCAATGGAGGAGTTAAAATGTCAAAATATAAGTTGAAAACTGTCAGTAGGGCAAAAATGGATACCGAACTGTACACACAATGTGTTACAGTAGGAATTCAATTGCCCTACCAACCGAAACCACAACAAGCATTGTGAAACAGTACCAGACTTTTGGCCCAATGTTCAGCATGGGTTTTTTGTTCCAAAACTCACACTAAATAACGTGAGAAATGGGAACATCAAAAAAAAATGGCTAGCACTGAGCTAAAACACAGTCACTCTACACTATCCATAACAATAGAGTGAAAGAATACTAGTCCTAACACTATCCTAACAGCCATAACCCAGAGCTGTAATACTTATGGTACCTGTCATCCACTTCAGGTCTCCATCTATAATAATCTGTCCTCTTCATCTGTGATCTTCTACTTAGATTGTAAGCTCTACGGGGCAGGGACCTCTTATTCTAATGTATACTCACCTGTTGCTCCCCTTATGACTGCCTATATAAGCACTTAATCACCGCACTTATTGTACCCCTTCTATATTAAATGTAATCTGTAAAGTGCTAAGTACACTGGTTGGAGCTATATAAATAAAAATATACAATACAATACAATCTTCTATCCTCTGATCTTCCTCATTCTTAGTTGTCCCAAAAACCAAGTCCCACTATTTTTTTTTTTTTTTTTTTTTTTTTAATAAATATTTCAATTCCAGTATCGGTGGTTTGAAATTAGGGTTGCACCGATACACATACTGGTATCGGTATCGGTGCCGATACCAGCATTTGTGCGAGTTCTTGTACTTGCGCAAATGCGGCCAATGCCAGCACCGATACCCTGTGTCAGGGTTGGTGCTGCAGTGAGGGAGCCCGGGGAGCTGCTCACAATGCTCCCCGGTCACCTCTCTCCCTCCTGTAGCGTTGGAGCGTTGCCACGGGTTACCATGGCAAAGCTCCGACGCTGACTTCTGCCGGGGCTCACAAGAGAACAGCGAGCACCTGGTAGAGGAGGGTAAGGGAGGCAAGATGGGGCATTGAGCGGGTGGTGAAAGAGGCAGAGAGGGGGGCCAAGAGGGGAGAAAGAGGCAAAAGGGACTAAGAAAAAGCAAAAGGAGTAAAGATCAGGAGACAAAAGGAGGGGGAACAATAAGAGGCAAAAAGGAGGGGGGATCAGGAGAGAGCGAGAGAGGCAAAAGAGTGGGATCAAGAGTCAAGGAGGGGGACAAAGGGGGATCAAAAGGGTGAGAAAAAGCCAAGGCAAAAGGAGGGAGCTCAAGAGGGGGAGAATGAAGTAAAAGGTGGGAATCAAGAGGGGGAGAAAGAGGCAAAAGGGGACAGCCAAGAGGTGTGTGGGGGGGGGGGGTGTGTGTGTGTGTGTGTGTGTGTGTGTGTGTGTGTGTGTGTGTGTGTGTGTGTGTGTGTGTGTGTGTGTGTGTGTGTGTGTGTGTGTGTGTGTGTGTATTTCAAGTACTCACCAATACTTTTTTTGCTGTCATTTGCCAGTGAACCAAGTACCTAAAGCACATATATATGTGCGCTTTAAGTACTTGGAAAACTGGCAAATGACAGCAAAAAAAAAGTATTGGTAATTGGTATCGGTGAGTACTTGGAAAAAAGTATCGCTACTCATACTCGGTCTTAAAAAAAAGTGGTATCGGTGCATCTCTATTTGAAATATGTGTTCAGGGACTCTGCAGCAACTTTTGTTGGAGCAGATTTTTGGCGATAAAGTGGGTACCTAAACGCATGTTACTTTCCAATACATGGGATTGAATCTCAAATTCACAGTATTTTTAATTGCTTCCAATGGGTGCAAAATTTAGCTCCCAATGTGTTTTTTTTTTTTTTTTTTTTTTTTCCTGTGGTAATTTTTCGCAGCACTGGTAGTTGGATGGCTTACTGTGCTGTAAAAACTATCATCGGCTGGTTTTCTTTTTACAGGTGGGAATTGAATCAAGCCCTGGGAAAGAGGAAGTAATTAATGATGTACCTGTCAATCGGCCAAATTTGCCCGATTAACAGACACATCATTAATTGTTTTCTCTTTCCAGTTTTATCCTGGGGGGTACACTGCATGTGGCTGCAGGCAACCCAGGCAGATGCAGAGTATGCTTTTTATTGGGAGAATACTGCACTGACGTGCCATTGCATTTTTCCCTGATTATTCCTCCAAATTGTTTCTGGACGGGGCGCCCCCATAAATGCATGTGAATGTCACCCTTTTGAAGCAGGTGACATTCTGATGTCGCCCTTTTGACTCAGGCTACATTTGGATGTTGCCCTTTTGAGGGTAGCCATGTAGGTGGCAACATTTTGATAGTAAACCAATTTTGGATGTATGCTGATTAATAGAGAGGCCAAGTGAGCTGACACTCACGAAGGCTGGAGAAAGTCTGTCCCATGACTATGAAAAAAGGATTGTTCAGCTAGCAGTGACCATCCCCATTCAGATGTTGTTCCTATCTACTTCCCACTGTGCTGTCCAACAGAACTGTTTTACTGTCTTCTTCCTCAGGGGTGGAAATATCCATGGACAGAGAGAATGATCTTCCTGGCTCCTAAAGGGGTATTAAGAATACATCTGTATACACTCCTATACTGGCTCTTAAAGTTCTTAGTTGCAAAGTTTCTTGGATGTGAAGTTTATCATATTTATGTCCATCATGTTTCAATACACCAGCTCTCTGCCTGTGGACTAACACATGTGGGCTGTTCTTCAGGCACATTGCAGTCTGCAGGTGGAGAAACTAGGTACTAACTAACACTGAAGCACCAAGTGGTTCTTCAAACTTATGAGCTGAATCTTATGACACCAACAACAAAATAGTAAGGGTGGCTGTAGCCTTCAAGTGGTTAAACCTTTGAGTGCCAGAGGGCTATCCAACTTATTGCAAAGCACTCTGGCACTCAGACTATGCATACACAGTATGCAAGTTCATCATATGTACAGTTAAATTGACTATACTTTTTTGTTTGTTTTATCCTTCACCTATTTTATTCATTTATTTTACATGTTTAGGTTCCTATCTGGTAATTGCCAGGAATTCAATTTCCAAAGAGTTTTCTGGTACATAGACCATCAAAGCTTGTGTGTAATACAATGTTAGTCTCACTACAGCACATTATATCTTTTTTATTATTCTTTTCTTTTTGACATTGTATGTTACTATTCCTTTAACCCTTTGAGTGCCAGAGGGGTATGCAAGGCATTGCACTCAAAGGGTTGAAGCAATTTTTATGTCTCCTTCAGTTCAGTAGACTTACCCTAGAACTGTTCCACTTTGTCTTTATACATAACACCCATAAATTGTCCGGTCCCAGCCATTATAAATGCAGGCTTATTTTCTAATGATTAGTAATAGCTTCATTATTACACTGATCTGTGTGGCCTATCGTATCATTTCTGTTCCGTAGGTTATACCAAAAACAAAGTTTGTCTTGGTAAAATTTGACACTCAGTATCCGTATGGAGAAAAGCAAGAGGAGTTCAAACAGCTGGCTGAGAGTTCATCTTCAAGCCGAGATCTCTTGGTGGCTGATGTCGGAATCTCAGGTAAACTGAAATGATCGCTAATAATCTCAAAAAAAATTAGGTTATGTACATTTACGTATCGTGTACTCCAAATCAGCACCTGTAAAGTATTTATTTGGTAGAAGAATTCTACAGTTAGTGTTGGGCAGGGCCCCAAGACTCCTGTGTGTTTAACCCTGTAAGAACGAGAGGGGTGCAGATCTTTGTGAAGCAATCCGTTGCAAATATCTCTGATCTTTAAAGGGTTATCACATTGGATGAAAGAGACATCTTACAATGCCATGAGCTGGAGGTGTGTCTAACATTCAAGGTGGGTAAGCAAGCTTGTAAATGTCTAAGAAATTATATCTCAATCATGCCTATCCAATGCATGCTTAAATTCCCCCACTGTATTAACCTCTACCACTTCTGCTGGTAGGCTATTTCACTTATCTACCACCCTCTCCGTGAAGTAAAACTTTCTTACATTACATCTAAGCCTCTGTCCCCTAATTTTAGACTATGACCTCTTGTCCGAAAATATCAACTCCTTTGAAATGTACTTCTCTCCTGTATTTTGTTGAATCCCTTTAAGCATTTAATGTTTCTGTCATACCCACCCCCCCATCTTTTCCCGCCAAGCTGTACATGTTCAGATCCTTTAGTCTATCCTGATCATTTTTATCCTGTAATCCAGGGGTGTCCAACGTGCGGCCTGTGGGCCAAATGTAGCCCACCTGATCCTATGGTGCAGCCCAACTGAGACTTTTTTTTTTTTTTTATCTAGCACAACTGAACTAGTAGGACAGTAAGACCTAATCCCCTGCTTGCCAGCACTGTGCAGTTCAAGAAACGATATGTTAAATATCATTAAGAAAATATATATGTCAAATATCATTAATAGTTTTGAATAGCTGATAGGGGCGCCCCTACTGTAAACCAGTCACCATTTTAGTAGCCCTTCTCTGAACAGAATATCTGTATCCTTCTAGAGATGGAGTCTCCAGTACTGTACACAATACTCTAGGTGAGATCTAACCCGTCTCTGCTTTTTTTCCACACAGATTAAAGGCACTCTGCAGAACACACATGAAAGGCTGAAAGGGCACATCCCGGTCTTGCTGGACGGTTTTGTTTGTCATTGGTTCATCAGTCCACCTCTCTTTTAGCGCAGTGACAGCGTTGTCATCATAGATCAGCAAGCAACATATGATGCTGTTACTGCACTAAAAGAGAGGTGGTCTGATGAAGCAATGACAGACAAAACCAGCCAGCAAGACTGGGATGCGCCCTTTCAGCCTTTCATCTGTGTGCTTCAGAGTGCCTTTAATCTGTGTGGGAAAAAAAGCAGAGATGGGGAGATAGAGCCGGAGCAGCTCACTGCCTCCAGGAACGCAGGTGGGTTGTTTTTTTTTTTTTATAACTATAACAAGGGAGATAGCGCCGGCCAGCAAGACTGGGAATGCGCCTTTTGGCAGCGTGAGATTCTCATGTCGCCATTTTAATCCTGTCGACTTAGATAAGGTGTTATGTGGTTGCACGCTTTTTCATGTGCGATCTTTTAAAAGTAAACCCTAGTAACACTGCCTTCTTTTGAATATTCCCCATTAACTACAGCCCTCTATCTCCTGTCACAGTCTTATCTTGTCCATTCAACTATTTTTACATCCAGATCCACACACTGCAGTTTATCTATGAGGGATAGTATTAAATGCTTTACTGAAACGTAGATCAGCTATAGCTACTTCTACCCTCTTCCCTGCATCATTGAGAAAAAATTCAAATTCAAGGGGTTAAAAACCAAATTTGCACCAAAATTGCACCTCCTTAGCTTATTGAACATGGCTCTTATTACCTTGGATCTCATCGCTTATTACAGGCTGAACTGACAAAAGTAGTCAACCAGATGCTATATAGAACAGAAGCATTAGAAACGCAAGATTAGTATTATAATTTAAGGTTCTACAACCAAATAGAGGAGTATACTAATCTGACAGGGAGTATAGGATATTAAAAGTATACGTCCCCACTCAGTATTTTAGAGTGCATTTCCATTTAACAAGGGTGAATTTAATTTTGTGACTTTTGTTCAGATTAGACCCACTCCTTTCTACTGCTCTTCTGATTTGTTTTGTATTGATTGGTTTCTTGATCTTTAAAGATTAGAATATTTTAACTTATTTTTTTTTCTGTTTGTTTTGGATGGCATATTCTATATACAGATTCCCATTAACACTGATAAAAGGTATGTGATAAAAGCTATAGATGTGGTCCCTCAAAGTAGCTGTACATTCAGAACCATATATATTTTTTCCCTATAAAAGAGATAGGCAGCCTTTCCTACGGCTGCTTCCTCTGCCAGCGAAGTGAAAACGGAAGGGTTGTAGGGGTGGGGGCGGAATGGCTCCATCTGGTGCACAGAGCCCTATAAAATGTTGGACAGCGCCAGGATGTGGCTGTACTTATTTTAAGGTAATAGGAACACCTTTGTTAAAAGGTGTGACTGTACCTTTTTTAACCCGTTGAATGTTGGAGAACTCTAGCAGTCAGGTTATTAAAAGTCCCATTTAAATCAATAGAAATGTTTTTTCTGGCTTCACAGTTTTTGCATGTAACTCAGTGAATTTAATCATATGGAATTCTATCATTTCTGAAACAATGTTCCTTATTAAGGCCTCTTTCACACAGGCGATAGAACTGTTGCAGCCCCCTGTGACAGTACTGTTACCCGTTTATCTACTGTACCCTGTGTTCCTCAGCTGACTGGAAAGCCGAAGAGGTGTCTCTGATGGCCTGCCCACATGAGCTTCTTGCTCTAGACTGTAGGCTTTCATGAGCAATGCATTGCTCACCCCTCTGGAAATCGAAGGGTTAATAAGGGGAATTAGCTGTCACATTTTGTTATGGCTAATTGTAACAAAACAATTAGCCATAACACAGGTAACATAAGGTAACTTTCACCTTATATTCTTGAATGCTACAGACATCCCCAGTGCATTGCTCAGCGATGTATTGATGATGTCTGACTGGTTTATTGGAAACTGCTTATTTCAGCTCTTCTTAGTAGCCCATTGTATAGATATGGTATATTATCGTTATAAACTTCTACTTTAGTGGAAATTAGCTACTTTTATTCATTAAAATCATATTAGATCAGTGATTCTCAACCAGGGTGCCATGGCACTTTGGTGTGCCACGGACATCAACTTAGGGTGCCTTTTGTTTTCTATGAAGACTAACAAAAATGGATTTTTAAATAAAGATTTATAGAAATTGTTATGCACAATATTAGATAAGATAAAAATTAAAGCGGCGCTATTTATATGTATAAGCACAAGATTCCTGATTGTTCAATGAAAGTAATGATTCTGCCCAAACAAACTATAATACTCCAATAGCCCAAACAAACTATAATACTCCAATACTCAATGTGAAGTTTGGAATCGCCTGAATCTTGTATACATTGTGTGTGTGTATATATATATATATATATATTTTTGTTATGCACAATATGTTTAGTTTTGTTATTATGATTATAAGACCTAATAATAACTGTATATTTATGTATTATACCCTTCATTATGCCCTTGATAAATACATTAAATATGTTAGGGGTGCCCTGAATGTTCAAGGTTACGTGTTAGGGGTGCCGCGAGCAAAAAAAAGATTGAGAGCCACTATATTAGATCATTAAGATGTGGGAAGATTTACATCAGCAGATTTTTTTTTATTTGAGAGACTTATATAATAAATTGCTTTGTGATAATGGCTTCATCTCCTGGGTTGCAACAATTAATTTAGAGCGGGACAAAGAAGACAGGGCTGTGTCCTCCAGTCCTGTCTCTCCCTCTCCAGTCACTGTTGCATGCAACTGTCAGTCACTTGAGAAATCCATTATTATTATTATTATTATTATTCTTTATTATTATTCTTTATTTATATAGCGCCAACTAATTCCGCAGCGCTGTACAATAGGGAATAGACATACAGAGGTATTAAATAGTACAATCAGATGTGTAGAACAGGAGGATCAGAGGGCCCTGCTCGTGAGAGCTTACAGTCTAGAGGAAGGTAGGTTTGATACAGAAGGAGTAAGGGCTATTGGGTGTAAGTGCCTCCTGCCACCTGACCTGCCAGTCAGTGGGTGGGAGTGAGAAGTGCCATTGAGTGCAGCAGTCCGTGCAAGGGGTGAATCTTGGTGATGATGTTTATGGAGGCAGTTGATAGGCCTCCCTGAAGAGGTGAGTCTTCAGGGAGCGTCTGAAGATTTGAAGGCTGGGGGAGAGTCTAATGGGGCGGGGGAGGGAATTCCACAGCTCAGGTGCAGCACGGGAGAAGTCCTGTAGGCGGGAGTGGGAGGATGTGATAAGAGCTGTGGAGAGCAGAAGGTCATGTGCAGAGCGAAGATGGCGGGCGGGAGTATATTTGGAAATGAGAGATGAAATATAGGGGGGTGCAGTGTTAGTGAGGGCTCTATAAGTTAGCACCAGAGTTTTGAATTTTACTCTGTATGCTAACGGGAGCCAGTGTAGGGACTGACAGAGGGGTGTGGTGTTAGAGAATCGATGAGTGAGGTAGATTAGTCTTGCAGCAGAGTTCATTATGGACTGTAGCGGGGTTAGTCGGGTGAGAGGCAGGCCAATTAGTAAAGAGTTACAGTAGTCAAGACGGGACATGATGAGTGTTTGGATTAGAATTTTGGTAGTGTCTTCTGTGAGAAAGGGTCGGATTCTAGAGATGTTGCGGAGGTGGAGGCGGCATGAGTTGGAGATTGACTGGATGTGAGGAATGAAGGATAGGGCAGAGTCAAATGTGACCCCCAGGCAGCGTGCTGTAGGGGTTGGTGTGATGGAAGTGTTGTTAACGGTGAGGGTAATGTTTGGGATAAGGCTGGTTGTAGATGGAGGGAAGAGAATTAGTTCAGTTTTGCTAAGGTTAAGTTTGTGTTGATGGGAGGACATCCAGGAAGACACAGCAGACAGACAGTCAGACACTCGGGACAGGAGGGAAGGAGAGAGGTCTGGGGAGGAAAGATATATTTGGGTGTCATCAGCATAGAGATGATGGTGAAACCCAAAGGAGTTTATTAGTTTTCCAAGGGAAGCAGTGTAGATTGAGAAGAGCAAGGGTCCCAGTACTGATCCTTGGGGCACACCAACAGACAGTGGGAGGGGTGGGGAAGTGGAGCCGGAGTATGAAACACTGAAGGAGCGGTTGCAGAGATAAGATGAAAACCAGGAGAGTGCAGTGTCGCAGAGGCCTAGGGAGTGGAGGGCTTGGAGGAGGAGTGGGTGATCGACTGTGTCAAATGCGGCTGACAGGTCCAAAAGAATGAGTAGGGAGTAGTGGCCTTTAGACTTGGCTGAGAGCAAGTCATTGGCCACTTTAGTGAGGGCAGTCTCAGTGGAGTGATGAGGGCGGAATCCGGATTGCAAGGGATCTAGCAGGGAATGGGAGCAGAGGAATTTAGTGAGCCGGTTATATGCAAGGCGCTCGAGAAGCTTGGAGGCAAACGGGAGTAGGGAAATTGGCCGGTAATTTGACAATGAGTTTGGGTCCAGGGAGGGTTTTTTTAGGATGGGAGTGATTAGTGCATGTTTGAAAGAGGATGGGAAGGTGCCGGTTGACAATGAGAGGTTGAATAAGTGAGTAAGGATTGGAGTTAGTAGAGGGGAGAGTTCTTGGGTGAGCTGAGATGGGATTGGGTCGAGAGGGCATGTGGTTAGGTTTGAGCGAGTGAGGAGAAGGGAGACTTCATCCTCAGTGACAGGTGGGAAGGAGCTTAGTGTGTATGTGGGAGAGGCGACAGGGCTGGATGGGGGTGGTAGTGATGAAATGTCATGTCTGATAGATTCAATCTTGTTCTTGAAGTGGTTGGCGAGATCTTGGGCAGAGAAGTTAGTGGAAGGTGTTTGTGTTGGTGGGTTTAGAAGAGATGTGAAGGTTGAGAAAAGGCGTTTGGGGTTGGAGGAAAGATTAGAAATTAGAGAGGAGAAGAATGACTGTTTAGCCAGGGAGAGGGCAGAGCTATACGAACGGAGAATGAATTTGTAGTGTGTGAAGTCGGCTGTGGAGCGCGATTTCCTCCAGTGCCTTTCAGCAGTGCGTGAGCACCTTTGGAGGTATTGCGTTAGTCTTGTGTGCCAGGGTTGTAGTGGGGTTGTGCGTGGGTGGCGTGGAGTTGCAGGTGCAGCGATGTCAAGGGCTGAAGTGAGAGTGCTGTTGTAGAGAGCAGTAGTTTTGTCTGGGCAAGTAAGTGTGAGGATGGGGTTGAGGATAGGCTGCAGGGAGGTGGAAAATTGTTGCTTATCAAGAGAATGTAGATTTCTCCGCATGCGCTTGATTGTGGCGGGGGTGATGGGTTTGCGTGGTATGATGAGGTTACCGGTGAGGAGGTGGTGGTCAGAGAGGGGAAAGGGGACATTAGAGAAGTTGGAGACCGAGCAGAGGTTAGTGAAGATCAAGTCGAGGGAGTGACCATCACTGTGTGTGGGAGAGCTGGTCCACTGTGATAAGCCTAAGGAGGTTGTTAAGGAGAGGAGTTTGAGGGCAGGGGGGGTGTTGTGATTATCTATAGGGATGTTGAAGTTACCCATGATGAGAGTAGGGACATCAGAGGACATGAAGTGAGGGAGCCAGGAGGTGAAGTGATCAAGGAATTGTGCAGTGGGACCAGGTGGCCTGTATATGACAGCGACACGCAGGGGGAGGGGAGAGAAGAGGCGAAGTGTGTGAGCTTCAAATGTAGGGAAGGAAAGAGAGGGAACAGTGGGGAGTACCTGAAATATATGGTTAGGGGGCAGCAGGATGCCTACGCCCCCTCCCTTCCTGTTGCCAGGCCTCGGTGTGTGTGTGAATTGAAGGCCTCCATATGAGAGTGCGGCAGTGGAGGCAGTGTCTGATGATGTGAGCCAAGTTTCAGTGATGGCAAGGAGGTTTAGGGAATGAGAAATGAACAGATCATGAACAGCTGTTAGTTTGTTACACACAGAGCGGGCATTCCAGAGACCAAAACAAAAGGGGGGGGAGGAGGTTAGGTGACGGGGTACGGTTATTAGATTGTGAGTGTTGCGTGTGTGAGTGGGTTCTGTGGTCCAAGAGAGAATGGAAGGGGGGCCTGGGTTAGATGAGATGTCACCTGCAGCAAGTAGGAGGAGAAGGGACAGGGACATAAGGTGAGAGTGAGATTTGAAGCAGTGGGGCTTTTTTGCAGGGGTAGAAGGAGATGGTGGTGATAGGGAGCGGAGGAATGAAAAAAGTTCATGGGAGCAGAGAAGTGGTGAGTGAAGAATTGAGGGTGCAATGTGAATGGTGTGACACTTAATGTGGACACAGGAGGAGGAGAGTCTTATGCAGGTGAGAATGGCGATGACAAAACAAGGAGTTAATTTGCCCATAGTTGGGTTAATGAATGGGGCAGTAGAGATGTGCAACAGTCAGTAATCCAGGAGAGTACAGATGACTTGGCAGTCAAGGGTCAATCCACGGAGCAGAGGGTATAGGTGCCAGGGATGGTGAGGAGAGTCAGTAGCAGAAATGCAAAGTACTTGGTGAGGGTAGGAATCAGTGCAGGGTTAAATGAAGTAGTCCAATGATGATCAGGAGAGGCAGAAGTTGTAATGGTTAATGGTGGCTGGAAATCCTGGTTTCTTGTATCAGGTGGTCAGTAGTTTCAGTAGAGGAAGTATCATCACATAATTCCTTGGCTTAATCATGGCAGCACCTGTGATAATTGTGTCAAATTCCCTTATTCAAATACTTACAGTACATTTATCACCTTGAATTTTCTTAACATATCTGAAAACATCATTCAAAACTGCCTGTGTCTGGTTGACCAACAGTTTAGCTAATTTAGGAAATATTCACACTTATTTCTGGGAAAAGTGAAAGTGAAAATGTCTTGGTGTCTCACAGAGCTTCGTTAGCATATGACACCTCACTGAAACATGTCATTAGCATATGATACATATTAATTAGCATATGAAATATCAGTGAAAAGCTTGATTAGCATATGAAATATCACTGGTACCACAATTAGCATATCGTAACAAGTGTGAATATCTCATTAACTGAACATTTGCTGTTTTGGATAACGTGACACATAGGTAGTTTTTTATGCAGTTTTCAAAGATGCAAACTTGAATTAAGTGTAAAGTTCCACTTTAAAACTTTAATGGAATAACTTAATTGACTGATGATTTGGCTTGCAGTTCGCATTGTCAGCATTATGCTAATTTTTCATAAATCCATTTAGTATTTTTCAAGAATGTAGGTCCTGGAAAAAGATTTGTAGTTTACTATGTTAACCCTTTAGGGACAAAAGAAAAGTGTGCAATGCACTGTGAACAGTCAGCCTTCTTTTTGACTTTACACATTCTGTAAATGTATATAATATGTAAAGTCAAATTGCCTTTAAATGCTTTTCTTTTTATTATGTTTTAATCTTCACTATTTTTTTTTTTTAACACTTACCGGTATGTGTGTGACAGGGAGCTATTTTGAATTTGTTTTCAGAAAGCTTTCTGTGAAAGCAGAGAGATTATTCAATGTAAAAAAAGCAAAACACTGAAACAATGTAGAAAAACCTACTTCTACTCCAGTAAAAACTGCAGAATTGTATCATTATCTCTGCTTTCACAGGCCCAAACTGAAAGCTCTCTGGAAACAGTGTGAAGAAAAATATATAGGCCATTTGAATGTACATATTAATCATTCAAAGAATATGTAAAAGTAAAAATGGTAGTTTACTGTCTCTTAATTATATGCCTTCACAGATTAGTTTTTTCTTCTGACCTAGCAAAATATGCAAAATGATTGACACCAAATTTTCCACATAGATCTTACGAAACACTTTGTTTAAAGTGAAAACATGCCTGTATTTCGGAGATGTATATTTACAAATTAGTTACACCTATATATCTTCCCTAGTGCTTTCTCCAACCTTTCCTTAACCCTTTGAGTTCCAGAGAGATACGCAATGCATTGCATACCCATCTGGCACTCACAGGGTTAATGTAAAAAAAAAATATATATATTTATAAAATTGAACTCTATGGAATACTGGATGTGTCACACAGTTTTAGTTACTGTATACTCCTTTGATTGTCACAGGGTTGAGCAACTCATTGCTCTAAAATGTGTTACTCACCCTCTGGCATTTAAAGGGATAAAACAACATGACCATTGCCACAGAGCACCTTTTAGGGCATTCCATGTGCATAATCACTGTAAATGAAACTAATGACAACTGATGTCTGTTATTTTATTATGGGTCCTGACCCATACGTACAAAACACATATATATTTGGAACATATGCTAAACCCAAAAAATTGGTTAGATGTAGGGTTGCAGCAATTAAATTATTTGAATATATAATTAAACTGTCAGTTAATATTTTATTATATCGAATAATTGTCACCTTCAGACCAGTGAAGTTATGAGCATGCACATATAATAGAGCATGACGTTTCTAATAATAGTAAGGAGGTCTTAAAGTGGCTTCAGCTGCCTCTTCACAAAGGCAGGAGGTGGGCAGACTGGGTAAGAGATTCATCATGCAGTTTGCAACACAGTCCAGCCGAGCACAGGTGAACAAAGCATATACTGCTGGAGCATATCCACTATGTTGTTCCTCGTTTTCTGAAAACGATAGCAATTTTTTTTATTCTGTTGATTGTATTGAATATCAAAGCAATAACCTATAGCATATTTGATTAATGACATATTTCAAATTGGCACCTCTAGTTAAATGCCAAGAGATAATGAGACTTGATATCTAACTGCATATACACATTCATCTGTTTGAGCTGTTGTTAAACTACAAATCTCATCCTTAACCAGCTGCTGGAACCTGATTGCTACTGTTGCCCAGTTCTGTATTAGTGCTTTTGATTTCTTCTGCTTAGGCCTGGATTCCATTGCAGTTGATATCTTTAGTAAAGACATTTATCTACAAACTTCTCTAGGCCTAAGTCCTGGATTACATTGTAGTTGATAAATGTTGTCCCTGGTTTTATCTCACAGATTCTAATGTAAATCTATATGGACATTTGTAGATAAGACCTGTGACAAAGTTATCAGCTTCATTGGCATCCATAACTGTGTTAACACTTTGAAGACCAGGAGGGTGTGTAATGCATTGCACACCTCTCTGATCCTTAAGCGGTTGCAGAACAATGTGTAGATTTTGTGTGTCGGAACTAGGTGAATGAAACTAGGGCTGCAACAACTAATCGATAAAATCGATAATGAGAATCGTTGCCAACGATTCCCATTATCGATTAGTTGTGCAGCCCAGCAGCCCCCCAGCCACCGTACGTCGCCTTAATGTCTGGCGGATGAATGCTACAGTCTTCCCACTGCCCGCACTGATGACAGCGCGGAGACGCCGCGTGGAGCATGTGTTTGACGTGGTTCCTCCCCGGATGTCATCAGTGCGGGCACTGGGGAGAAGAGGAAGAGATGCACAAGGGAAAAAGAGGTACGGGGGAGACACGTACATGGCGGGAGAAAGAGTTACAAGGGGGGAGAAAGTGAGGAACAAAGGCAGGGGGGAGAAAGAAGTACATGTGAGAGAAAGAGAGGTACAAAAGGGAGAAAGAAGTACATGTGAGAGAAAGAGAGGCACAAGGGGGGAGAAAGAGGGAGAAAGGGGCACAAGGGGGGAGAAAGAAGTACATGGGGTAGAAAGAGAGGTACAAAAGGGAGAAAGAAGTACATGGAGGAGAAAGAGGTACGGGGGGAGAAAGACATACATGGGGGGGAGAAAGAAGTACATGGGGGAGAAATAGAGGTGCATAGACCCCATAGTAAAATAATAACAATGACACATGTTAATGTGCAAAGTTTTTTATTCTGCTGTTTGTTTTTAACACTGTTTGTTCATTAAATCATTTTAAATTATGAAAAATTAGCATATTGTTTTTTTTTTAATCCAATTAATCGAAAAAATAATCAGCCAACTAATCGATTATCAATAATCGTTAGTTGCAGCCCTAAATGAAACACACACATTACCAGTAATACGATATCTTTCACTTACAGATTATGGGGATAAATTGAACTTTGAGCTGGGTGAGAAATACAACCTGGATAAGGAAAAATATCCATATTACTACTTGTTTATGAATGGGGACCTTGACAATCCTATAGCCTACACTGGACCAGTACAGACCAGTGCCATTCAGCGTTGGCTGAAGACCAAAGGGGTGTACTTGGGCATGCCAGGCTGCCTGGAAGACTTTGATGCCCTGGCTGGAGAATTCCTTAGATCACCTGGAAAAGAAGAGAGGAGTAATTTGCTGAAGAAGGCTCAGGCCAAGCTGGCAGATATCGGAGAGTCCGAGAAGCAGTCTGCAGAGCAATATGTCAAGATCATAAGCAAGATACTGGAACTGGGGGAGAATTTTGCAAACAGCGAGTCTGAGCGCATCACAAAACTGATAGAAAAGAACAAGATGAGTGAATCAAAGAAGGAGGATCTCCAGAAGAGGCTTAATATCCTCAGCAGCTTCCAGAACAAAGGCCCAGAGAAGGAAGAGCTGTGAACACCTGACCTGCTGGGCCACATTCATCATGATAAAAAAAATTGCAGTTCTAGAGCAAACAAACTGCACTGTAGGATTGAAATGAAAATTCTGCACATTCTTATGGATTTAAATGGAGCCTCATGATATGTTAGAGACTTTTCTGGAAAGATTAAAAACCCAGTTTAAACCGATGACATTTTCTGTTACCCCCACCCCGTCCCCTCATCGCAGTGCAGTTGGTGTGCTCCAGAATTGCATCTCTTTAGCTTGGCAAATATGGCATAAATGGTTTATTCAATGAACAGCAATTCTCCAGTATTTACATATGAAACAACCGGAAACAACAATAAAGAAGCTGTAAAAAATATATTTTAGGTAGCTTTTCTCAGAGTATTACAACAGTAATCCCCCGATTGGGAATTTTGACTTCAAAAGTTATTACATCTTGGATTTCCAATAGCAATTTTATTTTCTGGTCACCAGGTGTTTGTGTAAATATCACTTGCTATGAGGTGCTGTAGTCAGTTGGTACTGTTGATTAAAAATTTTAGGTGTGATAACGTTTGAATGGAAATATCCTATCAGTGCTAGTACCCTTGTTTTACTCCACAGACGAGTTCCTAAGATATATCTATCAAAATAAAAGTGTACTTGTCCTTGAACCCTTTGTGTGCCAATAATAAAAGCAGCTCCAATTAATCTTCATAGTATTTGGACCATGGAGAGTGTTTATTCAATTTTGTCAGAGTTGTAGTTCAAAAGTAATTGAATGATAAAGTATCCCCCTCCCTCCCCCTTTTACTGACATAACATTGCTCACCTCAGAGCAGCAAGACTGTCCAGATGGATCGCAGAGAGGGACAGTCTTCAGTGAGCATAAGGAGAACCTGTCAAGGGGGGGCAGGGTTTTCCTTACGTTCACAGTAAGATTGTCCCTTGCTGGGACCTGTCTGGTCTGTGGACCAGATTCCACGTCTGAGGGGAGGTGACTTACACTAGGTAAAAGGGGCAGGAGGGGGATACTTTATCATTCAGTTACTCTTGAACTGCAACTCTGACAGTATTGAAATAACACTCTCTATGGCTCAAATACTATGAACATTAATTGGAGCTGCTGTTTTTGTGAAACATTACTATCCTTTTAAATGGAGTTTTTAACCCCTTGAATGCTTGAGAGGTCTTCAGCACATTGCTTCTCAAAGTGTTGGATACTTCACTAAACCTCTGAGGAATAAAATCCCCATTTAAAACAATGTGAAGATTTATTTGTCCCCTATGGTGCCAATGATTTGCCCCAGTATTTCTCCTAATTTCTTTCTTCAATGTGATACTCCTGTTTGGTATATGTGCTTCCTTTTGCCACCAGTGCCCTTATGCACAAACATCAGATACAATTCTGGGGCAAACCAAATGAATCATAGGGACAAATAAAAAATGCATATTGATTGATTTAACCCATTATGGACTACATGCCGTGCTGTGACCGTCAGACAGTTTTTGCCTTAACCCTTTGAGTGCCAGAGGGGTACACAATGCATTGCTTTGCAATGCGTTGCATACTCCTCTTGTACTCAAAGCGTTAAGGACCGCTGACGGTCATAGCCTGTCATGTACATTTACTTACAGCTCTGTAAGTAAAAACTGGGACTGAAATTGACCAGTCCAACACTGGAGCGGTCTCTCTGTCCCCAAAGTGGCATGCTGATACATTCAACAGGTCACGTGTGCCGGCGCGTCGGAATGGACCACAGTGGTCCTTAAGGGAAGGTTACTTCCCATGATCCTGGGCCTTAAGGGGTTAAATGTCTTGTTTAACCCACCGAATGCTAGAGAGGTCTCCATTTTTGGAAACCTCCAGCATTCAATGGGCTAAAATCCCATTTAAAGCGGAACTACCACCTTGAAAACACTTTATCTTCAATAACTCCCCATCTGGCGACTAGGTGCTTAGTAGCGCTAGTCGCCAGAATTATGACCTTATTCAAAAGAAATATGCTTTCTTACTGGGCAGACAGCAGCACGGAGCACAGACATCTTGCCATAATGACGTCCGCGTGTCTGCGCTGTCAGTCCCATCCGGGTCTAGGAGGCATTGTTAGGAGCCGTTCGGGTCTAGAAGGGACTGACAGCGCAGACACGCGGACGTCACTATGGCAAGATGTCTGTGCTGCTGTCAGCCCGGTAAGAAAGCATATTTCTTTTGAATAAGGTCATAATTCTGGCGACTAGCACTGCTAAGCTGCTAGTCGCCAGATGGGGAGTTATTGAAGATAAAGTGTTTTCAAGGTGGTAGTTCCGCTTTAAATCAATGGGAATCTGGGTAATTTTCATTTGTCCCCTACAGTGCAGTTGGATTGCTCCAGAATAGTATCTTTTTTCGTTTGGCATAAGGGCCCCAAATCTTTAAACCCTTGGTAAGACCTTATATAAACTGCCCAGCGCTCAATGCATCTAGTTTCCATTTATTATCCCAAAGAACAAATAATCATACATGTTTTAGATCATTTAGGGCCTTTGTCTGCATCCAAAAATGCTGTTATGTGTGTTCTTTGGGACATTAAAATATTTAAAAGCAAGCTGCATGGCGATCTGGGAAGTTTATATATGTATGATGCTATGTGGATGTGTTAGCCTCTAACCTTTAGCACTGGACTGCGTTCTAGTCAAACTTACTGACTAGTTAGGGTTGCTAGATAAGCCCTTAACTCTTTGAGTGCCAGAAGGGTATGTATACTCCTCTGGCACTCAGTGTTAAAAAAGGGACTTGTATGAGAAAGGCATGCTCCATTACAGAGCAGTAACAACCACTGTACACCATGTGACCCTTTTTAAAGGGATAGTAATACTTCATATTTAAATATCTGCATCTTGTAGGCATTAAAAAAATAAACAAAATGCCCCCAGTGCCATCTCTCAAACATTTATGGCTTGAGAGATAATTGTATTTAAAGTAACCCCCCTCCTTCCCTTTCCCTCATGTCAGTGCTCAAGGGAATCCGGTCCTGGGACCAGCTGGCGACTCTGCAGCAGAGCCGAGATCACGTTATTGGATAATAAATCCTTCACTGGAATGGTCTTCTTGCAAACCAAGCACACTTAGAAAACTGTTCCCTTTTCCAATAATGCAATCTCAGCTCTGCTGAAGAACCTACACCGGTACCGGGACAGGATTCCCCTACAGTCAACTAGAACTCTGATGTCAGAGAAAGGGGAGAGAGGGGGAACATTAAATACGATTATCTCTCAAGCCATAAAGAGAGATGGCACTGGGTGCATTTTGTTTATTTTTGTAATGCCTACAAGATGCAGATATTTAAATCTGAAGTATTACTATCCCTTTAAAGTGATAATATCCCAAACATATGAATATGTAACCTCAAATAGAATACCAAAAGTGGATCACACAAGCACTCAGCTCCTCAAAAATTCAAATAAATAATAATGCTAACCTCACAATGTATAACTATCAAAAGTAAATAGATTTAATTGCACATGTAACAACACAATTTTATTGCACATATAACGACACAATTAGAGCAAAGTAACTCTTCTCCGTTTGCTTTTCAATACATCTCTCTCATCACGTTTTTTCCGTAATAATTTACAAAGTTGCACATATATAAAACTTCAAACGACAGTAGTTGTTTGTCATTCATCCAAATGGATATCTTATTACGCTACATATCAGGCTTCATATTTTATAATAATCTTTACTTAAATCATCCTCATCTGAATTCAAGTAAAATCCTAGGTATGCTGGTTGGCGTCCTTCTCCTCACATATGCTGTACAGGTAGCTGGTAGGGACGGATCACCTATGTGTTTCGTCCCATGAGATATTCATTTGGATGAATGACAAACTACTCCTGTCGTTTGAAGTTTTAGATATGTGCAACTTTGTTTGCAAATTATTACAGAAAGAACATGATGAGAGAGATGTATTGAAAAGCAAATGGAGAATAGTTACTGTGCTCTTATAACAAGCTGCACTGATTAGAGGACTGCCTGTTACTTTGTATCAGCATTGCCACAAGGAGAGCGAGATACATGTAGCACACAGACATCCCACATATGGAGGACTTGTGAATACATTTGAAGAGGTTACTCGTCTGGACATGGTGACATGGTTCCATATATATATAATATATATATATATATATATATATATATATATACACACACACACACCATATGTTGTAGAGTTTATGCCTCCGAATAAAACAAGGGTACTCCCACTGCTGAGAGAGATTTTTTATTAAAAAGTTATAGCAGTTCAACATTTAATTTTTAGCTGCAATATCACAGTGGCCTGAAAATTTACAGTGGCGCTGTTGCTACACCATCCTATGGAGATTTATGGTCTACAGACCAGAACAGTCCATAGGATGGTGTAACAACAGCACCACTGTACAATTTCAGGCCACTGTGATATTGCACCTAAAAATGCAAGCTTGAGCTGTTATAATTTTTTAATAAATTATCTCAGGGGGATAAACCCTACAACATATATATTTTTTTTACATTTTAAGTATTACTATCCATTTAATGAAGTGACACTGTGCAGAGCTCTGGATATATGGTTCATTCATCTTCAATATAAGGAAGATTATTTTCTGGAAATAGTGGAATCTGCTCTACAGAGTTGACATCCTTTTTGTCTGGTCTCCTTATCTGTGTTACTATCAATCTATATTTGATTGTTATGGACATAGATGCCAGCATCTAGTTAGGGGGACTGGGGTTGTTTTTAATGCAATGTTGGTTCTTTTAGTGTTTGTATTTTTTTGGTGAGAAGGGGCATATATATATATATATATACATATATAATGTGTCTATTGGGATGGTATATCTACACTTTTGAGAATGTGTCGTTATATGTGCAATAAAATTAAGTTACTTTTAATAGTTATATATTGCGAGATTAGCATTATTATTTATTTGAAATGCACTAAGTGTTGCTAAAAGACCAGACTGGCAGTATGATGGCATATTTGCTTCAATTACATCTAGACAAACACACTAAGATGTCCTCGCCATCACATCCCCATGAATCTGCCACACATACTTCAAGAATGGCTCATGTTGCATATTGAAATTCAGAATACTGAGCCATTGTCTTATTCCTCTGGGTGTGTTTTATATGTTAATGTGGCACTTCACCACGTGCACTAAGCTCCGATAGCTGCCCATGCCATAGGAGTTCAGTCCCAATTTTACTAAACTGAGGCTGGGGAAGTTGGGGTCTACCCATAGCTTTCAATGGAGCCACAGGACACAGCCCTGTCTTAAAGTGACCAGGAATACTTAAAATTAATGTTATTTTATATTGTAGCCATGAAAAAAACATTAAAAATGATATAAGTCTTATCTCTCCAACCTTTATGGTTCGCAAGTAGTTTTCCCCTTGCTGACATCAGCATTCTAGCTGACAGATTTGGATTCCGGTCCGCAGACAGGATTCGGCTTTTCAGCAGAGCCGAAATCGCAAGATATAAAAATAACAAAATTGGAATAGTCTACAAAGTGTGTCTGGTTTGCAAACACACTTTGTAGACCCTTCAAATGAAATAGTTTTTTATGTCTTGCGATCTTGGCTCTGCTAAAGAGCCACTGGCTGATCTGTGGGCTGGATTTCAAGTCTGTCAGCTAGATGGCAGACTTGGCTGAAACAGCCTGTGTGGGGAAACTTTACTTGCCAATATCTCTCAAACCATAAAGATTTGAGAGATAAGACATATATCGTTTTTAATATTTTTTTCATGGCTACAATATAAAATAAAATGTTATTTTAAGTATTACTATTACTTTAACCCTTTGAATGTATGCACTGCTCACCTGTGGCACATGAAGAGTTAAGGTGCTTTCTGACTGTTGTGAACTAAGCAGCCAAGTGGCTGCTCAGACACTACAAATCTCATTGACTAACCCCTTGCATGCCACTGTGTGTGCAGTGCATTGTTCTGCAATGTATTACGCATCCCTCTAGCATTGAAAGTGAATTATAAGACTCAGTGGGTCTCTGCTGTGATGTTCCTATCAGTGTACACACAGTAGCTGGCTGCTTCAGAGCTGATGTATGTATGTAAACACTCAGACACTTTGCAGGTCAAAATGATTAATATTGCTGGCCTTATGGCTTGTGTCTCAGCGTCTGTTTACATAGATCAGCTGTGAAGTGGCTGGCTTCGGTGCTTACTGTAACAGCTAGTAGGAACATCGCACAGAGAACCACTGTGTATCTTTATAGTCAATGGAAATTGTAGGATTTGTGAGCAGCCACTTGGCTGCTTAGTTCAACGCAGGCAGAAAACCCCTTAATCCTTTGAGTCAGAGGGTTGTGAAGTTTGTTGCTTACCCCATTCGCATTCAAAGAGTTGAGGGAGGGCTGCAGCTGAAGTCTGAGAATGCATCTTCTCTGCTGTCCCCAAAATATTGGCACTTTTACACCAGCATGATATGCTAATGATCACCGTTTCTTCCCCTTACCTTACATGCCTAATGCTTGGTGCATATGGAAAAGTGTGTCATATTCTCCATCATGAAGAGATCTTAAATTGCCATACACACTACTCTGTTGCTTGTAACCTTGGTACACCCCCCCCCCCAGGAATTATAATTAAGAGCTGGGAAAACTGTTGCTCTGCAGCTGTTGCTGAACAGTAGCTCCCATCATCCTCAGCTGGCACTTAGCTGGATGCGGATGATGGAAGTTTTAGTCCAACACTAGTGGGAGAGTCACACGTTGCCTATCCATTGTTTTAGCAGCTTCTACTACATCACAGTATTACTATTTTTAGTGTTCTTAAGTCTATTCAGATGATTTAATCAGTGTTATTACAATAAGTGTTTTGTTTCAGTGCATTAATATAAGTGGAATGAAGTAACCCACAGTATATGACTCCTGATTCTTTTTAAACTTGCTTTTTTCCATATCATGAGCAGGAGAGTTAGAAGTAATGCGTAACAACTGAGTGAAAGTGTGTTTCTAGTTAAAACAGTAACATTTTATTCCTGTTTATTTACACAGGACTTATAACCCATGGAATGCACCGCAGAGGACAGACAGAAATTGCTATTGACTTACTGTCTGCCACACTGCTGCATTCATGTATGGGGTATGTGTACACAGGAAAAAGTAGAGCATTTCTTGGGCAAACTGTACCACTCAAGGGTGTTAGCAGGACCAGATTTACATCTCAGGAGCCTGTAGGCACAGAAATCTGAAGCACCCGCCCCCCACCCCATGGGCCATCTTCACTGGACACCTCAACAATGCTCCTATCTCCACATTCCCCCCCATCATCTCCATATTGCCCTCACATTGCGCCCCATCAGCTCCAACTTGCCCTCACATTGTCCCCATCATCTCCACATTGCCCTACATCAGCTCCATATTACCCCTATCGGCTCCATATTGCCCTCATATTGCCCCCCGCATCAGCTCCATATTGCCCCCATCAGCTTTTCTGCACAGACCTGTAGCTGCTGGAGCTCCCGCACAGTCTTCTCTTCAGTAATGCAGAGCTCTGGGAGATGATGTAATTTCCCAGCACTCTGCATTACTAAACAGCCGACAAGGGAGCTCAGCAGCTACAGATCTGTGCCGAAGAAGGCACAGACCTCACCGGGCTGGGGGGGGGGAATTGTTACACCACTGCACGCAGAGCGGCGACTCCAGAGAGTCTAATTTAAAAAAAGAAAAAAAAAAAAACAAAAACGATCCCAACGACGGGTGCCCCTCTGTGGGGTGCGCCTGTAGACAGATGCCTACTGCCTTATGATAAATCTGGCCCTGGGTGTTAGAATCTCTGTGTAAATAATTGGGAAATCTTTATTTGTCCCCTATACTGTGTAGCTGGTTTGTCCCAGCATTGACCCACTTCACTTCTACGTACAACCTAGTGATCCCCATGTACTCATTTTGAAGTACATTGAGGACCTAAGTAGGGAACCACTGACCTAAGGTATGACTGTGCCTGTTTCTACTCTGTCACTGTGTATTTCATGTGCGGCAGGATGACATTAACCCTAAATGTGCCAGAGGGATGTCCAAAAGTTGGCTTTGCAATACTTTGGACACCCCCTGGCACTCAAAGGGTTAAACACTCAACAACTGTAATAAAGCATATATTATTTACACATGGATTCCAGTCTGCATGTCTGTTCTTCTCCATCTTAACCCCTTGGATGCTATACCAGTGACAGATAACTAGACTCACCTCCTGGGCTGCATATGTGGCTCCATAGTCTATCAAAGCACATTAACCCCTTATATACTAGAGATATCTCCAACATGTTGCATTGGAGATCTTTCTAGCACCTAGACAAAGAGATATTCAAATGCAGTATGCTGATGGGATGTAAGTATTAATAAAACGCTCAGAGGCCGTGACAGCACTCACCACTGAAACCTCCAACAACTGTGCAGGCAGGAGTCCCAATCCTCATATGTCAACGTAGCAAAAAGAAGAAAATGCCGCACTGAACGTGAAGAGGTAAAACCAGCGTTTGTTAGAAAAATTCAAAACAGACACCGCATGATCTTTCTAGCACCTACAGGGTTAAGGTGGAATAATGTGTTGTTTTCAGGGTAAAAATAGTGTGTTATATGGCAGAGGGAAATTATTTCCCACAGTTCTAGAGAACAGACTGGGGATGCAGGAGTCCTACAGCCACCTGCTGCCCACCACTGTACTGGACACTTTTCCATCCCATTGATTCACAATGCACTGTACACATCTGTAGCATCCAAATTGTTACCTCGTCAATAAAATAGTGTAGTTTACAATTTGGTTTCCCTCTATATTCCATTGGCAGTGATGTGATGATCTGTTTGCAATAGTCATGTTCAGTGTTATTACTGACGCACAATTCAACCAATAAAGCAATAAGAGGATTCTAAGCATATCCTGTTTTTCTTTTTTCCATCAGGAAATAAAA
Organism: Rhinophrynus dorsalis; assembly: GCA_037306005.1. Classification (NCBI taxonomy): domain Eukaryota; kingdom Metazoa; phylum Chordata; class Amphibia; order Anura; family Rhinophrynidae; genus Rhinophrynus; species Rhinophrynus dorsalis. Next base: position 529,398,021 of record CM074718.1, read on the forward strand.
TTCCAGCATTTTTGAGACACTTATTTTGTTACAATGTATTCAATTAAGAGACACTGTCCTATAAGAATATGTTTTCATTTGCGCCATTAATAGATTGTACCCTGCATTCAAAAACAAAACTAGTAATTCTGGGGTAAATCATTTGAACCATAGGAAGTAAATAAAAATCCCATTGACTGCATGATAAGTCAATGCTTCACAATGCGTTTGAGATCTCGCTAGCATTCAAGGGTTCATAAAGAAACATATAAATTATATGGAATATGGGGAATTTGTATTGGGCTGCATGGTGCCGTTGGCTTGCCCAGATGTAGTACCATTAAAAAAAAAGAAAAATCTACAAAAAAATTAATAAAAGAAATTTGCTCAAATATAGTTTATTAAAATTAATTTCTAAAATTCTGCAGCTGCAGGTGATTTGCGATATGCTAAGAATTAATGCAAACAAAGACTAAATCTAACTTCACTTCAGGTAAACAGGATAACAGAGAGCTCAGCAAAATAAGTTCATCTGAAACCATTAATCTGAAAGAAACCGGAGAATGAGAGGAATCCGATATTAATCAACTGTCATCCTTCAAATCATTTATATACTGGAGCTAGCAACAGAAGCAAGGTGTTGCCCATGTAAAATTATTGTTCATTTTTTTAAAGTTATAATTGAGTATATAGGATATGGTGAGAGGCAGCTAAGGGAGCCTACTGTGAGGATTGCAGATATGATGGGAACGTGGGAAGTACACAGTGAAGAACTTGTGGATAAGACTGGGTGATGAGGGGGATGCATACTGATTGTTGAATACATGTAATACTATGAGAGGGTGGGTACGACTGACTGCTGTGAGTGGAGTCCGGTGAAGTCTCTATAGTGATTTCCACAGGAATTGCCAGGGGTGCTTTTCCCCCTTGACCACGCCTGTCAAAATCACCGTCCTCAGCCATACAAACCCTGCCTGATATCCTTCCAGCCTGGTAAAAGGGACAGGGACGGGAGAGATGTTAGTTGGGAGTGAAACTGACAGTAATATATGCCTGTCTCAGGAGTAGGAAACTGTTGGTGACTGCAACTACCAACGCCCCCAACCAACCAATGGCTGATTAGTGATGATGGGAGTTGTAGTCTCCAGCAGTTGGAGAGCCAAATGTTGCCTACCCTAGGCACTGTATGATATTTTCATTGTTGCACAGTAAATGTATCATTTTGAGTGTCTCTGATCTGGAATAGTGAATCTTTCTATCAGTGTTGTGCATGTTGATAAAATATATCACTGTGTCTGTGCAGATAAAACCAGAAGTGTTATTTTTTCTGTTTAGCACTATTGCTGTATGTGTACTGCCAAACAGACCCCAGGAAAAGAAGTCTGTGGGCTGTATTGTGTCCATGGGCTGTATCTGGCCCACACCTGTAGTAAACCAAATATTTAACCTTACCATTTGATTGATAGATGGGTTTATAACCTTTTAGCTCTACTGACTTCTTGGCATAGATTCATTAAAGTTTAAAGAAGGCTTAAAATGTTGAAGTCACATCAATAGTATTCACTAAAGTGTCTACAACATCACATCACCATGACGCCAATAAAAATATATCCACATCGACATCCATCCAACAGGTTTATGAATTTTCACTCATCACATCGACAATGGCCTATTTCCATATGGAAATGAAGAATAATTACTCATTTCCATATCTAAATGCTGAATAATGAGACAGTTTGTATGCAAGGGGTAATGTTGATATGTTAATGTGGCACTTCGACACATTCACTAAACTACGATGGCAACCTTTGCTATCGGACTTCACAGTTTCAACTTCACCTACCTGAGGTTTGCGAAGTTGGGATCTCCCTGAACATTCCTATGCAATAACAGCTCTCAATCAATCACAAGCAGGTGGGTTTGTGAACTGTTGTCAGTATGGAAGGGATTTCCTCCCTTCACACATCACCAACACTATGACAATTCAGAAGTTGAAGAGCATTTACTCTGCTTCCCTACTTGGCCAATAGGGGAGTGAACAGAATGCTTTCATCACCATGGACAGCATCAATCCCTTATACCTTTGAGTGACATAGGGATGTACATCAAGCAATACACAATTATCCCCTTAGCTATGTATCATATATGATACATAGCTAAGGGGGATAATTGTGTAGTGCTTGGTGTACCTTATGTTTAACCCTTTGAATGCCACAGGGGTGAGCAATGCACATCCCTATGGCACTCAAAGATATAAGCGAGTGATGCTGTTAAGGTTGAAATCATTCTGTTCACATCCCTACTGGCCAAGTAGGCAAGCATAGAGAATGCTGTTAAACTTCAGAATTGTCGTAGTGTCAGTGATATGTGAAGGGAGGACATACCTTCTACATCGACAGCACCACCTCTCCCCTTGCATCTGAAAATTTTAGTGAATTTGTCGATCTGTGTGTACATCAAAACATTGAAGTGTTTTGAAAAAATCAACAAAATCATATCACCACAGCATTGAGCTTTAGTGAATCTAGGCCGTTGTCATGCAAGGAAAGAACAGCTGGTGTGTACCTCCATAGACATCCACTGGCCGAGAGCAGCTGTGGGGAAAGTGCTTTATGGCAGAAATTAACCATTTAAATTCCAGAGGCTTCAGGAACATTTGTACACTGGAAGCCAGACACATTTACAGCATTTTTGCTATCCATCTCTCTAGGTATGATTCCCTTAGGTAACATTCTAGTTTTGTGTTTTCATGATACCTCACATGAAGTAAATTTTTGCATTGTGAGACAAGCTATGATGTCATAAAAATAAAAAAAAATTAAAAACCATACAACTTTTTCCTAATATCACACACAATATATTAAAAACATGTATTTTGGTTGTGAGCTTCAATTAGTTTTAAAAGCTCTGGATCCCCAATAATACTGATATTTTCAACTTAAAAACCAGAAATGTTTTTTACATGATAAAACTACACAAAAGTATAAAGCGAGAAAATTTTGTTAAAATAAGAGATGTTTAAGAAATTTACATTTTGAAATCCCAAAAGTTGATATCCCATTGCATCAAATTAGGAGTCACTTGCCTTCCTGCTCCTAGCTGTTGTGCACATTTCCAGAAGATGGCATTAAAGACAAAAATATAGGCTACTTATTACATTTTCTCTCCTTCAAATGTACTGAAATCTTTGAAAACTGTGGCATTCCCTACGGTGTTCATTATCTATTGCTCTTTTGAGAAAAATGGCAGCCTATTGGTATGAGCTGACATGTCGTAGTTTCTGGCATCCACTACTATAACTACACTCTCTCCCTTTTCAGATATGACTTGCCTGTACTAAAATAGTCACTTGAGTTCCTACCCCATGGCTAGTGCACACAACTATTTCCATTATAGGAAAAAAAACACACTATTTTACACTTTAATCAATTAAAAGATAATAAAATATTTCAACACCATGGCATTTCATACTATATTCAAGCGGAACTACCATGTCACAAAATGTTTAGCTTAACTAAGTCCCCTTCTGGCAACTAGCTGCTTAGTAGCGCTAGTAGCCAGAATTATTACCTGATTTAATAGATATATGCTTTATTCCCCAGCTGTCAGTAGCACGGAGCACGGATATCTTGCCAGAATGATGTCCGCGCGACTGTGCTGTCAGTCCCAGCCGGGTCTAGGAGGCGTTGCTAGGAGCCGTCCGGCTCCGGCTGGGACTGACAGCGCAGGCGCGGATGTCATTCTGACAAGATGTCCACACTCTGTGCTACTGACAGCTGGGGAATAAAGCATATATCTATTAAATCGGGTAATAATTCTGGCGACTAGCGCTACTAAGCAGCTAGTCGCCAGAAGGGGACTTAGTTAAGCTAAACCTTTTGTGACATGGTTGTTCCGCTTTCAGTATCTAGTCCAACCAAAGGAAAACAGTACCCCATATTATGGGTTGACATACCATGGGGGTGCCAGAAGCAATAAACTACACCTACCTGTTTTATCTCTTAACCCCTTAAGGACCAGGGCCGTCACTGGGAAGTCATGGGTCCTTAAGGGGTTAAATACTTTTCCAATACTAAACTGGTCATAACCATTAGATATATGAAAAAAGCTAAGAAAGGAATACCAGTTTATAAGTTAGAAATTTGGCTGTATTAAATGAGGGGTTGTTTGCCTTTTTACCCCTAGGCTGGTATGCACAAATGTTTCCATAAGGTGGCGCTATTGGGGAAAACCAGCTTTCCACATGATCTGGGTAAAGAGTCTATTCTTGTCATGGATCAAAGAGGGATAGACCAAGGCCCAGAATACCACCTCCTACAGGAATACCGGAATGAGAAGATCAGTCTCCTCCAACAAGGAATTAGGGAGCTAGATGCTGGAGTGCGACGCTAGAGAGCGTGGCTCGGGTACGGTGGTTGCCTACCAGGGGCCTTGCTGCGGCAGTGCCGTATAAAGGTGCTGGCCGCGAAGCCAGATTAGTCCCCTTCGGTTGAGCCAAAGGAGACCCTCGATAACCCCGAGTAGCCAAACTACTACTACCCCAATTCCCAGGGAGAAAAAATACTCCAAAATAAAAGGGGTACTTACTCAGACCAGAAGAAAGTCCCCAAGAGCAGGAAAGGTATCTGGATTACTAGATGCAGAAGAGTAGTCAGGAAACAAGCCAGGTCATACACGGTTAATTGCAGATATTTGCAGGACTGAGCTGGAGGATAGTCAGGAAACAAGCCAGGTCTTACACGGTTAATTGCAGGAATTTGCAGGACAGAGCTGGAGAGTAGTCAGGAAACAAGCCAGGTCTTACACGGTTAATTGCAGGAATTTGCAGGACAGAGCTGGAGAGTAGTCAGGAAACAAGCCAGGTCATACACGGTTATTTGCAGATATTTGCAGGACTGAGCTGGAGAATAGTCAGGAAACAAGCCAGGTCATACACGGTTAATTGCAGGAATTTGCAGGACAGCTGCTGGAGAGTAGTCAGGAAACAAGCCAGGTCATACACGGTATTTGTAGATATTTGCAGGACTGAGCAGGAGAAAAGTCAGGAGACAAGCCAGGTCATACACGGATAAATATGGCATTAGCTGGACTGGGCAGGAGAGTAGTCAGGAGACAAGCCAGGTCATACACGGATACTAGACAAAAATAGAAGATACTGAACAGGGTAACAGTACTGGACAATCTGGGAAACACCACAGAGCACTAGACCCTACCTAACTAGACGCTATACTAACGCGTCTGAACGCCGGCTCCAGCTGACTACATAACGAAGAACCGGAAGTGACGCAAGCACCCGGCAACGGAGTCGACAAGCCGTTGCTAGGAAGCCCGTCGCATCCGGCGAGGAAGGAGAGATGCCGCCAGAAGAGACAACGGCCAAAAGAACCCGCCGAACAGAGGCAGACGTGACACTACCCCCCACCCAAAGGCCACCTCCGGGGGCCATCAGGAAGGGCGATCCGGAAAACGCCGCCGAAAACGACGCAGCAACACGGGGGCATGAACATCCCGTGATGAAACCCACGAACGTTCCTCGGGACCGTACCCTTTCCAGTTCACTAGGAATTGAAGCCGACCTCGAGACCTGCGGGAGTCCAAAATCTCGTCCACGACATACTCCTCGTGATCCCGAAAAGAAACCGGAGGGGGAACCGACGCCTGAGGATGAGGGAAACGAGAAGGAACCCATGGTTTCAATCGGGACACATGAAACACCGGGTGAACCCGCAAGGTACGTGGCAGGTCCAATCGATAGACCACAGGAGAGATACGGTGTGCAACCCTGAATGGCCCAAGAAAACGCGGACCCAGCTTGGCCGACGGCTGGCGAAGACGGATATTCTGAGTGGAGAGCCACACCCGGTCCCCAGGAGCAAAAAGAGGAGCCAAAGCACGCCTCCGATCGGCAAAGGACTTCTGTCGACATTGACTGGAGAGGAGAGTAGACCGCAGAGACTGCCAATGAGCGACTAGAGATTGCACCCGAGACTCAGCTGTGGGAACCAAAGCCGTACCAGGGGAAAGTAAGAGAGTGCGTGGATTGTATCCCAAAGCAGCAAAGAAGGGAGAACAGCCCAAGGAGGAGTGTAACAAGGAGTTGTAAGAAAACTCGGCCAAGGGCAGAAGAGAAGCCCAATCGTCCTGACGGTGATTGCAAAGAGAACGGAGATACACTTCCAAAGACTGGTTGGTTCTCTCCGTCTGTCCATTGGTCTGAGGGTGATAGCCAGATGAGAACTGTAGCCTGATGCCCAACCGGGCACAGATCGAACGCCAGAAACGAGAAACAAACTGGGAACCCCTGTCGGACACGATATGCAACGGAATGCCGTGTAAACGGATCACATGTGTAATGAAGAGCTCTGCAAGGTCCGATGAAGATGGTAACTTAGGCAGGGGAACGAAGTGTGCCTGTTTGCTAAAACGATCCACCACCACCCAAACTACAGACATACCTCCAGATACCGGCAGGTCAACTATAAAGTCCATAGCCAGCTGGGTCCAAGGCAAGACTGGTACGGGAAGAGGGTGCAGGAGACCAAGGGGTCGAGTCCTGGGAAGCTTCATCCTAGCACAGGTAGGACAAGAGGATACAAAGGACTCCACATCAGAACGACAGCCGGGCCAGCAGAAGTGACGGGTAAGGAGATCATAAGTGCGGTGGACCCCAGGGTGGCCTGCTACTGGAGAATGATGTGCCCAACGTAAAACCTCTGAACGAAAACGGGGAGGCACAAAGAGACCAGAGGAAACAATGGGAGAAGTATGCTGGGCAGCCCTTATAGCCCGGAGGGTCTGAGTAGATATAGCGGCAAGAAAACAGGAGGACGGCAGAATCGTCTCTGGAACAGAAGGTGGTGAAAAGTCTGTATCCGCAATCCTAGACAAGGCATCAGCCTTGGTGTTCTTACTGCCCGGAATGTAGGATATCTTAAGGGAAAAACGAGCGAAAAACAAGGACCAGCGGGCCTGTCTTGCGTTCAAGCGCTTAGCAGAGGCCAAATAAGCTAGATTCCGATGATCAGTTAGGACTGTGACCTCATGGGGAGACCCCTCTAGAAGGTGACGCCACTCTTCAAGGGCCAATTTAATAGCCAACAGCTCCCTGTTGCCTGTGTCGTAGTTCTGTTCCGCCGCAGAAAAACGACGCGAGAAGAAGGAGCAAGGATGGTATTTGCCCGTCTTGGGACTACATTGTGACAACACAGCCCCAGCAGCAGATTCCGAGGCGTCAACCTCCAGGACAAACGCTAGATAAGGATCAGGGTATACCAAGATAGGAGCAGAAGTAAAAGCGGATTTGAGGGTGGTAAAGGCGGAAACGGCTCCCTCTGGCCAGAGAGCTGGGTTGGAGTCTTTGTGGGTCAAAGCGACAATAGGCTGTATGATCCGGGAGAACCCACGGATGAATTTCCTGTAGTAATTAGCGAAGCCTATAAAACGTTGAATACCACGCAGAGTAACAGGACGGGGCCAATCTTTGACCGCGGCTACTTTCGCAGGATCCATTACTAGACCTGTGGTCGAGACAATATACCCCAAGAAGGGCAATTGACTTTGCTCAAAAATGCATTTTTCCAGTTTTGCGTACAGTTTATGCGTACGCAAACGCTCAAGAACACTCAGAACATGAAGGCGATGCTCGGGCAGAGACTTTGAGAAAATTAAAATATCATCTAAATATATCACAACATAGGTCAAGAGTAGATCCCTGAAAACCTCGTTCATAAAAGCTTGGAACACTGCTGGGGCATTACGCAACCCAAACGGCATAACGAGATACTCATAGTGTCCGAACCGTGTATTGAAGGCTGTTTTCCACTCCTCCCCAGCACGCATACGAACCAAATTATAAGCACCACGCAGGTCCAGCTTGGTGAACACAGAAGCTCCCTTAAGGCGGTCCAAAAGGTCAGAGATGAGGGGTAGAGGATAACAGTTGCGACGGGTGATGGTATTCAGCCCCCTATAGTCGATGCAGGGACGAAGTGAGCCGTCTTTCTTTTCCACAAAAAACAGACCAGCCCCTGCTGGGGATGTAGAAGGGCGAATAAACCCACGAGAAAGGCTCTCTTTGATATATGTCTCCAAGGCAGAAGTTTCAGGAAGAGAAAGAGGATATACACGACCTCTGGGAGGAGTAGTACCAGGTAGCAGATCAATAGTGCAATCATATTCCCTGTGAGGTGGGAGAGTCTCGGCCCTGACCTTGCAGAAGACATCAGCATAGGCAAGGTACGGTTCGGGTAAGGATGCGAGAAGACATTCCCCATCAAGGGCCTGGACTAAGTCAGAGACAGTGATTGATGCAGAAGACACAGGACTCTTTTCGGGAAAAGAGACGGTCCCAGACTTCCAATCAACAGTTGGGTTGTGATGTCTTAACCAGGGAAGACCCAGGATGACAGGGTTCTGAGGGGAAGAAATAATGTCAAACGAGGCCTGTTCAGAAAAGGTCTTGCCTACCAACAAGGTCAGCGGGGCCGAAACAGAAGAGATGTAACCGGAACCCACAGGAGCACCATCAACCGCCACCACACGCAAAGGAGGATGACGGGGCAAAAGAGGTATGCCGTGGGTCTGGGCAAAGCTGACATCTAAAAACAGGCCTGCCGCCCCAGAATCAATAAAGGCCGGAACAGAAACAGAAGAGGACGGCCAAGACAACACGATCGGCAGTGTAAGACGAGACTCCTTACATAGGGGGACAGAACGTGGACTTAGCAAGGGTCCCCTGCCTCCTAAGCCCGAGAGTTTCCCATCTTATTGGGGCAAGTACGAGCAAAATGACCCTGTACTCCACAATAAAGACATAAACCTAAGGTGCGACGTCGGGTTTTTTCTGCATCAGACAGTTTGTACACCTGTCCGATCTCCATAGGCTCAGGAGGAGTGCTGGTGGCAGACTGAACAGCGGGAGGATGGAAACGAGGAGCTAAACGCACCAAAGGACGCGTGGAGGGATGACGAGCCCGGTCCCGTTCTCTTTCTAACCTCCGTTGTAGAAACCGGTGTTCCAAAGTGGAGCAGAGATGGATGAGATCCTCAAGTGTCCTAGGTACAGGACGAGTAGTTAACTCGTCCTTGAGGCGGTCACAAAGCCCTCTACGAAAAGCCGCCTTAAGAGCACTCTCTCCCCAATCAGTATCGTATGCCAAGGTACGAAATTCTACGGCATACTGGGTAAGAGGCCGCTGACCTTGCTGAAGGTCCAGAAGAGCAGCCTCAGCCTGCGCCTGACGCCCAGGAACATCAAAAACTCCTCGAAAAGCAGAAAGAAAAGAGTCAAAATCACTGAGCACGGGGGAGTCGCGATCCAACAAAGGCGAAACCCAGGCCAGAGCTTGACCTTTAAGAAGAGACACAATAAAGGTTATCCTAGAGTGATGAGAGGAGAAAACCTCAGGCTGACAACTGAAATGCAATAAACATTGGTTGAGAAACCCCCTCAACTCCCTAGGATCCCCCTCAAAGCGTTCAGGAAGCGGTAGCCGTGGAATAGGAACACTAGAGGGCAAAGAAGGCGGAGAGGGCGAAGCAGAAACCACGGGAGACGTAGGACCAATAGGAGGTTCCAAACGACGTTCCAACCGGTGAAGGAGGGAGGTGATAGCATCCAATTTCTGATCAAGACAAACAATCTGAGAAGCATGTTGTTCTAAAACAGCACCTTGCTGCTGCAGCGCAGCAGAGAACTCACTGGGATCCGAGGCCATACCAACAAGAAAGAGTGGCGTTAGTATAATGTCATGGATCAAAGAGGGATAGACCAAGGCCCAGAATACCACCTCCTACAGGAATACCGGAATGAGAAGATCAGTCTCCTCCAACAAGGAATTAGGGAGCTAGATGCTGGAGTGCGACGCTAGAGAGCGTGGCTCGGGTACGGTGGTTGCCTACCAGGGGCCTTGCTGCGGCAGTGCCGTATAAAGGTGCTGGCCGCGAAGCCAGATTAGTCCCCTTCGGTTGAGCCAAAGGAGACCCTCGATAACCCCGAGTAGCCAAACTACTACTACCCCAATTCCCAGGGAGAAAAAATACTCCAAAATAAAAGGGGTACTTACTCAGACCAGAAGAAAGTCCCCAAGAGCAGGAAAGGTATCTGGATTACTAGATGCAGAAGAGTAGTCAGGAAACAAGCCAGGTCATACACGGTTAATTGCAGATATTTGCAGGACTGAGCTGGAGGATAGTCAGGAAACAAGCCAGGTCTTACACGGTTAATTGCAGGAATTTGCAGGACAGAGCTGGAGAGTAGTCAGGAAACAAGCCAGGTCTTACACGGTTAATTGCAGGAATTTGCAGGACAGAGCTGGAGAGTAGTCAGGAAACAAGCCAGGTCATACACGGTTATTTGCAGATATTTGCAGGACTGAGCTGGAGAATAGTCAGGAAACAAGCCAGGTCATACACGGTTAATTGCAGGAATTTGCAGGACAGCTGCTGGAGAGTAGTCAGGAAACAAGCCAGGTCATACACGGTATTTGTAGATATTTGCAGGACTGAGCAGGAGAAAAGTCAGGAGACAAGCCAGGTCATACACGGATAAATATGGCATTAGCTGGACTGGGCAGGAGAGTAGTCAGGAGACAAGCCAGGTCATACACGGATACTAGACAAAAATAGAAGATACTGAACAGGGTAACAGTACTGGACAATCTGGGAAACACCACAGAGCACTAGACCCTACCTAACTAGACGCTATACTAACGCGTCTGAACGCCGGCTCCAGCTGACTACATAACGAAGAACCGGAAGTGACGCAAGCACCCGGCAACAGAGTACACAAGCCGTTGCTAGGAAGCCCGTCGCATCCGGCGAGGAAGGAGAGATGCCGCCAGAAGAGACAACGGCCAAAAGAACCCGCCGAACAGAGGCAGACGTGACAATTCTGGCAGCTATTCAACAAGATGATGCGTATGTAGCTCCACCGGTTGAATTTTTACTATTATTGAGCAATGTAATCCTTAAAAAGAATCATTTCAAATTTGAAAATAAATTCTGTCTACAACTACAGGGGCAGACATGGTATCCAACATGGCCCCTTCCAACATGATGCATCTCTTTTCATGGACTACCATGAGTAACTACACGTCTTTTTGGTTCCCCAATTTGGCCAGCATATCATATTTTTCAAACGTTACATTGAGGTCATCTTCCTTTTGTGGACTGGTGGTGATGATTTGCTGTGTGAATTTGTGGATTCACTCAACAGTGTACCATCTACCATCAGATTCAATTTGGAATATGACCATATACAAAACTGGAAACAAATTGGAGACGTGCATATATCAAAAACCCAGTGACTGGAACACCTTACTACACGCAAGCACCCACCATCCTACCTCCCTCAAGAGAGGTCTTCCTCTCTCTCAGATGATTAGGGTGATCAGAACTACTACTGACCTTCAAAACCAATAATGGGATTAGATAAAATGAAGGATACATTTTTTGGAAAGGGGCTACGGGCATACAGAGGTCATGTCAGCATTAAGAAAAGGTATCTTGGTTAAAAAGGGAAGATCTTTGAACTCCTCTTCCAAATTGTGACGATAAACCACAAAGATTTTGTACTCAAACCCAATTCACAAGCTGCTTCACTCACCATTCACAGAGTTTTCCAGAAAAATTGGAATATTCTTGAGGGCGACAAGTCGTTAGGCCCTTTTACCCCCTTTTTTGCTAACGTAGAAGTAAAAACCTAGGAGACTGGCTCAGGAGAAATGAGAGTGGTGCCCACTGGCTTAAACGACCCACTGGAGTTTTTAAGTGTAGGGGATGCACCAACTGTCAGCATATTATCACAGGCAAACATTACATAAACCCCACTTTCTGAATTGTGAAAGCAAGTATGTCATTTGTATGATTTGTTGTCCTTGTGGATTAAACTATGCAGGTAAAACAATTACCATGCTTAGAGAATGCATAAATAACCACATATCTGCTATTTGGAAAGCCCTTGAAGGAACTAATGACAACAAATTAATCAACCAGTAGCTGTCGCTACTCGCTCGGTCCGGGGCGCAGAGCGGGCAGATCCTTGGTGCCCGCTCTGTCTTCTTCGGTGCATCTGCGCATGCGCCGACGTCCGGTTACGTCGGCGTCATGACGCTTCTTCCGGGTTATCTTGGGCGCCCGCCTGAGCTCGGTGCTCAGTAGTCGGCGTCCTGCGTCTGGAGAGGAGCTGTATCGCTCGCTCTCTCTCCTTCCCAGTGCGTCTTCCTTGGCTCCCTGCCAGCTTTGCTTTGGGCCAGTTCTGCCACTTGCCTCGTCGCTCTCCATCTTCTCCTCTCTGCATTCCCTGTTTGGACCCTGGATCTCTAGCTGCACTTAGTGTCCACCCTCCTGCCTACTGCTGTGGAGTTCTTGCCCTGGTCCTGGATACTCAGCTACTCTGCTCACCTACCTGCACTCTGCCAGTTGTCCCTCTTTCTTCTACCTGGTGAGTTCTACACTATTAGCCCAGTATAGACTCTCCCTGGGGTAGGTGGTATTGGCCTCCTTTATGGTGTGTTATCCTGGACCTCTTTCAGCTCAACTGAGGGGGGTCATCTGGCTTCGCGGCCAGCATCTTTATCCGGCTTCGGCCGCAGCACAACACACCTTAAGGGAGCCTACGTCCTCTAGCACCGCTCCCCAGCGTCGCTCCCTAGCCTTCCTCCACCTGCCCTTGTTGGAGGAGTCTCCTTTACTCCCTATCATAGTCTTGGGGGCATCCTAGTCCTGCTTCTGGGTTCCTTATTCGAACCAGTTCCTTTCAGTACTACTGAGCCATACTAGATGGAACCCGCAGGGCTCATGGAAGCCCTTACTGCTTTAAGCTCCCAGCTCTCCTCCTTAACAGCCTCCATTGAGGAGTTACAGAGCAACCAGGCTGCACTACAGCGCAGATTGTCAGAGCTTCAACCCGTGTCCCCTTCGCGTGGAACCACTGCGCCTCCCGCTGGTCCTTCGGTGGACCTTGGGGCCTCAGCTCCCGAACCTAGGGTCCCCCTTCCTGAACGCTTCAGTGGGAACAGGAGTCAGTTCAAGTCCTTTATGACTGCTTGCGAACTCCTGTTTGCCATAAACCCTAGAACCTACATGTCTGACTTTGTGAAGGTCCGCACCACTATAACACTACTGTCGGGGGAACCTCAAGCCTGGGCTTTCAACCTACTACAGGAGGACAGCCCAGTGCTTCACTCGTGGCCGTCTTTTCGACGCGCGATGGGTACATTGTACGACGACCCTATGTGCTCCGCCTCGGCGCAGTCCTCTATTAGGGCGTTGACCCAGGGACGTCGGCCGGTTGAAGATTACATCGCAGACTTTCGTAGGTTGTCCATTGAGACCCAGTGGAATGAACCTGCTCTTCTTGATCAGTTCCGCCTTGGCCTCACGGACACCCTGAAGGACGAACTGGCTCGTGTTGGTATTCCTCCTTCCTTGGAGGACCTTATGCTCTTGGTCATAAGATTTGACCGACGCCTACGGGAGAGACGCAGGGAACGATCATCCTCTGGGCAGTCTGCTCCTTTCCCGTATCCAGCGCCCCCTGTATCCACGATGTCCGCAGCTCAGGAGGAACCCATGCAGCTAGGCCTGGTTCGCGGTCCTCTTTCGGAGGAGGAAAAGGCTCGCAGACGTCGCCTGAACTTATGTTTGTATTGTGGTGGCAGTGGACATCTCCTTCGGAGCTGCAGTAAGAGACCCCAGAATCCTAGAGGTAAGGCCATTCCCTGTGGTGAATGGTTGGGGTTCTCGTTCTCCGATTCTAACCATTTGTCTCTTATGGTTTGTCTACAGTGGGACCATGAAATCCATACTGTTTCTGCTGTCATCGATTCAGGTGCTAGCGGTTGCTTCCTGGACATCAAAGAGGCCATTCGCCTGGGGGTACCATTAACACCGAAAGAACCACCATTGCTTCTTAAAATGGCTGACGGAAGATCCCATCACAGGGGCCCGATTTCCCAGGAGACTCAAATGCTCAGCCTATCAGTTGCACCTCACCACCGAGAATTGCTGTGCTTTGATGTCATCTCCTCTCCGTTACACCCTCTCATCATGGGATTACCTTGGTTACGGAAACACAACCCGTCTATTGACTGGTCCAGCGGCTCAGTTTCATTCCCGACCCCTCCTACAACTGAGGGTCCTCAACTCCTTGTCACACAGTCAGCACCACCGCAAGTATTACCCATCGCATATCATGAGTACTCTGATGTCTTTGACCTTCGGGGTGTTGACCATTTGCCCCCTCATCGGAGATACGACTGTCCGATTGACCTGTTACCAGGGGCGCCTATCCCTTATGGCCGCATCTTTCCCCTTTCTGGACCCGAACTGAAGCATTTGAAGGAATATCTAGCTGAAAATCTCCAGAAGGGGTTTATCCGCCCTTCCACGTCACCAGCTGGGGCAGGGATATTCTTTGTTGAAAAAAAAGATGGTGGTTTACGGCCTTGTGTGGACTACAGGGCCCTTAATGACATCACTGTAAAGAACCGGTATCCACTTCCTCTGATACCAGAACTGTTGGAACGTATCTCCGATGCTACTGTTTTCACCAAATTAGACCTACGAGGGGCTTATAACTTGGTCCGTGTCAGAAAAGGAGACGAGTGGAAGACGGCTTTTCGCACTCGCTATGGCCATTTCGAATACCTGGTGATGCCTTTTGGGTTGTGTAACGCCCCCGCGACCTTCCAGTGTTTTGTCAATGACATATTCTCTGACCTCCTTGACCAGTATGTGGTGATATACCTGGATGATATCCTGGTTTTTTCATCTACTTTATTGGAACATCGGCAACACGTCCGTTCCGTCCTTGCCCGCCTGCGAACTCATTCACTATTTGCCAAATTAGAGAAGTGCGCATTTGAGGAGTCCGAAATCGAATTCCTGGGGTTCCTCATCTCCCCGGGGCACGTGAAGATGGATCCTCGTAAGGTGTCTGCAATCCTTGAATGGCCAACGCCCACAACTAAGAGAGCCGTACAGCGATTCATCGGATTCGCTAATTTCTACAGACGTTTCATCAGGGATTTTTCCAAGCTCGTGGCACCCATCACTGCCCTTACAAAACAGTCCGTGGCTTTCCAGTGGTCTACCGCTGCTGACCTGGCATTTCGTAGACTGAAGGAACTTTTCACCCAGGCACCTGTTTTGTCACAACCTGATATCCAGAAACCGTTCGTACTAGAAACCGATGCCTCGGACATAGCTACAGGGGCTGTATTGTCGCAACGTGTTGGGATCAGAGACCAACTGCACCCTGTGGCCTTCTATTCTAGGCGGTTGTCCCCTGCGGAACAGAACTACACTGTGAGTGACAAGGAGTTGTTGGCAATTAAGAATGCCTTGGAGGAGTGGCGTCACCTCCTAGAGGGGTCAGAACACCCCATCATGGTCTTTACGGATCACAGGAACCTTGAATACCTGAGGAATGCCCGAAGGTTGTGTGCACGGCAAGCTCGGTGGGCTCTTTATTTTTCTCGGTTTCGCCTACATATTACATACCGACCTGGATCTAGGAACCAAAAAGCGGACGCATTGTCACGCATGTTTCCCCAGGAGAACCAGCTAAACCACCCTCCAGACACCATCCTTCCGGCTGCAGCATTTCTATTGACCTCTCACCCGTTGACAGACCGAATCAAACAGTATGTACTCGACGACGCAGAATTTGTCCAGCGGCACGCTCTACAACTCAGGGACAGTCTCCTATGGAAAGGCGACCGTGTCTTTGTTCCACTTCCTTTTCGCCAAGAAGTTCTACGCATGTTCCATGATGAACCCACAGCAGGCCACGGAGGAGTCGCCCAGACCCTGGAACTGACTCAGCGTCACTTCTGGTGGCCCAGCATGAGACATGACGTACACGCTTATGTGTTGACATGCAACACCTGCATCCAGTCTAAGAACAGGCATACCAGACCGACGGGTCTCCTCCATCCACTGCCTATACCTAATATACCCTGGAGAGCCATCTCAATGGATTTCATCACCGATTTACCACCCTCCAACAAGAACACCACAATACTGGTGGTGGTAGATCGGTTCTCCAAGATGGCACACTTCATAGCCACCTCCGGTGTCCCATCTGCACCATGTACAGCCACATTATTCATACAGGAAGTCTTTCGACTGCACGGCCTGCCCTCCTCCATAGTCTCAGACAGAGGGCCCCAGTTCACCTCTCGGTTTTGGAGGGCGCTCTGCCGCTCGCTTCATATTCAGTGCAATCTGTCCTCTGGGTATCACCCCCAGTCCAATGGGCAGACGGAGCGGGTCAACCAGACCTTGGAACAGTACTTGCGCTGTTATACTACACATCTTCAAAACAACTGGTGCTCTCTTCTTCCTATTGCGGAGTTCGCATACAACAATCACATGCACAGATCTTCTCAGTCCACGCCTTTCTTTACAGTGTATGGTTACCACCCTCAGATGTTCCCAGGCCTTGCTACCAACTCTTCAGTTCCTGAGGTCGCTCAGCGCCTCCAGCATTTACGTCGGTGTCACCGTCTTCTTCGCCTGACCTTGGCAAAGGCGCAGCTGCAGTACAAGTCGGAGCCTTGAACCGTCTTACAAGGTGGGCGATCGAGTCTGGTTGTCCACAGCCCATGTCCGTATGTCTTGCCCATCCCGGAAGCTGGGTCCTCGTTTCCTTGGTCCTTTCTGAATCATCCGCAAGATTAACCCCGTGGCCTTTCGTTTGTCCATGCCCTCCTCTTTCTGGATTCACCCCACCTTTCATGTCTCACAGCTCCGCCCCTGGAGGTCTTCTCCCTATCCTCACCGTGATCCAGACCGCCCTCCTCCCATCCTCGTGGGCGGTTCCGAGGAGTATGTGGTCCGGGAGATCCTTGATTCGCGTTTCCGGCGCGGTCGTCTTGAATACCTCGTCGATTGGAAGGGGTATGGTCCAGAGGAGAGGTCCTGGGAGCCCTCTCTCCGGGTCCATGCTCCTGCGTGTGTCCGGTCGTTTCACCGCCTGCACCCCACTCGTCCGGGTCCCGGGGCCGCCCTGAGGTCGTCCATGGGTAGGGGGCTCTGTCGCTACTCGCTCGGTCCGGGGCGCAGAGCGGGCAGATCCTTGGTGCCCGCTCTGTCTTCTTCGGTGCATCTGCGCATGCGCCGACGTCCGGTTACGTCGGCGTCATGACGCTTCTTCCGGGTTATCTTGGGCGCCCGCCTGAGCTCGGTGCTCAGTAGTCGGCGTCCTGCGTCTGGAGAGGAGCTGTATCGCTCGCTCTCTCTCCTTCCCAGTGCGTCTTCCTTGGCTCCCTGCCAGCTTTGCTTTGGGCCAGTTCTGCCACTTGCCTCGTCGCTCTCCATCTTCTCCTCTCTGCATTCCCTGTTTGGACCCTGGATCTCTAGCTGCACTTAGTGTCCACCCTCCTGCCTACTGCTGTGGAGTTCTTGCCCTGGTCCTGGATACGCAGCTACTCTGCTCACCTACCTGCACTCTGCCAGTTGTCCCTCTTTCTTCTACCTGGTGAGTTCTACACTATTAGCCCAGTATAGACTCTCCCTGGGGTAGGTGGTATTGGCCTCCTTTATGGTGTGTTATCCTGGACCTCTTTCAGCTCAACTGAGGGGGGTCATCTGGCTTCGCGGCCAGCATCTTTATCCGGCTTCGGCCGCAGCACAACACACCTTAAGGGAGCCTACGTCCTCTAGCACCGCTCCCCAGCGTCGCTCCCTAGCCTTCCTCCACCTGCCCTTGTTGGAGGAGTCTCCTTTACTCCCTATCATAGTCTTGGGGGCATCCTAGTCCTGCTTCTGGGTTCCTTATTCGAACCAGTTCCTTTCAGTAGCCAAATCTGAACAGCTCAAGCACACTATTAATGACTTACGATTTATGACCATAAAACAAATACAGAAATCCTTGAGAGGAGGGGATCGTCATAAAACGCTATTATGTGTGGGGAATGTGTGAGTTGATTTATGGCATCCATTCACTAGACGGTAGAGGTTGTTCTCCTGACCTTACAGCATCTTACTTTTGTTTCTTAATATAACCTGTTTTGCAAGCTTAATTAGCCCTGTGGCAGATTGATTTGCGGAGTTGTGGAGACTCATTACTTACAATGTTACATGACTGTGCTAGATGATACTAGAGGAGACTCTTTCATCTACATTGGATCCATCACTTTGGTCTGACTTATGGGATACATCTTTGACTGAGGGCTATAAATCTGGTCCTTCTCTGTGGGGAGTCCCAAGGGATGTAGTACCTACGATGCGCTTCATGGTCTGATTCATTGTAGCCATGAAGGTACCATCATTTAATACCACATGCAATTTGTTACTATTTCTACTTTCTTCATATACAATCTCAAGACCCTTGGTAATTTCCACAGCCACATGATTCTATTATGGACCAATCTACAAGATTATCAGATGTCCAGTCATGCCAATTTTGACATATGATAGAGCAAAAATGCATTGGAGCCTTACAGCCCACATAGCACTGCATAAGGACTTGCGCCGTGATGGAGTCACGCGGCCAGCATCAGAATGGCACTAGTGCTGAAGATGTCCAGTCGTGCCAATGTTGTCATGTTATAGAACGAAGATGCATTGGAGTTACACAACTTACATTGAGCTTCATTTGGATTTGCGCTGAGATGGAGACCCACGGCAATACTTTGAAACAATAACAGCAACTCTGTTGCAATGCATATTTCTTAGCTAATCTAGACATTTCTATGTTACTATCTGGCATTCTACAACTGTGTGTTGTACTTCTTGAGCATCATCTAGTATTCTTATGATATTTTATATCAGTATTCTTTGATTTCTTTATTTGCTTTTTCCTATACTTTAGGAATGATTGGCATTCCAGTAATTCTAGTAAGGACGCTATCAGCACAGCTTTGTGCAGCTATACCTTCATAGGTTGGTATCACTTTTTTTGCAAATAGTGATTCAGCAGGGGTGGCGATTTTTGGGTCTGTTTATGTTGGTTGCCAAGCAACCTGAGATTACCCTGTGACATAGGTTCAGGCTTCATTTATTTTTGTATATATATATATATATATATATATATATATCACCTCTTTAACATTATGCAGACAATTTTCCCTGAGGAAGGTCCTGAGTGGACCGAAAGCGTTTGGCTGATATGGATGCAATAAATTGATTCTTCGGCTTTATCCTCTTTGAGTGCCGTCTCATGCGACACTGGGAGCATCTCCAGGCTGAGTATACTTAATAAATATATATATATATATATATATATATATATATATATATATACATATATATATATATATACTAGCAATGTGGGACGGCGCTGCCCATCAGGATATATAGGGAATTAATGCACACGGATGCAAGACACAAACACGCAGAGACACACGTAAATGCACACGCATGCACTGAGATGCATAAAGAGCGACACAGTCATACACACATGCAATGCACAACATGCAGACACATAGAGTGTGATACAGACATGCAACACACACAGTGAGGAACACACACACACAGAAGTGATTCATAATGTATCATAATAATAATAATAATAATTATCTTTATTTATATAGCGCCAACTTATTCCGCAGCGCTTTACAATAGGGGATAGACATACAGGGATATGAAATAGTACAAATCATATGTGGAGAACAGAAGGATCAGAGGGCCCTGCTCGTGAGAGCTTACAGTCTAGAGGAAGGTGGGTAGGACACAGAAGGTGTAAGAGCTATTGGGTGTAAGTGCCTCCTGCCACATGAGCTGCCAGTCAGTGGGTGGGAGAGAGAAGTGCTAGTGAGTGTAGTATTCCAGGGAATGGTTGGTTCTTGGTGATAATATTTATGTAGGTAGTTGATAGGCTTCCCTGAAGAGGTGAGTTTTCAGGGAGCGTCTGAAGATCTGAAGGCTAGGGGAGAGTCTGATGGGGCGGGGGAGGGAATTCCAGAGCTTGGGTGCAGCACGGGAGAAGTCCTGTAGGCGGGAATGGGAGGTTGTAATGAGAGAGGTGGAGAGGAGAAGGTCCTGTGCAGAACAAAGATGGTGAGTGGGAGTGTATTTGGAAATGAGAGATGAGATATATCGGGGTGAAGTGTTAGTAAGGGCTCTGTAGGTAAGCACCAGGATTTTGAATTTAATTCTGTGTGCTAATGGGAGCCAGTGTAGGGATTGGCAGAGGGGACTGGTGTTGGAGAAGCGGTTGGTTAGGTAGATTAGTCGTGCTGCTGAGTTCATTATGGACTGTAGTGGGGTTAGGCGGGCAAGAGGAAGGCCAGTTAGTAGTGACTTACAGTAGTCAAGACGGGACATGATGAGTGTTTGGATTAGAATTTTAGTGGTGTCTTCATTAAGGAAGGGTCGGATTCTAGAGATGTTGCGGAGGTGGAGGCGGCATGATTTGGAGATTGACTGTATGTGAGGAATAAATTATAGGGCGGAGTCGAATGTGACCCCGAGGCAACATGCTGTAGGGGTTGGTTTGATGATAGTGTTGTTGACAGTGAGGGTAATATCTGGAGTAGGACTGTTAGGAGAGGGAGGGAAGATAATTAGTTCAGTTTTGTCAAGGTTAAGTTTCGAGTTGACAGGAGGACATCCAGGAAGACACAGCGGACAGACAGATACCTGGGACAGGAGGGAGGGGGAGAGGTCAGGGGAGGAAAGATAGATTTCAGTGTCATCAGCATAGAGATGATGGTGAAACCCAAAGGAGTTTATTAGTTTAACCAGGGATGCAGTGTAAATTGAGAAGAGCAAGGGGCCCAGGACCGAGCCTTGAGGCACTCCAACAGACAGTGGGAGGGGTGGGGAGGTGGAGTCAGAGTAGGACACACTGAAGGAGCGGTTGCGTAGATATGATGAAAACCAAGAGAGGGCAGTGTCACGGAGACCTAGAGAGTGGAGGGCTTGGAGGAGGAGTGGGTGATCTACTGTGTCAAAGGCAGCAGACAGGTCCAAGAGAATAAGTAGGGAGTAGTGGCCTTTTGACTTGGCAGAGAGCAAGTCATTGGCCACTTTAGTGAGGGCAGTCTCGGTGGAGTGATGAGGTCGGAATCCAGATTGCAAGAGATCTAGCAGGGAATGGGAGCAGAGGAATTTAGTGAGCTGGCTATATGCGAGACGCTCAAGGAGTTTGGAGGCAAACGGGAGTAGGGAAATGGGCCGGTAGTTTGACAGTGAGTTTGGGTCCAGGGAGGGTTTCTTTAGAATTGGTGTGATTAGAGCATGTTTGAAAGAGGATGGGAAGGTGCCAGTTGATAGAGAGAGGTTAAATAAGTAAGGGGTGGCGTTAGTAGAGGTGAAAGTTCTTGAGTAAGTTGAGATGGGATTGGGTCAAGAGTGCATGTGGTTAGATTTGAGCGAGTGAGGAGAAGGGAAACTTCGTCCTCTGTGACTGGTGAGGAGCTTAGTGAGTGTGTGTGGGGGGTGAGGGATCTAGGCTGGCTGGGTGGGAGTGGAAGTGATGAGATGTCATGTCGGATGGAGTCGATCTTGTCCTTGAAGTGAGTGGCGAGATCTTGGGCCGAGAAGTTGGTGGCAGGGGTTTGCATTGGTGGGCGTAGAAGTGACTTGAAGGTTGAGAAAAGGCGTTTTGGGTTTGAAGAAAGATTAGAGATTAGAGAGGAAAAGTATGACTGTTTGGCCAGGGATAGTGCAGAGCTATAAGAACGTAGAATGAATTTGAAGTGTATGAAGTCAGCTGTGGAGTGCGATTTCCTCCAGTGCCTTTCAGCAGTG
Source organism: Rhinophrynus dorsalis (assembly GCA_037306005.1). Taxonomy (NCBI): domain Eukaryota; kingdom Metazoa; phylum Chordata; class Amphibia; order Anura; family Rhinophrynidae; genus Rhinophrynus; species Rhinophrynus dorsalis. The sequence goes on from CM074718.1 coordinate 529,419,702, forward strand.
CGTGAGCACCTTTGGAGGTATCGCGTTTGTCTTGTGTGCCAGGGTTGTAGTGGGGTTGTGCGGGGGTGTCGTGGAGTAGCAGGTGCAGCTGTGTCAAGGGCTTTTGTGAGAATGCTGTTGTAGAGAGTAGTAGTTTGCTCTGGGCAAGCAAGTGTGAAGATGGGGTTGAGAAGAGGTTGCAGGGAAGTAGAAAATTGTTGGAGGTCAAGCTTATGCAGATTTCTCCGCATGCTCTTGATCCCGGTGGAGGGGATGGATTTACGTGGTATGATGAGGTTTCCAGTGAGGAGGTAGTGGTCAGAGAGGGGATAGGGAGCATTTGAAAAATTAGAGACCGAGCAGAGGTTAGTGAAGACCAAGTCAAGAGAGTGACCATCACTGTGTGTGGGAGTGCAGGTCCATTGTGATAGGCCAAAGGAGGCTGTTAAAGAAAGGAGTTTGATGGCAGGGTGGGAGTTATGGTTATCGACAGGGATGTTGAAGTCTCCCAGGATGAGAGTGGGGACGTCAGAGGACATGAAATGAGGGAGCCAAGAAGCGAAGTGGTCAAGGAATTGTACAGAAGGACCAGGTGGTCTGTATATGGCAGCAACACGCAAGGGGAAGGGAGAGAAGAGGCGAATTGTGTGAGCTTCAAAGGTAGGGAAGGAGAGAGAGGGGACAGTGGGGATTATCTGAAAAGTGTGGTTAGGGGACAAAAGGATGCCCACTCCACCCCCCTTACTGTTGCCAGGCAACTCATTGTAATGAGTTTGTGTTTGTACTTATGCTTCCACTGTGGCATTCACTCATGTAGTTGAAATGCATGTGGTAATTGCACATACTATGGTGGAAGGTGGATAGTGGTGGCTCCCGGGGTGTGAGTGAGTGGCATTCATTCATGTAGTTGAAATGCATGTGGTAATTGCACATACTATGGTAGAAGGTGGATCGTGCTGGCTCCCGGGGTGTGAGTGAGTGTGAGTGAGACTATGGTGGAAGGTGGATCGTGCTGGCTCCCGGGGTGTGAGTGAGTGCGTGTGAGTGCGAGAGTGAGTGATTGCGTGTGAGTGATTGCGTGAGTGTGTTAGTGAGTGTGTGTGATTGAGTGAGTGTGTGTGATTGAGAGTGTGAGAGAGTGTGAGAGTGTGAGTGAGAGGGTGTATGAGAGTGAGTGAGAGTGTGAGAGAGAGAGAGTGTGAGTGAGAGAGTGTGAGAGTGTGATTGAGAGTGTGATTGAGTGTGTGAGTGAGAGTGTGTGAGTTTGTGTGATTGAGTGTGTGTGTGTGTGATTGAGTGTGTGTGTGAGAGTGTGTGTGTGATTGAGTGTGAGTGAGAGTGTGAATGAAAGAGTGTGAGTGAGAGAGTGTGAGTGTGTGTGATTGAGTGTGTGTGATTGAGTGAGACTGTGTGTGATTGAGTGAGAGTGTGTGTGATTGAGTGTGTGAGTGAGATAGTGAGAGAGTGTGAGTGTGTGAATTATTGTGAGTGTGTATGATTGAGTGTGTGTGAGTGTGTGATTGAGTGTGAGTGTGTGTGTGTTTTTTGTCTGATGTGTTTGTGTCTGTGGTGTAGGAGCAAGTGGCAGCCATTTTGTTTTTTCAGTTACTTGGATAGTGGTGGGTGGGCTGGATAGTGGGGGCAGGCCAACTCCCTGCATGATTTAAATCACTCCCCCATTGAATCACCCAATGGGAGCAGTAACTCCTCCTTACTTAACCCTTTGAGTGCTTTGCAATGCGTTGTGTACCCCCTCTGGCACTCAAAGGGTTAAGTTTAGGTAACAGCAATATAACACACGGTGGCTCTTCAGCTGAGGCAGCATAGCAATATGCTGAGGGAACAAATAGAAAGTGGTGTTTGAGGCTTGCCCTCTGTAACATACAGCAAAGCATCTCTCTCCCTTTAAGGAGAAAGGGCGGGAAGCAGGAAATGGAGGAGTGACAGTTGAAAACAGACAGTTAGTGAGGTTGACTGAAGAAATGAAAAGAGTTAAATAAAAGAATTGCTATTAAGTTTATCCCTGAGTTTGTATTTTATGAAAACATTACACCCTCGTACTGAAACAGAGTGTATGGAGGGTTACAATTATCTGTGGGAGGTGAAACAGAGTGTTTCTGGGGTCATGATCCTGAGTGAGAGTGTGTGTGGACCAGGAGAAGTTATTGATATCCCCTACTTCAGGAGCGAGTGGCAGCTATATTTTTTTTTGTCAGTTGGATAGTGGTGGGCGGGCTGGAGGGGGCAGGCAAACTCCCTGTATGATAAACATGCCCCCATTGAATCACCCAATGAAAGCAGTAAAGTCACCATTGAATCACCCAATAGGAGTTGTGTCTCCTAATGAGACATAAATTATGTAATGAGGCATTCTGTTCAATGTGTGTTTGTTTTCTGAGGAGACATAAATTATGTTCTGTGTGTGAGGTACCATAAATTATGCAATGAGGCTTATTCTTTTATATATATAGATACACATACACACATATATATATATATATATATATATATATATATATATATATATACACACACACACACACACACACACATACATATATATATATATATATATATATATATATATATATATATATATATATATATATATATATATACTAGCAATGTGGGACGGCGTTGCCCGTCAGGATATGTAGGGAATTAATGCACACACACAGATTCGAGACAAACACAGAGACACACACGCAAATGCACACGTATGCACTGAGATGCTTAAAGAGCGACAGTCATACACACATACATGCAGACACATAGAGTGTGATACAGACATGAAACACACAGGCACACACAGAGACACACACACACAGAAGTGAGTCATAAGGGGTTGACTTATGTGTCATTGTAATGAGTTTGTGTTTGTACTTATGCCTCCACTGTGGCAGTCATTCATATAGTTGAAACGCACGTGGTAATTGCACATACTATGGTGGAAGGTGGATCATGCTGGCTCCCACGACGTGAGTGACTGGCATTCATTCATGTAACTGAAATGCGTGTGGTAATTGCACATACTATGGTGGAAGGTGGATCGTGCTGGCTCCCGGGGTGTGAGTGACAGTGAGACTATGGTGGAAGGTGGATCGTGCTGGCTCCCGGGGTGTGATTACGTGTGAGTGATTGCGATTGAGTGCGAGACTGAGTGATTGCGTGTGAGTGATTGAGTGAGTGTGTTAGTGAGTGTGTGTGATTGAGTGAGAGGGTGTGAGTGAGGGTGAGAGTGTGATTGAGTGTGATTGAGTGTGATTGTGATTGAGTGTGACTGCGAGACTGTAAGTGTGAGAATGTGATTGAGTGTGAGACTGTGAGAGTGTGACTGTGTGAGTGTGTGAGTTTGACTGAGTGAGACTGTGAGGTGTGATTGAGTGAGACTGTGTGAGTGTGATTGGGTGTGAGACTGTGAGAGAGACTGTGTGAGACTGAGAGTGTGAGAATGTGAGTGTGAGAATGTGAGTGTGAGAGACTGAGAGTGTGAGAGAGACTTTGAGAGTGTGAGAGAGACTGTGAGAGTGTGAGAGAGACTGTGAGAGTGAGAGAGAGACTGTGAGAGTGAGAGAGACTGTGAGACTGAGAGTGTGAGAGAGTGTGAGACTGAGAGTGTGAGACTGTGTGAGACTGAGAGTGTGAGAGAATGTGAGACAGAGAGTGTGAGACTGTGAGAGTGTGAGAGAGACTGTGAGAGTGTGAGAGAGACTGTGAGAGTGAGAGAGAGACTGAGACTGTGAGAGAGACTGTGAGAGAGACTGTGAGAGAGACTGTGTGTGTGTGAGCGTGTGTGTGAGTGTGCGCGTGAGCGTGTGCGCGCGAGTGTGTGCTCGTGTGTGAGTGTGTGAGACTGAGAGTTTTTGAGAGTGAGAGAGACTGTGTGAGACTGCGAGAGTGTGAGACTGCGTGAGGCTGTGTGAGACTGTGTGTGAGTGTGAAACTGTGTGTGAGTGTGAGACTGTGTGTGAGTGTGAGACTGAGAGAGTGTGAGTGTGAGACTGTGTGTGTGAGAGACTGTGAGAGACTGTGAGACTGTGTGTGAGAGTGAGAGAGAGAGACTGTGAGAGACTGTGAGACTGTGTGTGAGAGAGAGAGACTGTGAGAGTGAGAGAGAGAGACTGTGAGAGTGAGAGACTGTGAGAGTGAGAGACTGTGAGAGTGTGAGACTGTGTGAGACTGTGAGACTGTGAGACTGTGTGAGAGTGTGAGACTGTGTGAGAGTGTGAGAGTGAGACTGTGTGAGAGTGTGAGACTGTGTGAGAGTGTGAGACTGTGAGAGAGAGACTGTGAGAGTGAGAGAGTGTGAGACTGTGGAGAGAGTGAGAGAGAGAGACTGTGTGTGTGTGAGACTGTGAGAGACTGTGAGACTGTGTGTGAGACTGTGTGTGAGAGTGAGAGAGTGTGAGACTGTGTGTGAGTGTGAGAGAGACTGTGTGTGAGACTGTGTGTGAGAGTGAGAGAGAGAGACTGTGAGACTGTGTGAGAGTGTGAGACTGTGTGAGAGTGTGAGAGAGTGTGAGAGTGTGAGACTGTGTGTGAGAGTGAGAGAGACTGTGAGTGAGAGAGACTGTGAGACTGTGTGAGACTGTGAGACTGTGAGTGAGAGAGAGTGAGAGAGTGTGAGACTGTGTGAGGCTGTGTGAGACTGTGTGGGAGAGTGTGAGACTGTGTGTGAGAGTGTGAGACTGTGTGTGTGAGACTGTGTGTGTGAGACTGTGTGAGACTGTGAGAGACTGTGAGAGACTGTGAGAGAGACTGTGAGACTGTGTGTGAGACTGTGTGTGAGAGTGTGAGACTGTGTGTGAGAGTGTGAGACTGTGTGAGTGAGAGACTGTGAGAGAGACTGTGAGAGAGACTGTGAGACTGTGTGTGAGTGTGAGAGTGTGAGACTGTGTGTGAGAGTGTGAGACTGTGTGAGTGAGAGACTGTGAGAGAGACTGTGAGAGAGACTGTGAGAGAGACTGTGTGTGAGAGTGAGAGACTGTGTGTGAGAGTGAGAGAGTGTGAGACTGTGTGTGAGTGTGAGAGAGACTGTGAGACTGTGTGTGAGACTGTGTGTGAGACTGTGTGTGAGAGTGAGAGAGAGAGACTGTGAGACTGTGTGTGAGAGTGAGAGAGTGTGAGACCGTGTGTGAGTGTGAGAGAGACTGTGAGACTGTGTGTGAGAGTGAGAGAGAGACTGTGAGACTGTGTGAGACTGTGTGAGAGTGTGAGACTGTGTGAGACTGTGTGAGACTGAGACTGTGTGTGAGAGTGTGAGACTGTGAGAGTGAGAGAGACTGTGAGAGTGAGAGAGTGTGAGACTGTGTGTGTGTGTGTGTGTGTGTGTGTGAGACTGAGAGAGTGTGAGAGTGTGAGACTGTGTGTGAGAGTGTGAGACTGAGAGAGTGTGAGAGTGTGAGACTGTGTGTGAGAGTGTGAGACTGTGTGTGTGAGACTGTGTGTGAGAGTGAGAGAGAGAGACTGAGAGAGTGTGAGAGTGTGAGACTGTGTGTGAGAGTGTGAGACTGAGAGAGTGTGAGAGTGTGAGACTGTGTGTGAGAGTGTGAGACTGTGTGTGTGAGACTGTGTGTGAGAGTGAGAGAGAGAGACTGTGAGAGTGAGAGAGTGTGAGACTGTGTGTGAGTGTGAGAGAGACTGTGAGACTGTGTGTGAGACTGTGTGTGAGAGTGAGAGAGAGACTGTGAGAGTGAGAGAGTGTGAGACTGTGTGAGAGTGCGAGACTGTGTGTGCGAGACTGTGTGTGCGAGACTGTGTGTGTGAGACTGTGTGTGCGAGACTGTGTGTGCGAGACTGTGTGTGAGAGTGTGTGAGAGGCAGAGTGTGTGAGAGGCAGAGTGTGTGAGAGGCAGAGTGTGTGTGTGAGAGGCAGAGTGACTGTGAGAGTGACTGTGAGAGTGTGAGAGGCAGAGTGACTGTGAGAGTGACTGTGAGAGTGTGAGAGACTGAGAGTGACTGTGAGAGAGTGTGAGACTGTGTGAGAGTGTGGGACTGTGTGAGACTGTGTGAGAGTGTGAGACTGTGTGAGACTGTGTGAGACTGTGTGAGAGTGTGAGACTGTGTGAGACTGTGTGTGCGAGACTGTGTGTGAGACTGTGTGTGCGAGACTGAGTGAGACAGTGTGAGAGTGAGACTGAGAGTGTGTGAGAGACTGAGAGTGTGTGAGAGACTGAGAGTGTGTGAGAGACTGAGAGACTGTGTGTGAGACTGTGTGAGAGTGTGAGAGTGTGAGAGTGTGTGAGAGTGTGTGAGAGTGTGCGAGAGTGTGAGAGACTGTGTGTGAGAGACTGTGTGTGAGAGACTGTGTGTGTGAGAGACTGTGTGTGAGAGACTGTGTGTGTGAGGGACTGTGAGAGTGTGAGGGACTGTGAGAGTGTGAGGGACTGTGTGAGACTACGAGAGAGACTGTGAGACTGCGATTGTGAGACTGCGACTGTAAGAGTGTGAGAGACTGTGTGACTGTGAGAGTGTGAGACAGAATGTGTGCTTTGCAATGCGTTGCGTACCCCTCTGTCACTCAAAGGGTTAAGTTGAGGTAACATAGCAATATAACACACGGTGGCTCTTCAGTTGAGGCAACGTAGCAATATGCTGAGGGATCAAATAGAAAGTGGTGTTTGAGGCTTGCCCTCTGTAACATACAGCAAAGCATCTCTCTCCCTTTAAGGAGAAAGGGCGGGAAGCAGGAAGCAGGAAGTGGAGGAGTGACAGTTGAGACAGTTAGTGAGGTGACTGAAGAGATTAAAAGAGGTAAATAAGAGCTGTATTAAGTTTATCCCTGAGTTTGTATTTTATGGGAACATTACATCCTCCTACTGAAACAGAGTGTATGGAGGGTTACAGTTATCTGTGGGAGGTGAAACAGTGTGTTTGTGGGGTCATGATCCTGAGTGAGAGTGTGAGTGGACCGGGAGAAGTTACTGATATCCTTACCTCAGGAGCAAGTGGCAGTTATATATGGTTTTTTTTGTCAGTTGGATACTGGTGGGCGGGCCAACTCCCTGTATGATAAACACGCCCCCATTGAATCACCCAATGAGAGCAGTAAAGTCCCCATTCAATCACCCAATAGGAGTTGTGTCTCCTAATGAGACATAAATTATGTAATTAGACATTCTGTTCAATGTGAGTTTCTTTTCTGAGGAGACATAAATTATGTTCTGTGTGTGGGGTACCATAAATTATGCAATGAGACTTATTCTTTTATATATATAGATATATACACACATATATATAAACTGCATATACACACACACATATATATATATATATATATATATATATATAAAGATGGAAGCACTCTCGCTTACATAAGTCAAATGCCCGGGTGCTGTTCCACGAGGCAGAATGCAAAAAAGATGATCGAAGCAAGAATGCACACTCTGGACTTCAATCATGTGATGAAATCAATCCAAATTGTTTAATGGTCAATGTTTCGGCTGCGCTCAAGCAGCCTTTCTCAAGATGTTAATACAGTGAATGGTGCTCCCCTCAAATACCCAGTGAACGGCATTAGCGCCGACGCCGGCGTACCCGTGTCAATGTGACGTCATGACCACCCAAAAATCAAATAAGTGATACTTCTTGAAAATAAATTGAAACATATTCTGTAACATTCTTTCAATAACGTATCATTGTAGCAGCGATCCTCAGAGCAATTTGAAAAAGTCTAGACAAAACTAGATAATGTAACTGGAAACAACGCATGATAATGGGTCATAGGTTAATCTCTCAATAACCTCTGTCGAGACTAATTTGACTAATGAGAAAATAAAAAATTAATACAAATAAAACAGAGAAAAATTGATGAAGAGACAATACGGACTGAGTGTAACAATATAGAGTACTCGCAAGTTGAAAATGAGTGGATGATACAAGCATCGTCAAAGTCGATCCAAGTACCCTGTAGTTACTCGATCCTTGTGTCTATCAATAACAATGAAGGAAGTGTAAACAAAGTTACCAAAGCCGTAAATGGTGAACCCAGGAATTAACCAGAGTACATCCCCATTAATAGTCCCCGTTTAGAATATTGGATTTACATAGCCAACATAGTGGTTCATTCTATGAACAGTTATAAGTATCGCCAAGTCCACATGTGTCTAAGGGATCAAACAAAGAGGTGTAATCAGGCTTACCCGTCACCCTTCAGGATTTGATTAACTGGATTGATATTATGAACAAGAAAAAAACATCTAGAGCAATAAGGTTACACAAAAGTACGTTGCTAAAGAAAAGTCATTTAAGTAATGTATCACTGGCATCTGCATACAATGAGCATGCTTATGATAATCAATGAATAAAGAATAATATGTGCAAATAATTATTCTCTTGAAGAAAAATCGAGCTGTCGCCATAATTTCAGCACTGTCCCTGAAATTTTTTTTTTAAAACAATAATCATATAACACAGATCAAAACGTCCTCTAAATAATGTGTCCCGGCAAAAAGTCCACTCCATAACTTGATCTGGAAAGAAGATGAATATAGTCTTAACATGAAGGCACCCTCTTATGAGATAGAGTTAGTAAAAAGACCACGTACTGTTGATCAATAATAGCTGATAGAGAGGCATCACGTTGACACGGTAATTCACGATGCTCATAATCACTAAGAGGCAAATTATTAGTCATCTTCATAAAAATCATATATCTTCATGGATGAAGTGTTATGGAAAAGTCTGTCCGGCCTATAACGAATGCTGATTGATGTTCATATTAAGCATTCTGGTTCTGGAACAGTTTCCTATTGCGAGTTAATACCTCAGAGATAGTAAATCACAAGTCTACCTATGAGGACTCAGTAACTCCATTACATGCTGGTACGAGTTCATCTTATACATCCCAGATGGTTAGTCCGTCCTCAAACAAATGGGTGACATTCTGTGAGTTAATCATTCTAAATGGTAAGCATAGTGTGTAAATATATGAACTCGCCAACTTCGAAACTATTAGGGTGCTGGTAATTATTCCTATTATGCATCCCAGTTGGTCGACTAGTCCACCGAAGGCAAGTGACCACTTCTGTACAGATGGTAGTTCCAAGGATATAGGAATGATAAAATGTTCATCCAATAAGCCTCCCAGTTGGCTAAATTGTCCACGGAATGTGTAAACTGAAGAACTCTATCAATGATGGTTCTCAGGAATGGATACTGGACATCAGTCCCATTATATATCCTCTTAGCATTAATAGAATGGTACAAAGGATAGTACCTCATTCAATTCCTTTGGCTCTCAGGAATGGATACTAGACATCAGTTCCATTGTGTGTCCTCTTAGCATTAATAGAATGGTGCAAAGGATAGTACCTCATTCAGTCCCTTTGGGGCCAAAGTGTCCAGTGTGTGTGTGTATCCAGAATACCTCCCTTAGTAGCAAAAGATTGGCTCGATTGCCTCCTCTTTTTAAAGGTGGTATGTGGTGTATTAGAATAGTACTAAGAGAGGAAACAGAATGTTTATACTCAAAAAAATGTTTAGCTACAGGTTTGTCTGTGCTGCCACTCAAAAGTGCCTGCATTATTGATGAGCGGTGATTGGCCATTCTTTCACGAAATGTGATCTCGGTCTTAATATAATATCAAATGCACCACTGCGTTTAAGGTGATAATAGGTTATTCCAAAGAATACGAGGGATGTGCTGTGAGATTAATTATATATCAGTAAGAAAGAGAGAAAGAAAAAAGAAGAAACTCTCCTTAAAGCACCAGCCCCACTCCTATACTATGACGTAGTGGGATCAGTCAGGTATATAAGAAGGGGAAAGGTCAATTAAAATAAAAAAAAATAAAAAAAGTAAACTTTATTGATTCCCTTATAAAAACAGCGAATTAAAAACAAAAACTGCATTTATATATTAAGTAATTAAGCAAGATTCTCTCTTACTATCATTGTCATCATAATGTTCTCTCTATACTCCGTGCTTATTCTACACATAAATCGCTATGCTGCTTAGAAGCAAGTGAACATATACCGGAGAATAATACGTTGCATAAATCGTCTGTATCAAAATCAGTGCAACAGAAAAATCTGCAGAGACAACCTAAACTAATGGCTGGTCTACAGAAATCTGTACTATAATTTAACTCCGGTATAGATAGAATATATCCCTATAAGCTATATCCTAAGGAAATCTTCTATAATAATACCAGTGGAATAAATATCCTACCTCTCTCTCTGTTAGGTCTATATTGAAAGTAGGAAGAGAGTGTGGCCGCAAAAAAGTGATCACTCAAAAATTGGAGCGAATCGCTTCCATAGCCCCAGCGGTTACGTCTGCAAAAATCATTGGGTAATAGACCCGCTGGGCAAGTGATCGATATAGGCCAAAAAATGAGAGAGAGAGAGAAAGAGAGTAAAGGCAAAGATATTCTAATTTGGATACATAAATTGCTGGAACTGCACGAAAACTGACACACAGAGTCTGTGCCCAGTAACCCTGACGATCGTTTCGCCTTTAGGCTTTCTCTACATAATATTTCCCACATGGACACATCAGAATGTACACAATATAGTCAGAGGTGCATGTTAATCTGAATCTTATATTAAAAGACTTATTGTTCTGAGGATGTTTAAAGACCTTGGTACTTAACATACTGTTGCAAGTGGTACAGTTACTGCAATGGACACAACCTGGAGTTCCTTTGAATCTTGTAAGCCACTGTGGTTTCATCTGAGGGCCCGCTGGTTTAACAGTTAAGTCAGGTCTCATCAAATAATCTTTGATTGTTCTTCCTCTTTTATATGCAATTCTAGGAGGAGGTGTGTCAAAAAATGGCATGTTCGGATCTGATGAAAGAATATTCCAATGCCTGCACAACTTGTTGGTAAAGGCTTCACATCCAGGAAAATACTTTGTTGAAAATACCATTCTGTCAGTATTTTCTTTGGGGATTTTCTTCATTAAATCCTTTAGAGTTAGATTTTGACTTTGTTGTAATTCTTTATTCAATAATACATGGCTGTATCCCCTTTTGAGAAATGTATTTTTCATCTGTGTAAGCTGTATAGCTGCTTTTTTAGGGTCATCTTTATTGCGGATTACCCTCAGAAATTGAGAATAGGGTATACTATTCTTAAGGGCCGGTGAGTGGCAACTTTTAGCATGCAAAATTGTATTGTGGTCAGTAGGTTTAGTAAGGTTAGGCCAAGCTTGTAAACTTTGACATCCAGAAAATCAACTGTGGTTTCACTGTAAGTATGTTTAAAATGAATAGTTGTTGGTAAAGTGTTTAACCCCTTTGCGTCCGATGACGTACCCAGACCATCACGCTGGTCCGGCACTCAAGGACCAGTGACAGTCCTGGCACGTCATGGAGTTCAGTGCTCGCTCCGGAAGCCCTGAACTGGAAGTAATAATAAAAAAAAAAAGCACCATGGTCCCCAAATGCTGGCCGCGAGTGCGCGCACCGGTCATTAAGGGCTTAAGGAGGAAATCCACTCAGTGCGATCAATCACAGAGCCCCGCCAAATCAAGAATAAATCATCGATATAGCATTTATAAAAGATTAAATTTGGATGCCGTATGTACTTCTTTTCGTATTGCAACATGAAAAGATTGGCTTAAGTTGGGGCAACATTAGATCCCACTGTGGTTCCTGTCACTTGTAAATAAAAGGTGTTCTCATATCAAAAAAAGCTTTTTGTCAGTGTTAAGTGCAGTAAATCGCAGAAGAGAGAGAAAAAGGACATGATTCGCTGCCAAAAAAGAGGCGGGGCTTAACCACGAGCAGGGACAGGGCTAAATCTGAACTGAAGCATGGAGAGGCAATGCTTACAGTGGAAAGACAGACACCATTGAATCGCATAGGGGTATACACTACTGAGAATTTTACACAGCAGATAGAAATATAAACACAGAGTGATTGTGTCAAGTGAGTACTTCATAACAAACAAATAATCATCTTCAGGTCACCTGACCCATCTCTCACCCTGCAGTATCTCCCACAGAACCTTATTTCGGCTATCCCGCATACTGAGGATGATGGGAGTTGTAGTCAGCGCTCCTTCTGCATGCAGAGGAGAGATAGAGAGAGAGAAGCCAGTGTAGTACTTATATATGGGGGCTCTCTCTCCAGTTCTCTGCATGTAGATTGGCAGCTGACTACAACTCCCATCATCCACAGTATTGTGCAGCGCTGTGATTTTTTGTGGAGTTGAGGGCTGGCAGCTGAGTGGTTAATAGTGGGGGCACTAAGGAGCAGAAGAAAGAGGATGAGAATGAGGCACCTTAGGGCTTAATAGTGGAGGCAGTAAGGAGCATAACAATTTAAAGCAAATTTAAAACACTACAATACTTCAAGGTGGCAAGGTCAGTGGTGTGTGTGTGTTGTGTGTGTGTGAGATTTTCTTCAGTTGTATAGTGGGGGCGGGCCAACTCCCTGCATGATTTTCACACCAGTACCAGTGGCCTTCGGCCAGGAAATGCAGAGAGAGGCTTGTAAACACAAACTCGAAAAAATCACAGGTTTGGTTTTTCAAACCCACTTTGTTTGATCCGATTCACTTTTTTTATATTTAACAATCTTCACACACCATACACTTTCTCCTTTTATAGCTTTTCTTATAGAAAGTGGAGTTGCCATATTTATCACATAAAAGTCACCTTATCTTCTCTCTTCACTGGCAAATAACAGTTCTGCTTTCAAAAATATGCTCACCACAATTTTTGGTGGTTAATGTCTTTGGGAACAGAACACTAGTGTCTCCCAGCCACAAACTCTTTGGTTGCATGTGTAGTCATCTCAGACCCACTTTTGACCTTTCAAGCTCAATACAGAAAGCCTGTTGGGAACTGACTACGTAGGACAGGATATTGTTCAATGCAATGAAGCATTAATGTTTTTTTACATTTCAAGTATTACAACATAAAACATGTGTGGAAGATTCCTACCAGTCATCGAGGGCCCGCTGCCTAGAGAATCTTCCTGCCAAATCTGGTTTCTGCAGACACTTGAACGTCTACTTGATAGTGCTTGATTCAGGTTGATAATGAGGGACAAGTTGCTGCTTTGAAGATGTCCCCTGGTAAAGCCTTCGCCTTGGAAGCCGAAGTAGAGACTAATCTTGTTGAGTGAGCTTTAACCCTCTGAGTGCCAGAGGAGTATCCAACATATTGTGAAGCAATACATTGGACACATCCCTAGCTCTCAAAGATTTTATGTTCTTAGGAGGAGTTAGACCTGCACCTAATTTTATACACAAAAAAAAATGTTGAAATGGAAGCCTTAGATGCTGCTGAACCCTTGAATTTTCATTGAAAGTGGAAGAATAGATTCCAGCTTCCTTAATTCCTGAGTTATTGCCAGATAGGTGGAAATGCATCTTACCAAATTATGAAATTGTTTTTCATTACTTCCTTTTGGATTCAGACAAAGGAAGGGAGAGCAATATCCTGGTTTAAGTGGAAGGAAGAAACTACTTTGGACCTGAAAGATGGTTTAGTGTTAGGGCTACTACTGAATATAGAGATCTGGAACAATGATAGTGAAGCTCTCATACACTGCTTGCTGAGGTGATGGTCAACAAAAAAAACTTGATAAAGGAGAATCTTCAATGGTTCAAATCTAGAAAAACAGTATAGTTGATTTAAGACCACATTCCATGGAGGAATATTTTCTCTAATACAGGATCTGGCTTTGTCAGATGTCCTGATATATCTCTTCATGTGGTCATCCTCCACTAACTGTATTGCTAGGATAGCTGTCAGAGTACAAAGTTACACTTTAATAGAGGCTAGTCTAAGCCCTGCTTCATACCCATTTTGGAGAAAATTACAGCTTTTTTTGGAGTCAACAGAATATCTAGAAATATTATTCTCTATGCACCAGGTCGAAAAGGTCTTCAAATTCTATAGTACATTTTGGAGGTAGACTCTTTCCTGGAGGGAATGACTGAATTGTAGATGCTGGTTATCTAAAGGAAACCTGCGGAATCTTCAGTAGGTGGTTCTCACCAGAATATGATGAGATGCTGCTAGTAACCCTAGTGTAGTCAAGAAAGCCTGTTTTTTGGAAAGCTTTGATTACAGAGGAAACAGTCTCCATTTTGAATTGTTGGTGCCAAATGAAGGAATTGACAATCTATGTGTCTAAAATGTGTCTGTATCCCCCACCCCACAAAACAAAATATTGGTACAATGAATAGTAAAGAGTAGATACCTGATCTCTTCTGATCTAAGGAGACTGTTTCCACAACCCTCTTTGTTAAGTTTTGGATCAACTTTCTCAATTAAATTGCTTTCTGAGGATTTGATAGAACCATGGAAACTGCAGGCATTCTTTTTTTGGATCATATCAAACGCTAGCAGATACATTGTCTCTAAAATCTGAAGAAACCATCTGTCTGGATTGGTTTTCTGTTCCCAGATATGCTGAAACTCTTGCAGTCCACCCCTTACTGGGACAGGAGACACGGTTCACTTCTCATAAATACAAATTTTTTAACTGAGCCATATGAGGGATGTCCTTTTTGAATCTCCCTCTGGGACCTTGAGAGGAAACTTGTCTTCTTTGCTCATATGACCTGTTTGACTGAATTCTGAATGGACAGTCTTCGAGTTTTGAATGAGAAAGAACGAACTGTGGGAGAAGATCTTGCCCTTCTGTTATGATGCAAAAAAGCACTTTTACCAGCTGTCATCTTTTTTATCATTTTCTTCAAGATGCTGTCTGAACAGCATTGAACCAGAGAAAGGTAGAGTCACAAGCTTGCTCTTTGAAGCATCCGCTCCCAAGATTTTTTTTTTGTATGAGCTTTATTGTGAGTTGAGCAAAGTTGCAACAAGTCCAGAATCATACATACGATACAGAATGAGTCCGTTAGTCACATTTACATGTAGAATATTACAATGGAGTGAGGAACCCTGTCTGAATCTTCGGGAGTTAAAGGCAAGATAAGGGGGGGAGAGAAAGAAGAATGAGAAAAAAAAATACATATGCAATACAGATATACATATACAACCACACATACATAAATAATCATGGGAGGAGGGTTAGGATAAGGGATTCTGATCCAGGGCACCATCGATCCGCTAGGTGGTTATCTAGCATGTGTAGCAGTACAGGAAGTATGGAGAAAAGATATGAACAGCATCGTATCACGGTGCCCGTGCTCCCTTGTTTTTGTTTTGCTGTCAGTTATCCTGTGTAATGCTCTCATTGGTTGTCCTGTGTTGAGCCCGCCCAGTATTGCCTTTATATACTGGGCTCCTGCACCCACACGGTGCCCTTTCGTGGTGTTCCTGTACCAGTGCTAACTAACTGCTCAGAGTTCCCAGTGTACCGACTTGGCCTGCCTGACTACTCTTCAGTTCCTGCTCCTGTGTACCGAACCGGATTGCCAGACTACTCTCCAGTATCTGCTCCTGTGTATCGACCCGGCCTGGCTGACGTTCCTGCTCCTGTACCGACCCGGACCGGCTGACGTTTCTGCTCCTGTGTTCTGACCCGGCCTGGCTGATGTTCCTGTTCCTGTGCACCGACCCGGCTTGATCAACGTTCCTGCTTCCTTTGTCCTTGTCGCCTCGGCGACATTCTTACATCCGGTTACCATCGGCTTGTCCTTCTCCTCTGCTCCGGCAGGTTGCTACGTGTTGTCTCAGTTACTGCTCCGGCAGAGCGCCTCTGGCCTAGTCCTCCGCTACTGTCATACCGGTTGCAAGTGTTGCCTCCGTGATTGCTCTGGTAAAGCGCCATTGGCTTGTCCTCCGCTACTGCCCTGGCAGGTTGCCAAGTGTTGTCTCAGTTACTGCTCCGGCAGAGCGCCTCTGGCCTAGTCCTCCGCTACTGTCATACCGGGTGCAAGTGTTGCCTCCGTGATTGCTCCGGTAAAGTGCCATTGGCTTGTCCTCCGCTACTGCTCCTGCAGGTTGCCAAGTGTTGTCTCAGTTACTGCTCCAGCAGGTTGCCAGTATTGTCTCAGTTACTGCTCCGACAGAGCGCCTCTGGCTTAGTCCTCCGTTACTGTCATACCGGTTGCAAGTGTGTGCCTCCGTGATTGCTCCGGTAAAGTGCCATTGGTTTGTCCTCCGCTACTGCTCCGGCAGGTTGCCAAGTGTTGTCTCAGTTACTGCTCCGGCAGAGCACCTCGGGCCTAGTCCTCCATTACTGTCATACCGGTTGCAAGTGTTGCCTCCGTGATTGCTCTGGTAGTGCTCATTTTACCTCAGTGGACTGGCAGTTCACGTATGTTTGCTGACCTTGGCTTGTTAAAGTATCATTCCAGTACCTTCACACATGGGACAGTTTACCATCATTGATGAACTTTAAATCCTGCAGTGCCGGCATCCTGGGAACCTACTTCTCTTGCCTGACCTGTGTCAGTATATACTGTCTGTACCTTCATGTTATGCTGGACCTGTGTGGGCATTTAATAAATTACCTGTCGTGTGTCTGTACTATACTGTTGTATATTACAGGACCTGTGAGGGTTCTTACTGTATTGCTTTATTCAATAAAACTGTGTTTTTATCCTAACCACTGTGTCTGTGAGTCAAACAAACCGTTACACATCAGCCGTGTTAAAAAACAGAAGTAGCAACGCATCTTCCAACGCCAGGGTCCCCATATCCAGTAACAGAGAGATTATAATGTCTCTCTCACAGGCATCCTCATCCCCCAGGAACATCCAGCTGATTTCTATGTGATAGCCAGGGCTGCCAGAGATCTAGATAAGTAGGTAGAGAAATGGTGGCTATCGCATGGCATTTTTTCATAGATAGCATTGAATCGACTTTCGAAAGCCACAAGGAGAGAGACAGCGCAGACGTAGTCTTTTATAACAGAGGAATGGTAGCTTTTGCCACATTAAGACACTCCCAAGATTTTAACTATAAGACACTCCTTGTTGTAAGGGACAAAGCCGAAGATCTTGCTATTAACTTGATAATATCACATCACAGAAGAAACCTAAAGCCTCTTTGAGGGATAGCCGCTTCCTTAATCAATCTAGATTGTGAGACAGAGGATTTAGTATTGATAAATAATAGAAATAATAATGATAATGGTTCAATAATGATAAAACCAACCTGACTTATTTAAAGGGTTAGTAATGTCTAAAAAAAACTTTTTTGCATTTAGAAGAGCTTAAAAAGCTCTTCTAAATGCAAAAAAACGTATCTCTTAAACCGCTATGGTTTAAGAGATACGGGCGTTTAAAGTTTGATTTCTCCTACTGACAGCTGTAAAGCTGTCAGCAGGAGATCCGTGTCGGTCGACACGGTGGCGCTTGAGAAGTGCCGAGATCTTGTTACTTACATGGAATCCCTTCATTGGAATGGTCTAAAACGTGTGTCTGAACACCAGGCACACGTTTTAGACCATTCCAATGAAGAGATTCCATGTAAGTAAGGAGATCTCGGCACTTCTCAAGCGCCACCATGTCGACCGACACGGATCTCCTGCTGACAGCTTTACAGCTGTCAGTAGGAGACAGCGAACTTTAAACGCCCGTATCTCTTAAACCATAGCGGTTTAAGAGATACGTTTTTTTGCATTTAGAAGAGCTTTTTAAGCTCTTCTAAATGCAAAAAAGTTTTTTTTAGACATTACTAACCCTTTAAGGTGCTTTAAGTGTGTATAATAACTGGCTTTTGTAAGCATAAAGGGACCAGAGAGCAGGTAACCCTCCAGGGTAAATATATAAACATCTTACCCCTCTACCGTGCCTCCGCTCCAGTCTACCCTAAAATATGCTCCTTCCTCAAATGCCAGTACACAGGTATCTCTTACATGTGCCTCGGAAGAAGGAGAGAAGTACTCTTTGAAACATGTAGGTGAGTATTTCTCAAGCCTGCCCTAAGGACCCACTAACAGGCCAGGACTTAGGGATTTCTCTGCTAGAGCACAGATGTGGTGATCAGAGGCTCATTCACATTGATTAACTCACCTGTGCTCTATCAAGGAAATCATCAAATCCTGGCCTGTTAGTGGGTCCTGAGGACAGGAGTTGAGAAACACTGATGTAGGTTATATGCACATGAAACACGTGGAAGCCATGAATTGAACAATATATCAAAACCTCGGACCTGTAAAGAAGTGGCCACATCAAGGTGATGTGAAAAAAAAACGATGTAAGAGATGGCTGTGTACTGGCATTTAAGGAAGGAGTTTATTTTAGGGTAAACTGGAGTGAAGACATGGTTAGTTTTTAGGTTATTTAAGGTGGTTCTGTTGATTCCTGGTCTATGTCCATTTCTTTATGTTGTGTGCATATATATATATTGATTGTTGCGCTGATTTACTCCATAAGTGTTACTACCAATTGCATTTCTTTTGAGTAGATTCATTTAATTAGAGATTATTGAGTGTATCCTACTTTTGTGTGGTATTTTGAAAATATATATGTATATATATATTAGTTGAACAGCCCGTGTACACGGGCCACAGTGCCACGCAGCAACGGCCGCGATGCAGTCATGCACAGTAGAGACTGCCCGCACCACTGCTGATATGGAGCGGGGCGCTCTAAATTCAGACCATAGTCCTCTCTGCGCACCGACTACAAACTGAATTCGGAGCCCCGCTCCATTATCAGCCGCGGCGCGGGCACTGTGCTGCGCATGACTGCAGCTTGCGCAGCCATCTCTACTGCTCTTGACGGCTTCTGCCAAACACACACTTAGCGAATTATTATATATAATAATTATATATATATATTTTTTTTTTTTGTGTGTATGTGAAAAAACTGTTTCGATTTATCAGCTCTTTCATGGCAATACTTTATTTGGTAATGGTGCATATACAGGGTTTACTGTGTTTAATATATTATCTGCACCAATTAACTGCATATTTAGTCTCTAAACTGGTGCCATTTATACCAGAAGTACACGGGAGAAGTTCTGCTTGTCTTGGGTGTGTTTAAGTTGTGATCTCTCTAAGTTGCTGCACATTAATGGCTCCTCAAGGACTGATGAGAACATCTCTGGCTTAGAACAAGCAGGGACCTATTACTAAGAATATACATTATTATGGGGAACTTTTAGTGTTAATATTTTCAAGATCTCAGGGTCAGTTCATTTTGATAGTTCTCAGATTTGCCTGTGGTGCAGTTGGTTTGCTCTAGAATTATACCTCTTTTGCTTGATGAATAAGACTCCTATGTTCCTCTAATACTGTAACTGATATTCTCTGGGATTCTGTGGAAAAACATGTTTTGCATTTACTTTAGAGATGTAGTTGACCTAAGTTACCAATTGACCTAAGTTACCAATTAGCATTCTTGTTCATTAAGAAAAATGTTAACGTGTTTATTGGCCTAGAAACCAAACCTGCAAGTAGCCCGACATTAATAGCTGTGCATTCTTGTTGTAGATAAATCATTGTTGTAGAAGTATTTGTGAATACAAAACTTGGAAAAAAGTTCAAAAGTATATTGCTTAAGGTTAACATTAACAATGACAAACTGGAGTCATATACACTTAATGGACAATTAGTACATTTTACTAAGTCTGTTCCAATGATGTCGATTTTGTAAAAAGGTCATGGCTGGTCTGTAAAGTTCCAAAATGGCTACGAAAACCCATTCCATATGTGTGTGGGGGGGTAGGAAACCCAGAAGAATGTTGCCTTCAGGTCTATGGGGACCTGCATTACTCAGGACAGGAACTATCCTGACCTATCAGTGCACGTGATGAGAAGCATCAGTGATCTCTTTTCATACCCCATTGTGCTCACTGTTTGGTTGGCCGCAGCATAGAATGAGGCCCTGGATCAGGCTTGCTCCCAGTGGGAACACATGTACAAGCAGCTACACTTATATAGTAGCACATTGAATAAGGCTGAACAAAGACATGCATTTATCAGGTCCAGCCCATGCCTAATCACCCCTGTTAATCCAGGGGAAGGCAAAAACAAAAACAAAAAAAAAAGCAACAACCAATCGAAGCCATTTCCAATAAAGCTCCATTGGGACTGCTTGTTATCTTCAAGATCCTGTCACATCTGACCAGCAAAAATTGTGTTAGGATGATGGAAGTTGAGGGAGGACTGCCTTCCTCATTTGGTCCCATATGTGGAATTAAAGGTACGACTACAGCATGATTGAAGACCTCCATTGTTGTTGTTGTGTTTTTCTTTCTTTCTTCATGTATGAGAAGCACACTGACATCCACAAAACTGTGAACTCACACACACTGCTCTGATCCCATTTATACACAAAACTGTGAACTCACACACACTGCTCTGATCCCACATACACACAAAACTGTGAACTCACACACACTGCTCTGATCCCACATACACACAAAACTCTGAACTCACACACACACTGCTCTGATCCCATTTATACACAAAACTCTGAACTCACACACACTGCTCTGATCCCACATACACACAAAACTCTGAACTCACACACACACTGCTCTTATCCCACATACACACAAAACTCTGAACTCACACACACTGCTCTGATCCCACATACACACAAAACTCTGAACTCACACACACTGCTCTGATCCCACATACACACAAAACTCCGAACTCACACACACTGCTCTGATCCCACATACACACAAAACTCTGAACTCACACACACACTGCTCTGATCCCACATACACACAAAACTCTGAACTCACACACACACTGATCTGATCCCACATACACACAAAACTCTGAACTCACACACACTGCTCTGATCCCACATACACACAAAACTCTGAACTCACACACACTGCTCTGATTCCACATACACACAAAACACTGAAGTCATACACACACTGCTCTGATCCCACATATACACAAAACTCTGAACTCACACACACTGCTCTGATCCCACATACACACAAAACACTGAACTCATACACACACTGCTCTGATCCCACATATACACAAAACTCTGAACTCACACACACTGCTCTGATCCCACATACACACAAAACTCTGAACTCACACACACACTGCTCTGATCCCACATACACACAAAACTCTGAACTCACACACACTGCTCTGATCCCACATACACACAAAACTCTGAACTCACACACTGCTCTGATCCCACATACACACAAAACTCTGAACTCACACACACTGCTCTGATCCCACATACACACAAAACTCTGAACTCACACACACTGCTCTGATCCCACATATACACAAAACTCTGAACTCACACACACACTGCTCTGATCCCACATACACACAAAACTCTGAACTCACACACACTGCTCTGATCCCACATATACACAAAACTCTGAACTCATACACACTGCTCTGATCCCACATACACACAAAACTCTGAACTCACACACACTGCTCTGATCCCACATACACACAAGACTCTGAACTCACACACATACTGATCCCACAAACACACAAAACTCCAAACTCACACACACTGCTCTGATCCCACATACACACAAAACTCTGAACTCACACACACTGCTCTGATCCCACATACACACAAAACACTGAACTCACACACACTGCTCTGATCCCACATACACACAAAACACTGAACTCACACACACACACTACTCTGATCCCACATACACACAAAACTCTGAACTCATACACACACTGCTCTGATCCCACATACACACAAAACTCTGAACTCTCACACACATACTGCTCTGATCCCACATACACACAAAACTCTGAACTCACACACACTGCTCTGATCCCACATACACACAAAACACTGAACTCACACACACACTGCTCTGATCCCACATACACACAAAACTCTGAACTCACACACACACACTGCTCTGATCCCACATACACACAAAACTCTGAACTCACACACACACTGATCTGATCCCACATACACACAAAACTCTGAACTCACACACACTGCTCTGATCCCACATACACACAAAACTCTGAACTCACACACACTGCTCTGATCCCACATACACACAAAACTCTGAACTCACACACACTGCTCTGAACCCACATACACACAAAACTCTGAACTCACACACACTGCTCTGATCCCACATACACACAAAACTCTGAACTCACACACACACACTGATCTGATCCCACATACACACAAAACTCTGAACTCACACATACTGCTCTGATCCCACATACACACAAAACTCTGAACTCACACATACTGCTCTGATCCCACATACACACAAAACTCTGAACTCACACATACTGCTCTGATCCCACATACACACAAAACTCTGAACTCACACACACACTGATCTGATCCCACATACACACAAAACTCTGAACTCACACATACTGCTCTGATCCCACATACACACAAAACTCTGAACTCACACACACTGCTCTGAACCCACATACACACAAAACTCTGAACTCACACACACTGCTCTGATCCCACATACACACAAAACTCTGAACTCACACACACACACTGATCTGATCCCACATACACACAAAACTCTGAACTCACACATACTGCTCTGATCCCACATACACACAAAACTCTGAACTCACACATACTGCTCTGATCCCACATACACACAAAACTCTGAACTCACACATACTGCTCTGATCCCACATACACACAAAACTCTGAACTCACACACACACTGATCTGATCCCACATACACACAAAACTCTGAACTCACACACACTGCTCTGATTCCACATACACACAAAACACTGAACTCATACACACACTGCTCTGATCCCACATACACACAAAACTCTGAACTCACACACACACTGCTCTTATCCCACATACACACAAAACTCTGAACTCATACACACTGCTCTTATCCCACATACACACAAAACTCTGAACTCACACACACTGCTCTGATTCCACATACACACAAAACACTGAACTCATACACACACTGCTCTGATCCCACATACACACAAAACTCTGAACTCTCACACACACTGCTCTGATCCCACATACACACAAAACACTGAACTCATACACACACTGCTCTGATCCCACATATACACAAAACTCTGAACTCACACACACTGCTCTGATCCCACATACACACAAAACTCTGAACTCACACACACTGCTCTGATCCCACATATACACAAAACTCTGAACTCACACACACACTGCTCTGATCCCACATACACACAAAACTCTGAACTCACACACACTGCTCTGATCCCACATACACACAAAACTCTGAACTCACACACTGCTCTGATCCCACATACACACAAAACTCTGAACTCACACACACTGCTCTGATCCCACATATACACAAAACTCTGAACTCATACACACTGCTCTGATCCCACATACACACAAAACTCTGAACTCACACACACTGCTCTGATCCCACATACACACAAAACTCTGAACTCATACACACTGCTCTGATCCCACATACACACAAAACTCTGAACTCACACACACTGCTCTGATCCCACATACACACAACACTCTGAACTCACACACATACTGATCCCACAAACACACAAAACTCCAAACTCACACACACTGCTCTGATCCCACATACACACAAAACTCTGAACTCACACACACTTCTCTGATCCCACATACACACAAAACACTGAACTCACACACACACACTACTCTGATCCCACATACACACAAAACTCTGAACTCATACACACACTGCTCTGATCCCACATACACACAAAACTCCGAACTCACACACACTGCTCTGATCCCACATACACACAAAACACTGAACTCACACACACACACTGCTCTGATCCCACATACACACAAAACTCTGAACTCACACACACACACACTGCTCTGATCCCACATACACACAAAACTCTGAACTCACACACACACTGATCTGATCCCACATACACACAAAACTCTGAACTCACACACACTGCTCTGATCCCACATACACACAAAACTCTGAACTCACACACACTGCTCTGATCCCACATACACACAAAACTCTGAACTCACACACACTGCTCTGAACCCACATACACACAAAACTCTGAACTCACACACACTGCTCTGATCCCACATACACACAAAACTCTGAACTCACACACACTGCTCTGATCCCACATACACACAAAACTCTGAACTCACACACACACTGATCTGATCCCACATACACACAAAACTCTGAACTCACACACACTGCTCTGATCCCACATACACACAAAACTCTGAACTCACACACACACACTGATCTGATCCCACATACACACAAAACTCTGAACTCACACACACACTGCTCTTATCCCACATACACACAAAACTCTGAACTCACACACACTGCTCTGAACCCACATACACACAAAACTCTGAACTCTCACACACACTGCTCTGATCCCACATACACACAAAACACTGAACTCACACACACTGCTCTGATCCCACATACACACAAAACTCTGAACTCATACACACTGCTCTGAACCCACATACACACAAAACTCTGAACTCATACACACTGCTCTGAACCCACAGACACAAATCCCTGACCCTACTCACACACACACAAAAACTGCTCTTGACCCACAGTGACTGATTACTAAGAATTGGAGAAATTCTGGAAGTACATTTTACCATTGGTGACACAACATTTCCCAAATTTCCCATAACTTTGAATGGGTGTTTTTAATTTCTAGAAAGTTTGAGGGTATAAGCATTTTTGCTGTTATGGCTCCTAGAACCTTTTGCCTGCTGGACATCCCAATACACCTATCAATGTATGACAAGATTTATACTAAATGAAATGACAAGGAAATCACCCAGTTTATTTCATACCCATTATGAGGGGTTCCACATGGTTTAAATTATTGTTATATGGTCTTAAAGGGATAGTAATACTTCATTTTAACTTTATTTTATTTTGTAGGCATTAAAAAAACATGAAGAATGATATAAGTCTTATCTCTGAAACCTTTATGGTTTAAGAGATATTCACAAACAAAGTATCCCCCCCCTGTTCAACCATATCAGAAGGGAGATGCCCAGGTAGACTGCAGAGAGGGACAATCTTCAATTAAGATAATGGAAAAAGCTGATAAACTTGTCAAGGGTGGAAGGGCTTTCATTGTTTTCATACAAAGAAAATTGTCCCCTTCTGTTATCTGTACTGTCATACAACCAGACTCACATCTGAGAAGAGATGGCTTACACTAGGTAAAAGGGGCGGGGAGGGGAACTTTGCTTGTGAATATCTCATAAACCATAAAGGTTTGAGAGATAAGACTTATATCATTCTTCATGTTTTTTTAATGCCTACAAAATAAAATAAAGTTAAAACGAAGTGTTACTATCCCTTTAATGGGAATACACAACTGGTTACTGCAATGCTTTACAATGTGAGGGTGTTACACTCTCACATGCAACACAATGCAGTAACCAGATATGTATTCCCATTACGACCATATAACAATAATTTAAACCATGTGGAACACCCCATAAGGGGTATGAAACAAACTCGGTGATTTCCTTGTCATTGCTTCCTTGTTGAATTTTCATTGTTTAATTTAGCAGTTATCTTTGTCATTTACTGATATGTACATTTTTTTTAATATTGCTTTTACATTCTAAATGTTTACCTTGAAGATGTGATGTGAATGAATGCATGCAGACCATGGTGCAACTTCTTGAAGATCACTCACCATAAGAAGGAATCGGCGGGAACTCTTCTAACATAGTCAGCCTGTTAGTCAACTCCGAGCACGGCACTCAGCTGCATCATCAAGTCCACCTCTCCTGGCACAGAAATTCTCCCTCCACCCCTCCTGGCACAGAAATGCTCCCTCCACCCCTCCTGGCACAGACTTGGTCCCTAAGCGCTCTCTAAGTGCTTTGTTTTGTATGTGGATGGGCAGGGTACGTATTACTGAGTTCCCAGTCAGCTTTGCATGGAGGAGGTGATACGGCTCTGCTCTCACCTCCGCGAGTCACAAGAGCAGCTGCAAAAAAAAAAAAAGTTCAGAAGCGCTGCATATAGGACCGCAGCATGGGTTTCACCCCCGTTGAGGGTGTCACCTGGTGCGGTCTGCGCCCCCCTTGTGACGCCGCTGGCTTTAAAAATAGACATCTCAATAGTTTATTTTTATCAGTTAACAAAATGCATAGAGAGTGAACAGAAGAAAAATCTAAATCAAATCAATATTTGATGTGACAACCCTTTGCATTCAAAACGGCATCAGTTCTTCTAGGTACACTTGCACACAGTTTTTTAAGGAACTCGGCAGGTAATTTGTTCCAAACATCTTGGAGAACTAACCACAGTTTTTCTGTGGATTTAGGCTGCCTCAGTTGCTTCTGTCTCTTCAGGTAATCCCAGATAGACTCTATGATGTTGAGATCAGGGCTTTGTGAGAGGCCATACCATCACTTCAAGGACTCTTTGTTCTTTTTTATGCTGAAGACAGTTCTTAATGACTTTGACTGTATGCCTGGGGTTGTTGCCATGCTGCAGAATGAATAAATTTGGGGCCAATCATATGCCTCCCTGATGGTATTGCATGATGGATAAGTATCTGCTTGTTCTTGCAGGGCCTGGCTTCCAAAGTCTGGATTCTTAAAGGGATAATAATACTTCAAAATTACTATCCCTTATATTGAAGCCCTTAAAAAACTGAATTAAATGCCACCAGCGGCATCTCTCAAACCTTTATGGTTTGCGAGATAGCCGCTTTTAAACTTCTCTCTCCCCTGCCTCTCCCCTGACATCAGTGTTCTTGCTGCAGCAGGGGAATCCATTCATTGAAACAAGCGGGGGCTCTTCAGCAGAGCCAGATCTCGTTAGAGACGAAACGATCCTTCACTAAAACGGTCTTCTACACGTGCTTGGTAACCAAGCACATGAAGAAGACCATTTTAGTGAAGGATCTTGTCTTCCATAAAGAGATCTTGGCTCTGCTGAAGAGCCTCCGCTGGTCCCGGGACCGGATTTCCCTGCTGCAGCAAGAACGATGACATCAGGGGAGAGCTAAGTTTAAAAGCGGCTATCTCGCAAACCATAAAGGTTTGAAAGATGCCGCTGGTGGCATTTAATTGAGTTTTTAAACGGCTTCAATATAAGGATAGTAATTTTGAAGTATTACTATCCCTTTAAGTGTGCTGTAACTTACATTTTTTGCTTCATGTTTGTGTTTTGGCTGTATTGTGACCCTGTCCAGTCTCCCTCAGTTAATTTTGTTATCACTGTCTATTGGCAACACATGGCTTGTTTCTTGAAAAGGGCCTGACTGGGCCCACTTGCTAGGATCACATGACATTGCCTCTCTATAATCACTTCACACAAGCAGTGCCAGCACCTTGCAGGGCCTGGCTTCCAAAGTTTGGATTCTTAAGACTGCTGTAGAGTTAACCTGGTTTGACCTGAGATTGGACTGAGGAAACACTTGCCTACATCTGACACAGGAAAATTACAACTTCAACAGCATTACAGATTTGAAAACCTGTCTGAGATAAATAAATAACTGTGGAATTTTGGGATCCCTGTTTTAAGTACTTCATTTCATCTGTCAGTAAATTCAGCTGATCTGCAACCCCAAGCACATGACCCATTGGGAAGAATCAATTTACCATTTATCCACTCCAGACATTTAACTCTTCCACTGAAATCTCATCAATGTAATCCTCACATTGTAATCAAAACTGGCTGCAACCGAATCTACTGATTGCTTGGTCTGGTCTGGAAGCAAAAGCTATACTACATTTCATCTAGACAGCTGAAGAAATTTGCCTGCAAGCCACTGGTCACTCACACCACCAACCTGCCACCCAGTGAAACTTATAGTGTCATTACATAATGCATGTATTCATTTTCTTATTATTTTTCTGCCACCACAACTGTGCAATATATCAAAAACCTTCAACCCTCCCTCCTGCTCATCAATCTTTATCTCTCCATCCCTCTTACACTACTCAATGATTTGCTCACATGAGCTGTTCTATTACTTCTTTATGTTCATCTGCCAAGAAACAGCCCACACCTCTTCAGACTCACTCACCTGCTTTTTCTGACTTCAAATCTTCTCATGGCTGCAGGGGACATCTCACTTGGTCCCACCTACATTCCTGCCTATGTCCGTCCTAGATTGCTGCTTACCGGCTCCTCTTGTGGTGCAGACTCCAGCAATCGACTAAGTGTGCCCTGCCTCCCTCCATCCCTTCCACCCTTCTCCTGTGCATTATGGAATGCTCTCTCTCTACTTAACAAACTCTACACTACTTATGACCTCTTCTTCTCAAACTCTCTAAACCTATTCGCTATCTCAGAAACCTGGCTCTCACATTCTGACTCATCTACTGAAGCTGCTAACACCCTTCCTAATCAGGAACCTACACTCAAACTACCGGACTTGGCATCAGCTGTGCAAACTTCCCTCTTTTCTCTCTGCCCTACTACTACTAACATAGACACTCGTATCCAAGAATATAACACTTCATTAACATCTTCCTTGGACCTGCATGCGCCTCTCCAACTTCTACACTTCCGCCCCTGGAGTCCCAGACCCTGGCTAAATTCAACAACCCACTTGCCACACACCTTTTGTCAAGCTGCATAAAATCTCTGTCGAAAGTCTCATTCTGTTGCCGACTTCCACCATTATAAATTCATGTTCTCATGTTTAATACAGCTCTCACCCAGACTAAACAGCACTACTTCTCTAACCTTATCGCTACCCACAAATCTTTCCCATGTGACATCTTTAAAATCTTTGATTCTCTTCTCAAACCCCAAACCTTAAACTGCTCCTCCTTCTCCAACACTCCACAGGACTTTACTGTCTTTTTTAAAAATAAGGTACAGCCCATTCAACAAACCATATCATCCACATCCTCTCCTCCAATCCCCCTGACTCCTAGTTCACCTCGAGCAACCCTCAGCTCGATCTCCCCTATAACACAGAGGAGGAGTATCACGGTGCCCGTGTTATTGTTGGTGATATTATTATTATGTTTCTTCCTGAGTCAGTCTTATTGGCTACATGGTGTTGCTCTACCCAGTAAATACCTTTATATACTGAGCCCTGTCACTTCTGCAGGACCCTTTCGTGGTGTTTCCATTACCAGCGCTTGTTCCTGAATTTGTGTGTTTCCTGTGTATGACCCGGACTGCTTGACTACTCTGCCTGAATCGTTCCTGCCCTGTGTACCGACCAGGCCCGGCTGACGTTCCTGCTCTGTGTACCGACCCGGATTGGCTGACGTTCCTGCTCTGTGTACCGACCCAGCCCGGCTGACGTTCCTGCTCTGTGTACCGACCAGATTGGCTGACGTTCCTGTTCTGTGCACCGACCCGGCCTTGTCTCTACCCATCCGGTATCCGGTTGTGGGCCATACGGCAGTCTCTCTCTCTGTCCATGGACAGATCCTCTGTTGCCTCCGTTGCTGCTCAGGCAGCCAGTTGCTGTAACCCGATCAGTAGAGTGCCTTGTGATCTCCTCCGGTGTCTCATGTCCCGCTGTAGCACCACAGTACGCTTGACCTATACTGCCCTAGTTGAGGTTGGTCTCCTGGGCGCCTCACGCTTTCTCCATCTGGTACTCGATTCTGGGTCTGAGCGTTCGTTAACCCCTTGTGGGTTGGTGCCTGGCACATTGGGTACAGCTTTAGCAGACACTGATTGGCGTTACTCCGTGCCTCTGTGGCAGTCCTCCTCTGTCTGTCGTTGTCCAGGTCCTTCGTTGCTGTTGCTGCCTTGGTCGCCATTGTGTCACTCTCTGCGTAGAGAGTATATTAAGGGCCATTGCGCTGTTAGGGCCTACCCGTCCTCCCGGCCTAATAGTAATCATTATCTGTATAATTTGGACTCACATGAATTGTGCCTGACCTGTGTCAGTATAGTATTGTATATATATACTGGACCTGTGTGGGTACTGATAACTGAAACCTGTCTTATTGTATATATATATATATACTGGACCTGTGTGGGTACTGATAACTGAAACCTGTCCTGTGTCACTATAGTATTGTATTGTATGTATATACTGGACCTGTGTGGGTATTTTGTAGTACTACCTGTCCTGTGTCAGTAATATACTGTTGCATATATACTGATCCCGCGAGGGTTATTCATTTACGGTTTTCTTTAATAAAATTGTATTTTACCCAAACCTTCCGTGTCTGAGTGTCAATAAAACCGTTACAGTACGAAAGGGCCATGACCTCAGACGGTACAGGTGAAGGCAATGCACAAAATATCCATTGGAGGATGGATTTACATGAGCAGCGTTTGGACCAGTTGGCTCTGGCCATACAAACAATACTAGAGCGCACCGCTCATCTTGACAAACCAGTACAAGCCTTGGTGGTCTCCCCCGTTACGACACCGGGAGCTCAATCCTTGACGCAGGCCAGCTCGAGTAGAGGGTTAACTGCCACCGCTCCACTACATCTAAGATATGATGGCGAACATACCCTGTGCAGGGGGTTCATTAACCAATTAGAGATTTTTCTGGAGTTAACTCCTCAAGCCTTTCCTAGTGACCGAAGTAAGGTGGGCTTCATGATTTCGTTGCTAACGGGCCGAGCATTGGCATGGACCAATCCCTTGTGGGAATCAGACAAACCTTGTACTAAGAACTTCAGGGAGTTCTTACGGGCATTCGTAGAGTGTTTGAAGTCCCAGGAAGAGCCGCCTCTGCTGCCAAAAGATTAATGGAGATCCCGCAAGGGTCTCGTACGGTTGCCGACTACGCTATTGAGTTTCGTACACTGGCAGCAGAGGTAGGCTGGAATAACGAGGCGCTGGTGGCAGCTTTTGCTCAGGGATTGTGTGATTGTATTAAGGACGAGACGGCAGCCAGAGACTTGCCAAACGATCTAGACGATTTCATTGATTTTGCCATACTAATTGACTCCCACATAAGAAAGCAAATGGCGGCTAAGGACCATAGGCAGCGGGCCAGAAATTTGGGACAGACAAATCTAAGTTTCCCACCCATGCCTCCCTCACCTCCCATGCCTCCTGAGCGTAGTCAAGAAAACAGTGAACCAATGCAGTTAGGTTTCACTAAGCTGACCAAGGAGGAAAGGGCTCATTGCCGCAGACAGGGCCTCTGCCTATATTGTGGCCAAGCTGGGCATTTACTACGTACCTGTCCTGTACGGCCGGGAAACGGACGCACCTAGGGTACCTTGGGGGATAGGCTGTAACGGTTTTGTAAGACACTCAGACCAGGAGGTTAGAATAAAACACAGTTTTATTAAAAGACTAGCCCACTACAGGCTAGTATGGAATGACAGGTAAATGATATACAGGTATATGTATGCCCTCTCAGGCCCAGTATATAGAGCAAGAACAAATACTGTCACAGGACAGTCATAAATAAGAAAAATCAGAATCAAATGGGTTAAAGTTCTAGGTAGGTAATCAGTCTCTGTTGTGGTGTGTTTGACAACACCCAGTAGATGTAAAAAGTAGCAAGAGACTGTGGTGCAAGATGTGGAAGCACCTTAGCAGTGAGGCAGAACTGACACACTCCCAGGTCAGGCAAGGAGAGGAGATACACAACACTCTGCAAGAGCTAGCACTACTGTTGAGCCGTGGGCACCCATGCAGTGCCATAACGGAGGTAATGCACACTGCTAGAGCTGAGGGACCAGAGCCATTAGCACCCTACCGGTGCAGTAAAGGAGTCACAAACACTGCAAGAGCTGAATGGAACCAGAGCCAATAGCACCCTTCCGGTGCGGTAACGGAACCCTGTACACTGCGAGAGCTGATGGAATCGCCCAATAGCACCACTTGGAGCAGTAACTGATACACTGCGCGTAGTAAGGGTTAAGCGGAAGCACAGTGTTAACGGAGGCCACAATGCTCTGCAAGTGTAACCAGGAGGCTCGGTAGAATGAAGGCTACAATGCTCTGCAAGTGTAAATGGAAGGCTCAATAAATTGAAGGCAACAGTGCTCTGCAAGTGTTAACGGACAGGCTCAGTATAACAGAGGCAACAGTGCTCAGCAAGTGTTAACGGAAAGGCTAAGTATAACGGAGGCAACAGGCTCTCTGCAAGAGTTAACGGAATGTTCAGTCTGCACAAACACTGCTACTATGAAAGTTCAGAATGTCGCCAAGCGACACAGGATCAAGATCGCAGCTGGAACACTCTCAGGATGTCAGGAAAGCTGGAATCAGGTCATGGAGCAGGAACGTCAGCCAGGCCGGGTCAATCACGGAGCAGAAACGTCAGACAAGCCGGGTCAATCACGAAGCAGGAACGTCAGACAAGCCAGGTCAGATCACGGAGCAGGAACGTCAGCCAGGCCGGGTCAATCACGGAGCAGGAACCAATGAGTGTAGTCAGACGGGCCAAGTCGGTACACAGGAACGCAGGAACACAGCAACAGTAGCACTGGTACAGGAACACCACGAAAGGGAACCTGACAGGTGCCAGAGGCCCGGTATATGAAGGCCATACTGGGCGGGCCAAACAAGCTCGGCCAATGGGAGCGCACCACAGCAAAGAGTGACAGAGAGATCATGGGGACCGTGATACAGGCCCTAGGTGGTGTTCAGAAGTCCCTAGATCCGGTAAATCAGAAACCCACCATCCAGGCTGTAATTTCTTGGGCTGACATCTCAGTGGAGGTGCTGGCCCTGGTGGACTCTGGTGCAGCTGGATATTTTATGGATAACTCATTTGCTGTGTTACACAAGATTCCGCTGGTCGAAAAGGAATCTCTATTGGCCATTGAAGCCATCGATGGCAGACCGTTGATACCAGCACAAATTACTATGGAAACTATACCATTGTCTATGCATATTGGGGCTCTCCACACGGAAAAACAATGTTTCCAGATTATCCAGTCTCCTCACCATGCTGTCATCCTGGGGTTTCCATGGTTAAATTTGCACAACCCTAGGTTTGATTGGCGAACTTGTGAGATAACGGCCTGGTCTGAACACTGTATTAAGCATTGTGTCTCCCACCCTGCCCGGATCATGTGTACCTCCCTTCCTGTGCCAGCTGAATACCATAAATTCAGAGACGTTTTTAGTAAAGGGGAGGCGAGTGCGTTGCCACTGCACAGGGCCTGCGATTGCGCTATTGATCTGCCTCCTGGTGCCATTCCTCCTCGGGGTCAGACGTACCCATTGTCATGCGAGGAGAATCCGGCCATGGAGGAATACATTTCAGATGCCCTGGCGAGGGGTATTATCAGGAAGTCATCCTCGCCCGCAGGGGCTGGTTTCATCTTTGTGAAAAAGAAAAGTGGGGAGTTACGTCCTTGCATCGATTATCGTGGGTTGAATAAACTCATGTCTAAAAGCGCTTACCCGATACCACTCGTCACGGAACTGTTCGAAAGGTTGAAGGGCTCTTCCATTTTCACTAAATTAGACTTATGTGCGGCTTATAATTTAATTAGAATAAGAGCCGGTGACGAGTGGAAAACGGCATTCAATACTAGGTCTTGACACTATGAATATCTAGTAATGCCTTTTGGGCTATGTAACGCTCCTGCAGTGTTCCAGGAGTTTATCAATGACATCCTCCGTGACATGCTCCAGTCTTGTGTAGTAGTGTATCTCGATGATATACTCATTAATTCGTCCAACTTGTCGCAACACATTAAGGATGCGACCGCAGTTTTGCTTAGACTCCGTGAGAACAAACTTTACTGCAAGATTGAGAAATGCGAGTTCCACAAGTCCATGGTGCCTTTCCTGGGCTTTGTGATCTCTAAAGATCGCATTGTAATGGACAAAGAGAAGCTCGCAGCTGTCCTGCAATGGCCACGTCCCAAGGGGCTCAAGGCTATCCAACGTTTTCTTGGCTTTGCCAATTATTATAGAAAATTCATTAAAGATTTTTCCAGAATTGTAAAGCCACTGTCCGACCTTATGCACAAGGTTGCTAATCCCTCCCAATGGTCTCAAGAAGCTGAACAAGCCTTTGTGACTCTGAAATCCGTATTTGCTTCTGCTCCTGTGCTGTCCCACCCCAACCCCTGTCTTCCATTTACCTTGGAGGTTGATGCCTCTAAAACTGGGGTCGGGGCAGTATTGTCGTGCTTGGAACCGGGTAGTATGCTAAAACCCTGTGGGTTTTTTTCAAAGAAATTGTCTAGTGCTCAAAATAATTACCAAATTGGGGACAGAGAACTCTTGGCAATTATTCTAGCACTTAAAGGGATAGTAATACTTCGTTTTAACTTTATTTTATTTTGTAGGCATTAAAAAAACATGAAGAATGATATGTCTTATCTCTCAAACCTTTATGGTTTATGAGATATTCACAAGCAAAGTTTCCCCCTCCCGCCCCTTTTACCTACTGTAAACAATCTCTTCTCAGATGTGGAATGCAGTCCATAGCCTGGACAGTTAACAGAAGGGGACACTCTTATTCCTATGAAAACAATGAAATCCCTGCCCCCCTTGACAAGCTTTTCAGGTTTTTTCCTTATCTTAATTGAAGATTGTCCCTCTCTGCAGTCTACCTGGGCACCTCCCTTCTGCTCAAGCTGAACAGTGTGACATCAGTAAAAGGGGAGGGAGGGGGACACTTTGTCATTGAATTACTCTGGAACTACAACTCTGACAGAATTGAAATAACACTCTCCAAAGTCCAAATACTATGATGATTAATTAGAGCTGTTTTTATTATGAAACATTACTATCCCTTTAAAGAATGGCATCACCTACTTGAAGGTACTAGAGCTCTGGTGTTGATCTTGACAGATCATAAAAACCTAACCTACCTTTCTGAGGTGAAGAGATTGTCCTCTCGACAGGCCAGATGGGCTTTGTTTCTGTCCCATTTTAATTTTATTGTATCCTACCTGCCCGATTCCAAGAATGTTAGGGCAGATGCCCTGTCCAGGCAATTTGGTCCAGAGACGGAAAAAGATGAGACTCCGGTACCCATTATTCAGCCAGATCGTATTTTGGCTACCTTGTGGACCAGCATCACTTCGCCACTGGGGGAGGAGATTCTTGCTACCCAGTCTGACGCACCTCGTGAAATCCCAGTGGGTAAATGTTTTGTAGCTGAGCCTTTCCGTACCCGTCTACTCGAAACCTATCATGCATCTCGAGCAGCAGGGCATGTTGGCAGGGACCAATTGATCTGGTCCCTTTCACAGTTATACTGGGGGCCTTCCTTACGTGCGGATTGTACCGCTTTCACGGCAGCATGCACCACTTGTGCCCTTGCCAAGTCCCCTAGACATCTCCCTGTTGGCTTGCTTCAACCAGTGCTGAATGGTGAGCGTCTGTGGTCCCATGTCTCTATTGATTTCTTGGGAGAATTGCCTGTGTCTAGGGGATATTCATTCATTCTGATGGTGGTCGACAGATTTGTTAAGATGGCACACTTCGTGCCTCTTCCTGGCCTTCCCTCTGCCCAGGAGTTGGCTGTTGTCTTTGCCAGAGAAGTATTTCGGTTGCATGGCGTACCCAGTGTGCTGGTGTCGGACCAAGGGAGCCAATTTGTGTCCAGGTTTTGGAGGGCATTCTGTGATCAGATGGGCATACAGTTATCCTTTTCTTCTGCCCACCATCCCCAGATCAACGGGGCCGCCGAGCGTGCCAATCAAGGATTGGAACAATTTCTACGCTGTTTTGTGTCCGATCCTCATGATAATTGGGCCGACCTGTTGCCGTGGGCAGAGTTTGCCAGGAATTGTGAGGTTAATTCATCATCCGGGAGCTCCCCATTTCTCATCATTTATGGGTTCCAGCCATGTTTGCTCCCGGACTCATTTCAGACGCAGCAAATTCCAGCTCTGGATGAGTATATCGAGCAACTCCGCTCCACTTGGGCACAGGTACAAAGGACCATCAGTGCTTCATTCCAGCATTATCAGCGTCACGCTAATTGTAGATGGTTGCCGGCGGTCTCCTTCCAGGTTGGGGACAGGGTATGGTTATCCTCCAGAAACCTCAATTTGCAAGTCCCGTGTAATAAATTGGCTACTCGGTTTGTCGGTCCCTTTAAGGTTATCCGCAAAGTTAACCCTGTCTCATATGCCCTGGATCTTCCAGCATCCATGCGGATTCACAATGTGTTCCACGTATCCCTTCTGAAGCCACTGGTATGCAAACGATATATTACCACTCCTGCGGTTCCCGGTCCTATTCAGGTGCAAAGTCAGGATGAATATGAAGTACAAAGCATTATTGACTCCCGACGGTTCAGAAGGAGTGTACAGTATTTGGTTCATTGGAAGGGCTATGGCCATGAAGAGCGTTCCTGGGTGAACCTGAGTGACCTCCACACTCCTATGTTGCTGCATGGATTTCATGCCAAATACCCCCAGAAACCGGGCTCCTCTTCTCGTGGGGGGGGGGGGTCTTTGAGAGTGGGGTACTATCACGGTGCCCGTGTTATTGCTGGCGACATTATTACTATGTTTCTTCCTGAGTCAGTCTTATTGGCTACATGGTGTTGCTCCACCCAGTAAATACCTTTATATACTGAGCCCTGTCACTTCTGCAGGACCCTTTCGTGGTGTTTCCATTACCAGCACTTGTTCCTGAATTTGTGTGTTTCCTCTGTATGACCCGGACTGCTTGACTACTCTGCCTGAATCGTTCCTGCTCTGTGTACCGGCCCGGCCCGGCTGACGTTCCTGCTCTATGTACCTACCCGGATTGGCTGACGTTCCTGCTCTGTGTACCGACCCGGCCCGGTTGACATTCCTGCTCTGTGTACCGACCCAGATTGGCTGACGTTCCTGCTCTGTGTACCGACCCGGACTTGTCTCTACCCATCCGGTATACGGTTGTCGGCCATACGGCAGTCTCTCTCTCTGTCCATGGACAGATCCTCTGTTGCCTCCGTTGCTGCTCAGGTAGCCAGTTGCTGTAACCCGATCAGTATAGTGCCTTGTGATCTCCTCCGGTGTCGCGTGTCCCGCTGTAGCACCACGGTACGCTTGACCTATACAGCCCTAGTTGAGGTTGGTCTCCTGGGCGCCTCACGCTTTCTCCATCTGGTACTCGATTCTGGGTCTGAGCGTTTGTTATCCCCTTGTGGGTTGGTGCCTGGCACATTGGGTACAGCTTTAGCAGTCACTGATTGGCATTACTCCGTGCCTCTGTGGCAGTCCTCCTCTGGCAGCTCCGGTAGTCTGTCGTTGTCCAGGTCTTTCGTTGCTGTTGCTGCCTTGGTCGCCATTGTGTCACTCTCTGCATAGGGAGTATATTAAGGGCCATTGCGCTATTAGGGCCTACCCGTCCTCCTGACCTAGTAGTGATCATTATCTGTATCATTTGGAGTCACACGAATTGTGCCTGACCGTGTCAGTATAGTATTGTATATATATATATACACTGGACCTGTGTGGGTACTGATAACTGAAACCTGTCCTGTGTCAGTATAGTATTGTATTGTATATACAGTATATACTGGACCTGTGTGGGTATTTTGTACTACTACCTGTCCTGTGTCAGTAATATACTGTTGCATACATACTGGACCCCCAAGGGTTATTCATTTACGGTTTTCTTTAATAAAATTGCATTTTACCCAAACCTTCCATGTCTGAGTGTCAATAAAACCGTTACAAGGAGATATCTCTTACTATCCTCTTCTACACCCGCTACTTGCCCCTCCGATCCCTTGCCCTCTCACCTTATTAAGGCTCTTGCAACTACTTGTTCCCAGCCTTATTAATGTCTTTAATGCCTCTTTTTCTACTGGAACTTTTCCATCCTCATTCAAACATGCAATAGTCAGACTTATATGCAAAAAACCCTCCCTCGACCCCACCTGTCTTTCAAATTACCACCCAGTTTCACTCCTCCCCATTGCAACTAAGATCTTGGAACACCTTGTATTCTCTCACTTAATTTATTTTTTAAATTCCAACTCTCTTCTTGAACCATTACAGTTAGCTTTAGATATAAAAACTGCACAGTCTTATTACCATTTGTGTAAGTATGGGACTTTATTTCCCCTTATCTGAATTCAGAAGGAGATATAGTATAAAGGAGTAGAATTTATTTTACTCCACTATAAGTTATATATGTGTCCCCAGGTGCTACCTCAACATAGTAACAACAGTGAAAATGGGAGAAAGAAGAGAAAAATGTTGATATAGGTGCACTCTAATTTCACAGAAGATAATTCTGATATCACAGAATACGACACAAAAAACAATACATATCTTTATTACATTTCCTAATATTTTAAATGTTGCCAGGATAAGGATTTTGAATGGGGCTTGCAGTAAATTGGTTTTACCCCAAAGTTCATTCTGTATGTTTAATGATAAAGGGATCCTTGAATCTCTATGCCCTATCTTAATACTAATATTCTCCAGTAAGGCAACTTAAGTAGCAAAATTGTCCACTACTCTTTGGATAGAAATATTACAGGTCCGTGTGTAGTTGGATCTATCCCCAAATATTAGCTGTCAAATGTTCTCATGTCTTAACCAGTGACTCGGTTAAATAAAAAGCGTTGATTAACCCGCTATTTGCATCATATTAAACCACAATCAAACTGGCGACATATGGAGTAACAAGTAACACTTAGTGGAACTAGATCTTCCATGGGACTTAGGGAGGCCATTGTTACTGGGCGTTCATGTGCGATTATAGTATGATGGTATAATGGTATAATATGATGCAAATAGCAGGTTAATGAACGCTTTTTATTTAACTGAGTCACTGGTTAAGACATGAGAACATTTGACAGCTAATATCTGGGGATAGATCCAACTACACACGGTCCGGTAATATTTCTATCCAAAGAGTAGTGGACCATTTTGCTACTTAAGTTGCCTTACTGGGTAATATTAGTATTAAGATAGGGCATAGAGATTCAAAGATCCCTTTATCATTAAACATACAGAATGAACTTTGGGATAAAACCAATTTAATACAAGCCCTATTCAAAACTCTTATCCTGATAACTTTTAAAATATTAGGAAATTTAATAAAGATATGTATTGTTTTTTTGTTTCATTGTATTCTGCGATATCAGAATTATCTTCTGTAAAATTAGAGTGCACCTATATCAACATTTTTCTCTTCTTTCTCCCATTACAGTCAGGTTTCCGTTCCAACTACTCCACTGAGACAAAAATTACTAATGACCGACACACATCAAAGGACAAAGGACAATACAGTATACTAATCCTACTAGATCTATGTACATCTTCAAAAGAGCTTGGGAAGCACATCTGGAAACCCCCTGTCTGCCTTGAAATTTTTGCCTGGGAGAGACCTTGCTGATGCAGTAGAACCACCTTGTGTCTTGTTGCTGTGCTTAATCTTGCCATGGTGTATGAATTTTTACATTAAACTGTCTTCAGCAACCTCACTTAGCCAAGTTTGGCTGTTACTCACCCAGTTTTATTCCTCCTACACAGCTGTCTCTGTTTCAGTTAATGATTGTATTTCTATCTATATATTAAATTGATGGTATATTTATTTACTCATACAACTGACTATATGCTTACGAAATCCGTGAATTTGTGCAAGTGTACTTAGAAGAACTGATGCTGTTTTGAAGGCAAAGATTGTCACAGCAAATAATTATTTGATTTAGATTTTTCTTCTGTTCACTCACTTTGCATTTTGTTAATTGATAAATATAAACTATTAACATGTTCTTCCTTTACAGCATTTTTCTACACCTGCCTAAAACTTTTGCACATTACTATATATATAAGCAGATTTTATTCTAACCTGTTAAATCATTTTCTCTTAGTCCATATGACATATAGGTACCATGGGGAGGCGATAGCTGCTCCCAGTGGGCTTGAACAATTCTGAAAAAAGTGCAGGGGTGGAGCCTCCCCCTCTTTCATATCAGGCTACCTTAGCCCTTCCCCTCCAGACAGATTTGGGACAAGAAACCTATAAACTAAAATAGCAAGAAGGAAAAAGGGAAAACTACTGTGAACCCACAAAGGACTCCCACATCCAGCCACAGGAGACCCAGCATGGTCCCTTTCACTGGGTAGGAGACCTGTATGTCATATGGACTAAGAGACTAAGAGATTTAAAAGGTATGACTAAAATCGTCTTTTCTTTGTCGTCCAACATACAGGTTCCATGGGGATGTACCAACATTGAGCTCCCATGGGTGGGAAGAGAAGGAAAAGACCAAGCGCCGATCCCCCATGATACCAGAGTTCCCATGGACTATCCAGGACACGGAACAGCCCAAACAAACAAAATGTCAATGGACACTGAAAAACAGTACACAGTGCACACAAGAACAAGGGTCAACAGAGCTCAGCAGTTGAAGAGCTATAAGGCACAGGAATGATAAAGTCCTAGACAGGTAAAACTGCCTCCAGGACTTTCCTGCCAGAACATCCACATGGTAATGTTTCAAAGGTGTGCACAGAAGACCAAGTGGCTGCCTTGCACAGCTGTTCAGCAAAGGCCTGATTCTTGTAGGCCCAGGAGGCCCCAACAGACCTGGTGGAGTGTGCTGTAATGCGGAAGGGAACAGGTTTCCCTCTGAGCTCATAAGCCTTGCAGATGGTAGACTTAATCCAGGATGCAATAGACACATTGACACAGCCAGACCAGCCCAGAGACCCTCAGGGATGACAAACAAAGCATCCGCCTTACGGATGGACATAGAACTTGAGGCAACGAGCTACATCTAACAAGTGGAGATCCCTCTCCTTGTCAGATTTAGGTCAGGACAAAAGGAAGGCACAACAATCTCCTGATTGATGTGGAACTCAGAGACCACCTTAGGAAGAAATTCCTAGGTGGTACGGTGAACAGTCTTATCCTTGTGAAACACCAGGAAAGGCGATTTGCAGGACAAGGCCTGCAACTCTGCGGACAGAGACCACGGCCAAAAGAAAAGACATCTTCCACGTCAGAAGATGTAGAGGAATGGTTGCCAAGGACTCAAAGAGAGGCCGCTGCAATACATCCAAGTCCAGATTCAGGTTCTACTGAGGAGTAGGAGTCTTGTAAGCTGGGAAAGCATGAGCAACACCCTGAAAGAAGACCCTGACATCTGGCAACATGGCAATGTGTCTCTGGTAAAAGACACAGAGAGAAGAGGTCTGGACCTTCAAGGAACAAAGGCTAAGGCCCTTGTTCACACCATCTTGCACAAAGGATAAGATGGCCAGAAGGTCAAACTCCTGTGAGAACAGACCCCTGTCCACCAACCAAGAATGAAAGGTAGACCAAACCCTGTGGTAGGCCTTAGAAGAAACTGGCTTCCTGGTTTGGATCATGGTGGAAACCACCTCAGGAGAAAAGCCCTTCCTCCTTAAGATGGAGGCTTCAACAGCCATGCTGTCAAAGCCAGACTGTCCAAGTCCTCTTTCCAAAGGTAACCCTGGAGGAGGAGATCCAGTCTGCATGGCAGAGGAAATGGATCCTGAACAGGCAGCGCCAACAGTTCTGGAAACCAAGGTTACCTGGTCCAATAAGGAGAAATCAGTATGACTGATGCACCATCCATTCAAATCCTTCTCAACACCCTGGGGATGAGAGGAAGAGGAGGAAAAATGTAAGCTAGATGAAAATGCCAAGGTATGGACAAAGTGTCTGCTGCAAATGCCAGAGGATCCCCCCAGTGAGAGCAAAACAGCGGAACCTTCCTGTTGTCCCTGGTAGCCATCACTATGCAGGGAAGCCCCCATTTCTGGACCAGCAGATCGAATACCTCCGGATGGAGCTCCCACTCCCTGGACTCCACTGTCTGGCGACTGAGGAAGTTCATGCAGAGCGGAGATGGCAGGGACTGTTCTTCTGCCCAGGCTAAAATAGCCTTGACCTCTAACCAAGAGGGAGTGCTTCTTGTGCCTCCTTGTTGATGTAAGCCATGGCCATGGGATTGTCTGACTGGACGCGGACTGGACAGTCCCTCAGTGGAGAAGACCACTACACGAGAGCATTGTGAATCACTCTGAGCTCTAGGAGGGTCTCCTCCGCATTACATCGTCCCTGAACACCCAGGTGACTCAAGACAGCTCCCCAGCAGTAAAGGCTGGCGTCCGTCGTCACCAGAGTCCAATCCTGGACAACAAAGGGTCTCCCTTTTCTCAGGTTGGAGCTGTCCAACCACCAGAGAAGATCCCACCTCATTTCCTGGGGAAGAGAGACTAGGCAATCCAGGAGTTCCGGATTCCTCCGGTAAGCCCTGATAGTGAACCTCTGAAGCTCCCTAGTATGTGCCATGGAGTATGGAACCACTTCCATGGCATATATCATCTTGCCCACAAGGGATGTGAACTTGCAAACAAGGGCTGAGGAACTCTACAGAGCACAGGACACCTTGTTTGTGATCTGCTGAACAGAGTTCTCTGTCAGATAGACCACACCCTGACAGGTGTAGAACCGGAGACCCAGGAACACCAGATTCTGAGAAGGAACTGGAGCAGACTTGTCCATGCTCAAAATCCATCCATGCTGGAGGAGGATCTGGGCATATTCCTGGACCTTGCGGTCCAGGAGGTCCCTGGAAGGAGCCTTCAGCAGAAGGTCGTCCATGTAAGGAGTCACCTGAATTGAATGTTTCCCAGAGTGCAGTTAAATCTGAGATACTTCTGACTGTCTGGATGAATCATAGTGTGCAGGTAAGCATCCTGCAGATCCAGAGAGGCCAGAAATTCCCCTGGACACATCGCTGCGATGACAGAGCGAGGACTCCATCTTGTAGTAAGTATGCACCACAAAAGAATTGAGGACAGTTAGACTGCCACCATCCTTCTTGGGAACTACAAAGAGGTTTGAACAGAAACCTAAACCTCTGTCTTGCGGAGGTACAGGAGTCAGAACTCCCTTGTGCAAGAGAGCATGCACCGCCTCGTTGAAAAGACGTAACTTTTCTTGATCTAGAGGGGAACGAGAAAGGAAGAATCTGAAGGGAGGCAGGGATGTGAAGGGAATCCTGTAGCCTCCTGAAACAACCTGTAATACCCACTGATCTGCAACAGAGGCTGCCTAAATGCTTGAAAAATGTTGCAGGCGACCACCTACAGGTGTATGCGGACCAGGGTTTGGAGAGTCATGATGAAGAAGGTTTGGTGGAGGAGTGCTTGGACCTCCACTACTGCCTGGGCCTGGGGGTGCTAGCCTGAGACCCACCTGGATTCAGCCTTTGCGCTCCACTTTGGCGGGGACGAAAAGACGCTGCTTCCTCTCCAGACTAGGGAGTTTGGGAACCTGAGGCAAAAAAGTGCTCTTACCTCCAGTGGCCTCACTGATGATATTCTTCAGTTCAGGCCCAAAAAGAGACATACCCTGAAAAGGGAGAGAAATTGATGACTTCTTAGATGATAAGTCAGCAGACCAAATCTTATGTCACAGAGTGCTCTAGCAGTAACAGAAAAGGCAGAAGCTTTAGCCTCAAGCTTGACAGCGTCAAAGAGGGCATCAGTCACATAGTTCTGAGCCTCAGACATGTTGGCTAGAATAGCCAAATGGTCCTCTTAGGGGCACCTTTGTGGACAGTGTCAATAAGCTGTTCAGTCCAAACAGCAATGGTTCTGGTAACCCATACAAAAGCCAAGGTAGGCCTCAAAGAGGCACCTATGGCCGTGAAAGTAGACTTCAGGATATCTTCAAACTTCCTATCAGTTAAATCCTTAATTGCTGTGGCATCCACCAAGGGCAAAGCAGTGGATTTATATAGTCTGGAAATAGGGGGATCCACCTGAGGAGGTGTTGCCCACTGAGCCAAGTCTGCATCAGAAAAGGATACAGCTTAGAGAATCTCTTAGAGAGAGAGCAAGACGCTTGTCTGGAGTCTTCCACTCATCCAGGATAACCTGATCTAGAGTGGGGTTAGGTGGAAACACAATGCAGCACTTCTTGCTTCTTTGAAAGAAGTCAGACGTAGACTGTGTTTCTACAGGGTTAACAGGAATGTTAAGGGTAATCAAAACTGCCTTAATGAGACCCTCAGCAGAGGGTTCAGGGTCAGCCTCAAAGGGGTCACCATAGGTATGAGTAGAAGCCACTTCTGCACATTCACCATCCTCTGACTCCTCAAAAGAATCCTCCTCAGAGGAAACAGATAGATCAAGAATACCAGGGGCCTTAGGGGCCACAAACTTGAATGAAGTGGGGGGCTTCCAAGACTGAAGGACCCCCTGAAGAGAGAGAGGAAACTGTGCCGTAGAGGAATTTAAGTCCTTGACCCAATGTGGCTCTTGTTCATGGCTGGAGGGCCCTGGTGGAGAAGCAGGGGCCACAGCACATGAGGGGCATAAGTGACCTGAGTACTCTCTGGGAAGCCCCGCTTGGCATGAGGAACAGTAAGCAAGGGGGCTCAAAGACACCCCCGAGTTCTTAGCCTTAGGCCTAGCCCCATGTCCCTTTTGATCCACCATCACAACAGGAAAGTGTCTTAAAGTAATAGGGAACCCATATACCAGGGCTTATAATTTTAAGTCCTTTGCTACTAGCCAGACCTGAAAAGTTACTCGCCACTGCAAGCCAAAACATACCCACAAGGGGTGAATTTCTACTCGCCAGGGTTAAATTTTCTCTCGCCATTGGCTAGTGGCGAGTAGAAATTTTGAGCCCTGCATATACTGTCACCCAGATTAATAAAATCACCCCAGAAACCCTGAAAATTTACTTATCTGGCAGTCAAAGAGTTAACCTGAAGAGGAGAGTAAAGGAATCCAAGCCCTGCATAGGATACTCAGTTCTGGAGAGAGCCTATCAGAGAAAAGCCTGTGAAACGGACATTATGGGAAATGTAGTTTCTTTCCTCAAAGTACCCCAAAAGCAG
Organism: Rhinophrynus dorsalis; assembly: GCA_037306005.1. NCBI lineage: Eukaryota > Metazoa > Chordata > Amphibia > Anura > Rhinophrynidae > Rhinophrynus > Rhinophrynus dorsalis. The sequence continues at coordinate 529,464,233 of CM074718.1, forward strand.
AGCCTAAACCCTCCAGGGACCCCAAGACACTGCAGAGGCGAACCAGAGTACAGAACAAGGGGAGACAGGAAGAATGAGCCCTCTCTCAACTCGGTACATGAAGCGGTAGCAGAGATACACCCCAAAGCAGACTTTCCCACAGAAGTCAATGGAGCAATTGCGGTTATGCAGTAAAGCGCGCCCTTAAAGGCGTGGAATTCAAAGAAATGTAAAAAGTGACTGAAAAGCATGTATGTACACAAATAATAAAAATGAAAAACTCATGAATCCAAAGGAAAAATGAGAATGAAGTCCCTCAACCCAAACAGACACGGCAGGGAAGGAGTTAATACACACAACATGCTCCAAAGACCCAGGGAACAGACAGATGGTTACCCAACATGAGTGCAGGAGTTAGAAAGAACTCCAGAAAGACCCCTGTGTAGAGAGGAACAGTGGGACAAATGGTCCATGGCACTCAAAGGGTTGATCACCTTTTTTGCAGGTCTTCTTTCTTCAGATTACCATTGGAAGTGACGAAGCCTCATAGAGACTCCTTCTGTGGAGAGAGACATGGGCTGCACAGGGTCCACAACAGCACCTGATAACTGGGTAGTCCTCCAGGGGAAGCCAGTAATGTTATTCCGCCTAATGGGGGATTTGGGGCACCCCATCCTATTTCATAATTCACTAAGGTAGGTATGTTTGTCAGAAGCCGTCATGCGCAGTAGAGACGACTGCATGCGCTGCAGTCATGCACAGTACAGACTGCCTGTGCCATGGCTGATACGGAGCGGGCCGCTCCAAATTCAGACCGGAGTCCTCTCTGAGTACCAAGTGGTCCCAGGAAGGTTTGCAGAGAAGACTACAGTCTGAATTCGGAGCGCCTCACTCCATATCAGCTGCGGCATGGGCGCATGACTGCAGCGCCGCCAGTGACGAGAAGATCCGGACACCAGCCGAGGTTGCTGGGTGGCACTGTGGCCCATGTACACAGGCGTTTCAACTAGTATCTAAATAATAAAAGAACTAAAAACTAAGCAGAACTGTTCTCAGTCTTCTAATCAGAATACTGGAACAAATCTATCTGGCGGGGAGGGGTCAAGGTAGCCTGATATGGAGGAGGGGGAGGCTCCACACCTGCATTGCTTTCAGAATTGTTCCAGCCCACTGGAAGGAGCTGTTGCCTCCCCATGGTACCTGTATGTCATATTGGACAACAGAGAAATATATATATATTTTTAAAGATCTCAGGCAGGTCACATTTACCATGCCACTGTTTCAAAAATAAATGATACATAGCCTACAACATGTCTTTATCATAAAAGTACTTTATAAAAAATGTGAAATTGCAAATCTGTAAGTATTGCCTTGCTGGTTTCTTGTTATAATCTGCTGATCATTTGTCTTGATGTCTCACCATGATGGTCTCTTGAATGGTGCTTGCATGTATCGATGTATAAACAGGGCCAGATTTCCCAACAGGCATAGTAGGAAACTGCAAAGAGTTCCAAATGTTGTGGGGATCATCAGTTGTGCTGGCCAAATCCACGTTCTGAATTGTGAATGTGGCCAAAGCAATGTCAATGTTTATTGACCCCTTTACAGGCTATTATTTAACCCCTTGGATGCTCCAGAAATCTTAAATACATTGCAAAGCAACTAAGGGGTTACAAGTTTTATTTCTCCTTGTTTATTATAGGCCAAAGATAATTTTTGTGCCAGGAAATGGTGGATAGAACTGGGGATGTGGTCATGTGAGGAGTGGGGTGTGTCCATGGGCAGAGCTCAATGTGCCAGCCTAGGGGCACCTGGGATGTAAATTTAGCCCTGACTATTGGTCTGCCTGTCTTGTCTGATGACAATCTTATGCTATGCTCTGATTGTGTTTTAGCACACATTTTATATTTCTAATAAAGAAAAAAAGGAAAAATAAAGAGAGTAATTCCAGAGCAAACCACTCTGAGAAGAAAAGGCCCCTGTAAAGCTCTCTTTCAATGCTTGGCTTGTTTGTTATATTCACTTGTATGATGCAGGGATTTTACCTCCCTGTGGAACCCTGTACCCCTTTAGAATTTGAGGCTCCTATGCTCTTGGAACAAATAAAAGTAACCAGATTGTTGCTAGTTTGAAATACAATTTAATTTTAGTTGTTAGTGTTCCTTTAAGCCGGTGGTTCTCAACATATTTTGTTTCAGGGCACCCCTAACATTTTATGTCATTTGTCAAGGGAATTATGGGGTGTACAAATAAGTAATATATATTGTCATTCTTAGGACATGCAATTAGAATTTTGAAAACAAACATATTGTACATATAGACATTGGAAATTCAACATCAAAATTGTTGTCAAAGTCTTCAAGAACAAGGGGCCCCCTAAGCAGATGATCATGGCACACCACAGTGTCATGGTGCTCTAGATTACAGTCATTATTTTAAGATTCTGAATGAAAGAGAAGTCTTCAAAGCATTGTGAAGCAGTTCTGGGGTTAAACTACAAGGACCTAACAAAATGTTTTTTTCCCCTGTGGCCAGATATTACATATTTCCATATTTTTGGTTCTAACTCAAATGTTAAACACATTCTTTCCACCAAGAATTTAAAGTAAGTCATTTTTCTGTCAAATATGTTTTCCCTCTGGCTACCAACATTTGAGAAAACACATGCAATAGCTTTAAAGCAACTGCAGCATGTGGAGTTTGTTCTAGTGTTTGGTTAGAGTTGGATCACTGGATTATACAGGGATCAAAGCTTTTACCTGTGATTGGTGAACACCACATAGGCCCATTTGTATAAGCACAAAGTGGACCAATCCTAGAGCAAACCATTTGCAGTATAGGGGACAAATTAAAATTCCCCAGACTCCAACAAGTTTAACCCTTTTAGTGCCAGTGAGATATCCAATGCATTGCATTGCAGCGAGTGGATACCCCTCTGGCACTCAAAGGGTTAACTAGTGCTTTTTAGCAATACATTGGAGACCTCTCACATTCAAAGGGTTGCAATAGCAGTTTAATTCAATGGGAAGCTTTATTTTTCCCCTTTCGTGCAGTTAGTTTGCCTCAGAAAGTATCCACTTTGCACTTTTAACCCTTTGAGTGCCAGAGGGGAAGCTTTGCAATGCAATCCCTACCCCTCTGGCACTAGGATTGCCACCTTTACTTCAAAAAAACACCGGCCATGGCATTCCCTCCATAGACTTAACATTGGACAGAAGCCAATTTTTTACTGGCCTGCCAGTAAAATAACGGCTGGGTGGCAACCCTATCTGGCACTGAAAGGGTTAATTAAAGTATAAGGAGGGAAGTTTATTATAAAACTAAGGCCCAGATTTATAAAAGGAAAGTTATTCTGGATTAAAATAATTGCTACATAGGGGACACATAAGCATTTCTAAATTCCCATGCACTTGAACAGGACGTTTTAACCCCGTGAATGCCAGAGAGGTGTCCAATGCATTGCATTGGAATCCAGTGTAGGCCTCTCCAGCATTCAAGCATTGCAACCTCCATTGTTGCCTGTGTGAATGAGCTACATAGCGGCCCATAATCCACTTCACAGATCAGCATGAAGAAACCTGGTTATGTCCACTGTGTTATGTAACATAAAACTCGTCCATGTAAACAGGCAACTGATTTCACATGAATGCGTTTAGCACAACAGTCAGGATGATGCATTAAAGTTGCCATTGTAAACAGGATCTAATAGAAGAGTGGAGCAATCCTAGGACAAACCAGCTGTATTACAGGGGAGACATACAAATTCTAATTGATTTAAACTGAACTGTTAATCTCTTGAATGCTAGACACCTTTCCAGCACTAAACAAACTAAAACCCCCATTTAAATCAGTGGGAGTATTTATTTGATCCTTCTGGTGCAGTTGGTCGGCCCATGCATTGTTCCTTTTTATTTGTGTGTATATGGCTTTAAGTGTTACATTCATAGCTGGGAACTCTCCAGTTTTGCCCCGGAGACTCCGTTTTTGACGGTGCATTACCGGGTCTCGAGGTCAGAAGGAATGAAGGACAACTGGGAGGATCTCAGTTTGCCCTTGAACATGGGATGTGACATGATCTGCATTTCTCAGTGGCAGGTGTGATGGGCAGTGAATGAGTCTGCCAAATACAGTTTATGTGCATTGAAGTGCTTTTGCTATGATGGATGAGGTTTGCTAGAAATGTAACATTTAAAGCTTTATGTTCAGAAGAATAAGCAAGGAGTTCTAGGGCAAGCCAGCAGCACTGTACAGGCAAACTAAACATTCCCCTCGACTTAAATGGGCATTTTAACCTTGATTGTTAGCGGTTGCCAAGGCATTGCACGTAATGGAAATGTTTCAAATTGTATTTTTTTTTTTCCCCGCCTGTGGTGCATGTAGATTGTACTAGAACGCCTCCATTTTTCTTTTGAACATACTGCACTTCGTCAGAAACCTCTAACACATGAAGAGGTACAGGCTTAAAGGTATAGTAATAGTTAAAGGGATAGGAATACTTCGTTTTATCTTTATTTTATTTTGTAGGCATTAAAAAAACATGAAGAACGATATAAGTCTTATCTCTCAAACCTTTATGGTTTAAGAGATATTCACAAGCAAAGTTTCCCCCTCCCGCCCCTTTTTCCTAGTGTAAGCCATCTCTTCTCAGATGTGAATCTGGTTGTAAGACCAGACAGATAACAGCAGGGGACAATCTTCTTTGTATGAAAACAATGAAAGCCCTTCCCCCCTTGACAAGTTTTTCAGCTTTTTCCCTTATTTTAATTGAAGATTGTCCCTCTCTGCAGTCGACCTGGGCACCTCCCTTCTGATCTGGCTGAACGGGGGGGGGGATACTTTGCTTGTGAATATCTCTTAAACCATAAAGGTTTGAGAGATACGACTTATATCGTTCTTCATGGTTTTTTAATGCCTACAAAATAAAATAAAGATAAAACGAAGTATTACTATCCCTTTAACTTTGTTTTTATCGTAGAGATAAAAAAAATATTTAAACAACTATGTAATTCTTTTCTCTCAAACCTTTATGGTTTGAGAGATATACCTTTCTAAAGCTACGTCTTCCTGACAGTTTCACAGAAGTCAGCGCATAGCAGATGGCTGCAGAATTTGGTCATTTGACCAGATGGAGGCTCTTCAGCAGAGCCGAAATCACTCACACTTTGTAATCACGCACACCAGGCACACTTTGTAGACCGTTCCAATTAAGTATTTAGTTCTAAAGAGCACGATTTCAGCTCTGCTGAAGAGCCTCTGTCCGGTCAGATGACTGGATTCTGCAGCCGTCAGCTATGCGCTGAAATCTGTGAAAACTATGGAATTTCCATTTGTATTCATTAGCTAGTTCTCTTGGGAGAAAAATGGCACCCCACTAGTTGACATATTGTAGGGGGTGCTAGAAGTACAAAAGTACACCTACTACAAACTCTGCTTTTTCTAACATTTTCTCATACATTGGACCCTCTGTGGCACAAAGAGGGTTTTGTTATTTGTTTTTTTTTTTTTTTTTTTTTTTTTAATTCATACCTTGTTGGGGGGGCATGAGGACCCCTCCTTTTGTCTGAATAAAAAGTAATGAAAAAGAGTTGTGCATGTGCAAGTTGTGGGGCTGAATTGGATACCACCCTCCCCCCGTGGCATACACAGGGTTAATATATAAATATATATATATATATATATTTTTTTTTTTATTTATTTATTTTTTTTTCTTACATACCTCATTGGGAAGCATCAGAGGGGACTGTGAGTGCCACAGGGACTTTCACTGCATTGCTTTGGAGACCCCTGTGGCACTCAGTCCCACAGGGTTATTTTTTTTTTTAATTCAGAACTCATGGGGAGACAAAAGGACCCCTACTGATGCCCCTTCTCCCCATTACTGATCTCCCAGACAATCGTGCTAGGAGATCAATATGTCAGTGCAGGAGAGCAAGAAGCTCTTTACTCCTTCCACCGGTAGGAGTGAATGAGATCGGGCAAAGCCTTCTAATGTCACCGGTGACCATGACTTCGATGATGTTAGGAGGCTTCCCCCAATCTCTCCCACTCCTACTCAGAAGTTCGGGTAAGAGAGAAGTCTTTTAGGGTTAGTAATACTTCTAATAATATTCTTTTTTGAGCATGTAGCACTATATTTCAATACTTACAGTTTTGTAGTTCAAGTGCTATTGAATCTGAAAGGATCCCCTTGCACCCCTTTCCCCTGAGTGATTCATACCTCATCCTGGTCCGGATGGAGCGAGACGAGGGACAATCTTCAGTAAACATAAGGAAAATCTTACCCTCCTTCGTCAAGGGGGGGGCAGGGTTTTCCTTATACTTAATGAGTGAAGAATGTACCTGTTGACCGGATTCCAGATCTGATGGGAGGTGGCCAGAAAGGGCGGGAGGGGATCCTTTTGGATTCAGAAGCGCTTGAACTAGAAAACTAAGTATTGAAATATTGCACTATGTGCTTTAAAAAAAAAAAAAAAAAAGGCAATAGAAATGAAGTTTGACGGTTAACTTTTTCCCTCTTCTCCTCATTCTGATCAGCACCATCTTGCTGATGAGAATACAGGAGATCCTCTTCCCCGCTGGTCTGTCAGTAAGCTGGAGTACTCTCATTGGCTAGATATCGATCTCTGCCAGTGAGAGTTCTCCAGCTTACTGACAGACCAGCGGGGGAGGGGAGGATCTCTCCTGTCTTCTCATCGGCACAAATTGTGCCAATCAGAATGAGAAGACGTCAAGAGGGAAAAGGTAAACCCTCAAACTTAATTTCTATTGCATACCTCCCAACATTTTAAATTACCAAAGAGGGACAATTGCGTTTTAGGGGGTGTGGCTGGTGGGCAGGGCATTAACAAGAACTTTTAGGCTGTTTCATGACCTATTGACACCTCCTTCTGTTACCTAATAAATGTCTTATAACAAGACCAAAGTATTTTATTTAAGCACACTAATTTATAAACACATATACTGATGTTTAAAGAAACAATAATGTGAGTTTTATTGCTGTGGAGCAATGTGATACACGTATATACACACAACGCAATCTGATTTCCTAAAAAGAGGGACATTAGGGTGAGAAAGAGGGACAGTGGGATTTGGCTCTAAAAGAGGGACACTTGGGAGGTATGTTATTGTGTTAAAAAAAAAAAAATCCAGCACAGTTAGAATCGGTATAATAAGTGGATTAAAGCAAACTTGTGCTTAGGTGAAAGTTCCGCTTTAAGCAGAAATAACAGACCACAACGTCCTTTCTTGAAGACAAACCGAAAGCTTCTGATAAGCCTTTTGAGTTGAGTGCAGTGTTGTGATTCTAAGCTCCAATCATCTGGATACTTAGCATGTCATATTTTCAGGATACCCTTGATTAAGCACAGATAGACCACTCAAAATGGCTACTGATTACCCAGCTGTGATATATAATTGGAACTACACCTCAATAAGAAAAGTTAGATAACATTTCAGGCAGTGGAATATATAATATATAGTTTGCAATGGAATCACTTGTCATTGAAGCATCTTCCACTAGCAGTAGCTGAACCCCCTTATATTATTAAGGCAGAAAAGTGCTGAATTTTTTTTCATAAGGAGGTGTTACTATAACCTGACATCATATGCACATACCAGCTGGTACACTGTGGTAATGAGGGATTTTAGGATGGCAACAGATGTTTAAGCCCCTACAATGAGGGAAGACAACTTTCTGTACTCTAGGTGTTGAAAGGTGACTGGTTGGGGATGATGGGAGTTGTAGTCCCAACAACTGGAATGCCAAAGATTACTTGCAAGTAGTTGTGTGTCATATATGCCCTGCCCTTTAATGCACAACAATTATGAAAACATACACACTGCAGGAACGCACTGGTTCCTGTGGTGCCCTTCACAATGATGTTTCCATGTCATGCAGGGCAGGTCTGGTCACTTTAAATGTACGGCAAAGACTGTACATTCTGAATATGTGGACTATTGCACCCAATTGACCAAACTCCTATAACTTGTAGGCTGATCTGAACCCTATATATTAAAAAGAAAGTACAATAATTTTCAGGTAGACCAAAAGCACCATGGGGACAAGTTGAATAGAATGGGGCATTTATTCCTTATTTGCATTAGGTCAATGGCCTCTCTAACATTCAAGAGGTTAAAATCCCCATTTAAATAAAGGAGAATTCTGTAAGTCCTTATTTTTGCTTTCCCCTCTGGTGCAATTGGTTATCTCCAGAATCACTCCAGTACATGAACCACATTATATACACCAATTCTATCATCTTAGGAGCTTATTAGGCCATGTCTTTAGGATTCCTTTTAGCAGACCCTGAAGACAGGCTGAGAACCACTGATATAAACAAAGGCCTGGAAATTTCCATTTGTGTGAAACTTGTAGACAAGTCTAGCAGATCAGTAAATAGTTCTGCTGTTGGGATGGCCTCAGGGCTCATCAGCCTTACACATGACTTACATTGCATTACACCTTTATTCATTGTCAGTTTACATCAGTCAGCAAGTAAACAATAGGTATTACAATCATTTCACTTGCTGACCTTAATCAACTACAGCATGCAAGGGGTTTAAAAGCCTCATTTAACTCAATGAGGATTTATTTCTCTTGTAGCGCACCTGGTTGTCAGCAGAAATACTAGTTTAACATTTTTTCTCCACACTACAGCCCTTAGAATAAAAAGGGATTTTTGTGTACTTAACACCTTAGTGACCAGTTTTCTTTGTTTTTTACACTAGAGGACCAGTGCCATTTTGGCCCTTTTTAGTATATCTTTGTACAACCATATTTTCCTCTAACTAATTTAGCATACCCATACAAATTATAGACCATTTAAGTATACGTAGGGCTTTCTTTTGATACCACATTTATATGTATAGCCCTATTTTTTTTTTTTTTTTTTAATAAATTAAAAGGAAAGGAGAAAGGAAAAAACAATAACAATTTTATAAGTTTTCTGTGATAATTGTACTCAGATGGTTCATGCCTTCTATCTCCCAAGTGTTCCCCTTTCCTTCCCTGTTGTCCCTCTTTTAGAAGATCAGACTTTCTAGTGTGTATATAAGTGTATCACATAGTTTCACAGCAATAAAACAAATATTAATGTTTTTTAAACCATCTTGCTAAAATTGACACACTGCATAACTCATTATGCTGCTTTATTATCCAATGTAATTACACAACCCATCATTGTCATATGTATGAAGAACTAAACTAGCTAAAACTAAAATCTAGACATGCCCTTCATCTTGCTTTCCTGGTTTATAAACACGTCCTAGAAAGCTACCTGAGCAGTATGCTCACTCCAGCACTCCATATTATCTAGAACCTCTGCTCCACTGCTAACAACTCACTGAGTATATCACACCACAAGAAAGAAGCCGATCGGTCTACCTTTTCCTTCAGAGCTCTGAGAGCCTGGAATAACCTGCCTGAAAAAAATCAGATCTTAATGATTCACTATTTGTGTGAATACACAACTCTTTTGCTATAAACACTCCAGGACAATCACAGTGAAGAAGACTGAGGCAGAGAACACTGACAAACGCAATGTATATTTAGTTTGCCTTTGTAATGTGACTCTACCGGTACATGTGATTGCTGTAGCAGCGATCACATGTGCAGAGCCACTGGAGAAAGGCTGAAGCTGATGGTTCCAGTCCTGGAGCAATCAGTTACAGCCTCCCTGGCATGATCACAATGCACCCTGAGGCGCACTGCAACATTTTGTGACATCACTGACATGTCACTGGTCTTTATGGAGTTAAAGATCAATTCTTTACTCACTCCATGGTTCCAATAGACTAAGTTTTTACCACTAGGAGGCAGGGCACTAGCAAAGCAAAGCTCTCTGGAGAAGGACACTCCCTCCCAGCAGCATCCACCTTAAGTTTTAGAAGTACCCAACATACATAAAAAGGAGGGCAGGAAAGCAGTCACCAGGCCAGAAAAAAACAAGGACAACACTGACTAGTAGGTCAACAACACATTTTTCTCATGGAGGGATGTCCTGTGTTCCACAAAGACTAAAAGAAAATATACACAAATCACTTTCTCTTTCATGCATTGTGGAACACAGGAACCATGCCAAAGCTGTCCCAACCAATATTCCAAGGACAGGGAGGAAAAAAACCTCACAACACCAAATACAGTACAGAGTCAAAGCCAAATGAAACTACGAACCTCAGATGGCAGCTGTCACTTCCAAACAGAACAAAACAACACCATGAAGGGTCTCAGAGAAGGGAAGGAAAAAGCCTACAAGGGCACTACTGTCTGGAGGACTTTCTCCCAAAACAGGCCTCAGTCTCTGATGACACAGGTTGGGTGAACGACCACCCTGATCTAGGAGGCCAACAGCACCTTAAAGCCGCCATACCCGCTAACAGCCTGTCGGGGAGAATGAAAAACACATCTGACTTAGGAGAGGACTCAGTGTGATGAACATAGTATTCGAGACAACCAACTATGTTCAGACAGTGCAGGTCCTGTTCTTCCATCAAACTGGACAAAGCGAAGGAAGCATAATAATCTGATTAATGTGGGCAGAAGATACAATCTCTGGTGAATCACAAAACAAGTTAGTAGAACCACCTTTAACTGCAAGAGAAATCAGAAAAGGAGCCTTACAAGACAATGCCTTAAGTTCTGTCACTCGCCAAATAGAAACAGTTGAAAAAGAAACATAGCCTTAAAGGGATAGTAATACTTAAAAGGGAAAAAAATAAAAATAACAAATATTGTAGGGTTTATCTCCCTGAGTAAAACTAGGGTACTTCCACTGCTGAAAGTTATTTTGTTCAAAAGTTATTACAGCTCAAATTTGAATTTTTTAGGTGCAATATCACAGTGGCGTGAAATTGTACAGTGGCGCTGTTGCTACACTTTCCTATGGACAGCTCTGGTCCCAGGACCATAAATCTCCATAGGATGGTGTAGCAACAGTGCCACTGTACAATTTCACGCCACTGATATTGCACCTAAAAAATTCAAATTTGAGCGGTAATAACTTTTGAATAAAACACCTTTCAGCAGTCGGAGTACCCTTGTTTTACTCAGGGGGATAAACCCTACAACATTTTTTTTTATATTTTAAGTATTACTATCCCTTTAAAGGTCAAAGAATAAAGAGACATCATTGGTTTAAAATCATCCGTTTGAAGCATTCACAAGATCAGACTCAGATTCCACGGAGGTGTAGGATCCCTAAGGATGAAGGAGGCATTTGGCACCCCCAGAATTAAAGTCTGGACATGTGGGAACACAGCTATATAATTCTTAAAAAGAGCCAACAATGCACCTTGATGGGACTAAGCCAAAGACCTTTGTGAAGGCAGTCCTGAGGAAGGCCAAAACCAGCTGGATGTGAAAAGGGCAGGATAGTGAATCATGTTCTTGACACCACTGAAGAATAAAGATCAGACCTTATAAGTAGTCTTGGATGAAACCAACGTACAAACCTGAAGCAAAGGTTCCCAATGACTGGCTTCAAGAGCCACACTGCTAAAGTCAGCCTTACCAGATCCAGATGATAAAAAGAGCCCTGAGAGAGAAGATCTGGAAGAGGGGAAATGTCATGGCTTGGCCACTGCCAGGGTGATCAGATTAGTGAATCAAGACCTGCAAGGCCCAATCAGAATGACATATTCCTTGTCTTAATTTAATACGTCAGAGACAGGCAATAGCGTCATGAATCCTAGTTATCAAGTAAATATGATGTCTTTCTTAACCCCTTAAGGACCGGGAAAATCTGAGGTCGTTTTCCCTTAAGGACCGGAGCAATTCTGACCTTTTTGACTATGTCTTTGTTCAACAGTGTTTTCCCTCTTAGGCTTTTATTCCACCCCCATAAATTATATACCGTTTTTTAAGCATAAATAGGGCTTTATTTATATGGATAACCCACCATTCACTTTATTAACATTTTAAAAAAAAAGGTAAAAAAAAATGTAAAAAAAACACCATTTTTGATTTTTCTCTTAGGATCAATTGGCCACAAAGGGTTAAATTTTTATGGAGACTGCATGAAAGGTATGACCGGTCAGTCATACCTACAAAATGCGCAGTTTAAAGTGGCCACTGTCCCCCCTGGGTGAAAATCCCCATGTCCCTTTTTCCCACCCTATTTTGACACTTTTTTTGTCCCTGGCATTTGGTGGTGTATAGAAGTGTATTACATGGCTCCACAACAATCACACTTGTAATATTGTTTAATTATATATTTTTTTTTAAATAAAATTTTTTTTTTTTTTTTTTTTTTTTTAAAACACAAGTGTAAAATTGCAGGTCAAAAATTGACCTGCATTTAGCCAGCCTCCTGCACCAGCAGTGAAGGGGTTAATACCCCCAACTGCTGTATTTTTTTTAACCACTAGGTGTCTCCCGTCTACTTCGGTCTCCCTTACTTTGAGAGCAAGGGAGACAGAGGCAGACGAGACAGGCACAGACAGCATGCTGCCTCTGTCTGTCACTATGCCGGTACATGTGATCGCTGATACGGCGATCGCATGAACCGGAGGAAGAAAGAAGGGCTGAGACTGAATGCCCCGGTCTCGGAGCACTCAGCCTGGATTTAATGATAGCAGCGTGCACGGAGGTCCGTCATGGGTCCTTAAGTGGATTGCAACCCATGACGGTCCAGGTCCGTCATGGGTCCCTTAAGGTGTTAACGGTAGTATCCCTGACCACCTGAAGCAAATGTTACATAAAAAAAAAAAAATAAATATAGTTCTATATTTAGAACTATATATAGTTCTAACTGACAGGAAGTGACAGGCAGTTTCTATCACATTCTATGGAGAACTGTATGTCTGACTTTCCTCTCCATTAGAATCTAACAGGAAATCTAATTGGAAGTTGACCACTAGAGGGCACTGCTAATGTAAAAAAACATGGGTTTAAACTGTAATAACTCTGGAAATATAAATCTCTCGGCAGTGGGAGTACCCTTATTTTACTCAATAGGAAAATCCCTACAATATATATGTTTTCATAAAAAAAGTTTACTGCTCCTTTAACACAGAATCCAGACTTATCTGTCCGATCCTAAACTGCTGCCACATTAGCTACTGGCAGGGCTGTGTGCTTTGATACATGAGCGATTGGAGTGTGAACTGCTTGAAGTATGCCTCCACATATCTAAAAGGATAAAGTAAATCAAACTGCATAGGCAAGTCAACCTTCCTATAAGGAAATCTCAATTCCTCCGCTATAATCTGATAGAGAAAACCATAAGATAGAAATTGAAAGGAAGCTCTCCTCCGCTTCTAAAACTGCCCTAAGCAGTCACCCCTGTGTGACTTTCAGAGATCTGAAGGGTATCTAAATTGCCCTAATCAGGCCTTGCAGCATAAATGGAACTTTTCCCCAAGGGGTCCCCAGGGTTCCTCATCCCCTGTCTTCTCAGTCATTCAATGAGTGATCAACCGCCAGAGTTAAAGACTCGCTACCTGGCAGGAGATTGTGCATTTTACTGAAGGAAACAAAGGTCTCTGACATTCTATCCAGTATTGGAGCCAGGGGAAAGGATAAGCTGGCCAGGCCCTGGAAAACTGCCAGCAAAGTGAACTGTCCGAGTAACACTGCGCAGGAGAGGCATAGTGGACCTGGCCGACCACAGGTAGACTGGACAAGCAAGAAAATAGCACATGGGCGCAGAGTTAGCCTGGCTGAGCAAGAGACCTGGGCTGTTGCAGTAGGTGGGGCCTATATTTTTCTGTGTTAGGCTCTGACATAAGTATTCCCTCCACAATGCTTTAGAATGGAAGAAAACAAGAAACAAAAAAAAAATAAATAAAAATAAAAGGATCATATGTTCCAGTAGACAGACAGTGGCCCGGAGAGATCTGCACTCCATAAAAATGGAAACTGCAGCAATGTACCTCTGGGAGATCAAAGAGAGAAGGAAGCAGAGGACAGGAAAAAAAATACTCCTCTCCTTCCCAGAGCTCAGGAAGACCATTAAAAGAAGAATGTGCCAAGAAATGTAAAGGTGCTGCAACCCAATAAAACTGAATGGTCCATGTTCTTTATTAAAAAAAAAAAAATATATATAGGTATACAATGGAAAGCAAGAATGTACCCAACTATAGGGGCAAGTAGCACTCCAGGTATCTTCCCACAGGACAAACCTCAGATAGTGGCCAAGACAGATAGAAATACACAGGGACAGAAAGCAATACTTACGACCTTGGCCTCATGGCTTCACTCCTGCCGCAACTAGTATGGCTGATGTGAGCCTTTAGACCCCACTGGCAGATTCATTAAAGCAAAGAAAGAGACAAGTGGGGCCGATCCCAAGTGGGGTGGAGAGACAGGTGTGGAACTAGCACCTCCGTGGCTTCAGATCCCTCTCTAAATAGAAGGTAATTATTTAAAAACAGTCCCTATACCTCCACAGGACACTTAAATGAGCAGTAAAAATTTTTTAATGAAAAAATATATATTGTACGGCTTTTCCAGAGCTATAACAGTTTCAGCCTGTGTTTTTTTTTACATTAGCAATGCCCTCTAGTGTTCAAATTACAATGAGTTATTGTTAGATTCTATTGGAAAGGAAAGTCAGTGACTTATAGTTCTCCACAGAATGTTATAGAAACTGCTGAGTCATGCTGTCAGTTAGAACTTCCAAGAAATTAACATGTAGTCATTTTACCTCCTGATTAAAGAGTACCCTTGTTTTACTCGGCAAAAAAAGCTCTATAACAAAAGTTTACTGCTCCTTTAAAACTGAAGGATGTTCCTGCTGGGCAGAGGCTATGTGACGCTGAGGGTCTCCTCCTCCAGACAGCTTTAGTTTGCTAGTCCTTGCCTCCTACTGGTAGCAACTTAACTGCATGGTTCTTGTGATCTACAAAAGACAAGGACACCATAAGGCGGCCCACACTGTGCAACCAACAAATGAAGGCTATTTTCTAACATACAAATGGCTAGAACTGCATATAGACTTTTTACTTCCTCTGTCTGCCTAGAACTGTATTGTAAGGAAGCTGCTTTGTATATAGTGCCCGACAGGGCACCATAGTGGCATCACAAAGGTGGTAGAGGAATAAAATCTTTAAAACTAAGTCCTTTGATGAATTTTGACTGCAGTGAGCCAGACAGCTTTTAACTCTGAATGCCAGAAGTGTGTCCAACACATTGCTTTGCAATGCTCTGGACAACGTTTGGCACTCAAACGATTAACAGGCAAACATTTAAGGGTAGCAGGATCACTTATTACATCTGCATTTCATTAGACAAGACAGTCTCATATTAAATGGGCTGTAAAGGGTTAGCTAAAGGGGCTTTATAACGGTAGGAATGCACCTAAAAACTATGGGAATAGAGTTCCCATAGCTTAAAACTCTACCATGTGCTCTTCATTTGCCCTGAATATCTCCATGGTCTGCAGGGCTGGGTTACGTTAGCACTTCATACAGTACTTCTAGAAGATGAAACATCACATTCCTCTTCATTACAGCCCTGTGTTGTTGAAGTGCCTGACAATAAGCTTCAAAGGAGAGGTCAGAAATCTCAAAGAACGGAGTGAAACACTGAAGTCACCCAGCCCTGCCAATCATCAAGATCTCCAGTGAGAACAAATAGCATGGTAGAGTTTTAAAGAGCTAGCAATCTTTTTAAAGGAAGATGTGTCATTCAAAAATTACAGGCAATTTTTTTTTTTTTTTTTAACATTAAACTACATTGTTGTCACCAGTTGTTACTGTTTGTATCACTTACTATGCAGTCTATGACTTAAGCTCTCCCAGAGAGCATTATAAAAGTATTTTTGCCTTTTTGTTGCAATTTGATTGATTAAACTAAGTCTGAGCTGGAATAACCTTTGTATGGGAAACCTTCCAGCAGTGCTAGAATATCTCATTTACTCATCAGGAAAAGTTCTAACGTACCTTTTTGTTAATATTACTCCTTTAAGCTGTGGGAACTCAGTTCCCATAGTTGCCATATACGTTTATACTGTTATAAAGCCCCTCCCCATAAGTCTCTATGGTTTAGTTTCTTACTTTGACTACTGTGCTGAATTTGATAAATCTCTCTATCCCATTCTCATACCTCATAACGCCAGTTGCTTATCTGCCCTCAAATCTAAGTTTCCCTTATGTTAGGCCTAGTTTGCATGGGCGATTATTGCAGCAATAAGTGAACTACACCCTGGAGTGTAGCAGTCACCTATGTAAACTAGGCCTTACAGTAATTTGGACTGAGATCATGAACATACACTGGCCAGGATATACAGATTTCTACCATTTTTTCCCCTGAAATGCAAAAACATTAAAGAAAAAAAAGTCAGTCTGTTTTGTGATACTTACAGCACATATACATAATATGGAAAATTATAAAAACAGAGGATTTTTCTAAGTGGACTGACCTACACAACACCAGCAGCACAAATATAAAACTCAGGGCCTTATCTAGAAAAAGAGATGAGCAATTTCACAACATACCAACTGTGCCATGCGCTTTTGTACCTTATAAAACAGCATGAGCATTTTGTACCTTTTTTTAGCACAAAGGAAAGGGGAGAGCCCTGTTGGTTCATTCTGCAAAGGCAGACAAACTCAGGCACAGGAGTGATCAGGCATACACCGTAACGAGAATGAGAATGGTGAATTGCTCATCCTTTATGTACATAAGGTCCTCAGTATGTAAGTCCGTATCACTGGTTAACATCTTATACCAGCCATAAGACACTTAATCCTTTGAGTGCCAGAGAGGTTTCCAACACATTGAGAAGCAATGTACTGGAGACACTGCTAACATTCAATAGTAAAGGTCCCATTTCAAACAAGGTGAGATCGTATGAGTCTCCTATGGTGGAGTTGGTTTGCCCTAGCATTACACCACTGGTACCTTTATTGGCCAGTAAGCAGTTTTAAGATTCAAGCTTTCAAGACCTCTTAGGTCTCTTCACCATGCCTGAGGAAGAGACCTAAGATGTCTTGAAAGCTTGCATCTAACATCTGCTTAGTTAGACAAAGATATCAAATTGACTGTTTACCTCCTGTATTTCTATGGCTAACACGGTAACATCTCTCGACTCTTCTTTTGGACATCAGACCTGTTATGTTTGATTCTCAATCTCTTTGATGTGATGTCACTGCCCTGCTCTGTCTGCCACTATACATAAATAAGCTACTTTGTATACAGTGCCAGACATTGTTGGGGAGTGACATCACCAAAAGTTATGGGCTATCAAATAGCAAAATATTTCATACTAAGCCTTAAGGTGATTTAATGTACCCTCTCTGCCCACTTCTCTTTGTAAATAAGCCATACAATAGCAGGTACAGAAGTGAAGCAACATCACCAGAAGAGGTGGGGACTAAAGTGCTAAATATTTAATACTAAGCATTTATAGCATTTTGGCTATTGTACGCTATAGACTGCTTTTAAAGGAACGGGAAAACTTTTATGAAAGCACTTATTGTAGGCCCTTTCATACAGAGTAAAACAAGGGTACTTCCACTGCTGGGAAATATTTATTTCCAGGGTTATTGCAGTTTAAACTCTCTCATTACATTAACAGTGCCCTCTAGGGACCACAAAGTTAACCTATAATTCTCCTGACTGGTGTTCCTTTATTCTGTTGCATTCTGTGTGAAAGGAGAGTTACTTACAACAGTTCTCCACAGAATGTTTACAAATGATCAACATGCTCAAGCTGTCAGGAAGCGATGACATTTGAACAGTAATAACTTGAGGTTGATTAACTCCTTAAGACCCTGGACGCGCCATGACAGTCACGCCAGTTCCAGCCCTTAAGGACTGGTGACGCCCTGGCATGACATGAAAAACAAAACAAAACAAAAAAAACCCTGTGGTCCGTAACGCCCGTCCACATGCACTGTCAGCTAGTCGTTAACAGGTTAAGTTTGAACAGTTATAACTTTTCAATAAAAAACTGCTATAACAAAGGTTTTCATATATAAACTTGGACAACTCCTTTTAAAAGTATTCAAACCTTTCTGAATGATGGGGTCACTTGGCTATAAAGCTAGAGAGCAGAACTGTCATTTTGTAACAAACAGGTAATTTGGAAAGTGTTTTCAAAACCATCTTTATGCTAGGCATTTTTTATTTAATATAATAGTTTATAAGATATATAGCTTTACTTGCTGAGGTATGCAAATGAAACAAGTCCTGTTTTGCATGCCAGCCGGATAAGAACATTCCACAGTGCCTCCCATACCACTCCCAGCCAGACAGTTCTAGAGCATTTATATAAACAGACACATTCACAGAGCATGAAATAATAATAAAAAAAAGGCTAACAAAACCAACTAATTTTTACAAAGTAGACCTGTCACATTAAGATAGGTTTAGTTTATTTTAAAGAAAATTCAAAACTGCTTATAAGTTGTCCTAGCTTTTGTTATAATACTAATTACATTTCATAAACTAGCATTTATTAGTAGCAATTTCTAGAAAATTATTTTACAGAAAAATGACTGGTACAATATAAAGGCAGATTTTGACCCTTTGAGTGCCAGAGGGGTACGCAATGCAATGGAGAAGCAATGAGTTGTGTACCCCTTTGGCACCCAAAGGGTTGATTTACTGTAAAACAAACTAAACTTGTCGCTGTCTGGCAGGTCCACTTTTAACGCTTTGAATGCCAGAGGAATGTGCAATGCATTGCTTTGAAATGCGTTGCGTAGCCCTCTGGTACTCAATGGGTTAACGGTTTGAGTAGCAGAGGCGTGCCAAATAAATTCATTGTGAAGAAATGTGTTTGCCATCTGCCTGACAAAAGGCTTAAAAACATATCAGAATCCTAGGAGTGCAGTAGAAGGCAAAACAGACTTTTTATTACATAGAGATTTATTTTAAAAATACTCTTGTCAACCACCTAGCATCACTAACAAAATGTGTTCATAGGATATGACAATATTCGATTGTCAGGATCTCTGAAACCTTAAATACAGCTTTTGAAGACGAGAGAGCGGATGTGGGATTTTTTTAAAAGTCTGAATTTCCCCAGGCAATCTAGATTTAAAAATGTATATATATATATTTTTTTTTTTTGCTGGTTAAACTGCGCGTTGGGCTGAGGTTTGCATTTCATTACACATACTTATAACTTGTCATATCTATAAATACCAGCAGTCCAATGAGGTTAGATTTGCATAAACAAGCATACAAAAAGATGTATTAAACCAGTGTAGTGGAAGTAAAATGCAGCCAGCTATGCAGATCCCTAAATTGCAGCAAGGATCTCTCTTCCAGAAAGACCAACAAAACGGTTTGGGTATTAACAGTTGAAGCACCTGAACGATCGTGAACAGTTCAAAAAGCTGGCGATGGTGATATACATCTGTCTTCCATTCAATATTGTAGCCAAAATTATAAGAATCAGCTTTTAGACTAGAACCTTAAAGGGCAATATTTGGATCTCCAGCTGTTGGAGATTACAACTCTCACATCCCCACCTGTCAGTGACTGGTTGGGGAGGAAGGGAGTTGTAATCCCCAACACAAATTGAGAGCCAAAGAATGCCTACCCCAGACCTAGATATTTGCCTAAGCCAAAACACATGTTGCCTTGCTGAAGGAGGCCACTGTATATCAATTACTGTCAATGTCTGCCAGACCATCTAACTCACCATTTTGGCAGAGGGTTAGTGTCCAGCCATAACATTACAAGTAAGTACAAATGCAGAAATGGGTGTAGAAGCTTATGTCCATTTTCATATCGGGCATGGAAACATCTTCTTTACAGTTTTGGGGAAGTTAAAACACAAACCAACGTGAAAAACAAAACAGGCTATTTCGAAGCAAACCGATCACTGGTGAAAAGAAAGGTGTGATGACTTTAAACAGCGCTACATGTGTACTGCATGGATGAATAAAATAAAAAAAAAAACAGAGCTGTGACATTCAAATTGCCCCTCTGATATAAAGCCAATTTCTATTGCTGCATCTACTGAGTTTCCAAGGTCAAATGAAAGTTGAATGGTATGAAGTGTTCTTTGCTCCTGCAGCAGGTTTATGAACATGTATAAAAAGTGGTCAAACCCAGTCTGAGGGTCCTGCTTCTAGTTTATGTACAATAATTTAAATCAGCTGTAAATATTTGATATTCAAAAACTAAAAAAACAAAAAACAAAACAAAAAAAAAAAACGGATGGTAAGTCCTTCATGCATTTTCTGAGGAAGTTCTGGATTAAGGTTAAGATGGCTGCCGGGGGCTCATCACAGTATTATATGCATGGTTCCAGGTTCAAATTCTAGATTTTGAGTTTCTTGATGGTTTCAAGTCTCTTTCTTAGTAGCTCTCCAATTTCTTGCAGTGAGCGTAGGTAGCTGCTCTGAACCTTATCTATAGCCAGCTTTGTAAACTTCTTTTCATCCTGAAAGTAGAAAACAAAAAAATCAGAATGGTTTCAAGGAAAAATAGTGAACAAAAAGATCAACAATACATAATTGCCAACATTTCAAGAACATTTCCAGGGAAACCTTGCCCCTATGCAGTGGCATTACAGAAAGTCACTAGCAGTACATAAATATAAGCTATCAAATTGAAAACTGAATTTCTACAACAGAACAGCCACTAGCTACGCCTACATACTACATGAAATTAGACAAATAAGCTCATAACTTACTGACCTTTTAATAACAAGAACACAGAACATGGAGGTGAAGTTCTGTGTTAAAATTAAAGGACCAAACTACGGACGGAAACCCTGGACAGCTGGCAGGTATAATAAGTTATGAATTTATGAAATGCGCAAACATACACACGCGCAACACACACACACACGAGAGCGTGATGCAACAATGCCTAAGGACAATATACACGTGTGCAATACACAAGCACACATGTAAAACACACAAACACACACTCACTGCTGGAGATTTGTGTAACGCATTGTTTTGCATTGCTTTGCACACGTTTTTTGGAGATGAAAGAAGCATTGAAAACTCAACAAGGTAGTCATTAAAAACATTGCCTTCATCCTGCATTCACCTGGATGTCTGGAGAAAGTCCTACACGTAAATTTACTATTTTTTAACTTTTTAAATGCCACACATGTATCTAACACATTGGGTTGCAATGCTGTGGATAACACACATAATGGGTACTCCTGTTTAGGATGTAATCTATAGCGTCTGTCCTCATAACACGCTTAATTATAACACAAGAGGATTTTAGTCCTACCTGTTAAATCCTTTTCTCTTAGTCCATACAGGTAACTTTGGGTAGGCGATCCACCCCTTTAAGTAGGCAGGAACAATTCTAGAAATGACTGCAGGGGGTGGAGCCTACCTTTCCTCCTTGGCTGCAGCCACCAACCAGCTCCAGAAAGATATGAGACACTATGACTAGATAGTGGAAGGAAAGAAGACTCCTGTGAGCGTGACCCCGAAGGAACTCCACGGTCTGCCACAGGAGAACCAAGCATGGTCTCTTGACAGGATGGGAGACCAGTAACATGTATGGACTAAGAGAAAAAGATTTAACAGGTAAGACTAAAATCCTCTTTTCTCTGTTGTCCAATACAGGTTACTGGTAACTTTGGGATGTCCAACCATTGAGTTTCCCACCTCTGGGAAGTAAGGCAAGGACCAGACGCAAGGCCTCCAAAGTCATCAGCGCGTATATGAACCATCAGATCAGAGACAGCACAACAACAATAAAGTGTCAACGGACACTGAAGAGGGGTAATAACACCCCAAACTGTTACACAACACACTGAACTAGAGCCAACGGGGCTCAAAAGTGAAGGAAACACCTGGAACCAAAGAAAATCCTAGACAGGCAAAACGGTCTCCAGGATTTTCCTCCCAAAGCTGGCATCAGCCATTGCCAACACATCAACATGGTAGTGCTTCAAAAAGGTGTGGACAGACAACCAGGTGGCAGCCTTGCACAACTGATCAGCAGAGGCCCGATTCTTGTAAGCCCAAGAGGCCTCAATAGATTGAATAGAATGAGCCATGACCCTGAAAGGGACAGGCTTCTTCCTCAGCTCATAAGCCTTACGAATAGTGGACTTGATCCAAGAAGCAGTAGTCACTTTGGATGCAGGTCTTCCTGCCCTGGGACCCTCAGGAATGACAAACAGCGTGTCTGATTGCCTGATAGACTCAGTGCGATGTACATAAAACTTGAGACAATGCACCACATCTAACAAGTGGAGACCCCTCTCCTTGTCAGAGGCGGGGTCAGGGCAGAAAGAGGGCATCACAATCTCCTGATTGATATGGAACTCCAAAACCACCCTGGGGAGGAACTCCTGAGAGGTGTGAAGCACCACCCTGTCCTTGTGAAACACCAAAAATGGTGGTCTACAGGACAGAGCATGCAACATGGCACGCAACATGGCGAACAGACACGATCGCCAGGAGAAAAGCCGTTTTCCATGTCAGAAGGCGTAGAGGAATAGTAGCCAAGGACTCAAAGGGAGGGAGCCCAGAACCAGATTAAGATCCCACTGAGGAGTAGGAGCCTTAAAGACAGGGCGAGTATGAGCAACGCCCTGGAAAAACACCTTGACATCAAGAAGGACAGCAATGCACCTCTGAAACAAAACAGAGAGCAGAAGTCTGAACCTTAAGGGAACTCAAAATGAGGCCCTTATCCACACCATCCTGCAAGGTGGCCAGGACCGTGGGCAGATCAATTTCCTGAGAGAAGTCCCTATTGGCACACCAAGATAGAAAAGTCGACCAGACATGATGGTAGGCCTTTGAGGAAACTGGCTTGCGAGCACTAAGCATGGTAGCCACCAAACCAGAAGAAAAAACTTTCTTCAATATTGAGGATTCAATTTCCAAGCCGACAAGGCTAGACTATGAACGTCCTCTAGCCACAGGTAACCCAGGAGGAGAAGATCCGGACGGCAGGGGAGTCGGAACGGCTCCGCCACTGACAGATCCAGAAGCTCCAGAAACCAAACTTGTTGAGGCCACTACGGAGCAACCAGAATGCCTGGACATCGTTCCAGTCTCAATTTCCATAACACCCTGTGCAACATAGGAAGGGGAGGGAAGATGTAAGCCAGAGGAAATAACCAAGGAATGGACATGAAATCCACTGCCAAAGCCAAGGGATCGCTCCAGCGAGAGCAGAACTTTGGAACCTTCTGTTTTGTTTCTTGTCACAATCAGGTCGATGCAAGGAAGACTGCCGAGGCCAGTACGGAGCAATCAGCATGACTGGACAGAGCTTCAGTTTCAATTTCCGTAACACCCTGTGCAACATGGGAAGGGGAGAAAAGATGCAAGCCAGAGGAAATAACAAGGAATGGACATGGCATCCACCGCTACAGCTAGAGGATCCCTCCAGCGAGAGTAAAACCTCGGGACCTTCCGGTTGTGTCTTGTCGCAATAAGGTTGATGCAAGGAAGACCCCACTTCTGAACAATGAGATTGAACACCTCTGGGAGCAATTCCCACTCTCCTCTGTCCACTGTGTGTCGACTGAAGAAGTCCGCCATGACGTTGTCTACATCTGGAATGTGCACTGTGGATACTACAGGAACATGTTCTTCTGCCCAGGACAAAATAGCCTTGACCTCTAACCGCGCGCTGAGACTTCTTGTTCCACAGTGCTTGTTGATGTAAGCCACAGCTGTGGCGTCGGATTGAACCCAGACTGGGCATTCTTCCAGCTGGGGCGTCCAGTGACGAAGGGCATGAAATATTCCCGAAGTTCCAATACATTGATGGGAAGGAGAGATTCCTCCGGAGACCACCGACCCTGAGCACTCAGGCGACCCAGGACCTCTTCCAAGCTGGAGAGGCTGGCATCTGTCATCACCGTGGTCCAGAAGGATATCAGGAAGGACTTTCCCTTCAGGAGATTGGAGAAGTCAAGCCACCACGACAAACTCAGTTCCACATGAAGAGGGAGGGATACTGACGTCTGCAGAAGGTCCGTCTGACCCTTGCATACCTGGATCACAAACCGCTGGAGCTCCCTCGTGTGAGCCATGGCAAAGGAGCCTGCTTCCATGGTGGAAACAAATTTCCCCACCAGAGAGGATAGCTTCTTGGCTGGAACTGGATCTTGAGTTAGAACAGCTGAAACCCTGTGTGCGATCTGGTGAGCCACTTCCTCCATGAGAAACACCATGCTTTGCTGAGTGTCGAAGAGAAGGCCCAGGAAGACCAGATGCTGGGACGGGACAAGATCCGACTTGTCCAAGTTGATGATCCATCCATGATGGGTGAGAGCGTGAACACAGCCCTGAACCTGCTGACGAAGAAGTTCTGCAGAGGGGGGCTTTCAGAAGCGGGTCGTCCATGTATGAAGTAACCCCGATGCTGTCCCGGTGGAGGACGGATACTAAGGCTCCCACGACATGGTTGAAGACCTGAGGCTCTGTAGTCAGACCAAAGGGAAGAGCTGAGAACTGAAAATGCCCTTGGTTGCAGACAAATCTGAGATACTGCCAGCTCTCTGGATGAATGGCGACATGTAACTACATGTCCTGAAGGTCCAGAGAAGCAAGAAATTCCCCCTGAACCATAGCAGCAATCACCGTCCTGAGGTATGAGAATGGATCACAAAGAAATTTAGATCATTCAAGTGCAAAATTAGACGACAACTGCAGTCCTTGGACACTACGAAGAGGTTTGAGTAAAAACCCGTACCTCTGTCCTGAGCTGGAACAGGTTCCAGAATATCCTTGTCCAGAAGAGACTGGATAGCGCTGTTGAAGACACGGAATTTTTCCATGCCCTGGGGAGTATGAGAGGGGAAAAATTGAAAGGGAGGAAGAGGGGCGAAAGGGATCCTGTACCCTTCCGCCACTACTTGTAAAACCCACTGGTCCACCACTGAATCCTCCCAAATGCTGTGATAATGACGAAGACGACCACCCACAGCTGAATGGGGACCCAGGTTCGGCGAGTCATGCCGGAGAATTCTTGGAAGCCTTGGGCTTGGAGGAGGCCTTGGGCTTCCATTGCTGTTTGGGCTTCAAGGAGGGACGTGCAGCTGAGGGAACCGCCTGGTTCACCGGACGTGTATCAGTCTGAAAGGGACGAAAAAAACCTGTGACGCTTGAGAGGAGGTTTCTTCCTGAGGAACAAGGACAGATGAGTACCCTTACCCCCAGTGGCCTCCCTAGTCAGATCCTTAAGATCTTGCCCAAATAAGGATGTACCCTGAAAGGGCAAGGACAGCAAGGCTTTCTTAGAAGCGGTGTCAGCATCCCAGATCTTGAGCCAAAGAGCTCGTCTGGCAACCACAGACATGGTGGAAACCCTTGCCACCAGACGGATAGCATCAAATAAGGCAGCAGAAACATAGTGCTGGGCCTCAGACATGTTGGCAAGAAGCCGCAACATATTGAAGATGAATCACCCCGACGCAAGGGTGAGTTGCTCAGTCCAGACCGCAATGGCCAGGTTAACCCATGCTGCAGCGAATGCTGGATGCATGGTAGTACCAGCAGTGGGAAAAATGGACTTCAGGGAAACCTCAAGCTTCTTGTCAGTCCAGTCCTTCAGAGAGGATGCATCAGAAACTGGTAAGGCAGTAGACAGATAGCCTTGAGACAGGAGCGTCCACCTTAGGGGGATGAACCCATTGAGCAAGCACCACCTCAGAAAAGGGGTAAAGCTCATCAAACTTCTTGGAGACAGAAGGCTTTCTGTCCAGAGATTTCCACTCATCAGCCACTAGGAAGTCCAGAGAGGAGATAGGTGGAAAACAAGTATGGGGCTTTATAGGCTCCTGGAATACATCAGAGGGATCTGAGGAAACCTCCTGAACTGGGGGAATGTTTAGCGTGTTTAAGACAGCCCTGATCAGGCCCCTCAACCGAGGATTCTGGATCAACCTCAAAAGGATCCCCAAAAAATTGAGAGGAGCCCACAGCAGAACATTCCTCAACATCTGAATCCACCAACAGTTCCTCTTCAGAGGAATCTGAAACGTCAGGTACTCCTTGCGGTTTGGGCAGGGAAGATCTGACTGAAGAAGGGGTCTGCCATTTCCCTGTAACTGGGGTGGAAAGGACCTGAGGTCCCTGGTAGCAGCCTTGAACTCTTGCACTCAAACTGGCTCTAATGCATGGCTGGAGGTCCCTGGGATAGACTCAGGGACATCAGAACATGCTGGGCATAAATTACCTGAGATTTCTCTAGGCAACCCTGTATGACATGAGGAACAATGCACAGTGGGGGATACAGAGACCCCAGCGTCCTTAATCTTAGGCCTGGCCCCAAGCTCCAAGGGAGAAGGCATTCTCACAGTGTCAACAACGTTCAGAATAAGTAATCACCCAATTTACAGTGTGTAAAATTAAAATTTCACCCCAGAAATCGCTAAAATACACTTATCTGGCAGGCGAAGGGTTAATCTGCAAAGGAGAGGAGGAGAGTCCAAGCCCTGCGTAGGATACTTGTTCTGTAAAGCTCACAAGATGGCTGCCGCTCAGGAGGCAATCAGAAACGAGCGCGTGAAGCAAGTTCTCATGGGAAATTTAGTTTTCCCAGAAAAAGTACCCCAACAGTGCCTGAAGCCCCCTGAGCCCTCCAACACACTAGAAACATGAACTGGATGATAGAGCAAGGTCAGAAAATTAAAATGAGCCATCTCTGAAGTTGCTAGGTTGAGCAGTTGCAGAGATATGTCCCAAACTGTACAGTCCCATAGAAGTGAAGTGAATGGAGCAATGGTGTATATGCAGTAAAGCGCCCCTTAAAGGCACGGAACTCCATTTTTATCAAAGTTATAACTGAGAAATATAAAATACATGTAACCACCCCAAAAGATGCCAACCAGCAGTTAAAGGGTTAATTTACCACAAAGTTGCTCCAAACACTGACAGACATAACAGAAAGACACAGTGAGTGCAGGAGTGTGCAATAAGAACTCCCAGGAATAACCCCTGTGTGGAGGGGCACTGTGGGACAAGTGGACCTGCAGCACTCAAAGGGTTGCTCACCTTTCCTGCAGATCTTCTGTCTTCAGATTACTATGTATTAAGAAGAAGCTTCAGTGGGCAACTCCTGTGGGAAGAACTTGAACCCAAGATTTTCCCCCTCAGGGCTTAAGGTCCACAAAAAGCACCTGGATACTGAGCTAGCCACATCTAAGGGCATTGTCAGTTATGGTAATCCACCTAATGGTGGTATTCCATCTCTAACAGAAAAATAAAAAAGTTTCTAAAACTATAGCAGAACTGTTCTCTTGCCTGTGTTATTTTCACCAAGGAGCAAATCTTTCTGGAGCGGATTGGCTAGCTGCAGCCAAGGAGGGAAGGTAGGCTCCACCCACTGCAGTCATTTCTAGACTTGTTCCTGACTACTTAAAGGGGCAGACTGCCTACCCAAAGTTACCAGTAACTTGTATTGGACGGCAGAAAAATCTATTTATTTAGTCATACCACTGTATGGGAGGTTTTTTTTTTTGTTTTTTTTTTTCCTTTTTTAGAAATCACATGGTAAAGCAGTGCCAGTATGTGTATATTTATTATAAATAAATAAAACATTCTATACACACAAAAAGGGCTGGAAATTTCCACTTGTGTGAGACTAGTAAAGATGTTTACTAGATCTGCTAGTAAATAATGATGCTGTTGGGACATTACCTCAGGGCTCTCAACATTACACATCGCTTACACTGCATTAAGCAAATGTCAGCTTACATGTATTCACCTTTATTAACTGTCTGCAAGAACACAATAGTTTTTGACACTTCAGAATTAAAAGGTATTCTATACATTTAATCATGTACACCCCACCAGCACTAGTATTTTAAAAATAAAAAAATCAGATCTAGATCTCTAAAAACAAATCCTCAGTTGTCTTATTCACATGCAGACATCAGGGTTACTGTGCTCTACAGTCACCATTTCATTTTTGTTCAAGTTATGAATGACAATATATAAGACACTTAAAGCAGTAGTAAACATTTTAATGAAAAATATACAGGGCTTTTCTTGTTAAGTAAAATTTGATTTTAGTCCTCATAAAACCCACAATGCCTGAAGAAGGGACCTTTGTGTCCTGTAGCCTTACACCTTCTATGTTCTCAGCCATTAAAAGGTATCATCTTTACATCACTCTTTTGAGTTCTTTGTTACAAAAGTCCTCATAAAACAGATACTTTTTACAGGTGTTAGCATAAAGTAAAGGGTATTAAAGCATATATGACCCCAGTTGATCTTAACCCTTTGAGCGCCTGAAGGGTACGCAAAGTAATGCATACCCCTCTGGCACACAAGCGACTAAGTGTTTGCTTTCCTTTAAATTCTTGGATGGTAAAGTGGTAACAAATGCAGTATCCATTAGTTTGCTGGGGAAGTCGCTGTACGTAAGTTGTCACATTTGTTTTCTAGTCAAAAAACAAAAAAAAAAACAAAAACAAACTATCACTGCCTGACATATTCTTTTGTAAATGTATAGATTGCCATATTCACATCACAGACCTACGATTGGCTAATTTATTAATGTGTCATAAATGTGTTAAGGTCTAAGTAGGGAACTACGATCCAGCGCAGACATTTTATAATGACAATCACAGAAAAACCTCCGGACTATTATTAATTGCACTAGGAGATTAATACAAGAATAGTGATATATTAATTTATTTGCCATGAAGACCTGTCTAGCAATTCAAGAGAGTTAAAGGGATAGTAACGTTTCAAAATAAAAGCATCTCCAATTAATCTTCATAGTATTTGGGCCATGGAGTGTGTTATTTCAATACTGTCAGAGTTGTAGTTCAAGAGTAATTGAATGATAAAGTATCCCCCTCCCTCCCCTTTTACCTAGTGTAAGTCACCTCCCCTCAGACGTGGAATCTGGTCTTAAAAACAGATAGCTCACAGCAAGGGACAATCTTCTTACTGTGAGAACAATGAAAACCCTGCCCCTCTTGACAGGTTTCTCCCATATGCTAATAGAAGATTGTTCCTCTCTGCAAGCCATCTGGACACCACCTTTCTGTTCTGAGATGAGCAGTGTTACATCAGTAAAAGGGGCAGGAGGAGGATTTTATCATTCAATTACTCGAACTACAACTGTCATTAGTTAAATAACACACTCCATGGCCCAAATACTATGAAGATTAATTGCAGCTGCTTTTATTTTGAAGCAATTCTATCCCTTTAAAGCACTGTTTAAAGGGCTCCATTATGAGCCATGGTGTACAGGCAAGGAAGTCGAATGGGGCATCAGAAGATTCACTCACAGGGCTCTCGCAGGAAGAGACTGAATTGGATTGCAGTTTCCGGGTCCTGAACCATGAAATTACCCATACACTCACTGCACTGGGCTTAACCCCTTGGCGTCCACGGTCCTGGGAAGTAACCTTCCCTTAAGAACCGCTTTGAAGATTCCGACGTGCCGACACACGTGACCTGTGACACGTACCAGCACATGGCGCTGGGGACAGAGAGATCGCTCCAGTCTTGGAGCGGCCAATCTCACTGCCCGTTTTTACTTATTGCACTCCCGGAGGAGCACTAAGTAAAATGTACGTGACATGCTATGACCGTCACCAGTCCTTAACGCAAAAAGCGCTTGACAGTCATAGCATGGCACGAGGTCATTAAGGGGTTAACAGTCCAACACAGCAAGTCTAGGGGGACTGTGTGCACAATCCAGGAGTCTGAAAGTCACAAAATTCAGAGTTCAACTGCAGGTAACCACTCTGACTCCTGAGAGGAGCCATTTAGGGGTTGCACAGTGCATCCCCAGACCTTTCACAAAGTCTCAACCATAGGAGGATACTCAGCAAAATTTGACAATTGCTCTTTAACCCTTTGAGTGCAAAAGCAGTGTCCAACACTGCACTGGCCACCCACCTTTGGCACTCAGTGGGTTAAACCAGTGACTATGACCCTTAATTACTATATTCAGGGACAGTATCAACTAAAATAAACAGGCTTCATACCATTTTCAATAGTATATATTCCTTGCCAGTTA
The DNA here is from genome assembly GCA_037306005.1 of Rhinophrynus dorsalis. Classification (NCBI taxonomy): domain Eukaryota; kingdom Metazoa; phylum Chordata; class Amphibia; order Anura; family Rhinophrynidae; genus Rhinophrynus; species Rhinophrynus dorsalis. The sequence goes on from CM074718.1 coordinate 529,494,090, forward strand.
AAAAATTATTAGGTGAATAAACCCCAAATATGAGAATTGCTCTTTTCCTGTTTTTCTGCTGGAATATGATCAAGACCATGTGACCCCTATTTGTGTATAAAGCCTTCTTCACAAGGGCAACTGTATCTTAACAAATGTAACCTTTAGCCTCCTTATAAGTTTGTGACATTTTTCTCATTAAAACAAATGTACAAAAACTAGCAGTGTACATATTTGTGTAAACCCATTTATTTTTAAGTGACACAGTTAATTTAACCCCTTGAGTACCAGAGGGGTAAGCAACAAATTTTTCCGCAATGTGTGATACATACCCCTCTGGCGCTCAAGGGGTTAAGAGATAAGGATGGAGTGAATTACAAGGATATATATATAAAATTTCCTATATAATAATTCGGTAAGATTTGTCAGAAGCCATCATGCCCAGTAGAGACGGCTGCGCGCACTTTAGTCAAGGGCAGTACAGACTGCCCGCACCATGGCTGTTACGGAGCGGGGCTCTCCGAATTCAGACCAGATTCGCACAGAGAGGACTCCGGTACAAATTCGGAGCGCTTCACTTGGTATCAGCCGCGGCACAGCCACTCTCTACTGCTCATGCCTAGAGAGGTGGAGCTGTGGCCTGTGTAAACGGGCCTTTCAACTTGTGTATATATATTTATAGAAAGAACTCACCTCTGAAAATATGACATTGTCCAATGAGAGTTCTTCAAGTTTCAGTGCAGTCAGAGAGATCTCCAGCTCCCTTATATGATCGCTTGTGTTAGATATCAACGTCTGCAGCCCCGCAACATAATCCAGGAACCCAGTCAGCACTGGTGGCTGTGATATGGACAGCAGAGGAATGAGAATAGGGTTTAATAAAAACTATGTGTTTAACCCTTTGAGTTCCAGAGGGGTGTGCAAGATAACACTGTGCACACACTTGTAGAACTCAGGAGTGAAGAGGGTCTGAGGGAACTAAGCAGAAGCTTGTGAGAACACTGCATGTTATCACTCAAGGCCATTTAACACTAATTTGTAAAGGAGAAGTATCAGTTTGAGATGCTATTTAAAAAAAAAACAACCCTTTGAGGACCGGAGAGGTATCCAATGGATTGCAAAGCTATGCATTGGATACATCTGGCACACAGGGCTAAACAGGGGGCAAAACAAAAGAAGGAAGACAGGAGTTGGATTGAGAGAATGAAAGAACATGCTCAGTGTTCACTGACACTGCATCAGTGTTGTAGGGAGAGGAGAGACATGAATACAACACCTTTCCTTTGCCCTACAGCACCATGCCTAGTTGGCGTATCCTGGCTATCTAGCCTCCTGTGGCATGATGTACTGTTTCAGGCCACCCTGGGACATAGTAAAGGATGTGTGAGTCTCGTTATAGGGCTTTTCCCCTTGAGCAAAGGTCCAAATGTTTTTCTTACAGTGCATTCTATGGGCAAATGTGAGATATGACTTTGGCCCATATCTATGGAGTTATTCTGGAGTAAACCAGCAGCACCACAGAGGGCAAAAAAAATATTCTTAAAGCAGAACTACAACCCCTTGGAAACATGGCCTCAAATAATAACCCATCTGGTGACTAGCTGCTCAGTAGTCGCCAGAATTACCGTGTTAATGAGAATTATGCACTGTTCCAGGACTGACAAGTAGGAAACAGTGCAGACACCTTTCCATAGTGATGTCTGCGCGCCTGCTCTGTCAGTCCCTATTGGAGCCAAATGGCTCCTAGCAACGCCTCCTAGAGCATGCTGGGACTGACAGAGCAGGAGTGCAGACATCACTATGGAAAGATGTACGCGCTGTTTCCTGCCTGTCAGTCCGGGAGCAGTATAGAATTCTCATTAACGCGGTAATAATTCTGGTGACTAGCGCTACTGAGCAGCTAGTCGCCAGAAGGGTAATTATTTGGGGCCATGTTTGTAAGGGGTGGTAGTTCCGCTTTAAATATACACCTACTTGAACGGAGTTTTTTAACCCCTTGAATACAAGAGGCCTACAATGTATTGATTTGCAGTGCATTGGAGACCTCTATAGCATTCAAGGGGCTAAAACCCAGTTTAATTGAACAAGAATTTGTATTTGTCCCCTATGTAGCAATTGGTTTACTCCAGAATAACTCTGGTTTGCTTTTATAAATATGGGCCTATGTTTTCAGTAGTAAATCACAACAATAAAGAGTCTGTGTAAAATAAAAGGTTGCTCTGTAATAACTTGAATTTTTTTTTTTTTTACAAAAAGAAGATTAGCCCTCTGGCACTGAAAGGGTTAATTCCACTTGACATGATGTTCGCACAACCACTAGTTCAGAGGGGAGCAATCCAGTTGTTTCAGACTATAGCCACATGTTTAATCACACTTGCTACACTACATAGATCTCACACATCTTGTCCTGACATTCAGGGTGCTCCTTCCTACTTTGTGGCTTTCATTTAGCGTATATAATCTTCCAAAAAGAGACAGGCACTCACAGATTCAGGACATCTTTCATATAAAATGTAACTGTTTGCGTACCAGATGGGTCAAATAGTTAATATTAGACACCATATGTGATGACAAGCAATACAACATTTCAGTAAGGGAGAAGGCGTGGCTATGGAGTGGTTATCACAGATAATGATATTCATTACAGAAAGCTTTCAGGAGACCCTAAAACATAATTTAAAAGGGAAAGATATATATATTTGAGAAACCGAAGTGATCAAGGCATTACGATAGACAAATTATGTAAGAAATTAATATGTGAACAACCTAGATGTCCTTTGTTTTATTTGCTGCCCAATGTTATTGGATCCAAATTTTATGCTTTCGAAAAATTATTTTACACTTCCTAATGACTACTATTTTCAATTACAATCAATTAGGAGTAATGTTGTCCCAATGTATGCCAATACATATATATATAATTTTGTGAGAAGTATGCGGTCCACATGAAGGCATGGTTTAGATTTGTGGAGGACATTTCTCATATGGACAGGAAGTGTTGAAGGACTGAAAAATATGATCGATGAGCTCAATAAAGTTCATGTAACCATAACATTCGCTGACATTTCCATCAATTTCCTTGATGTTCTAGTTCAAGACTAGTTTATAGTCTAAACATACAGACAAAAAATTTATACATTTTATTGAAGACAAGCTTTCATCCCCCTGGAGTTAAAATGGGGCTTCCTAAAAGTCAATTTGCTAGAGTACAGAGGATAGTCTCTAGTAAGGAGAAGATTAACGCTTCGAGGGACAGAGGGGTGTGCAATGCATTGCTCCGTAATTTGGCGCACACTTCTCTGGCACTGAAAGAGTGGATTTAAAATTAAAAACATGTCCTTCAAAATGTACTGAAAAGGGATATGGCAAGAATACAACCCCAAGCCAAAACACTGTATTGCTTGTCATCACATATGGTGCCTAATTTTAAATGAGCATTTTCTATGAATGATGTTCTGATTCTTTAAGTTCCCATCTCTATTTTGGAGTATAGGACTGATAACCCTTAGAGTGCCCAATGGGCTGCTCTCAACTGTAACCATCTCATGTGCATGAATAACTTATTTCTATACTCAGAGTTCACATACCCTGCTGTATAGAGCTCAGAACAATTTTCTCACTGGTATTAAAGGGATAGTAATACTTAAAATGTTAAAAAGATATATATTGTAGGGTATATCCTCCCAAGCAAAACAGTGATACTCCCACTGTTGAGAGGGTTTTATTCAAAAGTTATTGCAGCTTAACCTTGAATTTTTTAAATGTATTATCTCAATGACCTCAAATTTTCATGTGGCCCTGTTTCTAAATACACCATGCTATGGAGGTTTATGGTCAATTGACCAGAGCTGCCCATAGGATGGAATAGCAACAGTGCCACTAACATTTCAGGCCATTGAGATACTGCCTTTCACAGAGTTCCTTGCTGAAACTTCAATCAGCCAGAAAGCAAACACCTCAAGATGAAACTTCCCGTTAACCACTGTTAGTCACCAGCTTTATTGATGTGGCCATCCATGCACAATGGGCTCAGTCAGCAGATTACAGAAGTAAATACACCAAATAAGTCAGTAAACCCACTCCTAGTTACTCACTGTGGCACCGCTGTCCTTTTTCTTCTTTTTCTTTTTTTGCAAATTTGATTTGAACGGCCGCAGGACACTAGCAAAATAGCTGGATACCCACAGATAAATAGTGATAGTCTGATAGATTTAAAAGAAACAAAAAAGGGGGATTGAGAGAATAACAGTGTTTGTTTCTACTATACATAACAGCATTTAGTACTAGTTTAATCCTTTAATGCCCAAAGACGTGCCTGGATCATCACAGTTGTCCGAACGTTAATGACTGGTGAAAGTCCCGGCAAGTCATTGTAGTTTGTAGGGTGGGTGTAGTCAGATGTTGTGGACTAAACTACCAACCAGACATTGGGGATAATGGAAGTAGTAGTCCCAAAGTCCCAACCGCTGTAGGTCCAACAAGGGATTACGTCTGCTATAGGGTTTGTACACACATTCATAATTAAAAAGGGTCTGCTAGAGCATTAGCATCTGCTAGTTTTCTAGAGTATTTTCAATAAAATGGTCACTATATGCTAAAGGCATATCACATAATTTATGCATGACCTGTTGGTCTGCAAGGTATGAGGAGGAAGTCTGTCCCTGCTCAGACTATTATCAAGAGAAGTACAGGGTAATTAAAGGAGTACTTTCCTGCTCAGCAAGCCAAGCTAATTAAAGGGACAGTAATACTTAAAATGTAAAACAAATATGTTGTAGGGTTTATCCCCCTGAGTAAAACAAGAGTACTCCCACTGCTGAAAGGTGTTTCATTCAAAAGTTATTAATTTTCAAAGTTGAATTTTTTAGGTGCAATATCACAGTGGCCTGAAATTGTACAGTGGCGCTGTTGCTACACGACCCTATGGACAACTCTGGTCAATTGACCATAAATCTCCATAGGATGGTGTAGCAACAGCACCACTGTACAATTTCAGGCCACTGTGATATTGCACCTAAAAAATTCAACTTTGAAAATTAATAACTTTTGAATGAAACACCTTTCCGCAGTGGGAGTACTCTTGTTTTACTCAGGGGGATAAACCCTACAACATATTTTTTTTTACATTTTAAGTATTACTATCCCTTTAAGTAAATCAGTTGTTTTATTCAGAAGTTTTAACCATTCTGTCAAGCAGGAAAAGACCCCAAGAAAATGTTTAAATAAAAAAACAAAAAAACATTTACTGCTCCTTTAGATATAACCCCTGCTCAGTTAAGTGTTAGTGTGCCTGTAAATCAGATGGGGTGAAAAAAAATAAAGATATAACACATTCCTATAACCCTTTTAGTACTAGATCAAAATCCTGAGAGGGGTGCCCATCATATATAAACACACACACTTTTTATGGGACCCCATTACCAATTGTGGCGATTTTCAAAGAGCTTTCCTAACCACCTGTATGTTATAATTATAGATTATGCTAATTGTGGCATGCCTGTGGGCACTTCATATCTTAGCCTTACATAACCTTCCTCAATCATGAGAGAGAGAGAGAGAGAGAAAGCGAGAAAGTACGCGAAAAAGAAAGCACGCACGAGAGACAGAAAGCGACAGAGAGAAAGACAAAGCAGCGTGCGCGAGAGAGAAAGCGCGTGTGCATGCTTGTGTAGGCTTAATGTAAGGCTGATATGGGAAGTGCCTGCATGGTATGCCTTACTCGGCATAATCTATTACTCTGAAATAATTAATCACATTTTCTAAATAAAAAGGGATTCATGTAACATACATGAGATAGTAAAGGATCTTTTAAAATCAACAGTAATTTTTAAGTTATTGAGTTCCTTTAATGATCATAAAAAAGTACTGCTAAACACCAAATACTGACCTCAACAAAGAAAACCAAGTTCTCTATAATATGGGGAGAAGTTCTGCAGTGTCCCACTTGGATGTCCATCAGGTCCCCTTTACACTGGTGGAGTAGCTCTGGGAAGAAATCACAAAGGGAGAACATTGAAGCAATTATAACCCAAGCTGGCCTTCCAATGGTCTGAGAGCTGGGAGCTTACCTTGTAACTGATCTAGGGAAGATTTTAACCTGTTCACTATTTTGTTTTGGATTTCACATGTATCATCTGGTAATAAAGATAAAAAAACGGGTTTGTTACTCATTTGTTAAAGAAACCACTTGGCCTCTTGCGACGGACATTTGCATTTTTATAGTACCAGCATAAACACTATGCAATGCAAAGTCTTTAGACATAAATGTCAATAATAACTGCACATTGGAATGGGGAAAAAAAGAACTTTAGTCTTACCTGTTAAATCCTTTTCTCTTAGTCCATACAGGTTACTGGTAACTTTGGGTAGGAGTTCCGCCCCTTTAAGTAGGCAGGAACAATTCTAGAATTGATTGAAGGGGGGTGGAGCCTACCTTCCCTCCTTAGCTGAAGCTAGCCAACCAGCTCCAGAAAGATTTGAGACACTAACTATTGACTAGATAGTGGAAGGGAAAGAAGACTCCTGTGAGCATGACCCCAAAGGACCCCCACAATATGCCACAGGAGAGCCAAGCATGGCCCCTTGACAGGGTGGGAGACCAGTAACCTGTATGGACTAAGAGAAAAGGATTTAACAGGTAAGACTAAAATACTCTTTTCCCTGTCGTCCAATACAGGTTACTGGTAACTTTTGGGATGTCCAACCATTGAGTTTCCCAGAGGCGGGAAGTAAGGCAAGGACCAGGCGCAAGGCCCCCAAAGTCAACAGAGCAGATATGAACCATGAGATCATAGATATCCCAACAAAACAACTAAAGTGTCAACGGACACTGAACAGGGGTAACACCCCAAGAACTGTTACACAGCACACGGATTAGAGCCAACAGGGCTCAAAAGTGAAGGAAGCACCAAGAACCGAAGAAGATCCTAGACAGGCAAGACTGCCTCCAGGATCTTGCTCCCAAAGCTGGCGTCAGCCAATGCCAGCACATCAACACGGTAGTGCTTCGAAAAGGTGTGCACAGACAACCAAGTGGCAGCCTTGTACAACTTTATCAGCAGAGGCCTGATTCTTGTAAGCCCAAGAAGCCCCAATAGATCTGGTAGAAAGAGCCGTAACCCGAAAGGGAACGGGTTTCTACCTCAGGTCGTAAGCCTTACGAATAGTGGACTTGATCCAAGATGCAATAGTCATTTTGGATGCAGGTCTTCCTGCCCTGGGGCCCTCAGGAATGAAGAACAGCGCGTCAGATTGTCTAAGGTACTTGGTGCGATGTACATAAAACTTAAGACAACGCACCACATCTAACAAGTGGAGATCCCTCTCCTTGTCAGAGGTAGGGTCAGGGTAGAAAGAAGGCACGACAATCTCCTGATTAATGTGGAACTCAGAGACCACCTTCGGGAGAAACTCCTGAGAAGTGCGAAGCACCGCCTTGTCTTTGTGAAACCCCAAAAAGGGTGGTTTAAAAGACAGAGCATGTAAATCAGCGACATGGCGAACAGACACGATCTCCAGGAGAAAGGTCATTTTCCACATCACCAGGCGTAGAGTAATAGCAGCCAAGGACTCAAAGGGAGGGTGCTGAAGGACGCCCAAGACCAAATTAAGGTCCCACTGAGGAGCAGGAGTAAGACAGGACGAGTATGAGCAACGCCCTGGAAGAAAACCTTGACATCAGAAAGAATAGCAATGCACCTCTGAAAGAAAACAGAGAGCAAAAGTCTGAACCTTAAAGGAACTTAAGCTGAGGCCCTTATCCACACCATCCTGCAAGAAGACAAGGACCGTAGGCAGATCAAAATCCCTATCAGCACACCAAGATAGGAAGGTCGACCAGAGCCGGATTTACATCTCAGGAGCCTGTAGGCACAGAAATCTGAAGCGCCCCCCCCCCCCAAAAAAAAAAAAAAAGTGCAAAAAGTTGCTCAGAAGAAGTGCCGACGAAATGCGCGTCGGCTAGTGTTGCTAACACACCTCTGTTGCTAGTTTGTTTCACACATATTCAGGGTTTAACTATTTGTTTGAGACATTAAGGTACAGGGCAAAAAATATTAAATGGCAAGCCTGATAAGCCCTGGTATACTTTAACAGAATCAGAGGCAACAAGGATCAGCCCCGTTTTTAGGTATTATATCATAACTATTATAGGCAGGCAGGATCAGTTCCAACATACTCTCTAGCCTTTAGTATAATAGAAATAATTAGAGGCAAGTCAGAACAGCCCCAGCAATCTATTCGATCTCAAACTGATTTTCAGCAGCTAGAAGCAAGCCGGACCAGTCCCTGCATACAAGAGTATTTAAAGACAAGCCGGATCAGCCCACGGCATATACAAGTTATTAGAAGCAAGCCGGTAACTTGTTTAATTGTGAGTCTAGTTAGAGACTAGCCCAGTGTTTCTCGACCTTTTTTGCTCAGGGCACCCCTAACACATAATCTTGAACATTTGGGGCACCCCTATCATATTTAATGTATTTTATCAAGGGCATAATGAAGGGTACAATGCACAAATATACAGTTATTATTAGGTCTTAAAATCATAATAACAAAACTAAACATAATGTACATGTTAATTTCTATAAAGCTTTATTTAGAGGTCCATTTTTGTTAGTCTTTATAGAAATCATGGGGCACCCTAAATTGATGTCCGCGGCACACCGAAGTGCCACAGCACCCTGGTTGAGAATCACTGGACTAGCCAGATCAGCTCCAGCAAATCATTACAGGCGAGCAGGATTAGCTCCGGTATACTCTTTAGCTGCTAAATTTAGTTTAAAATTAAAGGGGAAATATGCAGTAAACTTACAAACATAAGGCAGCATGATGATGATATTGATATGTGTGTGTGCTTCTGCGGCACTTCAGGCGACCTCTGCTCGTGGCACAGCACCAGACACTCACTCCTCCTCCTACAGGAAAGGGGGGGGAGAGAACGAGGAGTTCATCACCACTCCGCCACCCCCGTGCAGTAGCTTGATACGTGGCTGCGCCGCGCATTCAGTCATCATACACAGACACACACAACCTACCCCTGCCTGCACTCGGCACTCCAGCAGCTTTATACATGCTGATGCATCATATAAGAATAATTTAAAACAAAAAAATCCCAATGACAGGCGCCCCTCTGTGGGGTGCGCCTGTAGGCAGATGCCTACTCTGCCTTATTTTAAATCCGGTCCTGAGGTCGACCAAACACGATGGTAGGCCTTAGAAGAAACTGGTTTGCGGGCACTAAGCATAGTTGCCACCACACTAGAAGAAAAACCCTTCTTCAGTATTGAGGATTAAATTTCCAAGCCGTCAAAGCCAGACGAGGAACATCCTCCTTCCACAGGTAACCCTGTAGAAGAAGATCCAGACGGAAAGGGAGCCGGAATAGCTCAGCCTCTGACAGATCCAGAAGCTCCGGAAACCAAGCCTGCCAAGGCCAGTACGGAGCAATCAGCATGACTGGACAGCGCTTCAGTCTCAATTTCCGTAACACCCTGCGCAACATGGGAAGGGGAGAAAAGATGTAAGCCAGAGGAAACAACAAGGAATGGACATGGCATCCACCACTACAGCTAGAGGATCCCTCCAGCGAGAGCAAAACCTCAGGACTTTCCGGTTGTGTCTTATCGCCATAAGGTCGATGCAAGGAAGACCCCACTTCTGAACAATGAGGGAAAACACCTCTGGGAGCAGTTCCCACTATCCTCTGTCCACTGTGTGTTGACTGAGGAAGTCTGCCATGACGTTGTCTACTCCAGGAATGTGCACTGTGGATATGGCAGGAACATGTTCTTCTGCCCAGGACAAAATAGCACTGACCTCTAACCAAGCGGCGAGACTTCTTGTTCCGCCCTGCTTGCTGATGTAGGCCACGGCTGTGGCGTTATCGGACTGTACCCGGACTGGGAATTCTTTCAGCTGGGGAGTCCAATGACGAAGGGCATGGAATATCACCCGAAGCTCCAACACGTTGATGGGAAAGAGATTCCTCCGGAGACCACCGACCTTGAGCACTCAGGCGACCCAGGACCGCTCCCCATCCGGAGAGGCTGGCATCCGTCGTCACCGTGGTCCAGAGGGATACTAGTAAGGACTTGTCCTTCAGCAGATTGGAGAGGTCGAGCCACCAGGACAAACTCAGTTCCCCATGAAGAGGAAGTGACACTGCTGTCTTCAGAAGGTCCGGCTGACCCCTGCACACCTGGATCACGAACCTCTGGAGTTCCCTGGTGTGCGCCATGGCAAATGGGACCGCTTCTATGGTGGAGATTAATTTCCCACTACAGAGGACAGCTTCTTGGCTGGAACTGGATCGAAAGCCAGAACAGCAGATACTCTTTGGGTGATCTGGTGAGCCACTTCCTCCGTGAGAAACACCATGTTCTGCTGAGTGTCGAAGAAAAGGCCCAGGAAGAACAGACACTGGGATGGGACAAGATCCAACTTGTCCATGTTGATGAGTCAACTGTGATGGGTGAGAACATGAACGCAGTCCTGAATCTGCAGATGAAGAAGTTCCACAAAGGGGGCTTTCAGAAGCAGGTTGTCCATGGATGGAGTAACTCTGATGCCGTCCTGGTCGAGGATTGATACTAAAAGCTCCCAGGACACGGTTGAAGACTTGAGGAGCTGTAGTCAGACCAAAGGGAAGAGCTGAAAACTGAAAGTGCCCTCGGTCGCAGGCAAATCTGAGATACTGTCGGCTCTCCGGATGAATGGTGATGTGTAGATACTTGAATTGAGATCTTTCAAATCCAAAATGGGACGACAATCGTCGTCCTTCTTGGAGACCACAAAGAGGTTTGAGTAAAAAACCATACCTCTGTCCTGAACTGGAACAGGCTCCAGAACATCCTTGTCCAAAAGGGCCTGGATAGCGCCATTGAACAGACTGTGTTTCTCTGCACCCTGGGGCGCATGAGAGGGAAAAAAGCGAAAGGGAGGAAGAGAGACGAAAAGAATCCTGTACCCTTCCGTCACCACCTGTAAAACCCATGGGTCCGCCAATGAACCCTCCCAGACGCTGTGGTAGTGATGCAGACGGCCGAGTGGGGACCCGGGTTCGGCGAGTCATGCTGAAGAAGTCTTGGAAACCTTAGGCTTGGAGGAGACCTTGGGCTTCCATTGCTGTTTGGGCTTGGAGGAGGCACGTAGAGCTGATGGAACCGCCTGGTTTGCCGGACGTGTCTCAGTCTGAAGGGACAAAAAAACCTGTTACGCTAGAGAGGAGTTTTCTTCCTGGTGACCAAGGGCAGATGAGTACTATTACCCCCTGTGGCCTCACTAATCAGATCCTTAAGATCTGGCCCAAATAAGTATATACCCTGAAAGGGTAAGGAAAAAGCAAGGCTTTCTTGGAAGCAGTGTCAGTAGACCAGATATTGAGCCAAAGAGCTCTTCTGGCAACACTGGACATGGTAGAAACCCGTGCCGCCAAACGGATGGCATCAAATAAAGCAGCTGAAACATAGTGCTGGGCCTCAGAGATGTTGGCAAGAAGCCGCAACATATCCGAAGGAGGAGCACCGTGATGTACAGCCGGGGTGAGCTGTTCAGTCCAGACCGCAATGGCCCGGTCAACCCATGCTGCGCAAACGCTGGATGCATGGCAGTGCCAAAAATGGACTTGAGGTAAACTTCAAGCTTCTTGTCAGTCCAGTGTTTCAGAGCGGACACATCAGAAACTGGTAATGCAGTAGTCTTAAATAGCCTGGATATAGGAGCATCCACTTTGTGGGCGAGCAAGCACTGCCTCAGAAATGGGGTAAAGCTTAGCAAACTTCTTGGAAACAGAAGGCTTTCTGCCTGGAGATTTCCACTCATCAGACACAAGGCGGTCAAGAGTGGGGTTAAGTGGAAAACAAGTAAGGGGCTTTTTAGGGTGCTGGAAAACATCAGAAGGATCTGAAGGAACCGTCTGAACTAGGGGAATGTTTAGGGTGGTCAAGACAGCCCTGATCAGGCCCTCAGCCTCAAAGGGGTCCCCAATAAACAGAGGAGCCCACAACAGAACATTCCTGAACATCTGAATCCACCACCAGTTCCTCCTCTGAGGAATCGGACACGTCAGGTACTCCCTGCGGTTTTTGGCAGGGAGGATCTGACTGAAGAAGGGGTCTGCCATGAGTGGAAGACCCCCTGTACCTGGGATGGAAAGAGTTGCAATGTAGACCAAAGGTCTCTGGTAGCAGCCTTGAACTATTGTACCCAAGCTGGCTCTATCACATGGCTGGAGGTCCCTGGAATGCTGTCAGGGACATCAGAACATGCTGGGCATAAATGACCTGAGAATTCTCTAGGTAGCCCTGAGTGACAGGAAAAGCAATGTGCAATGGGGGATACAGAGACCCCAGCCTCCTTAGTCTTAGGTCTATCCCCAAGCTCCAGCGGTATAGACATTCTCAGTGTCAAATAACCTTACTGTACAATAAATCACCCAATTATAGTGTGTAGGATTAAAGTTTCACCCCAGAAATCGCTAATAAAATACACTTATAGGGCAGGCAAAGGGTTAATCTGCAGAGGAGAGGAGAGCCCAAGCCCTGCGTAGGATACTCGTTCTAGAAAAGACACAAAACGGCTGCCGTGGAAGGAGCCAATCAAACGAGCGCGCGAAGCAAGCGCTCATGGGAAATGTAATTTTCCCAGAAAAAGTTCCCCAACAGTGCTCGAAGCCCCCTGAGCCCCCCAACACACTTCCAATGGTAACCGGATGATAGAGCAAGGTCAGACAATTAAAATGAGCCCTCTCTGAAGTCACATTGAGTGGTTGCAGAGATAGGTCCCAAACTGTACAGTCCCTTAGGAGTGAATGAAGCAATGGCGTCTATGCGGTAAAGCATGCCTTTAACTCAAATTTTGTCAAAGTTACAACTGTGAAATAAAATTACATGAGACATCATTAGAACAAGTTAGAAGACCCAAAAAAACACTGAACCCAGTAGGGAAAGTGACAATAACCCCCCCAAAGATGCAAACCAGCAGCTAAATGGTTAAGTTACCACATAAACCTGCTCCAAAACACCCAGACATACAGATAGACCAGATGAGTGCAGGAGTGTGCAATAAGAACTCCCAGGAATAACCCCTGTGTGGAGGGGCACTGTGGGACAAGTGGACCTGCAGCACTCAAAGGGTTGCTCACCTTTCCTGCAGATCTCCTGTCTTCAGATTACCATGTATCAAGAAGAAGCCTCGGTGGGCAACTCCTGAGGAAAGAACTTGTACCCAAGATTTTCGCCCCAATAAGCACCTGGATACTGAGCTAGCCACATCTAAGGGCATTGTCAGTTATGGTAATCTGCCTAATGGTGGTATTCCATTTCTAACAGAAAAATAAAAAAAAATTCTAAAACTATAGCAGAACGGTTCTCTTGCCTGTGTCTTCACCAAGGAACAAGTCTTTCTGGAGCTGGTTGGCTAGCTGCAGCCAAGGAGGGAAGGTAGGCTCCACCCCTGCAATCAATTCTAGAATTGTTCCTGCCTACTTAAGGGGGCGGATCACCTACCCAAAGTTACCAGTAACCTGTATTGGGTGACAGAGAAACTGCTGTTTTAGCCTCATGGGAATTTCTCTGAATAAGTCTCAATTGTTCTCTATTCTTCAAAAATTCCCCAGGGATAATTTAATTAATATTCATCTGAAAAAGCTGAAAACTTTGAGTTGGAACACCTCTGCCAGTTACCTTTTAGACACAAATGTTAGGTCTCTCTCAGACATGAAATCCTCCCCTGATGAAAAATGTTTGTTTGGGAAGGCAGAAAGTACAATTTTTCATATAATTCAGTGTTGGCCTAAGAAGTTTAACCAATCTCTATAACATGTAAACAAGGGTACAGCAGAATGCGTACCTGGGAACTTTCAAAAGGCGCTGGAGCAGAGAGGTTTGAAATATAAACCCTTCACATTACCTATAACAGCTTCTATGTTATATGTCCCTTCTTGCTCTATACCAGTAGTGCCCCACTCAGCCCTCAAGAATCCATTTTTATGCTAAAAGGTATAAATCTCACTGCCTGAATGCCTTTCTGGCACAAATGGGACCAATCTAAAGACTAAGGCAGGAATAAATTTGTGAAGATTATATAAAAACACTGGACCCTGAGATTTAGATCAAAATTATGAACTTCAGAATTAAAACCCAAAGGTTCCCAGGTATGGCAAAATGTACTGTCCATGAGGAACCAACACAATTAAGTAATCTATCCCAAACAAATGCATATTTCAATGGATGACTCACATCAAAGTCAACATGATTGGCTGACTCCCATGGGGAACTACACTGACTGAATCACCGCGATACACACAATGATGCAGTCAGCTGCTTGAATGATCTGCACATTAGGTCTCATAGGCCATTGTGCAGATCAGTTCTGCAGAACATGCTATATGTTCTGCTGTGATTGCAGAGTCGTTTCAGCAAGCTTCATTCAGGTTGCATCACACATGGCATAATCAACCCTGTGAACTTCCTTGTACAAAGCAATTTGTTGCATTTTGGGGTGTTTTTTACAGAGTAACAAGTGAGCTAGACCCAAGAAATGGCAGCTGGCATAATGTCTAAAACTAGATTACAATTAAGAGAGAGGTTGAATTTGATAGACATACCCTACTATTTGAAGAAAGCTTGGACACAAGAATCAGGATTATCCTTACCTATACCATTTGTGTCCAGTTCATAAATATCATTCACCAGTTGAAGAGCTCCTGTTTGACACTGGCAGCTACCACTGCTTAGGAACCCACCGAGACGAGTTGCTGGAGGACCAAGGAAAGGGTACTGGCAAGGGACATATACGGGCGGAATAGAAAAAAAAAAATTACAATGGAGATCTAATACCTTCAATAACTTCATGCCCCTTTCATTACTATGGCCTGAAAATCCTAATAGCCCTTATGATTTTTGTGCTTGTTCTGTTGTTCAAGAGATAACAACTTTAATAAGTCCTGGCTGTCCATGGAGACAAACATGACAGGTGTTAGTTAGTTAGGACCACAGGACTACACTGCACATGGTAAGCTTAACCCTTAAAGGAAAACAATCCTCTTGTCCCTAAATTTCCTCTACCATCTACTCTACCAGTCTGAAACATAAAAAATAAAAATCATTGCCGGTGCTCATGTCTTCCTCCTCCATGGACATTTCATACAAGGCCATTTAACCCTTTTGAGTGCCAGAAAGGTATCCAATTAATTGCATTGCAAAGGGTAAAGATCTTATCTCTAGAACAGCAGCACAGTGGCAAAATTCATAGACACCGTTCAAATTCTCTGGCCATAGTGAGGCCTGTTTGGGGTTATTACTAGGTGTCACTGTCATGAACCTACTTAGCCCTCTGAGTACCTGGGAGTTATCCAATGTGTTTGATACCTCCCTGGCACTCAAAGGGTTAAGATTGTCTAATGCAGAAAACAAGTGATGAGCAATTATGGTACATATAAACTGCACTATAATGGGCAAATTAAAAAAAATCCCCAATTTTTCATCAATTACAATGGAAAATGTAACCCATTCAACATGTAACCATTGCATGACCCAGCCCCTAGACTAACAAGATAAGAGAGCGCGGCCTGTAAAGATAAGGACATTTTGTGCTCACTCAATGCTTCTGATGAAGGTAGGTGGGACTACTGCTTAAAGGAACCCTAATGCCAAAATTAAAGGAGATTAAAGTAACCCTAACACCTTAAAATTAAACTGGGTTGCACAATTTTAAATATGTACAGCCAGCTAGCATGTTTAAAATGTAGATATTTTGTGTTT
Source organism: Rhinophrynus dorsalis (assembly GCA_037306005.1). NCBI lineage: Eukaryota > Metazoa > Chordata > Amphibia > Anura > Rhinophrynidae > Rhinophrynus > Rhinophrynus dorsalis. Next base: position 529,509,827 of record CM074718.1, read on the forward strand.
TTTGTGTTGTATCCCCAAATTCTAATCCTAAAAACTTGCATTTTGATGCATAGGTAGATTATTCTATATAGACACAATTTGGTTACTTCTATTTTACAGAGCTAATTCCGTTAATGTATTGGGGATTAGTACCCAGTGCTCTTCTGTTCAGAAAGGCTGTCACAGTATCTGAGGACCACTTGCAAACAACCACTATCACCTCTGAGAAACATATCAAGATTGCTGTGGTAATGAGACTCCGGGAAAAAGCAGAAATGGAAGTCCTCTAGACAGCGCAGACTAGTTTGTAGGCCTCAGAAAAACATTTTTTTCCACAAATGCCATCATTGATCATTTATGTAGTAGTGCTTTTTTAAAGTTTCCTTATACCGCTACAAAGCCAGAGAGCTCTGCTTTTGTGCACGTCTGTATTCTACTAGTGTTTATATACCTATGGGATCATCTTCTAATCTTGAGTGGTTCCTAATATCACTGAATTCACTGCATCAACAAGTTCCCTGTAAGAACTATGTGCACCTCTGTACTGGACATGTGTGTGCGTGTGTATAAATAATGATGCAATGGTAATCAACACTCTCACAGGAATACTGTCATCATTCAGATCTCATCATTGGCATTTTTGTTTTAGTTAATATTAACTGAATAGATACTATAAACAAAAATGTCCTTTGATTCCACACACATTTCTAATATTCTTGTGATAGGCCTGGGAAGCACCTACAGGATTTTGGACTGTAGAATGATACAGGCCTGAAGTGCAGAAGCTATGCAACTTATTTCTCTGGAGATTTGTTTAACTCTGAGCAAGTGTATAGATTTAGAATACTTCTGGAAGGGAGAGGATCTCTAAAGGGTCATATTCAGAAAATAAGAAGTCAGTAATGCTGGGGAAAACCAACTGCACCAAAGCCACCATTTAAATTGAGAATTTTCTTTTTTATTTGTCCACGTGGATAAACTTACGGCGAGAGAAGTTCAAAAAGTGGTGGTAATGGAAATTGTCTGTTATCAGAATAAAAAAAAGTTCCTATGCCAAGGGCCATCAATTCTCAAGACATATTACCGTCAATTTTTGCATCTAATTCCGCCATCTCCATCAAAGGGAAAAAGCAGTCTTAAAAGTGAGTGTGGTTTAATCTATCGTCATTTTGTAAGTTATTTTCAGAAAAAAAATATTCTTTTAACTGTCACTTTTTTGTCTGATTAACGTCATTCTTTCTTGACAAATTAAAAAGGTCTACACTTGATGAAGATAAATTAGACTACTATTATAGCAGGAGTTGGAAGCAGTACTAGAGAGATAACTGGTTTAAAAAAAAAAAAATCATTGAAAATTGGTCATTTTACAGACAATGTCAGTTTCTTTGAAAATTTTCATTTCAAAGACAAAAATCAAAGGCATTTTTATCATCAGAATTTTTAAAGGCAATATTCATCAAGATCTTCTCACCTTAATTTCTGAATATATTTTCCTTTTACCACCAACTGATGATCCGACAATTTTTTCAATAGACTACTTTTTGAAGATTTACAGCCCTCTTTGTTCGAGAAAAATTTTCCTCTCACTTTTTAAATACCGCCCATAAATGCCATCAGAATCTCATGTTTACACCTCTGGGCTGACTGCACAAATCCATGAAAATAACAGTACACTGCCACTTAAGTAATTTGTACATTTCTAATGTACTCATACCTTGACCTCTCTCTTTGTAAACTGCTTCCCTGAATCCACTGCCTCTTCCAACTGATGTATCAATGCTCTGACAAGATCAATCCTGGATGAGACCCCATTTTCTGTGCCCTTCTCAGAGTTCTTGGGCTCAGCTGTGTGGCTAAGAGTTGCAAGTCCACTAACCAACCTTAAAGTTAGTGATCGGATAAGTAGCCAGATCCTCTCTTCCTCCAGGGAAAGTTGTTTGTGATCTTCTGAAATATCTCTGCAAGATTAAGGATCTCCAAGTTAAGTAAAGAACATACTCAAGGCACGTGTGTGTTAGTGTTGAATATCAAACACATGTATTCATTAAAATGCATACAAATCAGAAGTGCCCCAATAATAAAAATGGGTATACCAAAAGGTAAACAAAAACAAGAATCTAGTTACACCAATCATAAATATGTATAGCTTATGTTCATATACATAAATGATCCATGCAATACACTTTTTCAACTAGTTATAATAACTATCTCTGTATAATATCAAGATATCAATGCTGTGTGTCCCCGAATAAACAAATCCACTGGCTCCCTTGCTATGTAGGTGCCATTGCTGAGGCTCCAGTGAAACAGATTCTCAAGCACAAAAAAAAATCCTTAAAGGGATAGTAATGTTTCATAATAAAAGCAGCTCTAATTAATCATCATAGTATTTGGACTTTGGAGAGTGTTATTTCAATTCTGTCAGAGTTGTAGTTCCAGAGTAATTCAATGACAAAGTATTCCCCTCCCACCCCTTTTACTGATGTAACACTGTTCAGCCAGAGCAGAAGGGATGTGCCCAAGTAGACTGCAGAGAGGGACAATCTTCAATTAAGATAAGAGAAAAACCTGAAAAACATGTCAAGGGGGGAAGGGCCTTCATTGTTCTCATAGGAAGAAGATTGTCCCCTTCTGTTATCTATCTGGTCTATGGACTGGATTACACATCTGAGAAGAGATGGCTTACACTAGGTAAAAGGGGCGGGAGGGGAAACTTTGCTTGTGAATCTCTCTCAAACCATAAAGGTTTGAGAGATAAGACTTATATCATTCATGTTTTTTAATGCCTATAAAATAAAGATAAAACGAAGGGTTACTATCCCTTTAAAGGATCCTTAATAATCCCACAAAAATATATACATAAAAAAGCATATAGTTGATATAGCAAAAAAAAAAATATGGAGCCTGGATAGCAAGGGAGCCAGTGGATTGATGGCTTGTTTTTATACAGAATTAGAGTTATTAGAACTTGTTGAAAGTGTGTATTGTATGGTTCATTTATGTATATGAACATAGGCTAAACATAACTACTGATTGGTATAACTAGATTCTTGTTCATTTACTTTTAATAAATAAGCTTATTGGGTGCTGAAAAGTATTCCCAAACTTGTAATAATCTGTAAAAATCACAATCTTTGGAAAGTGAAGTCTGCTCACAAAGTAACTTTAACTGCAAAATGTCAAAATGGTAGCCACAACTCCAAGAAACACAGATCGTTTATATTACATTCTGGCTTCTTCTAATGAACGCGTTGAGAGAAACGATATGATTTTACGGTGGGGGAAGGAATCAAGACTGCACTCAGTCAGCTTTCTGATACTTTTTTCTATTACGTGCACAGAAAATCTTCTTTAATGTTTTTATAAAATAATATATATTTTTTTCCTTTGAAGTATTTGTAAACAAAGCAGTGACCTTGGTTGCCTGTGAGTAAAACCTGGGTTTCCGGTTTTTCAAAAAAGTTAGAATATCAAAGTACCTTGACCTTTAAGAACTGGTAGTTCCAAACGCAAACCTGTTATTTTTTCCTGCCAATAATAGCATATTACCATACTGTGTCCCCAGGGTGAGTATAATTGTTCTGGCAGCCAACAGAAAATGGCACAAGCAAACATATCCTGTGTATGTGTCTAGAAAGGGTGGAATTCTTAAGCAAGGTTGTGTGTTTGGCAATGGTTCCCAGCACTTCCTGTACAAGGAATGAAAAGATTGGGGGGCAGGGTGGGCGTAAAGCACCTTAACGCTTATGTAATGGGACCTTATGTATAATGGCAAATGGAGCAATTCCAGGACAAACCATGGGAGACAAAATTTGCCAACCTTCCCATAGCTTTAAATGGGGCCTTTAACCCTGAATGCCAGGGAGGTCTATAACATTTTGAAGGAATGTGTTTGAAACCTCCCTAGAATTATAGGGATTCATTGATTGCAGTCATAAGTTTACAGTCACTTTGAGACCCATTTAAATTAATGGGTATCCTAAGGTGTACCCTAGAACTGTTCTACCTTTTAAGGAACAGAAGAGTACACAATTCATTGCACACATCTCTAGTCTTTAAAAGGTTAATATACACAAGTGTGAAGCCACATTTACTAGTGCATAGTTAATTCACAAAGTGCAGATGAGAACAGGCACTTATGCATGCAGTGTGTGAGTGTGGAAATTACCAAGGGAAATGATCCTCAATCTAGGAAGTAGGGAAAGTACCTCTCACATCTACTCTCTCTAAGGGGGTCAACTTGCATTGCATGAAAAGTGCTTACCCTTTTTGTATACTGCCCAGGATGTCCCACCCAACCTCCTTCCCATTGTTCACTATAGGCCTAAAGAAACTCTATCCTGGTTTCAGTGGGGATACTGGTCCAAATTTATAAAAGCAAACTGGAGTTATTCTGGAGCAAACTAGCTGCACCATAGGAGACAACTAAAGATTTCTAAATTCCCATGCAATTGAATAGAGCCTTTTAGCCCCTGAATGCTAGTGAGATCCCCAATGAATTACTACACATTCAAGGGGTTAAAAGCCCAATTTAATAGCAATTTTTATTTGTCCTCTGTTGTACAGTTTGTTTATTCTACCTTGCTTTCATAAATATGGGTGATCCCTCTCTGGCACTACATTTGCAATGTGTTGCATGAGACTATGGTGCTTAACCCTTTGAATGCCAGAGGAGTACACAATGCATTGCAAAGTAATCCGTTGCATACCCCTCTGGCACTCAAAGGGTTAAATACAAAAATACCTCTAGGGCCCGAAGGGAATTTGTGAAGAATGGTAGACAGGCATTACACAATTTCAGATTACAGAAAAGAAAAATCCTGAAGAACAGGTCCTGGGTCTTTGTAGTTGTTACATGTCAAGGTCAATACCAACAAGGACAGTTACCTTTTCCCCCCCGAGATAAGAGCAAGGTTTCCAAATCACTGGAAACCAATGTACTGAAAACCACTCTGACATGCAAGGTGTTAATTATGAGATTAGGAATTCAATATTAAGACACAGCAAACCATGTACCAAAAATAAAACTTTTAAATATAAATTGCACATTTTCAAGAGTTCCCTACAAAATATTTTAAGAGATTATTAAATGTCAAGAGGGGTAAAAAAAAAAAGTGCTCATTTGAAAGGTTGTGTTGCCCCGAGGACAGCCGTGTACGTGTTTAAAGAGATAACAATGGATTTTTTTTATTCCAATGCATTGTAATATAGTAGCCTTTTGAGTGCCACATGTATCCAACGCAAGCATTTAATATTCTCTCTCTTACCCCTTTCCCCAGTCAGTGTATTTTCCAGAGAACAGGCCTTTTCTCCATCTTCAGACTTGATTGGCAGCTGGCATTACATTGTCTGAGATGGACAATCTTCCTCACTGCTCAACAAGACTGGGCATGTGCAAATCAGGTATGTTCATGTCCTTTTTATAAATGATTTGATCAGGAAGGAAGATTGTCATTGCTCATTAACATACCTGGGAACCTCTCTCTGTGAGAACCTCCAGGGGAAGGGGGGGGGGTGTTCATTAAGGTTTTGAGAAAGGAGTATACAAATAATAATGTAATTTGTGCCATAAAATTACAGAGGTATATTTGGGATAGAATTTGGAGGAGGGAGGTTGGGTTTGCCCTTAAAATGCAAGCGTGGGAAGAACCAACACTGAAGTAGGCGTAGTCACAAGGGAATGTCACAAGACCTGAGAATCAGCCTCAGTCCCTGGAGACTCAGTGATTAAGTAAAGAAATGGAGCCTGTGTGTCAGATCCAAAGAGTTCCCAGCTCATTAAGGGTTAAGTGAACTTCGGTTAACATGCCCTTTAGATTAATTATTTTTTGCTTGCGCCTCTAACTAATCAAACCCTATTATGTGACTGCATTACCTTCTAACTGAAATTGCTCACACTGAGTAACATGGTACAAAGAATAGTGGAAAACTTCTGAAGCAAAGCAGCTTCACCATAGGGAAAAAATATTCTCCAAATTTCCATTCATCCAAAGGGGACTTTTAAATCCTTGAATACTATAGAGCTCTCCAAATTAGACCTCTAGAGCTCAAGGGGTTAAAAGCCTATTTAAAAATCAATTAAACATTATCTGTCGACTACGGTGCTGTAGTTTTGAGGCAGTATTACTGCGGTTTTCTTTTGGGCATAATTCATTAAAAGGAGCAGTAAACTTTATGAGAATATATATATGTTATAAAGCTTTTCCTGCTGAATAATATAAGGACACTCCCACTACTGTCAGTTGTTTTATTCAGAAGTTTCGATCACATTATATGGAGAAGTGTAAGTCACTGACTTTCCTCTACATTAGAAATTAACAGAATAATTAATTGGAATTTGACCACTAGAGGGAACTGCTAATGTAAATAAGCCTGGTTTCAAACTGTAATAAGTCTGGAAATATGCATCTGTCAGCAGTGGAAGCACTTTTACGTTACTCAACAGGAAATGCCCTACAATGTATGTTTTTTTCATAAAAAAAAGTTTACTGCTTCTTTAAGCTAAAGTGGTACAATTCTGACGCAAATTACTTGCACCGAGGAGGTGGAAAGAAAACTACTCACTTCCACTTATTTAGAGATATTTAATCCCTTGAATTCAGTCGACTGCATTGTGCAGCAATGTGCTGCAGATCTCTCTAGCATTCAAGGAGTTAAAAGCCCCAACTGAATCAAAGTGGATTTGCAGTTCCACTCCTGCAGATGGTTTACTCCAGGATGGCACCAATTTACCTTGATGAGTTAGGCCTACAGTACCCCAAGTGACCACGGTTTAGATTCCATTGCAGGTCTTAAATGTCATCTCTGGTTTTATTTCCTAGATTCCTATTGAAACCTATGGGGAATTTGAGGATGAAAGCAGTGATGAAGTTATGAACTGCAAAGGAATCCAACAGTAATTACCTGTCCTTTGGATCCCAGTTAAAGAGAACAGTCAGGTCCCGGTTGTCACGTAGATCTTTCCATGGAATGTCGTCCTCCTCTGGACTCAGGCTCATGGCTTTTATGCTTTCTTCTAGACTACTGGAACTAGCATAAAAATAAAAAGGGAAGGTCAGAAAATCTGGTGCTGGACACTTATGCATGTTATTTATTTCTACAATTAGTTTACATTGACTTAAAGCCCCCTCTTGTATCCTGATGTATATTCCCCTGGTGTTCCCCTTATGATTGCCTATATAAGCACTTACTTACTGTGCTTATTGTACCTCTTCTATACTAAATATAAACTGTAAAGTGTTAAATACACATGTTGTCCCTATATAAATAAAAAATATACATATAGAATGCCCTGCCTCCAACAGAGAAGCTCCTATACCGCATGGTCCTTGAATCCCTCAATGAAGTATAACAGTACTTGGCTCCTGTATGAACAACAACTTAAAGGGAAGCAACGCCCAAGGAAATAGTGACTTAACTAGGTAGGTGTCCTTCAAACAGCTGTCAGGCATATCTATATATTTTTTGCATTATATATGCAGTTTAACAGTATATACTGCTCCTAGATTATAGCTCTCCACAGCAAACAATAGGCTCCTAATACATCTAAATTGCACATAAGTGACCATAGTGGTCATCAGATTTTGACAACTAGCAGTTGGCTACAACAGTGATCAAATACAAAACCACAAACAGAAATAATGGATTACCGTTTGAAGGACACCTACCTAGATATGTTATTCTGATAAATTATAATCCATTTATTCTTAGGGTATAATGAGCAAGTACTTCTGTTACACAATATCAACTAATTCCTATATATTTTACCTTTGTGTACTTAAGTAGTAAACTCTCGTTTTCACAAAGAGTCATTTTTTATGCATTTTTCCCAAGTAAATATTAAGCCACACTACTTCTATGAGCCAGTACGGCCACTGCTTAGAAGGAATAAGGGAAAGTGAGCTCATAACCAGTGTGCAAAGTGATTGCAAACTATGTGTACTGTGGGATATATTCCAGAAGATAAAGACAAGAATTTCTGGGGCAACCAATTACTCAATAGGGGACAAAAAACCCTCTGTTTTTAATATGGCTTTCAACACCTTGAATGCTAGGAGCCACCATAATTTTCTTCAGAACAGATTCTCTAGTTTCTTGAATATAGCCTTGTGCACCCCCCCACCACCACCACAGGAAAAACAAGCAACAAAAAAACCCTTCAGGAAACTTAATGCCACATGAGCAAAACATCACATTCTGCTGAATGAATCTGTATGCACATTAGTAGATAGGAGCAATTCAGGGGGAAGCAAAGTATACTACAGAAGACAAACAATAACCTTTGCTTAAACCTGTGAGTGCCAGGGAGGTATCCAAAGCATTGCTTTGCAATGCATTGGATAATTCTCTGGCATTCAAAGGGTTAACCCCTTAAGGTCTGGGAAAATCTGAGGTGGATTTCACTTAAAGGACCGGAGAAACTCTAACCTTTTTGACTATGTCTGTTCAACAGTGTTTTCCCTCTAAGTACTTTATTTTACCCACGAAAATTATATACTGTTTTTTAAGCACAAATAGGGCTCTCTTTTGATACCACACTTATATGGATAGCCCTCCATTTATTTTAGTAGAATTAACGAAAACTGTAAAAAAAAGTGGGCACTGTCCCCCTGGGTGAAAATCCCCATGTCCCTTTTTCCCCACCCTATTTTCCCACTTTTATTATTGATTAAATTTGGTTGTGTATATAGATGTATTACATGGCTCCACAACAATCACACGTCCACTTTTGGTAATTGACTTTTTTTTTTGCAAAACAAAATAAGTGTGGTGTGTCTTTAAAAAAAAAAACAAAAAAAAAAACAAAACGCAAAAGTTGATTTTAGCAGGTCGAAAACTGACCTGCTAACAGCCAGCCTCCAGCAAGCCTCCAGCACAGCAGTGAAGGGGTTAATGCCTTACTTTGCTGGTAAAGGACAGACTGGTTGAGGAGAGACTCAGACAGTGTGTAAATCGCACTCTCATATCCACATGAATTGGCACAACAGAGAAGGGCGGAGACTGAGCGCTCCAGTACCGAAGCGTTCAGTCTCAGCCTGGAATAAATGATAGAAGTGTGCACGGAGGCACGCTGCTATCATTTATGCCGTGACGGTCCAGGACCGCAATGGGTCCTTAACGGGTTGAGAGAGGATTTTTTGGTAGTTTTCCAAAAATACTTTGCTTTTAGCCCATGTGGAAGACAGAAACCATGGGGTACAGTATATGCCCACTGGAGGCAGTGTAGTGTACTTGCATAAAAGACCTCTCTGGAGGAGGAGACTCCCTCCCTACTCCATGTTACCCCCACCAGACATGCTCAGTTTTAACAAATAGCAAAAATCAAAAACAGAAGAGAGGAAGGGAGTCACCTAAACTAGAGAACTCAAAGAACCCCCAGAATCCGGAAAGCAAACAACTCGTTTGTCTCAGGGTGGTTTGCTGTATGTTTCACATGGACAAAAAAAAAAAAATCTCCTTTTCTCTTTCATCCACTGCAAACACAGGAACCGCTGGGATATACCAAAGCTATCCCACCGAGACCCCAAGTTGGGAAAGAAAATCGCCTCAAAATATAAACTAGACTTATTAGTACTTATTTACTTATTCTGTGACAAACGTGGAACTGAATGAACTTTTCTCTCTTTTTTTTTTTTTTTTTTTTACACGTAATATACTATTTAGCTATTCGGAAAACCAGAAACAAAGGGTTTCAGACACCAGTCAAGTATCAACAAAAAGGTTACTAGATGTAAATAAAAGGACTCCTACAGAGGCAATATGGTCTGTAGGGCCTTCTGTCCAAAACTGGCCTCAGCCGAAACCAGCACACTGACGTGGAGTAGAGATGGAGTCTCCATGTACAAAGTGCCCTTCCTTCCTGTGGGAGAATACTTCACCCACTGGTTCCTGTGTTCCACAGTGGATGAAAGACACTGAGCTTTTTTAACCCCTTGAATGTTAGAGGTCTTCAATGCATGGCAAAAACACAGCATTGGGAGCTTGATGATTTTTTTCTTCTCTCCCAAAATGCAGCTGAATCACCCCACAATTACTCTGCTCTTCTTTTGGGCATAAGGCCTTTTTTGGGGTTTACCGATTCATTAAGTATCACAGTAATACAAATCAAACCCCCCTATATTTAACCTCGTGGGTACTAGAGATTTCTTCACCACATTGCAAAGCAGTGATTTAGAGAGGTGTCTAGTATCCAATGCAATGCACTTTAACAACAAAGATGGACAGTACTAGACAGGCAATCCTGCTCCTCCAGTGAACCATGGCACTTAAAAAAGGGCAACTATCACTCGGATAATTCCCCACTGGCAAATCTCTACTTAGAATAGACCTGCAGTTGAAGAAGGGACTACACCGTGAGTCCAGGAAGACACCATGCAACAAGGACAGTTTCCTATCTTGTGCAGTGCAGATCCACATAAAACCTCTGTATCAAAACCCAGCAAAGTGTTTAGGGAACTGCACACACAACCATAGGTGTAGACTTGGCAATAGATTATTAATTAGCCTATAAAATCTGAATTCCAGGAGGCGCTACAGGTTGTAAAAAAGAATGAGTAGTCAGAAGACACTTTTGTTTGAAACGTCCTACCTCCTAGTGGGAGACAATTAACCCCAGGCCTGTGTCCCCAAAATGAAGACATTATTGTAGGTGTGAGGATCTGCTCTAAGGGGTTAAAAAAAAAAAAAAAAAAAAAGGAATATTCACGGAAGGAAAAGCCACTTAAAATATTTCTTCCCATTTGTGTTCAAATTTACAATCCTGGTGTCTATTCCATGAAACCACACCACCCCCTTTGCCTAAGTAGAAGTCACGACTTTCCTCTGAACTAGCCACGCAATGGCTTCCAAGTAAAATTTCTGGTAAAGGACTAATTTCACTCTCTGAAATACTAGTCTCCCTCCATGACCAGCTGCATACAAGCTAAGCTACTTTGACTCTCTTCACTGGGTGTTTTTCCCCACTGTACTAAACTTTTTATGACTGAAGTAGACAAATTAGAGGAAACACTTACATATTTGCTTCAAGTAAGAGGTCCAGTAACATGCGTTCTGTGCGAACTTGTGCAAAATGAAGCGAATTGTTCAGCCGGTTTCTAAAAGCAATGAACTCTGGGATTTTTTCAAAGGCTCCATATTTATAAGCTTGTATGATGTATTCTGAGGTCTGAGTGGAACAAAAAGGAAATATTGGTTTTGTGTATCAAACACCTTAATATGTGGAGATAATGCATGCATCGTGTGAGACCAAGAAAGTTTACATCATCCCCTTGGATTAACCACTTGAATTCTAGCGGCTTCTAACACTATGCAATGTCATGTGCTGAAAACCTCTCTAGCACCCAAGGGCTTAAGCAACAAAAGAGGATTTTAGTCTTACTTGTTAAATCCTTTTCTCTTAGTCCATAAAGGTTACTGGTAACTGAGCCCCCCAACACACTTGAAACATTAACGGACGTTAAGCGGTTGCCTAGATATGTCCCAAACTGTACAGTCCCATAGAAGTGAATGGAGCAATGGTGAATGCGCAATAGGAACTCCAAGGGAAAAAACCCTGTGCAGAGGGGCACTGTGGGACACGTGGACCTGCAGCACTCAAAGGGTTTCTGTCTTCAGACTACCATGTATTAAGAAGAAGCCTTGGTGGGCAACTCCTGAGGAAAGAACTTGTACCCAAGATTTTCCCCCAAGGGCTTAAGGTTCACAAAAAACACCTGGTTACCGAGCTAGCCACATGAAAGGGCATTGTGAGTTATGGTAATCCGCCTAATTGTGGTATTCCATTTCTAACAGAAAAATAAAAAATTTTCTAAAACTACAGCAGAACTGTTCTCCTGCCTGTGTCTTCACCAAGGAACAAATCTTACTGGAGCAGGTTGGCTAGCTGCAGCCAAGGAGGGAAGGTAGGCTCCACCCCCTGCATACAATTCTAGAATTGTTCCTGCGTAATTAAAGGGGCGGATCGCCTACCCAAAGTTACCAGTAACCTGTATTGGATGACAAAGAAAGTAGCCTTAGCAAGTGTTAGTGTGGTGTGCTGCTAGCTAGCCAAATATTGTGAATATACATGTTTAAGCACGTGTGCAACAGTCAGATACTCAGGCATTTTGAATGCTAGACCAATGCTGGAGGTGCATTATCTATGAAGAGCTAGAGGAATGTGAAGACCAGTGATTTCCTTAGTCCCTAGTCATACTGAATATTCTCAGCAAAAGGCAGAATGATGATAATAAATGGACTAAAAACACATTTGTGAATCTCATACATTATACATTATAGTCCGTGACTTCAAATCTTCTGAAGGTCAATAAACAAAGTCAAATTGCCTATATATTATAATGACACTCATATCTAACCCAAATGTATAATATAGAGATAATATCACACAATTATGGATGGATCGAAGTAGATAAGTGATTTTGCTCTTAAGACAACTTTTAGTAGCAAAAAATATAAGACAAAAATGAAAATCATTTAAAACACTGCAATGTGTGACATGAGTGTGCTTGGGAATGAGCTTAATGGGATCTTCTAGAGAAAACTTGAACGGTAAGTAATCTTAAAATTAGGCAACTACAAACTTAAAAGAAGAAACATCATTATCATCATTATTGATCCCATATATGTGAATTGGTTAACGACTGTGATTATATCATATATTTGGGTTAAATATGAGTGCCATTAAAGTAGTTTCTTTTCTTATATTATATTGTTGCTATACACTACTAGGCACCAGCACTCAAATCTAGAGTGTTAATCCCCTTAATAAGGGACTGGTGGTGCTCTCATTTGCTGCTATTTTACCACATATTGCCTATACTTTTTTATTTTTCTATTTTTAATTTTTTTTTATTATTTATTGTGATCTCCCTGAATTTCTGCTTGGAGAGAACTTTTTGTCAGGGACTGTGTAAGAAGATGTAATTATACACTGTAACAGTAACCCAGCAAGCAGTCAGTGTTTTGTATTATGCATTTAACCCCTTAACGACTGCCCAATTCAGGAGTGGGCTGCCAGAGGTACTTTTTTTTGGCACCGCAATGCATTCTGGGATGGCAGCGCAGGTGCTGCCACACTGCCATACCAGAATTCCATGGCATGCCAAGACCCAGTTCTTAATGTTCGGACTGATGTGATGGTCCTGACATGAGCTGTGTCATATTAAGAGGTCAATAGACAGGAGACAGGGTTTTTTGCTGATGCGATAGTGTTACATTGTATCACCAGCCTTTATTTCACAGTCCTTGACAGAAAGCTATCTGAAAAACGAAACCCTGTCAGGCACACAATTGTAAAAAAATAGGTGAATGGGAAAAAATAAATAAATTAAAAAAGCACAGCCAAGTTGCCAGTGGGAAATTACCCTAGGAAGAAGTGGTCCTTAACCCCTTAAGGACCGGGAAAATCTGAGGTCGTTTTCCCTTAAGGACCGGAGCAATTCTGACCTTTTTGACTATCTCTTTGTTCAACAGTGTTTTCCCTCTTAGGCTTTTATTCCATCCCCATAAATTATATACTATTTTTTAAGCACAAATAGGGCTTTCATTTGATACCCTACTTATATGGATAACCCACCATTTACTTTATTAAAATTAAAAAAAAAAAAAACAACAAAAAAAACAACAACCATTTTTGGTTTTTCTCTTGGGATCAATTGGGCACAAAGGGTTACATTTTTATGGCTACTGCATGAAAGGTATGACCGGTCAGTCATACCTACAAAATGTGCAGTTTAAAGTGGCCACTGTCCCCCCCCTTGGGTGAAAATCTCCATGTCTCTTTTTCCCACCCTATTTTGTCACTTTTTTATCCGTGACATTTGGCAGTGTGTATAAGTGTATTACATAGCTCCACAACAATCACACTTCCAAAATTGTTTAATAAGATTTAAAAAAAAAAAAAATATATATATATATATTTTTTATTTTTTTTTACAAAAAGATAAATGTACTGTGTTTTTAAAAAAAGTATCACTGCAGGTCAGAAATTGACCTGCATTTAGCAAGCCTCTGGCACCAGCAGTGAAGGGGTTAATACCCCCAGCTGCTGTATTCTCATTTGCCACTAGGTGTCTCCTGTCTACTTCTGTCTCCCTTACTTTGATAGCAAGGGAGACAGAGGTAGAAGAGACACGCAGAGACAGCATGCTTTGCGTGCTGCCTCTGTCTCTCACTATGCCGGTACATGTGATCGCTGCTACGGTGATCACATGAACCGGCACAAGCAAGAAGGGCTGAGACTGAACGCCACGGTGAACGCACGGTGGCACGCTGCTATCATTTAAGCCATGACTGTCCTGGACAGTCATGGGTCCTTAAGGGGATAACAACCCATGATGGTCCAGGACCGTCATGGGACCTTAAGGGGTTAAATTGTTTAGCTGTTTAACTAGGTATTTGTCCTTCATACAACATATTGTTATAACTATCTATAGTGGGTTTCGGTCCCTCCACATAGTAACCAGATCCACTGATGATGCATTATTGCACACACTCATTTAGGTATGGTTCCAGTTTAAAAATCCATGTATTGTATATGCATGCAACATTTGTGAAGGCAAGGTTAAGAGGAGCAGTAAACTTTTTTTTTTTTATGAAAACACATTTTACACAGCATTTCCTGCTGAATAAAACAAGGTCACACCTATCGCTGTCAGATGTTTTATTCAAAATTTATAGCAGTTCAAATAATCAGGAAGTGAATTTACTGTGTTTACTTCCTGATAGTTCTGACAGGAAGTGACAGGCAGTTTCTATCACATTCTATGGAGAACTGAATGTCTCTAATTAGAATTTGACCACTAGAGGGCACTGCTAATGTATATAAAAAAAAAAAAAAAAAAAAAAAAAAAAAAAAAAAAAAAAGGTTTAAACTTTAATAACTCTGGAAATATAAATCTCTTGGCAGTGGGAGTACCCTTATTTTACTAAATAGGAAAATAGCTACAATATATATTTTTTCATAAAAAAAAAAAAGTTTACTGCCCCTTTAAGATGACTTTAGAAATGTTGAACATTCCAATTGTGCCCATGCTGTGAAATAACTGATCTAATGGGCATTATGAATTAGGGAAAAGTAAAGCAATTCTGGGCCAAGTTGCAACCAATGTGAAATAAAACTTCATATTAATTTAACTCTGAATGCCAGAGGGAATAAATACATTGCAAAGCAATGCGTTGGACACCTCTCTGACACTCAAAGCGTTAAATGGAGCTTTAAACTTACTGACTACTAGAGATGTCTCCAAAGCATTGGAGACAGCATTCAAAAGGTTACAATTACCTTTTAATCCTTTGCATTCAATACCTCTCTGGCACTCGAAGGGTTAAATCTAAGAGATTCTGAGAGATATGCATTTGTTCACAATGATGCAGTTTGCTCCAGATTTTCCTTTCACAACACTGTCATTGGAAATGTTACATATATACAATTTTTAAAATATGCAAGACAAAAGATGTATCCTAATACAAGGGTGGAATAAGCTACACTTTGCTTGGCAAGTGGGAGGAAGGACGGAAGCAGCGGTTCAGGGAAGAACCAAATCATTGAGCACATCTAATGATATTGTGTGTATCTGTGCATGTCACTGAAATAATACATTCTTTTATACACTTGTGAAAACATAACAGAAGAAAAAAACATATCAACTAGGGGATCAAATAAGGTGTACCACTCTTTCGTACATGCTCAAACATACATGACCAGATGTGGATTCCATATTTTTTATATATATTATATATCAGGGCTCAGTTAGACACTCTGTGCATTCCCTATCCTTACCACTAGATGTCAGTGCTCCCTGTTAGGAACATTCTACACAGTTCTATTTTTTACATACGGACATTATTTCAGGTGACGCATCTCTTCCTGTTGTCAGGCTTTATAATGTTTAGTGGTCACTTTTCTCTTCTTAATGGTTATTTGTTTGAGGCTCTGCACAAAGATTCTTGTGGATGATAGACTCATGAGACTTTGTCCCATGCCACTGAATAATTTCTTTCTACATGTACTGGGCAAGTTAATAGAATAAAAAGGAAAAAGTTACACAGTGGTGCTCAAAGTTGATATACACTTAGGTCATGTATAGAGTGTGAGGGGATGACCAGTAGTAATAGAGAAACGATATATACCCAACACTTTCAGGGTTTAAGAAAGGATAGGAAATTGACAACCATACAACTTAATGTCCAATGAAAGTCTATGATATGTCCCATCACAGCAATGCTATAATAAGCGGATATACAGATAGTCCAATGACTTTAAAGATTGTAATGATTCAAAACTTATATGGAAATTATAGTAATGGTTTAGTAGGTCCCTCACTGGCCTAAATGTGTTCCTTGCTGCTGGTCGAAAACATAATGGCAATCCGAAGTCCCAAGAAGGATTCACAGGCAAAAGATTTGGGGATAGGGGAGGGACAGAAGAAATAACATAAGTGCAGTAAAAAAGATTTAATCACAATGTCAATCAATAAAAATACACATACAAATATAGATTAAAACAAATATATCAAGAAAGAATGGAATATAACATGAGAGTCTACTACAACATGAAACTATCTAGAATCCTCTATGCGAGTGGATAAGCAGCCAAAGTACACTATTGAGCATATAATGTGAAAAATAGAGACTGCCTTCTAAGTCATAAGATTGTCTAGGACTCATAGGAGAGGGTGACTCCACAAGGCTGATCTCATCAGGTTAAATCATTAGTTGCCCAGTGCTTTAAAATAATTTTAAAGCTTAAAATTGAAAAAAATATAAATCTGAGTTTATCCTACTGATTAAAATATGGAAACTACAACTGTTGATAGATTATTTATTCGCAAGTTTTTGCAGCTGGAACTTGCATTTTTGTAAGACGTACCTCTATATAGCCTGATTCTTTACAGTGGTGCTATTGTTAGACCATCCTATGGCCTTTAAAGGGATAGTAATGTTTCATAATAAAAACAGCTCTAATTAATCATCATAGTATTTTGACTTAGGAGAGTGTTATTTCAATTCTGTCAGAGTTGTACTTCCAGAGTAATTCAATGACAAAGTGTCCCCCTCCCTCCCCTTTTACTGATGTCACACTGTTCAACCTGAGCAGAAGGGAGGTGCCCAGGTAGACTGCAGAGAGGGACAATCTTCAATTAAGATAAGGGAAAAACCTGAAAAGCTTGTCAAAGGGGGCAGGGATTTCATTGTTTTCATTGGAATAAGAGTGTCCCCTTCTGTTATCTGTCCAGTCTATGGACTGCATTCCACATCTGTTTACAGTAGGTAAAAGGGGTGGGAGGGGGAAACTTTGCTTGTGAATATCTCATAAACCATAAAGGTTTGAGAGATGAGACTTATATCATTCTTCATGTTTTTTTTATGCCTACAAAATAAAATAAAGTTAAAACGAAGTATTACTATCCCTTTAAAAGGTTAAGCATTGTGTTGCTTACTATGGCCTTTATGTATAAAGACAAAGTGTGGCAAATCAATTGTACCATGTTGCGGGGAGAAGTAGTGGATTCTAAACACACTTTCACATTAATTAAATGAAGCATTTAACTGCTATAATGCTTGAGAGGCTAATGTGTTGTAGACCTTACTCTCATTTAGGGGGTTAAAACAGTTGGACTTTTGCAAAGTTTTTGCCCCTATGCTGAATAAAACATAGAACAGTGTCATTTCATCAGAATTAACAATAATTCTTTCAAGGTACTCACATCTTTCTGGTTGGAGTGAAAAAACCTAAGAGCAGCATTGCAGGCTTGGGATGCCGCGCTGTATTGACCCAAGGGCCCCGCAAATCGGGTCAATAGGTAGCTGCAAGATACAAGATTTATTTACCATCATTTCCAACACAAGACTCTCTAACTTAGGGGTAGTCAGTCTTTGGACTTCTTGCTTTTGAGGACTACAATTCCCAGTAACAACCAGCCAAGGGGTGTGTGTGTGTGGTGTGTGTGCGGTGTATGTGAGTGTGTAGGGGGATGGTGGGAGCTACAAGTCCCCAAGAGCTGGAGGTCCAAAGGTTGACTAACCTTGCTTGAACCTTGTTATTTCAGTCAAACTTGGTTACCATACTGTTCAACACTTTGATATTAGAGACTTAACCCCTTTAACCCAAACAGAAAAGATGGTAGGAGTAATGCATTCTGCAATTCCTGCCACGCAAAGGTTTAAAACCTATATACTGCTCTTTTATACAGAAAATGGACTGGGACTCAGAAGTCAATGTTGTTTTCCAAAAGGTTTATTTTATATACTCTTGTTTTCTGGAAAAAATATGGCTTCTACTAAAAGCCTCATTTTCACAGATGAATAAATATAGATGCAATGTCCGGGCATGACACTGTGGCATATAGGAGGGCATTAACCAAACTGCAAAATCAGCAAGGATTCCAGACTCAACACACCAAAAACGATGCTTAGAATTATCATTTAGCAACATTAATTAACCCTTACATGCACAATTAAAGGAAGGTAAACTAAGAGGGATGCTTTCAAAAATAGACGTTAATAGTTTAGCTTTGTCATTTAACAAAATGAATAGTGAGAGAACAGAATGAACAGATGAAAAATCTAAATCAAATCAATATTTGGTGTGACCACCCTTTGCCTTCAAAACAGCATAAATTCTTCTAGATGCACTTGCAGAGTCAGGTGCATTATTGATTATCAATTTAATCTGTAGGCTGGAACACAATCATCATATAAAAAACAGCTGTGTACGAGGAATACAACTGGGTGAGGAACAGCCAAACTCAGCTAACAAGGTGAGGTTGCTGACGACATTTTAATGTCAGACATCATACACCATGGCAAGACAATGGAAGGACCTCACGGGGGACGTGAGGCGGGACCTGCTCCTTAGTGAGTGTATGGTCAGTTTACCCTAGCACTTTCATGGGACGCCTCCCTCTTCCTCAGGGGTAAAGCACTACCCGGAGGTCAGCTGGCATAATCTCACCATTGCTGCTTGGACCGCTCAGCCGAAGAACGCTGAAAAGTACTCTCCTCGTGGTTCGGAGACATGGAGGTATTTTGGACAAAAAGGAGGACACGGCTCGAGACTGTTTGGGGGCTGGGACCCCGAGATACCTTCTTGCCAAGGTGGCATTTTGTGAGTGTGCATTTGTTTTTTATATTTATTTATTGTTAATAAATAATATTACACTTAGATGCTCTTTATTATTCTCTTCTATTCCTCTCTTTGAGCGACGACATCGATCTCTACTTGGTTGGCTGGTCTGTACAAGCCCGGCAAATGTGAGCTGCGCAAGGGATAAATATACTAATTTTATGTGGAGATTTGGTGACCGTGATTGAATCCATTTCATCTCAGTTCACTCCATCATCAATTCATAATTTCATTATTCATCATTTTTCATCCTTTGACTGGCCAGACATATTTTGTATTGTAACATTAGATTGGTCTACATACAGTATCAAGTGTAAAGTCAACGATATACTTTATGTAAGATAATTTTATATATTTTTTTTTATACATTTGGGCATTCAAGTGACTGTGGTGTTCGACTATCTCACAATAATATTTAATAATATTTTTGTATTCTCATCCATTATTTACATTAATATTTTATGACATTTTTCTTTTGTGTGTGTCATTTTTTGGATATGGTACCCTTATCTTTTAATTTATTTATTGTCCCTATGTTTTTTTCTTTTTTTGCTTATTTGATGGAATATTCTCTTAGGTAGGTGGTAGTAGCGCAATATTCTAATTTATACATATACACATTATATACATACATATATATACACACACAAGTTAGGTTAGCCTTTTCTTTACTGCACTATCATTCAGTTATATCTATATTTTATTGGACCAAAATTCAATTTTAACCATTACATATATATATACTAGCAAATGGGGCACGGCGTTGCCTGTGCAAAAACAGGCGGGGGGGGGGAATGTGGGAGTTAAAGTGTCAGTGGGAAAAGAGAGAGACAGAGACACATACATTTTCTGTGTTACATAGTTTGAGACAGACACACACATACATATATATATATATATATATATATATATATAGACATACATAATAGTGTTGGGTGGGCTGGATAGTGGGGGCGGTCCAACACCCTGCATGATTTTCACTGGCCTAGCAGTGCCTGGAAAATCACGCCCCTATTGAATCACCCAATGGGAGCAGTAACTCCTCCTTACTACCACCCCTGGGTGTGTGTGTCTCTGAGGAGACAAATTACGTAATGAGCCATTCTCCTCTATATGTGTCTCCCCTGAGGAGATACAAGTTATGTAATGAGCCTCTCTCTTTTATAATATAATATTATATATATATATATATATATATATATATATATATATATATATATATATATATATATATATATATATATATATTTTTTTTTTTTTTTTTTTTCTTTTAATACATACACACCCACACACACCAAGTCACTGTGGAAATTAAACAAGCCTTTTCTAGAATGCAGTTATAGCCATAATATCATGATATGCACGGACTGGCCAACTCACCCAATCGTGTCATGCTGAATGTGTTTAGCATCAAGGCTGGAATAGAGTTCCATAGCCGGCCCAAACGCTCCCAAAGAGCAGTAGATTCGGATAAGCAGCAATTTAAACTGGGCGTTTGATGGGCTATTACTTATTCCTTCTTCTAGGAGGGTCAAACAATGCCACACTGCCCATTCCTCACCTGCAGATAGTCAAGAGCAAAGTAACACCTCAATTAGCCAAATGGCTATTGCAATCTCTTAAAGGGATAGCAATACTTTGTTTTATCTTTATTTTATTTTGTAGGCATTAAAAAACATGAAGATCAATATAATTCTTATCCCTCAAACCTTTATGGTTTGAGAGATATTCACAAGCAAAGTTTCCCCCTCCCGCCCCTTTTACCTAATGTAAGCCATCTCTTCTCAGACGTGGAATGCAGTCCATAGACCAGACAGATAACAGAAGGGGACAATGAAAGCCCTGGCCCACTTGACAAGTTTTTCAGCTTTTTCCCTTACCTTAATTGAAGATTTTCCCTCTCTGCAATCTACCTGGGCACCTCCCTTCTGCTCTGGCTGAGCAGTGTTACATCAGTAAAAGGGGTGGGAGGGGGACACTTTGTCATTGAATTACTCTTGAACTACAACTCTGACAGAATTGAAATAACACTCTCCAAAGTGCAAATACTATGATGATTAATTAGAGCTGCTTTTATTATGAAATATTACTATCCCTTTAACATGGGGCAGATCAACTATATAAGAAAAAGAATACAGAAAAAGTCAACATAATTTACCTTTCTCTGGAAGGTATTCAGTTCTAGGACCTCAATCCAACATAAGCAACTATGTCACAAAGACACAATCACCCAAAATTAGGATTCATCGGATTCAAAGGATTCCAAAGGACAATTCCCAGCAAATGCAGACAGTGGCATAAGTCTGGGATGATAGACAGTGTATGAGGTCCACCACAGCAAAACATTTGAGAATATCTGTCCTATGGTGCCATTCATATAACGCAGATACAACTCTAATGGTCATCACACCTGCAGCTTGCTGCCACTCTCTCCGGTAACTGGAGATGGTCACAAGGAAGTTGCAGAATTGACAGCCTGTACTGTGGCCTGCACAGTACCCATGCTGCTAACATGGGTGTCAATCACTTCAGTGATTCCATTACACACCTTGGTCAATAAACTAATGAGGATTCCTAAGTGGGGAGGCTGGCTGCATTAAAGTGACAGTCAACCTCCTTTTGAACTTATTGTATTCTACAAGGAGTGCATGATATGTAATGTTTAATTGCCTATATATTTTTTATTTTTTTTTTACATTTTGTTTACTTTTTCCATCTTCATAATTTATTGTTATTTATTTTAGACTTATGTTCCTGACCAGGAGTTGACAATTTATTTTTCTAGAAAGCTTTCCATCATGGACTGCAAAAGTAGGGATAGTTAATGCAGCACAAAGTTCTGTATACTGAAGTGAAAAGGCTTTTCTGCTGAAGACAAAGCAACATTGTACCACAATCCCTGCTTTCACAGTCAGTGACAAAGTTTTTTGAGAAAAAAAATAAATAAATTCTGTGAACCTGCTGTCAGTATCATTAATTAACAAACAAATAGATCTGACTTTACAGTTTATGCACTTGCAGAATATGAAAAGTCAAAAAAGAAGGTTGCCTGTCACTCTGAACCGTACCCCTCCCTCTGTTTTGGCTCACAAGGGTAGAGCAGTGAACAGGACACAGCTGATACCAATAGATCAGTGGTAGCACCAAGATGGCATGATGTATTTGAACCAATTATATCTCTGCTCAAGGACAAGGAAGCACAATACTAGGAAGGATAAACAACAACAAAATAAATAAATAAATAAATAAATAAAACAATGAACATTCAGTACCACTTAAAAGGTTATGGCGTTTTACATTAACCTGTATTTTCATCATGCTGAGGTTATGAATGATAACAAAATTGCAATTTAGTGATGTCCACAAAAATCAGGATAACACAAATAGTGAAGGAAGTCTGACATTACCAGACAAGCCAATGAAAGGCCACATTATTGAATAGTTTCAAAGTTCTACGAAAAGCAAGTCTCTAGTCTTACCATTCAGCCAGAGATCCATAAGCATGTGAGCCCCCATTAGACAGTAGTAGTCAGAAAACTGAAGCTCTGTTTTCAAGCAGGACTTCCCTGTCAGAACAAGCAAGCAGTTGGTTAACAGGTTCCAGTGCACTGGCTCAATAGGCAATTATCCATCCATCCATCCATCCAATTATGTCCTGCTTTAAATGAGCAACTCATACATCACAAGTCAAAGATGACATTTATTTAGATCTGAGTAGAAGGTTGCACTCTGACAGAAACTGGGAAAACAAACATTTATAAAATCAGAGTTTCTAGAAGAAAAAAAAAAACACACTTAAAAACTATGGATAGTATGCTGATAGTGTCGTTCTGGCCTTACTCTTTTCGTGCATTCATCTTGCTTAAACATAGACCGTACATCTATTATACATTTTCAGGACCATGTGTGTATGCAACACAGTGCAAGGTTAATTAAATAATAGGCGTGCCCATTACTTGCTTCTATTATCATATCCATTTGCAAAATGTTGTAACATTTTGAAATGTGCTTTGTAAATCAGTTTGCAAAAATGCTGTATTCAACATACAAAGTAAAATTGTTGATTAAAAAAAAAAAAAAAAAAAAGAAGGAGGGAACAAAAATTAAATAAATAAAATAAAAATGGACAGCCTCCTATGCCATTCTCTTTAACCCCTAGAGTGCCAGCTACTTACGCCGTACGAGTGGACACAGCTGTACCTGCTGTGCCACGCTCGTACAGCGTAAGAGTGAAATGCGGTCACTGCATGAGCCGGTATAACCGGCATGCAGTGGCCGCATTAAAAAAAAAAAAAAAAAAAAAAAAAACACCCCTGGCACTCATGGGGAGGCATGAGGATCACTCCTCATGCCTCCCCAGTTATTAATCTCCCAGCCGATCGGGCTGGGAGATCAATAAAGACAAAGGAGAAACAAAGTTTCTCCTTCCCCCTCTCTCCTACCCGAACTTCCGGGTAGGAGTGGGCGGGACCGGGGGAATCCTCCAAACGTCATCGGTGACATGGTCACCGATGACGTTAGGGAAGTTTCCCCGATCCTGTTCACTCCTACCGGTGGTAGGAGTGAAGGGCAGGAGAGCTCTTGCTCTCCTGCGGTCGCATTATTGATCTCCCAGCCTATCGGCTGGGAGATCAATGACTGGGGGGACACCAGGAGGGGTCCTGATGTCCCCCACGAGGTCTGAAAAGTATAAATAAATAAAAAAAAAAAAAAAAATGAATACAATTAAAGTAACCCTGTGAGTGCCACAGGGTCCCAGCACATTGCTTTGCAATGTGCTGGAGACCCCTGTTGCACTCACAGGGTCAATTCTTTGGGGGGGATTTTTTTTTTTTTTAAAGACCTCATTGGGGGATCAGGGGGGATCCTGATGCCCCTCAATGAGGTCTATAATTGGAGAAAAAAAAAAAAAAAAAAAAAAAAAAATCAACCCTGTGTGTGCCACAGGTGGGGGTCCAATGCACCCCCCCCCCTGTGGCACACACAGGGCTTTTATCATTATTTTGTTGCCAGAGATTGTTGGGGGGCCATCAGGATTGCTCCTGATGGCCCCCCAACAAGCTCTGATTACAAAGTAATGATAGAAAAAAAATTAACCCTCTGAGTGCCACAAGGGTCCAATGCATTGCTTTGCACTGCGCTGGAGACCCCTTTGGCACTCACAGGGACATTTATTTTGATTCCTTTTTTTTTTTTTTTTTTTTAAGACCTCATTGGGGGGAATCAGAGGGGTCCTGATACCCACCAATGAGGTCCATAATAAAAAAAAAAGTAAAGAAAAAAAAATTAACCCTGTGTGTGCCATGGAGGGGGGGCAATGCAGCCCCCCTTCTGCGGCACACCCAGGGCTTTTATCATTACTTTGTTATCAGAGATTGTTGGGGGGGTCATCAGGATTGGTCCTGATGACCCCCCAACAAGCTCTGATTACCAAGTAATGATAGAAAAAAAATTAACCCTCTGAGTGCCACAAGGATCCAATGCATTGCTTTGCAATGCGCTGGAGACCCTTGTGGCACTCACAGGGTCACTCCGTTTGTGGACATATATATTTTTTTTTACTAAGACCTCATTGGGGAGGGATCAGGGGGTCCTGATGCCCCTCAATGAGGTATATAATAAAAAAAAAAAAAATTAAAAAAAATTTAACCCTGTGTGTGCCACTGGGATAGGGGTTCAATGCAGACCCCCTTCCTGTGGCACACACACAGGACCTTTTATCATTACTTTGTGATTAGAGCTTGTTTGGTGGCCATCTGAATACAAAGTATCAATAAAAAAATTAACCCTTTGTGTGCTACAGGGGCCCAATGCATTGCTTTGCAATCCACTGGACACCCCTGTGGCACCCAAATGATTATTTTTTTTCCCCTTTTATTTTTTATTTAGACCTCATTGTATGGGTTCTGATGCCCCCAACGAGGTCTACACAAAAATATTGGGGGAAAAGCCCCAAAAAATGCACGTGCCACAGGGGGGGTCCAACGCAGTGCTTTGCAATACGTTGGACCCCCTGTAACACACACACTTTTTTTTTTATTATTCTGTTTTTAGACCTGGATGGGGGACACCAGGAATGTTCCTGACACCGCCTCCCCAACGAGGTATGAATACAAAATAATAATTAAAAAAAAAAAAAAAACTCTTTGTGTGCAACCGAGGGTCTAACGCATTGCTTTGCAGTGCATTGGGCACCCTTGTGGCATGCACAAAAAATGCCTCCGTTTCCCCCCCCACACACACACACACGTACCGTATTCCCCTGCCTGGTTCCACAGCCAACTGGCAGTCCCATTCCCCAGCCTGTTTCCACTGCCTATTGGTAGACTCAAAGTACCAGTATGCACTAGATTCAGGCTGGGAATCAAACTTTGTATGAGGGGGACATACAGTGCACACTGGTAGTCACAGATCTCCCATACACACTCTCAGACACTGCCCCACCATCTCCACCATCCTTGCTCCTCTGCTCATACCCACACACACTGCCTAATCCCTCACCCTCCCACACTGTTACACTGGTAGTCACAGGTCCGCGCGTACACTGGCTGACGCCCTAGCTTCTTTCATCTGTTAGCCATAAAATCACACATACACGGTTTGCTTTCCCATTCCTATTTCACTGGTAGCTACGCTCCTGTCACTCAAATTGGTATGTCAACCCACAGCAGTTGAGTACCATTTTTCTTAGGCTGGCAAGAAGTCCTCCTAGGAAATCCCACGCCATTGAACCATTTTAGTATGTTTGAAGTGACTGAAGTGTAAAAGAAATGTTTGTTTGTTTTCCTGTAGCACCACATTCTGGAAATAGTTGTGCCAACTAACTTAGGGGTAAAAAGGCAAGTGACCTCTCATTAGATGCGGCATGTTGTCTTCTTTCCAAAATGGTATAGTTTATCTACCTTTTCTTCACTTATGAAGGTGTTATAGCCATTTTCATAGAGGCAAGTCAGGTTTGAGAAAATGTTAGAAACATCAGTTCGTAGTAGGTGTAGTTTTCTACTTCAAGCACTCCCTAAGATAGTTCAGCTCCTACCAATGGGGTGTCGTTTGACTCCTAAGAGCTTTAGCTAACGAATGCAGTTGAAAATTCCACGGTTTTCACAGAGCTCCATACATTTGAAGGGGCAGAAATGTAAGAAAATGCCTTTTTTTTCATTAGCGCCACCTCCTGGAAGCATTTGTGCATGCCAGCCTTTGGGTATGAAGGCAAGTGACCCCTCATTAGATGCGGCAGGTTGTTTTCTTTCCAAAATGGCATTGTTTTCTACCTTTCCTGCATATCTATTATGGTTATAACCATTTTAGTGCAAGCAGATAATTTAAGAAACAAAAGTGTCAGGTTTACGTACGTGTTCCTAGCACCCACATATTGTATGTTAAGCCACACAAATGGGCTACCATTTTTCTCATGTTGGTAGCAGGTACTGAATACAGCAGGAAATGTTATGGTTTTCAAAGATTTTAGTATCTTTGAAGTGGTGGAAATGTAAAAAAACCATGTATTTATTCCCATAGCGCCACCTTTTGGAAATATTTGTGCACTTCAGCCCAGGGGTAGAAAGGCAAGTGACCCCTCATTTGATGCGGGAGAATGTCTACTTTCCAAAATGGTATACCTTTTATACCTTTCCGTCATGTCTCTAACAGTTATGAACATTTTAGTACAAGCAGCCATTTTCGAAGAAGCAAACAGGTAGTTGTAGTTATGCTTTTCTGGCACCCCTAAGGTATGTCGATTCATTCCAATGGGGTGTCATTTTTCTCCTAAGAGCACTAGCTAATGAATACAGTTGGAAATTCCATGGTTTTCACAGATTTCCATACAGATGAAGGGGCAGAAATGTAAGAAAATGCCATTTTTTTCCTATAGTGCCACCTTCTGGAAGCATTTGGGCACAACAGGCTTGGGGTAAGAAGGCAATTCACCCCTCATTAGATGCGGCAGGTTGTCTTCTTTCAAAAATGGTATGGTTTGTGTAGCCTTTCTTCACTTCTCTAGTTGTTATAACCTTTTTTCTACAGACAAGTAATGTTTGAGAAAATGTTAGAAAAATTAGTGGTTGCAATAGGTGTAGTTTGGTACTTGTAGCGCCCACTAAGGTAGGGGAACTCATACCAATGAGGTGTCATTTTTCTCCTAAGAGCACTAGCTAATGAATACAGTTGGAAATTCCATGGTTTTCACAGATTTCCATACAGATGAAGGGGCAGAAATGTAAGAAAATGCCATTTTTTTCCTATAGTGCCACCTTCTGGAAGCATTTGGGCACAACAGGCTTGGGGTAAGAAGGCAATTCACCCCTCATTAGATGCGGCAGGTTGTCTTCTTTCAAAAATGGTATGGTTTGTGTAGCCTTTCTTCACTTCTCTAGTTGTTATAACCATTTTTGTATAGACAAGTAATGTTTGAAAAAATGTTAGAAAATTTAGAGGTTGTAGTAGGTGTCTTTTTGCACTTCTAGCATCCCCTGTGGTAGGTGAACCCATACCAATGGGGTGTCATTTTTCTCCCAAGAGCACTAGCTAATCAATATAGTTGTAAATTCCATGGTTTTCCCAGATTTCAGTACTGTTGAAGTGGCAGAAATGTAAGAAAATGCCATTTTTTTCCTATAGTGCCACCTTCTGGAAGCATTTGGGCACAACAGGCTTGGGGTAAGAAGGCAATTTACCCCTCATTAGATGCGGCAGGTTGTCTACTTTTCAGAAATATGTAGTTTTATATAGTTATTCCACTGTTTTAGGGTAGTTTTACCACAAAAACCCTAGAATGTGCATTTTAGTTTTATAAAGTTGAAAATGTAATTTTGCGCTGCTGGTGATTAGGGCTCTACGCTAGCCTTGGACTTAGGTAAAACTATACAAATTTGGTATTTTTTTACTCGGGGGACTCTGGGCTCTTTCAAATAATTGAAACTTTTTCAATCAAGGTAAATGTTTTTGATACATAGTATGTGATTTTAGCAAAAATAGTAAATTTTCACTTTTTTTTGTCATTATGACATCATAGCTTTTTGCACGATGTAAAATTCTCTTCATGTAAGGTATCACGAGAATGCTCAATTCATTCTGAAAAAAACAATATATAGTTTTCCATATTTAACTAAAAATCCCCAGAGGAAATCAAGCCTAAACGGAAGGATAGCAAAAATGTTGAAAAAGTGTCTGGCCTGCAGGGTTCAGAAAATGGCCCGAGCCTCTGGCACTGAAGGGGTTAAAGGCACACCAGCACCACCTAATAGTAAACTCCTGGCTGCTTCCCTTATGGCCACTATGAATAAACAGAGCATGGACTGGTTCTCCAGAATTAATCTTTAACCCTTTGCAAACCCTTTGCGTGCCAGAGGGGTATCCAATAATTCGTAACGGATATCATGCCCATGGAGGCATATACGTTTTTTTTTGCTGTCCAATATCAAAACCAGAAAATCCACCCAGTCAACATTACTTTATATCCCTTCTGTGGGAGGAGTTTGGGGGTCCTGAAATCTGTCAAATAAGAATCATGTCCACCTCTGTGTGCAATATGGACTAATAATTAGAGTGTCATTTAGAGGAACAATCAATGTAGACTTGATTCACAGGAGCCATTAGTACTTTTAATTCAGAATAATGTAAGTGGGGGTTTATTACTGAAACAAGAGTTTGTGCACATGTCAAAGCAGACAACTCACCCTCAAAAGAAATTTCCTTCACTTTAATGGATATTTATTGCTCTGACCATTTGTTTGTAATGCAGAGTTTTTGAGAAAGTAATCTGTATTTGTTGGTAGCAAAGTGTGGCACTTTATGCCAAAAGTTGCTGTGCTGGGCCAATATTACCGCACTGAAAAGAAAGACCCTGAACGAACTGGAGCAAACCAACTGCACTATAGGGAGAAAATAAAAAGTTCTAAAATGACTAATGATTTAAATGGGAGTGTTTAACCCTTTGAATACTAGAAAGGATTCCATTGCAGAGCAATGTGCTGGAGGCCTCTCTTGCATTCAAGGGGTTAAAAGTATCATTAAAATCAAGTGAAATTTGTATTTGTCCCCTGTGGTGCAGTTGGCTTGCTCCCATTATTAGTAAATTCCACCTCACTGTATAAAACACAAAATGACAAGTTTGGCTTTGAATATAGATCATTAGCATAATATGACACTGCAGCATATAAAAAAAAAAAAAAAGTAATTTCTCAAAAAAAGGTCTTTTTACAATAGATACAAATTTTAATTCTTTGTAAAACAAGCCAAGCTTTTCTTATAGTGACAAGCTTAGTCTCTAACAAGTTTGAATGTTACCTTAAATGCTGGTGTTTAGAAATTGTAAGAGCTTTCGGTTTACATGAAGAATCCAGATCCTTACCAAACTGTAGTCCATGCCTGTATCTTATGGTCATTTCCCGTACAGCATCCTGTTTCTGGGACTTGTCCATCTTGTGGTACAGGCCAAGAAGCCTTGTCAGCTGAACCACACACAAGTGTCTTTGCAGAGCCTTTATGTCTTCAGGCAGTGCAATGTCACCCTCTACTTGGAGAGTCGGAGGCAAAGAACCCAGCAATCTGTTTATAAACTGCAAAAAAAATAAAATAAAAAATAAAAAAGTCTTTGAGCCACCACTGGGAGGCACTCTACAAGTTATGACAGTTTCCAAAACCGTACAATCATTTATAGAACTTGCTAGTTCATTAAAGGGAATCACCTACCCTAAAGACAACTGAAGATTTTGAAACAGCTCTCAAAACCACCTAAGTTTTATTACCCATTTCTTGCTTCGGAAACTAAGGTTTTCGTTAATATTTTTGATTATGTTAATTAATATGTGCTGTGCAGACACTTACTGTTTTAGTTGTCTATTATCTATCCATCTAACCGACAATTATCCCTTTCAATGCTAGGGAAGGTGGGCTATGCATTACTGGGCAGGGGAAGTAATGGAAGGCTAAGACAGGATGTGTTTGTGCTTTATGCTTGAATTAGTAACATCAATACATCATATGGGTGATTCTGAACACTTTCAAAATCCCCAAGGTTTTTTTGCACCACTTTTTTTTTTTTTTTTTTTTTTTTTTTTGCTATAGTGTACAATAGTGCTACTATAGCTCTCCTTAATACAATCCCGCTGCTAATTGTCCACTGTGACTAGGGAGTAATTAGTCACCACTAAAAAAAAAAAAAAAAAAAAAAAAAAAAAAAAAAAAAAAAAAAAAAAGGAGAAAAAAATTGGACTAAGTGCTTGTATCCAATTAATAATGTGTATATAGTATACAAGAGGATTTTAGTCTTACCTGTTAATTCCTTTTCTCTTAGTCCATACAGGTTACTGGTAACTCTGGGTAGGCGATCCTTCCTTTAATTTTTGGCAGGAACAATTCTATAATTGTATGCAGGGGGTGGAGCCTACCTTCCCTCCTTGGCTGCAGCTAGCGAAACAGCTCCAGTAAGATTTGAGACACTAACTATTGACTAGATAGTAGAAGGGAAAGAAGACTCCTGTGAGCATGACCCAGAAGGACCCTCACGGTCTGCCACAGGACAGCCAAGCATGGTCCCTTGACAGGATGGGAGACCAGTAACCTGTATGGACTAAGAGAAAAGGATTTAACAGGTAAGACTAAAATCCTCTTTTCTCTGTCGTCCAATACATGTGACTGGTAACTTTGGGATGTCTACCATTGAGTTTACCCAGAGGCGGGAAGTAAGGCAAGGACCCGGCAAAGGCCTCCAAAGTCACCAGAGAAGATATGAACCATCAAATCAGAGACAGCGCAACAAAAACAAATGAAGTGTCAACAGACACTGAACAGGGGTAACACCACCCCAGGAACTGTCACACTGCACACTGAACTACAGCCAGCAGGGATCAAAAGTGAATGAAGCACCAAAGAACCGAAGAAGATCCTAGACAGGCAAGACTGCCTCCAGGATCTTCCTCCCAAAACTGGCATCAGCCGATGCCAGCACAACATCACATTAGAGCTTCAAAAAGGTGTGCACAGACAACCAAGTGGCAGCCTTGCAAAACTGATCAGCAGAGGCCTGATTCTTGCAAGCCCAAGAAGCCCCAATAGATCTAGTAGAATGAGCCGTGACCCGAAAGGGAACAGGCTTCTTCCTTTGCTCGTAAGCCTTACGAATAGTGGACTTGATCCAAGATGCAATAGTCACTTTGGAAGCAGGTCTCCTTGCCCTGGGGCCCTCAGGAATGGGAACAGCGTGTCAGACTGTCTAATGGACTCAGTGCAATGTACATAAAACTTAAGACAACGCACCACATCTAACAAGCGGAGATCCTTCTACTTGTCAGAGGCAGGGTTAGGGCAGAAAGGCGGCACCACAATCTCCTGATTACTGTGGCACTCAGAGACCACCTCCGGGAGAAACTACTGAGAAGTGCGAAGCACCGCTTTGTCTTTGTGAAAACACCAAAAAGGGTGGTCTACAAGACAGAGCATGCAACTCCGACACACGGCGAACAGACAGAATCGCCAGGAGAAAGGCAATTTTCCACGTCAGCAGGCGTAGAGGAATAATAGCCAAGGACTCAAAGAGAGGGCGCTGAAGCACGCCCAAAACAAAGTTAAGATCCCACTGAGGAGCAGGAGTCTTGAAAACAGGACGAATATGGGCAACACCCTGGAAGAAAATTTTGACATCAGGAAAAATAGCAATGCGCCTCAGAAAGAAAACAGAGAGAGCGAAAGTCTGAACCTTAAGGGAACTCAAACGGAGGCCCTTATCCACACCGTCCTGCAATAAAGCCAGGACAGTAGGCAGATCAAAATCCTGAGAAAGGTCCCTATCAGCACACTAAGAGAGAAAAAGGATGACCAGACACTTTGGTAGGCCTTAAAAGACACAGGTTTGCGGGTACCAAGCATAGTAGCCACCATACCAGAAAAAAAACCCTTCTTCAGTATTGAGGATTCAATTTTCAAGCCGTCAAAGCTAGACGATGAACATCCTCCTTCCACAGGTAACCCTGCAGAAGAAGGTCCGGATGGTAAGGGAGCCAGAACGGCTCCACCACTGACAGATGCAGAAGCTCCGGAAACCAAGCCAGTCGAGGCCAGTACGGAGCAATCAGAATGACTGGACAGCGCTCCAGTCTCAATGTCCGTAACACCTTGTGCAACGTGGGGAGGGGAGGAAAGATGTAAGCCAAAGGAAATAACCAAGGAATGGACATGGCATCCACCGCTAGAGCTAGAGAATCCCTCCAGCGAGAGAAGAACATTGGAACCTTCTGGTTGTGTCTTGTCGCCATCAGGTCGATGCAAGGGAGACCCCTCTTCTGAATGATGAGGGTGAACACCTCTGGGTGCAGTTCCCACTCTCTGCAGTCCTCCGTGTGTCGACTGAGGAAGTCTGCCATGACGTTGTCTATGCTAAGAATGTGCACTGAGGATATGACAGGAACATGTTTCGTCTGCCCAGGACAAAATAGCTTTGGACCTCCAACCAAGCAGCGAGACTTATTGTTTCGCCCTGCTTGTTTATGTAAGCCATGGCCGTGGCGTTGTCGGACTGGACCCGGACTGGGCATTCTTCCAGCTGGGGTGTCCAATGGTGAAGGGCATGAAATATCGCCCGAAACTCCAACAAGTTGATGGGAAGGAGGGACTCCTCCGGAGACCACCGACCTTGAGCACTCAGGCGACCCAGGACCGCTCCCCAGCCGGAGAGGCTGGCATCCGTCATCACCATGGTCCAGAAGGACACCAGGTAGGACTTGCCCTTCAGCAGATTGGAGAGTTCGAGCCATCAGGACAAACTCCGTTCCACATGAAGAAGGAAGGACACTGACATCTTCAGAAGGTCCGGCTGACCCCCGCACACCTGGATCACAAACCTCTGGAGTTCCCTGGTGTGAGCCATGGCAAAAGGGACTGCTTCTATGGTGGAAATGAACTTCCCAACTAGAAAGGATAGCTTCTTGGCTGGAACTGGACCGTGAGCCAGAACAGCAGAAACCCTGTGGGCGATCTGGTGAGCCACCTCATCCGTGAGAAACACCATGCTCTGCTGTGTGTCGAAGAGAAAGCCCAGGAAGACCAGACGCTGGGATGGGACAAGATCCGACCTGTCCATGTTGATGATCCACCCGTGATGGGTGAGAGCATGAATGCAGTCCTGGACCTGCTGATGAAGAAGTTCCCTATAAGGGGCTTTCAGAAGCAGGTCGTCCATGTATGGAGAGACTGATGCCGTCCCAATGGAGGAGCTCCCAAGGACATTGTTGAAGACTTGAGGATCTGTAGTCAGACCAAATGGAAGAGCTGAAAACTGAAAGTGCCCTTGGTCGCAGGCAAATCTGAGATACTGCCGATTCTCTGGATGAATGGCGAACAAGGAATTCCCCCGGGGACAAAGCAGCAATCACCGTCCTTAGGGAATCCTGGTGATAATGAGTCTTGATCACAAAGGAATTGAGATCCTTCAAATCCAAAATGGGACGACAGTCGCTGTCCTTCTTGGAGACCACAAAGAAGTTTGAGTAAAAACCCATACCTGTGTCTTGAACTGGAACAGGTTCCAGAACATCCTTGTCAGAAGGGCCTGGATAGCGCCACTGAACAGGCAGCGTTTCTCTACGCCCTGGGGCATATGAGAACAGAAAAAATGAAAGGGAGTCTTCTTCACGGGGACCATAGACAGAAGGGTACTCTTGCCCCCTGTGGCCTCACTAATCGGATCCTTAAGATCTGGCCCAAACAAAGAGGTGCCTTGAAAAGGAAATGATAGAGCAAAGCTTTCTTGGAAGCAGTGTCAGCAGACCAGATCTTAAGCCAAAGAGCTCGTCTGGCAACCACAGACATGGTGGAAACCCTTGCCACCAAACGGATGGCATTAAATAAGGCAGCAGAAACAGTGCTGGGCCTCAGAAATGTTGGCAAGAAGCCGCAACATATCCGAAGTAGGAGCACCCTGACGAACAGCCACGGTGAGCTGTTCAGTCCAGACCGCAATGGACTGGTTAACCCATGCTGCAGAAAATGCTGGACACATGGCAGTACCAGCAGTGGCAAAAATAGACTTGAGGGAGACCTCAAGTTTCTTGTCAGTCCAGTCTTTCAGAGCGGACACATCAGCAACTGGCAATGCAGTGGACTTAGATAGCCTGGAGATAAGAGAATCCACTTGGGGGGGGGATGAACCCACTGAGCAAGTGCCACCTCAGAGAAGGGGTAAAGCTTGGCAAATTTCTTGGAAACAGAAGGTTTCCTATCTGGAAACTTCCACTCATCAGACAAGGTGGTCAAGAGTGGGATTAGGTGGAAAACAAGTATGGGGCTCTTAGGCTCCTGAAATACATCAGAGGGATCCGAAGAAACCTCCTGAACTAAGGGAATGTTTAGGGTAGTTAAGGTGGCCCCGATCAGGCCCTCAGCAGAGGGATCAGGATCAGCCTCAAAGGGGTCCCCAAAAAACTGAGAGGGGCCCACAGCAGCACATTCGTCAACGTTCGAATCCACCAACAGTTCCTCCTCAGAGGAATCTGATATGGCAGGTACTCCCTGCAGTTTCGGCAGGGAAGATCTGATGGAAGAAGGAGTCTGCCAGGAGTGGAAGACCCCCTGTAACTGGGATGGAAAGAGTTGCAATGTAGACCGGAGGTCTCTAGTAACAGCCTTGAACTCTTGCACCCAAACTGGCGCTAATGCATGGCTGGAGGTCCCTGGGAGAGACTCAGGGACATCAGAACATGCTGGGCATAAATGACCTGAGAATTCTCTAGGTAACCCTGAATGAAATGAGGAGCAATGCGCAATGGGGGACACAGAGACCCCAGCGTCCTTAGTCTTAGGCCTGGCCCCAAGCTCAAACGGAATAGACATTCCACAGTGTCAAAAACGTTTAAAGTACAAGGAATCACCCAAATACAGCGTGTAAGATTAAAATGTCACCTCAGAAATCGCTAAAATACACTTATCTGACAGGAGAAGGGTTAATCTGCAGAGAGAAGGAGAGTCCAAGCCCTGCGTAGGAAACTCGCTCAGGAAAAGCACAAAATGGCTGGAGTGGTGGGAGCCAATCAGAAATGAGCGTGCAAAGCAAGCGCTCATGGGAAATGTAGTTTTCCCTGAAAAGTACACCAACAGTGCCAGAAGCCCCCCTAACACACACAAAATGTTGACTGGATAATAGAGCAAAGGCAGACAAACAAAATGAGCCATCTCTGAAGTCGCTACCATGAGCGGGTGCAGAGATTTGTCCCAAACTGTACAGTCCCATAGAAGTGAAGGGAGCAATGGCATCTATGTGGTAAAAGCGGCAGAACACAAATTTTGCAAAGTTGTAACTGATAAGTGACATTACTAAAAGTAGCCCAATAAACACTGAACCCAGTAGGGAAAGTGCCAACAACCCCCCAAAAGATGCAAAACCAGCAGCTAAAGGGTTAAGTTACCACAGAAACTTGCTCCAAACCACCCAACAGACATACAGACAAACCCAACAAATGCAGGAGTGTGCAGCAGGAACTCCAAAGGAAAACCTCTGTGCGGAGGGGCGCTGTGAGTGGACCTGCAGCACTCAAAGGGTTGCTCACCTTTCCTGCAGATCTTCTTTCGTCAGATCACCATGTATTAAGAAGAAGCCTCAGTGGGCAACTCCTGGGGAAAGAACTTGTACCCAAGATTTTCCCCCCAGGGCTTAAGGTCCACAAAAGTAGCTGGATACTGAGCTAGCCACATCTAAGGGCATTGTTAGTTATGGTAATCCTTCTAATTGTGGTATTCCATTACTAACAGAAAAATAAAAAATTAGCTAAAACTATAGCAGAAGTGTTTTCTTGCCTGTGTCTTCACCAAGGAACAAATCTTACTGGAGCAGATTGGCTAGCGGCAGCCAAGGAGGGAAAGTAGGCTCCACCTACTGCATTCACTTCTAGAATTGTTCCTGCCTACTTAAAGTGGCGGATCGCCTACCAAAAGTTACCAGTAACCTTTATTGGATGACACAGAGAAATATACATATATATAGAAAAAGTTGACTCAAAAATGGTAACTATAAGTACAATATATTTATAATAAATGCTCTCTAATAGATAATCTATATAGAATATTTAGATCAAAAATCCCACAAAATTAATCACTCTGGTATACCAGGAATTATAACCAGTATGTAATTGGTTAAACGGATAGTAAGGTTTCATAATAAAAGCAGCTCTAATTAATCATCATAGTATTTTGGCCTTGGAAAGTGTTATTTCAATTCTGTCAGTGTTGTAGTTCAAGAGTAATTGAATGACAAAGTATCCCCCTCCCGCCCCTTTTACTGATGTAACACTGCTCAGCTTAGAGCAGCAGGGAGTGTCCAGGTGGATTGCAGAGAGGGACAATCTTCAATTAAGATCAGGGAAAAAGCTAAAAAACCTGTCAAGGGGGGCAGGGTTTTCATTGTTCTCACAGTAGAATATTGACCCTTGATGTGAACTGTCTGGTCTATGGACTGGATTCCACATATGAGGAGTGGGGGCTTACACTTTCACCTATGTAACTCTGCAGTCCTCAGAGCAGCAAGACTGTCAGGATAGATCACAGCAAGGAACAATCTTCTGTGAGCATAAGGAAAAAATAGCCCTCCTTCTTCAAGGTGGGCAAGGTTTTCCATATATGCTCACAGCCAGAAGTTTATCCCTTGCTGCTATCTGTCTGGTCCGACGACAGGATTCCACATCTGAGGTGGCTTACAATATGTAAAAAGGGCAGAAGGGGACAATTTATAATTCAATTACTCTTTAACTACACATCATACAGTATTGTAATAACACTCTACATGGTCCAAAAATGAAGAAGAATAATCGAAGAAGCATTCATGTTCACACATTACTAACCCTTTAAGTGATAAGGCCCTTTTTACAAATTTGAGGAACAAAGGGATGTGCAACACATTGCTTTGCTTTGGTCCTCAAAGATAAGAAGGATTACAGCCTTACAAAGTAAATGTATAAAGAAACTGTATTTGATTTGCATGTCAAATGTGCATAGAATGCTGTTGGTTTTATCATTCGATATTCTGTCAGTTATAAAAGTGTAAATCATGGGCCTTTTTCAGGAAACTATAGAGGAGAAGTTCTGGAACAAACTGCACCATTAGGGACAACACCATTTCCAGTTGTGTGCACCAATATTCTCTTCCCTATTAACCCACTGAGGGGATTCATGATGGTCTAAGAACAACACTTCTTTTGTTCCTTTGATCCACTGATTTAAATGGGGCATTGCATGCCAGGAGTACACAACACATTGTAGAGCAAAGTATTACTGTATAATCTCACATATAATACGCACAATTCTACCCCTCTTCACCTTATATGCAGTGTGTGTGTGTGTGTGTGGGGGGGGGGTGCATATTATACGAATGTGAAAAAAAGCCAAGTCCAAAAGAATATATCTATATCTGCTCCCACCACCAGTGCAATCCGTGCCCAGATTGCCCTGCTTCCACTCATCTCTGCACAGTGGGCAGCATGCTCGCATTTGCCGCCCGCTTCCATCAATGCCTGTGAGGACCTTTTTATTTGAGCCAATGGTAATGCTCTTTAACCCCTTAGTGACCGACGCAGCCAGCACTTAACACCCGCCAAACTTATTTTGCCATTGCTTTGAATGACTTCCTGGACGTACATGTACGTCTATTGTCAGGATGGTGTTAAGGACTTCAAGGTCCTCCCAGGGAAATACTGTACATCCAATGTGTAGAGATCATTGCATTGGATCTACTGTATTGCCCTGTAAGGACCTCGAGTTCCTCAAAGGGCATTACAGTTTGCTCAGATGAAAAGGTCTTCACAGACGTTGCTGTAAGTGGGCAGCAAATGCAAGCATGCCGCCCGCAGAGATGGCAGCCAACTTCTGAGGGGGCGAGTGGAAGCAGGGTAAGCTGGGCTCCGCATTGCATGGCTCCAAAAATATATTTTTCTTTTGTGAGTACATGGGGAAAACAATGGTGCGTATTATACATAGGCACTCTTGTTTTCCCCTAAAATCTTGGGTATAGTTTACACCTGCATATTATACACAGGTGCATATTATACCTGAGATTTTATGGTAAACAACTTGAACGCTAGCACTGTCTCTAATGTATTGCAAATCAATGAGTGGAGATCACACTGACATTTAAAGGGTTAAAAGCCCCACGTAAATCAATTGGAATTTTCATTTCCTCCTCCCAAATATATGGTTCGGCTGGTTTGCACCAGAACTGCACATCTTTATCTTGAGACGTTGCAGTCCCATGAGTGTCCTATCTCTATTCTATTTGAGGACATAATTTCCCAGATTAACTGATAGAACATGGGCATCCAACGTGCAGCTCGTGAGTCACATACGGCCCACCTGAGATTTTTCAAAAACTATATCCTACCTAATTAACCTAAATTAGTAGGCCAGCAAGCCCTAATCCCCTGTCTGCCAGTACTGTATAATTCAAGAATGCATGTCTGTTACATATCAGTGTTATCACTGACTTCAACAATAAATAATCTGGTATTTTTGAATAACTGACAAGATATAATTCATCATCGTTAAAAAAAATAAATAAATAAAAAAAACTTGGACACCCCTGTTATAGAAGAAACTCTTGTAAACCAATGTCAGGTCTGCACAGTACAGTTCCTGTGGGTTTCCTACTTACACTTTTATGCTGGCTGGCAGAAAGGAGATCCACAAACACCTTCAGGTCAGTGAAGCAGCATGGCTTGTCCCCAAACTTAACAAAGTACTGGTACATCAGGTCTTCTGGTTCTCCTGCACAAACAAGAACAAGAGTAAGGACCCTACCTTCAAAATGAAACTGGAGTAACTCTGTGGCAAATACAAATTCCCAAACTTACATTCATTTATATGGGAATTTAATTCCCATAAATTCTTTGAAAAGCATTGGAGAACTCTAGCATTTGAGGTTAAAAAAAAAAAAAAAAAAAGGACTGAATTATTAAAGTTGTTAATGTTAACTCTGTGTTCTGGTAAGGTCACTGTAACTGGGTGTAGCATCTAATGTTGTATGTAGATATCATGTGCCCACTTTTCAGCAAATTCATGATTATAATTCACCAGTTCCCAAATTGTATTTCAGCAAAGCTGAGCCGTTTGCTTGCTCTGTTTAGGCTGCGGGGGAAATTTTGGTGATCTCCACACCGCTTTCTTTCTGGGCTCTTTAGACTCACCCAAGTTGTACTCATCATTGCATCCTCGCTTCCTCAGGCGGTGGATCAGTTCCATCTTGGCTAGATGCGGGCCTCTGAGCTGCCGGGATCTACCGGACTCTGCTTGTATCTGTTCCTCTACAAACCTGACCGCTTGATCTATCGAATGGTCTAGGTCTCCTTCCAGTGACCTGTGGGAGGAGGATAGACAAGGTGTGCAAAGTGAGGGAAATTCCAACAGCATCCTTAATCTAGGACAAAGTCCAGCTCCCATCCAAAATGTATACACCAAATACTGTATTTAAACCCTTGAATGCTGGAGAAGCCTCCAACACATTTCAAAGTAATGCAATAGAGAATTCTAATATAGAAGGGCAATATTCAATATAAAAGTTTCCTGAATAAGGCCCACTGTGTTAGTATGCCTCATGGGTCATATGTACAAAAAAAGTGGAACTCTAGGCCAAAACAACTGCATTATAGGGAATAAAATGTCCATTGGTGCAAATTAGGTATTTAAACATTTTAATGCTACAGAGGTCTCCTCCAATATATGGTGAAGCAATGAGTTAGATTCCTCTCTAGGATCCAACGATATTAGAGCTCCATTTAAACAATTGAAACATTTCATTTGCCACATATAGAACAGTTAGGTTGCTCCAAATTTGTTACTCTTTAGCTTATGGAATATGGGCCTAAGTTGTTAAAGGGACAGTAAACCTCTAGGTACTCCAAAATAATAGCTCATAGAAACCAACATCTTGGTGTTTTCTTGAGGGGATGGGTAAAAATTTTCACTTCTCTTTGACCAGGAAATATAGATCTGAGAAGGGACAAACATCATCTTTGCTCATGCACAGTCATAATACAGGGTTTTAGCAGGAAGTTTGTCCATGTGCAGATCCTATAATCTCTGGTCAAATAGAAGGGGAAAACAACACCCACTGCTAAAGGACATGCCAATGTGATCTGCAAGAGGCTGAAAAAACAACCACCAAGTTCAGCCCATGCCATATCACCCTTGTTGGCTTTACTTATAGAGTAACTAGTAAAGTGGTGGGCAGCTTGACCAGCAGCTGAATTCGTCTGTGTCTCCCAGTCTGATTTCTGGAACACGGGGGGAAAAGGAGAAAATACCACTTTATTATTACCCTAAAAAAGCATGCATCCTCTTTACTTAAGATCATACCTCCCTTTACACTTACACAATACTAACTTAACCCCTTGGTGCTAGAGCTGTATCTAACTCTCTACTAATTCAACACAATGCAATGCTCTGCACACCCTTCTAGCTCTCAAAGGGTTACATCTATTTATATTTTACACACATTTATAGTTTATGTATAATGTGTGGCCCTCTGGTGGATTTGAGTGCCACATACGCACACTAGGAGTGAATCTGAAATGCCTGTCACCAAGCTAAGGTCAGGGAAGCATGTCATTTATTTTAAACATTGTATTTATAGGGGTTACTGTGCCTTTAAGGTTTCCTGATAACGGGCTGTATTTTCAAAAGAAAGTGGAGTCATTCCAGGGAAAGTTCCTGCACTATATGGGGAGAGAAAACAATTCCCTTTGATTTAAAAGGGACTTTTAACCAGCTGAATTCTAGAGAGGGCTCCAGTGCTAGTCTTCGCAACGTACTGGCGACTTCTCTCGCATTCAAGTGGTTTAAACCTCCATTTAACAGAGTGGGAATTTACATAATTTTCATCTCCCCCTATCCCCCATGATGCAGTTGGTTTAATCCAGAACTGCACCTCTTTATGTTTATGAATACAGTGCTTAGGGAAAAAAGAAAGACATTTTAAAAACTCTCAGGCAAACCAACTGCACGAATAGCAGTTCCCCAAATTCCTATTGGTTTAAGAGAGGTGTTTAAATCCTTTGAGTGCCAGATTTGCAATGCGTTCCATACCCCTCTGGCACTCAAAGAATTAAATGAGAGAGAGCTCTGCAATGTTTTGGAGACCTCTAGAGTAATTGAAGTGTTATGCACCCCCATTTAGACCAATTTTTGTTTGAACCTTTAGGGTGCTGTTGGTTTGCCCAAAATTACTTCCCTCCAGGCTTTGTGCATATAGCTCTATGCTTTGACGAAATGCACCTTTCATTTGTTAGGTCTGAAACAATAGCAAATGCTCATTTACAACAAGACAAAAGTATGCAGATTATATAGAATTTTAAGCATAAAAGGTGAATGAATATAGAAAACATGTTAATTTAACAGAATGACTTATGTATGCAATGGCCCTTCATACAGCATAAATTAGGTCTAATATTTTAGCATTTGATCTCTGTTTTAACATATTGATAGTTGTTTCAGTATACAATCTGGTAATGAAATAATCATGTCTATTGAAGTCTACTGTAGTGAACTAGGCCACTTCAACAGAGACCATTAAAACAAATGCATCTGCAGATATAATGCAAAAATAAATACCAGTAAATATACAGGGCTGCAGTATGATGGGCAATTCCCTATGTAAGTAATTCTGTTAAAATTAACCCTTTGAGTGCCAGAAGGGTATGCAATACACTGCTTACCCCTCTGGCACTCAATGGTTTAAAAGTCACTTATTCCTAGAGAACTGCTCCAGTTTATGCACTGAAGAAAAAAACATATTCAAAGGAAGGCAACTGTAATTCCCATTAAATATATACAGTATAGTAGGTCTTTTCCTTGCCAAGTAAAGAAAGGTTATTTTCACTGTTGGGAGATATGTTTTCTCCAAGGTAATTATAATTTAAATAGCTTTTTTTATTTTGTAATTGGTATTTTTTGTTTTTTATGTTTACCTTAACATTGCCCTCTAGTGGTCAGATTTTAGAATGCATCCTTTTGAATTCTGAGAGAGGAGAGTCAATGGCAACCGTTTCTCCACAGAACAAGATAGTAAAACAGCTTTATCACTTCCTACCGCTCTAAACCTTCAGGCAGTAAGCTGAACTGTTACAACTTCTGAATAAAAGCAGATAGAAGTGGAAGTAACCTAGTTTTTTTACTCAGCAGAACAAGAATTACAACATACGTTCTCAAAAATGTACAGCTACTTTAATTTTTTGCAGTGCCAGAGCAGAGTGCATTACAATACCCTGCACAGGCTTAGTTCTCTAAGCTTACAATTCCCCACCTTCTCCTCAGAAGCACCTAACAGGCTCTGTGCTTTCATTAACTCACCTGTGCACAAGCAGCAAAATACTAAAAGCATGTCCTGTTAGGGGTCACTAAGAAGAGGTTTGGGAAGCAGTGCTATATAGGATACTACAAAGTCAGGGGATTTTGTGTCATGGAAAAGTCAGACAGCAGGATTCCTAGTAACCAGTCTGGATACACCCACCCACACACCTTTTAACCATTTCCATTTAAACTTTGTTACCAGTACTTACACAGATACATTGTTCCCAGTGCTACCATTTCAGTGCACTAAATAAATAAAGGGACACTAACACCTAAAAATAGTCTGGGGTTATATAGATATAGCCTATATCCCATGCTAGCTTCTGTAAAAATTCTGTTTTCCAAGGCTTAAGATCTACTCCTACACATTCTATCTGGGGCTCCCATCACCATAGCAATCTTGGTAGTTGTCTAAGAAGTGATCGATCTGTCTTTAATTAGACATACTATGAAGAGAAGAATAGTGGATGCTAATGTCAATACATTAAAAGGATAGGTATGTTTCAC
This sequence comes from Rhinophrynus dorsalis, assembly GCA_037306005.1. Taxonomy (NCBI): domain Eukaryota; kingdom Metazoa; phylum Chordata; class Amphibia; order Anura; family Rhinophrynidae; genus Rhinophrynus; species Rhinophrynus dorsalis. The sequence goes on from CM074718.1 coordinate 529,552,755, forward strand.
AAAGCAGCTCCAATTAATCTTCATAGTATTTGGGCCATGCAGAGTGTTATTTCAATACTGCCAGAGTTGAAGTTCAAGAGTAATTGAATGATAAAGTATCACCCACCCCTTTTGCCTAGTGTAAGCCACCTCCCCTCAGATGTAGAATCTGGTCTTAAGACCAGGCAGCTCACAGCAAGGGACAATCTACTTATTGTGAGAACAATGAAAACCCTGCCCCCTTGACAGGTTTTTCCCCTTACGGTAATTAAAGATTGTCCCTCTCTGCAATCCATCTGGACAACACCTGTCTGTTCTGAGGTGAGCAGTGTTACATCAGTAAAAGGGGTGGGAGGGGGATACATAAACTACTACTCTGACAATATTGAAATAACACTCTCCATGGCCCAAATACTATGAAGATTAATTGGAGCTGCTTTTATTGTACAACATTACTATCCCTTTAAATTCCTTCAAGGTGTGTAAACCTTTACATTCAGATGAAAAAGTTATATCTTAGCGCAGTGGTTCTTAACCCCTTAACGACCGGACCCGCGAGTTAAGGACCGCGGAGCATTTTTTTTTTCCAGTTCTGGACTCCCCGAATGGCGTGCAGCCACATGGGGAGCCCAGAACTCCATGACGGTCATAGTACATCATGGGTCGTACAGTCAGATCGACCCTTGACGTACTATGGCAGTCAAGGGTCGTTAAGGGGTTAACATTAGTCCTCAGAACACACAAACAGGTTTTCAAGATATCCCTGATTGTTAACAGGTGTGTAATCAGCAGCTGCATCATTGGGACTGCTCCACTGGGGCCTAATCAGGGATATCTTTAAACCTTTGAGTGCCAGAGGGGTGTGCAACGCAATGTCAACCTGGTCTTGTACCCGGAGGACCAGAGCTGAGAATCATTGTTTGTTTTAGTTGTATTTCTAAACTGAAGGATTAGTCATTTAATCCTTTGAATGCCAGAGGGGTCTGCAATGCATTGCTCCAGTTCATACTTGAAAAACGAGAGAAACCTCAATGTATTAATCCTAGTAGGAAATGTTTGTAAATTAAAAAAAGAAAGAAAGAATGCACTGCACACCCCTATAGCACTTCAAGGGTTACACCCTTTGATGCTAAAGAGGCCTCGCAACACACTGCAAAAGCACCAGACTGATACTTTTCTATCATTTAAGGGGTGAAATAATTTTATATTGTATGTATTTCCTCAAGAAAATGTCTGAATGCAGCCAGTAGTGGTGCACCATAAACGATTATATTGTAGCTGCGCCACTGGAGTGCCAAAGCCTTTCATATTCCATTCCTAACTCAAAAGTACATACACACCACTAGCCATACACAACTCAATAATAGTGAAAAGGATTTAACAGGTAAGACTAAAATCCTTAGTCCATACAGGTTACTGGTAACTTTGGGTAGGCGATCAGCCCCTTTAATAGGCAGAAAGAATTGAAGAAGTGACTGCTGGGTGGAGCCTACCTCCTCTCTCTAGCTTGCAGCTAGCCAATCCCCAACCAGTAAGATTTGCAGTCTAACTATTGACTAGATAGTAAGAAGGTAATGGAAGACTCCTGTGAGTGAGTATGAACCTGAAAGGACCCCCACACGCTCTGCCGAAGGAGCGCCAAGCATGGTCCCTTGACAGGGTGGGAGACCAGTAACCTGTATGGACTAAGAGAAAAGGATTTAACAGGCAAGACTAATATCCTATTTTCTCTGTCGTTCAATACAGGTTACTGGTAACTCTGGGATGTCCAACCATTAAGTTCCCCAGGGCGGGAAGAAAGGCAAGGACCGGGCGCAGGCCCCCAAAGTCACCAGAGCACCAATGAACCTACAGATCACGAATAGCTCAACACTAACCGCAAAGTGTTAACGGACACTGAACAGGGGTAAAACAAACCCCATGAACTGTAGCACGGCACACTGAACTAGAGCCAACAGGGCTCAAAAGGAAAAAGTACTGATAGACTAAAGAGATCCTAGACAGGCACAGATGCCTCCAGAATATTCCTCCCAAAACTAGCATCAGCCGATGCCAGCACATCCACACAATAGTGTTTAGAAAAAGTGTGCAAAGATGACTAAGTCGCCGCCTTGCACAACTGATCAGCTGAGCCCTGGTTCTTGTAGGCCCAAGAAGCAGGAATAGACCTCACAGAATGAGCTATGACCCTGAAGGGAACAGGCTTCGTCTGAAGTTCGTAAGCCTTACGAATCGTGGACTTGATCCAAGAAGCAATGGTAACCTAGGAAGCAGGCTTCCCTGCCCTAGGACCCTCAGGAATGACAAAAAGAGCGTCAGACTGCCTCAAGGACTCAGTGCGATGCACATAGAACTTGAGACAACGCACAGCATCCAACAGATGCAGATCCCTCTCTTTGTCAGAAGTAGGGTTAGGACAGAAGGAAGGAACCACAATCTCCTGATTGATGTGGAACTCGGACACAACTTTCGGGAGAAACACTTGTGAGGTGCGAAGCACCGCCTTGTTCTTGTGAAAAACCAAAAAGGGTGGTCTGCAAGATAGGGCTTGCAGCTCCGCAACTCGTCAAACAGAAACAATCGCCAGGAGAAAGGCCATCTTCCACATCAGCATACATAGAGGAATGGTAGCCAAAGACTCAAAAGGAGGACGCTGGAGTACTCCCAAGACCAGGTTACGATCCCACTGAGGAGCAGGGGACTTAATCATCAGACAGGTGTGAGCAACACCCTGGAAGAAAACCTTGACATCAGGAATGATAACAAGACGCCTCTGAAAGAAGACAGAGCGCAGAAGTCTGAACCTTAAAAGAACTCAGACTGAGGCCCTTATCCACACCATCCTAGAGGAAGGAAAGAACTGTAGGAAGGTCAAAATCCTGAGACAGGTCTTTGTCAGCACACCAAGATAGAAAGGTAGACTAAACATGATGGTAAGCCTTAGAGGAAACAGGCTTACGTGCACTAAGCATAGTAGCCACCACACCAGAAGAAAAACCTCTCTTCAAAATTGAGGATTCAATCTCTATACCATCAAAGACAGGCAAATGTCTTTGTTCAAGAGGTAACCCTGTAGAAGACGGTCCGGACGGGGGGTGTGGGGGAAGTCGAAGAGGTTCCGCCACTGAGAGGTCCAGAAGCTCCAGAAACCAAGCCTGTCAGGGCCACTACGGAGCAATCAGAATGACTGGCCAGCACTCCAATCTCAGCTTCTGAAGTACTCTGTTCAACAGGGGAACAAGAGAAAACATGTATGCTAGAGGAAATGTCCACGGGATCGACAAGGCATCCACTGCAAGAGCCAGGGGATCCGCCCAGCGAGAGCAGAACATTGGCACCTTCCTGTTGTGCCTGGTTGCTATCAGGTCGATGCAAGGAAGACCCCACTGCTGGATGATGAGGTTGAATACCTCTGGATGTAGCTCCCACTCTCCGCTGTCCACCGTATCCCGACTGAGGAAGTCTGCCAGAACATTGTCTACGCCAGGAATATGAATTGCGGAAATGGCAGGGACATGCTCCTCTGCCCATGATAAAATAGCCTTGACCTCTAGCCAAGCTGCATGACTTCTTGTGCCGCCTTGCTTGTTGATGTAGGCTACAGCTGTGGCATTGTCCGACTGTACCCTGACTGGGCAATCCTCCAGTTACCGTGTCCAGTGATGTAGGGAATGAAATATTGCCCGAAGCTCCAAGACATGGGACGGAGAGATTCCTCCTAGGACCACTTGCCCTGAACACTCAAGTGCCCCAACACGGCT